>OU342739.1:4104656-5304656 GCA_910589765.1 Avena atlantica
AAGTACTTGTTGGGAGATAACCCAAGAGTTTTTTCGAGTCTTGGAAGTTATTACCTCAGTAATAACCACTCCTTATCCTTTTTGTTTTGTTTTTGTGTCAAGTTCAACTACTTTGTGAAGTAGAGGAGTTGTGAAAAGTGGCCGTCCTGGGACAGATTTTTGTGTTGTATTGTAAAAAATTTGTGAGGATGCTCAGTATTTCGGATGGAGATGAATTTTTCTGATATTGTTCTCCAGGTTGTTATCCAACTTTCATTAGTTCTGCACTTTTTATTTGTGAAACAGAAGGTCTTCGAAAAATTCAATCTTTACCTGCTGGTCTGTTTTGTCAGATTTCTGCCTTCATTTGCATTTGCCTCTTATAGAAGCTTTTGTATGATGGGTTTTCAGTTGAAGTGTGTACCAAAGGTTTATTGTTTTTGCTTAACTAATGTTGTCTTTGAGTTTGTGAAAGGGTTTTGTATGAAGGAAATTCTCAGGAGAAAGAGAAGAGGAATCTGCAGAGTTCGTCTTTGAGTAGGTAAAAGTGAAAACAGAAGGTTCGTGAAACTCTAATCTTTTTATATTTTTGATGTTTTTAATACATAAGGGAAGTTACAAGACGAAACTGAAGAGGAAACGGAGCCGGGTGGACAAACCCACCCCAGGCGTGGCCCATCCTGGCCGCGCCTGAGGGGGGTGTCCCCTCCCCGAACTCCGTCTCCGCCTCTTTTCCATGTCAAAACTTCCTTATGTATTGAAACTTCGTAATATATAATCCCCTGGATCCCCCGAGGTTCGTGCATCGTGTTCTCATCGTGTTTTCGTTTCGATCTGTTTTTGTCAGGAAATCTTCTCAGTTTAGAGCACCATGGCCTCCGCCAACGATAAACGAAAGAAGCACGAGGAAGAAAAACCTCAAGTCCCCAAGGAAGAGGAGATTCTGGTAGGTTATGAAGGAGACATGGAGGAGGACAAGCAACCGGACACCCGCACTACCGTCGCAAGCATTGGTTTGGTGGCACAACCTACCCAGCTTAGGAGGACAACACGGATGTCTATAGGAGGAGAACTTCGCGCCATATCCTCGCTCCACGCACACTTCCTCCTAGTACCCCTTGTTCTAACCGTGTAGGGAAAAAACACTTTAATTTGGAAGAATGGAGAAAGATTAACAAGGAACGGGAACCTCAGTCCGAGTTGATCATGGGCTGCATTGAGCATAATTCGGAGTTAATTCGTACTATGACCCTCGATATGGAGGACTTGAGGAACTTATTGAAGAACTTATCAAAGAGAATACCACCACCGCCAAAGGATTAATTCGTCATCAGGTTTGGCATCCCCTTGGCTTGTTCCAAGCTTCGGGGAGTGTTGCGGTATCACCACCATTATCTTTTATCTTTTACCTTTTTAGTGGATTCATATCTGTGGTAGAGAAGTTATCTTATAGTTTGGTTTGCATGTGGAAGTATCTCTCCTTTAGTTGATTATCTATGTATCTCTTGTTGTGAGTGCCTTTATTGAATATTAATGAGAAGTCTCATCTTTTACTTTTTGCACTTCTTATTTTAGTTGGCAATCTCTATTATATGATGGATCTCTCTTGATCATTATTGACACCCACTTTGGGATCATCAAGTAACTGTAAATTGGTTTTGGCAAACCGAGTTCTGGTCAGTAGCAACAATTTTTGAGGTTTGAAAGAGAAAAAAGAGAAAGAAAAGGCTTACAGGTATTTGGTATCATTTGTTTTCCTTCTTGTTGGCTCATAAGCTTAGTATTCTTTATTTAAGATCTTTTGTGTCTTCAAGGAACATTGCATGTTTGGTTTTATTACTTGTATGTTTGCTTGTTTCTTTCAACTCTCTTGCTTGCTACCCAGCTTTTCTAGCCAAAAACCTGTTTTGAGAAGGCATACTTCTCATGTTTCCAAACCCCTTTGAACCAAAACTTTTGCCACTTGTGTCCACCATATCTACCTAGTAGCTATTGCTATTCCAAGCAAATTATCAAGCTTCATCTACCTTCCGAATTAAAAAGTATTTTTTATGTGAAAACTAGTTAGTAAAGCTCTCACGAACTTGATGGCACACCTTATTTTCCTGCCCCTGATAAACTTGAACCATTGTGGACATCGAAGTTGTATATTCTTGCATCTATACGTTGGAATTAGTAGAACCGTGTTGTCACGGGTAATTTTCAACATAGCACTTGTACTTTGTACATCGTTGATATCGTGCTCTTTTGTCTATGGATGTCAACGGTGTGAAATAAGAGGGGAACTTGTGAGTCCATGGAGTTTGTACTTTGTGTTAGAGAAACGCCTGGGCCGCTAGCTTAAGCCATGCATAATCATGGTGGAAACTTGTAGCACCACCATAGTGAGCATTCTATGAAGCATCCTCAATAAACAACTATACAAATAGTAAATAAAAAGATTGCTGAGATGGTCATTGTCTGCTTGCTTTATCATTTTGGTTATGGGAAAGCTCCTGTACCATGTGCAAGGGGTACCCCGTTGGCGGTTCTCAATGATATGCAAGTACTTACAATGACAAGAACTTGCCTAGGCCCAAAGTTGATGTAGAATGAGGAGTGGCCCTCATATTCAAGGGACATGAGATTGCCAACTTATATTTCGTCAAGCATATACTCCATCTTTGTTCACTTTAACATTAATCATCTCAAGATGCTTATGATAGGGGCATGAGGTCTCAAAGCTAGTAAGTACCATAATCTTTTGGAATCTCTTTCTGACTTGTAATCCCTGCCCTCTATGAAGGGACCTTTCTTCCACTTCCAAGTTTGAGTCAGTAAACCTACTTCCTCTCTATCTCCAGCAAGCATTTGAGTTGTTGTGTTTCAAGCATTCATATGGTGATTTATTCAATCATGTTCTTTATCTTCCTTGTTTTCACAAAACTCTTATCTATTGAGTATTACTTTGAAAGCCTTCACTTGTGAAAAACCTTTTTTAGCAAAGAGTGCTCATGTTTTGAAACTTCTACAAAAAAATCTTTTGTGAAACTGTTTGCCAGGTGTTCTCTGACCAAGAACACGTTTGCCAATTCCAATTATGATTTAGCTTTATGCATCTCTATTGTGACTACTGTACTTGGTTGCAAGCTAAGTTATATAATGGTGAGTTGCTTTCTTCTATGAGTTGTGCAATGGTAAGTGTGATGCTTCTTGTTCGTATTCTTTTATCGACACTTCATTCCATAAACCTGTGGACATGTTTACTGAGCTCAGCTTTCGCTTGGGGACAAGCGAAGTCTAAGATTGGGGGAGTTGATATGCCCAATTTGCATCACCATTCTATATCATAATTTACCTCTATTTATTGATAATTGTCTTATTATGAGGTATTGCTTATGGCTTTTCATCTGTTTATGCATGTTGGATGATTCTTGGAGGATGCACTGCCAGAGTCTGGATTCTGATGGAAAAGAAGGCATTTCGGTGCAATTTCACGAAGATAAAAAAATACCAGAAAAAATATGGAAACATATTATTTTTACCACAGGACGAAGGAAGCCAG
Organism: Avena atlantica; assembly: GCA_910589765.1. Classification (NCBI taxonomy): domain Eukaryota; kingdom Viridiplantae; phylum Streptophyta; class Magnoliopsida; order Poales; family Poaceae; genus Avena; species Avena atlantica. The sequence continues at coordinate 4,108,180 of OU342739.1, forward strand.
AAGGAGGAGCAAAGGGGGCTCGCAGAGAGCCCACACCCCCTAGGCGCGGGCCCACCTAAGGTCGCGCCTAGGGCAGGTGTGGCCCACCTGCCCGGCCTCCGACTCTCCCCCTTCGCCTATATCTTCCCTTCAGAACCCTAAGCCTCAAGGAGCGACCATAGATAGATTTCCGCCGCCTCTAGGGGCGGAAAACACCGAGAGAGAAAGATCTCTCCGGCAGATAGATTTCTGCCGGGGGAATTCCTTCCCGGAGAGGGGAGACTGTCGCCATCAACACCATCATCAAGCTAGGCTTCATCGGGATCATCATCATCATCATCATCCACACCATCAACTCCACCAGCACCATCCTCACCACTCTGGCCGCTTGTGTTATATGCTTTATAGTTCATTAGGGGAAACTTTCCCGGTGTTAATTACTATTGTAGTTGATGCACGTGAGTGGAACCATTGGATTATTGTTTATTCATATTGTTATCCATTACCATATCATCTTTGATCTTGATCCATATGATGTCTTGTGAGTAGTTCGTTTAGTTCTTGAGGACATGGGAGAAGTCATGTTGTTAGTAGTGAATCTTTGATGAGTTATTATTCAATGGTTAGTATTTAAGTTGTGGTGCTATTCTTATAGTGGTGTCATGTGAACGCCGACTACATGACACTTCACCATTTATGGTCCTAGGGGATGCATTGTATATTTGGCTACTAATCGCGGGGTTGCCGGAGTGATAGAAACCTAAACCCCCGTTAGGACACCTTTGCACAAGGGAGTGTAGGATCTCAGAGTTTAAGGCTGTGGTTAGATTTATATCTTAATTACTTTCCTATAGTTACAGATGTTTGCAGGGGGTTTAATCACAAGTATGTATTAGTCCTAGGAAGGGCGGTATGTTAGCACAGGTTCACCCACACAACACTTACGAACACCAGAGAAGAGTACTCAGCTATTTGCAGCAAAAGCACTTGACAGAATTCCCATGTGTCCTCGAGAACATTTGATCCTTATAAGTATTTCCACCGGCTTGTCCTTTGCTAACAAAAGGATTGGGCCACTTTCTCCATTTGTGCATTACTTCTGTTACTTGCTCTTTGTTTTGCTGCCTTGTCAGAAAACCACTAAAAACCCGTTTGCTAAGTATTCACAGGGATTTCCTACTCCATACCACTGTTCAACAACTTCTGCTCCTCGTTGGGATCGACACTCCTATTTATCAAAAGTACTACGATATAGCCCCTATACTTGTGGGTCATCAATCGTCGTCGTCGGTAATGAATTCCTTGAGTTCGGGGTGGAGATAGTAGCGGGCGCGGACAAACTGCATCACCTTATCGTCCGTGAATTTGTGCCACAGGTTATCTTTCCCTAGACGGGCATACTTGGCGTCCTCCTTTTCCCAAACAGAATTGTTTCCTCGATAACCGCTGCTTCCGCAACGTTGGTTACCTATGTTCATCTCCCGTATACTCCTCCCCCACCCGGTTCATTCCTGACCTTCCGGAGAAGTGCACTCCGCCTTGAACTTGATGAACTCATCTTCGTCGAGCATTGGCTCAGCCTTCTTTATCTCCTACCGACTTTTACCCTCATTGATCCTCCTCTTCACTCGGCTTTTCCAGCTGCTCAAGGAGGTGCTCATCCTCGTGAGGGCTAACTTGTTTACCTTGTTCCCTTTGAGTTTTTGGTTATCGTACTCATCTGGAAACGTGTACCGTATGTGAAGATTCCAAATTAGGAGCTCTTGCAACCGCGTATTTTTCTTCCTTATGTTCTTCTGGTTGATTCTCATGCTCTGCCGCACGATGCACCCAAGTTGTATGTCGTACCCAGCGACAAGCTTCGTAGGCTCCATGGGTTGGCCCCTAGGTTTCACAAGGGTGAACTCTTTGCAGTTGATGCCGAGTTTCGGCAGGGTCCGTTCCTACCTTTCCACCTTATTCTTCTTCCTAGCGGGAGGGGAGGCGCCATTTCCGTCCACGCGGTCACCGCCATGACTGGCTTCGGCCTCCTCGTCTCCATTACTGCTTCCGTCGTCGTCGCCATCTTCGGCCTCCTCCTCATATTCAGACTCCTCGTCATCTTCATGTGCCGCAACTTCGGTCTCCTAGTCAACTTTATCGGTCACAACTTCGGCCTCCTCGTCGAACCCTTTTAATCCATCCTCAAACTGCCAAAACTTGAGGTTGGCTTTTCTTGCTTGTTCTTTGACACTCATGGGCTAAGAAGGGCTAGCCCCGACGTCTTTGTCTCTGCTCGCTTTATAGAAAAAAATGCAACAATTTAATTACTAGAAGCTAGAGTCGGCCGAAAAATTCGGCATGACCTTTGTTGTTTTTTGACCTAGTAGTGCCCATTTTTAACCGAAACGGAAGTGAATCAACCCTTCAGGAGAAACGGGCAACTCAAATGAATTCCCTGCAATAGTTTTCATAAAAAATTGATGACAGCCATCCAATCACACATATACAAAGAGGAAAAAATAGTGTGTTGTCACAACCACACAACAAGTTCAGTAGTACCAAAGCAAGGCACTGAGCTAGCAAAGCATCTATATCTGATCTAGAACCATACAACATAGATATGTGTAACCATATGATCACTACAAACACAAGAGCACACCATCAGGATTAAATCACACCAAGTATGACACTTACTCAAGTTACTGATCTAGCACACCTAGCAAGTATTTTCTACACTTATACTAACAATTTATTACACTTATACTAAAAAATATTTGTTTACACTTATACTAACAAATGTGTTTACACAACAAGTATTCGTTTACACTTATACTAACAAATGATTACGACATTTATTCCTAATATATATTTGTTTACACAACAAAATATGAATAGTGGATCCTTTTAGCTATTTGTACAAAGCCGACATCAAGAAACATGAACATTTTGCTCCTACAAAATCCTAGGGTTACAAAAGCAAGAGAACTGGCGAATGAAAGCCTCTTTTCTGTACTAACACAAGGTCAACAATGTATTTAAGAATATTTTTCTACAAAGTCAAAAACATATTTTCTGTACTAATATAGCAGGAGCATACAACACCACTCTGTGGGAAGGAAGAATACATGGGAATGAAGGATACCTGGTTCTCGACAGGGACGAGTGGTGCCTGGTGCTCGATGGGGACGGGGTGGCGCCTGGTTGCCTTGCTTCTTCTCTAATCGGTGCTAGCTTCTTCTCCACCACTTCTTCTCTGCGTATCCCTCGTATTGAGGGGACCCGAGGCGACGGCGCTCGGTGCAGCAGGGCAGAGGAAGCGGTGGTTGAGATCAGTGGAAGGGAGGGTGAGGGGAGGGAAGGGACGGGGAGAGGTTGGGGAGGCTCACCGGCAGCGGGGTGGTAGGGCGTCTCCGGTGGCGGGCGGTGGCAGGGGGTGATAGCTAGGGTTTCTATGCGCATGGCCATGAGAGTGAGAGTGAGAAGAAAGGGAGAGAGAGAGAGGCCGATCGGTATTTTTCTACGTGTCAGACATCCGTGGCGCATATTGGCTACTATGCGCCATTGATATGAGGCACTTAGCCAAATAAGACGACGCCCTCATATAATACAACAACACGCTACCGCAGTGGTAGGCCACCAAGCTCCGCTAGCAAAACTTGGGGCATCCATGTTTGAATCCTAGTTGCCTCACAATTTTTTTGTTTAATTTTTTTAATATTTTACAAATTAAATATGTTCAAGAATACTTGTGGAAGTAATTAAGTTTAACATCAATATTTTTTAATATTTTACAAAATATGTTCCAATATATTGTGGAAGTAATTAAGTTTAACATTAATATTTTTTTAATATGTTCCAAAATACTTGTCATTAATATTTTTTTAATATTTTAATACTTGTCATTAATATTTTCTAATGCTATCTAGTATATTTTGTAACAAATAGTAATTAAGTTTAACATTCGCAAATCTATTTAAAACAAGGACATCCATTTGCAAGTCCATTTATGTAACACCCTCAGAATCGGCCCTATGCAAGTTTCAGCGCTTCCCGCCAAACCCGCATAGAAACGATTCAAAGGTGCCCACCAGGCACTTGCGTGCGGGTGGAAAACGAAGTAATATCATTACACAATAGTCCTCGATGGAACCCACAAAACATATATATACAACAGCGACTCAAAGAGTCAAGAATACAGATATACAATACAAAGATCCAAATCACCTTTAAAACGATATAGCGTCCGAGTACGGAAAAGATGCAAATTGAGCTAAGAGCCCTGAAGAATAACCAATGGCGTCCATAACCCTGCCCAGGCCAAGCCGGAAGGGTAACCCTGCTAACGACGTCGATCTCAAAACCTGCTTAAACAAAAGGGGTGCCGACAAGGGAAAAGGAAAAAGAGAGAGCGGTCAGTACTGAGGCAGTACACGGCGAGGCTAGAATTCGGCGGTCCTCGCCTACATAGGTATGGTGGACTGAAGCGGCAGCGCAGCATGCACTAAACACCCTATAGAGACTCGATATAACTGTCGGCTATCAAAAAGGGATAAGAAAGACCTATTCGGAACCAACCTGATACTACCACCAAACATACCCATCCTGGTATTTCCCCCTCGAGACCAAACGAGGAAGTCAACCGAGGAACTCACACCTTGGCAGTTTTATTTATTCAGTTATCGTTGCAGCAATTACTAGTCAGTATAGATAGTCATCCTGATATAATAAGCAGTAGGCACTTTTAGTTAACCATTCCGTTGTAGTTGCGCCACTTACTAGTCAGATACAATTAGCATGAGATATCCCCAAACCCAGCAGTTGTTGGTACTTTTATTTAGCCATTCCGTTGCAATGAAGCTGATTACTAGTCATATCGGATACAAGTCAAATTATAGCAGTAAACTTTAGTTATAGTTGTCTATGATCGAGAACTGTGCTCCAAGTCATCCATAACCGCGGACACGGCTTCTCGAAAAGATTTAACCCTGCAGGGGTGCACCAGAGTTTCCACACGCACCTACACCCTTGTTGTCAGATCAGGTAGGTACAAGATCACAAAACATACACCCAACGGTATGTCGACGGGGTTTCGGACACGACGTTTCCCAGACCCAAAGCAAGCACGGGGGCACCCCACTAAGCTACCCGCAACGAAGTTGGCCGGCTCCGAAACGGACCCAGGGTTTGCGTCAGTGGCTGTAAACGACCGGGAACCCGAAAATGTGACTGGGCTTGTCGATACCGCGAAAACACTCCGCTTCCAAAACAGTACAGGTGCATTCCTCGCACAATCTTAAATTAAGCAGTAAAGCATGGCATAAGTACAGGATAGTAATAAAGCCCCAAACTACTTGTGGCCCCCAGTACAGTACTTGGAATCAGGTACTAAATCGATGGGGGTGCCCATACACCCCACCTGTGGTTAGCGCGCTCGATCTCGGAACAGGTGTCAAGAACTCGGGATCCTACGGGACACTAGTGGGCGGTTAAAATCCAAATATTGTCTATTACCCACCGGTGCCTCTGCATTTACCTACTTCAATTTTAGTTATTAAACAGTATTTAAAGCCATGATCATCTCCAACATTAAACATGCGGCAATACTCCAACAACTGTGGTACTTGACAACACGCAACGGCACTTGAGCAAGCGACTACGACGCGCAGGTCCAACTATCTACCAACAACAGGTAATAGGATGTGTCAAGGCAATATAAGGCTGCAAGGGATATCACGGGTACGAAAACTAGAGCAACGCAACACAGATAGCAATAGATCAACAGGAGGGAATAAATACTATAAAAGTAAGATAAGTAGAAAGGGGGAGGTTCTCGCCTGGAAAACATTGCCGAAGGTTCATCCGAAGATCGGGTCGACACTCGCATCAACTCATCGGCCTAATCCGCGAAGAAGCAAAACACTAGCACAAACACCGGATGTACTATTTAATACTATGATAGAAGATCAGGCATGATGCATGTATGATGTATGACATGGCAACGGTGCAATGCAATTAGATCATATTAAGCGGAACCGGGGTCCCGACATTTAATTACTAAGTTCATATTGTTTAGATACCCCACAATTTAAATGTTGTATTAACATGGCAAAATATATCACCGGTTCGATGCACAAATTTAAATGGAGGCAATATTAGACTAGATTCGCCCGCATATGGCCTCCATATTTAATTTAGGTGAATCGTCGAAACGAAACACCCCCAAACACCCACAGATATGTATGCAAGCATGATTAATTATATGCAACAAGTAAATTTATATATTATAAAAATATAAGGGTCTCGGAAAGGGGTCACACTTCGGGGGTCGGAGATCTTGGTTAGGGTTCGCCGAGGGTTCGGGATCGGTCTTCGGATCGGGACATCGGGTTTTGGTGTTCCGCAGGAGAACTTGGTGTTCCAGCTTTGGTTGTTGGCGATGATCTCGGGTTCCGGATCCGCTTGTCGATGATGACCTTGGAACGGCACCGACGGTCTTCGATTGGCATCGTGGTGGTAGCGTCGTCGGCAACCTAGGCAGGTACTTGCCCGGTATGTAGGTCTTGTCCACCATGTCGGTCTCGGGCATCATCACCATCTTGCATTACCGAAAAAACGGGGTAGCGTCGCTACCAGACAACGCCACCAGGAGCAGATCAGAGAGCAACATGAGTGGCAAAACAAAGAGGAAGTCGCATGTCCTGAAACAAAAGACGCACATGACCTGCAGAACACCCAGCGAAGGCATCGGGTAGAGGCGGCGCTGGTGCATGCGCAACAAAGCAGGGGCCTTGGCCATGACGTCCTGGACAGGGAGGAGTGGGGCGACGCAGAGGGCGGCGAGGTTCAGGGCGAGGAGGACGGCCAAGGGCGGAGGCGCTGCCAGGGGAGGCCGGCGGTGACGAACGGAGCTCAGGGTCAGGGTCCTCGCAAGGCAGTCTTGGTGGCAGGGCGTCCCTGTAGCCGAGAGAGAAGGCGGACGCGGCCGGCGGAAGAGCTCGCGGCGGTAGGAGCCAAAGCAGGCGACGCGGGAGGACGGACGACGGGGAGGCGACGGGGCTTGATGCTGCGCCGGGAACCGGCGAGGAAGGGCGCGTAGAGCTCGGGCAGAGTAGCGACGAGGAGGAGGGTGTGTCGCGGTCAGGCGCGGGCAAGGAGATGCTCGAAGACGGACGCAGTCGGCGGCCGACCGCGGCGAAGAGCTAGGCGTGCGACGGCGGCCTGCGCGAGCTCGCAGTGACGGTACGAGGAAGAGGGCTGCAGGGGGAGCGTCGGGGAGGTTGCAAGGGGCGGAAGCGAAGGGAGGCGCGACGGCGAAGGAGGAGGGCGAACCCCAGGCATCGCCGGCGCCCTGGCTCCAGATGGGGACGAGGGCGATCGAGGGAGGAAGACAGGTTGGGGAGGCGTCCACGCGATGGTGGTGGACCGCGTGGTGGGTGGACTGGGTCAAGCAGGGAGAGATCAGTGGGAGTTGGTGGGTCCCGGCGGGAGTGGTGGGGCCGTGTTGGCCGGTCGATGCAGGGAGTGCAGGAGTGTGCATGTGTGGTGCTTGTGCTGAGTGGGTGAGGTGGTTCTGGTTCAGAGTTTGCTAGGTGGGTGTGCGTCAGGTGTGTGCGCGTGTGTGGTGTGGAGCCAAGGGGTGGCGGCGGCTGGGAGTGTTGGGGGATGGGGTAGGTTATGGTTAGGGTTAGGCTAGGGTTTGGTCTAGTGGGGTGGTAGGTGGCCTGTTGGCTGGGCCTTGGGCCTGGCCGACTGGGCCGCCTCCCCCACTAACAAAATATTTTATATTTATTATTTTTATTTCTCTTAAAACAAAACATTTGCAAAAAGGTTTTAGACAAATAAAAGATCCGAACGGACCTACGTTTTCGATTTGAATAAAGAGAAGGGTAATTTTAGAAAACAAAAACAGGCGTTTGGAAAATAGTTTTAGATAAACCATGCATGATGACATGATGATGCACAAAGTATTATTTAACACGCGATTTCTAGTAGTGGATTTTACCCGGGGTGCTACAATTTATTTTAAATAAATCTATTAATTTATTTTAAAAAATAATAGTCACATGAACTTCAATATCCATACATACACACGAATTTATCGGTGGCTCATCTTTTATAACATGCGCCGTTGGCAGAGAAATGTTAGTGGCACGTCTCTAATATGCGCCATTGATATTCCTGAGCACCTTTTTGAGTGGATATATCAATGGCGCATATGTTTGGTCCACAGTCCTCCAGGATACCGGTCCCACATTATCAGTGGCGTATTTTTCTCGATGTGCGCCATTGGTTAAACAAAATATCAGTGGAGCATATTTTTAAATGCGCCATTGATTCTTATCAGTGGAGCGTATTCAAAAAAAGCTTCACTGGTAATAAATCTATCCATAAGCCTTTCTCTAGTAGTGTCTTGTGCAGACTTTCAGGTCTAGGGGGATGCTCAAGGATAGCATCAACTACTATATCGAAGAATAGGTGGATATGTTTCTTCATGTTCTAGGCCATAACCAGAGATTACGAGTGATCCACAACACATGGAGGAGATCAACCGAGACAATTTCTCGGTATTTACATCAGGTGTTTGTATGCTGTTGGAGAACTTAGAGAGGAGATGATGAAGCCACCATATGGTCAAATCCCCGCGAAGATACATGGTGACGGTCGATGGTTCCTCTTTTTCAAGGTGACAAACTCTAGCATCTTCTTGTTTGGATGATTGTATTGGACAGTCGGCTAACATTCTTTCTTGTAATGCCAGGATTGTATTGGAGAAATTGATGGTAATCATGTGATGGCTAGAGTGCCGAAATCTGAGAAAGCTGCATATAGAGGGAGGAAGCACTACCCCAGTTAGAATGTGCTTGTCGCCGTTGATTTTGACATGAAGTTCACATATGTGCTTGCCGGGTGGAAATGATCTGCTCACGATGCGACGATTCTGGCATACAGCCTTAGCAGACATGATGGCATGAATCTCCCTGATGGCAAATTCTACCTTGCATATGTCGGGTATGACTGCCGGTCTGGAATTCTGCCACCCTTCAAATCAACAAGGTACCATCTCAACGAGTTCTCTGCTATGAACTACCCAAGGAGTCTGGAAGAACTTTTCAATCTTATTAGGCACTCTATCCTTAGAGTAACGGTTGAGAGGGTGTTCGCTGCTCTGAAGAACATGTTTAAGATCCTTTGATCAGAAGCCTTTCCACTCTTTCCCCACCCAAGCTAAGCTTGTTCTGCATGTTGCATTTTGCACAACTGGATCATGCAATTTGGCGTCGATGAGTACTTCCCGGATGAAGAAGATGTAGTTCCTGACGACAACGACACTGACGGTGGCCATGGTGTTTCCCAAAACGATTGTGCTTCTTGGAAGAGCAGGAGAAAACAGTGGGTGCTCGACATGTGGGCGACGAGAGACAACTATAGGATCTAAAGAAGATGGTTTGTTGATAAAGTTCTGCCATTGTGTTCCATGAACAACCCCTGATGTGGGACTAAAACATTTATTCGTAGTAGCTAGGTAATAATATGGTGAACTGTCATTTGCTAGTAGCTAGGTAACATTATCGTGAACTCATATTTGCTACTAGTTAGGGTGGTAATTTGGTACTGCGAGTTTAATTTGTCGCTTGCTTGAAACTGCTAGTTCAGTTTGCTGCATATGTGTTGTTACATGGTAACATCACCAGTAGTGAGAAGTGGTGAGCACATCACTATGGCATGAGCAACCAAACATGCAGAAATTTGCATCGAACGACACAAAATCATTTATCTTGGCAACCAAATAACTTGGCAAAATTGCAGGAAAACTAGATATGGGCAACCACGAAAAACAAAACTTGGCCCAAGCCCAATCTCCCCCCATGTACCACCCACCGGGCCAAGTAGGAAAAATAGAAACTTGGGCCTGACCAACCAAACACGCCGTAAACAGCACGCAACGCCTTACATTAGGGCATCTCCACTGGGCCGACCGATCCAGCCGACACAAATGGTCCTTTTCTGTCAGTTTGGGTTGGGCCACGGACGCTTTTGGGTCGGTGTCCGGCTTGTCCGGCCGACCGCGCCCAGTGGCCTGACCCATCTGTCCATCTCCCCCTGTCACCGCTTGATACCCTCGCGATGGGACGTTAATAGCGACGCGACGTTGTCTATCAACGTCGGCTGCTTCCCGTGTGGCAGCATTTCCCGCCATCGTTTTCCGTGCGCGTCTCGCTTCCCGCGGCCAGAAAACTTTCCGCGCCTCCCCGGCCATTTCCCGCCTTTGCCGCGGTCTATAAAAGACGATCGTCGGCGCAGCGGAGACTACAAGCCCAAGCAAGGGAAAAACAACATCCGAAAAACTCTAGCCAGCAGCAGCCATGCCTCGCCGCAAGATCGCCAACTGGACCAGGTTCCGGGAGATGTGCCGCACCCGCTTCCCGGAGGTGGAGGTCGACTAGGTCCACCTCGAGTCCAGGCGTAGGTGTTGGCCTTCGAGGAGGATGGTTGTGTGGCTGAGGCGCCGTTGGAGCGGGTGTGGAGGCGGCCTCCACGGTGGCCTCCCAATGGGCGATGCGCGACATACACCACGTCGACGCCAAAGAGGCAGTCGAGGCGGTGGCCATGGAGGCCGCATCAGCGGATCTCCGCGAGATTCGCCATGAGGTGGCCATGACCACGCTAGAAGAGGTGGCCTAACGAACCTTTTTTGAGTTTAATAAAGCATCGTTTTCCTCTTTTTCTTTCTTTTTATTTCTTAGCAGCTAATTTGTATGTTTATATGGAGATAAAAGGTCAAATTTAAGGTGGCTAGAACGTCAACTCAGGAAGAGATGTGAATGGATGAAAATATAACTACCCTCACAAGATAAAAGATGATAGCAGCCCACGATTGTTCGACGTTGCCTGTGGTCTACAATATTAGGCAGAGGGTCCCTTCTCCTTTCTCCCTCTACAGTAACTGAACCTCAACCTTCTTCGTGTCTCTGGCCGAGCCAAATCCCTCTCCGACGGCGCCGCCGCCGGAGGGCGGTGGAGGCGAGGCCCCCCTTGTAGGCTAGGTCCCGGGCTTCTCGCAGTAGGTATCATAGGTTTAGGTTTAGGTTTTTTTGTGTCGGCCCTTGTGGCGAATGGCGAGATGCCGTTTTGCCTGTCCCCTCCGGCGCTCCTGCATGGCGCCGGCTGGCCTTCTTCGGGGTGGTTCAGCAGGATCCAGCGGTTGGAGCTTGCTGTTGCTACCGTTGTGGACGGAGGCTCTCTCAATAGGTGATGCCGTCTCTGGATCTGGCAACCTGATGCCGTTCTTTTCTCCCTGGCCGGCCGTGGTGGCGAGGGGTGGGAGAGGAAGGAGCTGATGACTGCTGGATTTGCGAGACTGGCGGGGTGCTCGACGTGCGCTTGCTCTGGCCCAAGCCGTCGTCCTCGGGAGATGCTCTTCACTGCTGCTGCGCTCCTCTGGTTGGAGCCTAGTTCAGCGGTGGTGCTCGGCTCCGGGGAGCCCCTTCATAAGGCTGGTGCGTTTGGGTTGCGAAGGTTGGCTTCGAGTTCCTGCCGCTCTTCTCCGGCCGACCGTGGTGGCGAGGAGAGAAGGGGTGACGTTCCTCAAGCTCGGCCTTCTGCGATTCCAAGCCTGCTTCATATGGGTGCTTTGGTTTGCTGCGAAGCTGCGACTCGAGATCTTTTTTCGCAGTGGTCCTTTGGAGGCGGGGCTGCCGCGCCGCTGCCCGTTCTGGCCGAAGGGCGGCCTAGGGTTTCAACCTCCATCGGAGGCCCTTCTTCGAAGCACATCGTTGGTGCTCGACGCCTCGCCATCAGCAAGTGGTTCGTCCCCGCGGATTGCAAGGTGGCCGACGGTGTTGTTTCTTCTCCGGATTGTGGAGCGTCACGAGCAAGAGACTCCCATGATCTCGCCGTTGGCTGGAGGTCGCCGGAGATGGTGGCGGAGGCCCCCGAGGACCTGATTGCTTTCTATGTTTTAGTCCTAGGGTGCTTTTTATAAGTGTTAGGCCCTTCTCTATTTTGTCTAGCCTGGCTAGAGTTCTTATTGCTGAGGGCCTAACCGTAATTTATACATGCCACGTTTATTAATTTGCAGCTTCTCGGATCCTCATACCCTTTTACCGTTAAAAAAAATACAATATTAGGCAGAAACGACCCACCGTACCTGCTCCCCCTTCAAAGAAATATTTAACGTTTGCTTATGTGGAGTTAGTTGTGGACAGCCACGACATTTTCTGCTAACAACAATCATTACACGTATTTAATTTCTATGGCATAAACGACAAGCCACCTACTTACCTTGCAGCAAGCATCTTTTCGCTTGAAACAACCGCGCATCCGATCCAAGCACTCGGAGACAAAATAAGACAGAGTTTTCTAGTAGTGGATCTTCAATATGATCGAGATTCCTTTTGTGTCAGTATATATATTTCTGGCAGAGAGCACTGCGATTTAAAGACGTATTTTTTTTCTAAAATCAAAATATGTAAAGTTTGATTAAACATATGGAAAAGTCTAAATAAAGCTATGGGACTATATAAACATACTATAAAAATATATATCGTCATTTATGTAATGACAATGATTTGGCGTTGTAACTGTTAGCGGTTTTTCAAAAAACCATGTCAAGTATACATCATTTGATTTTTAATAAATATATAAGTCATTTTTTTAAATGGGAAAACCCTGGACTCTGCATCAGTTGATTAATACTGCCTCTTATTGTATTATTAAAACATTTCTTACAATTTATTATTACAAATCATGGGTTCCAAAGAGTGGAAAAATTAATCAGACATCAACCGAAACTAAACAACTTACATTAAGCATGTTATCCTCCTATTAAAATGCCAGTTGAAACGACACTTCCGTGTAAGTATTTCCATCCGGATGCACCCAATATCTATAGGCTGCTGCTCCTCCATCGGTTGGAGAAAGGACCATGTACCTATCGTATCGACGACCAGAGGTATTACCTGGACATGCCATATTGTCCAAAGTAAAGGCGCACGCCAACTGTAATGTGGCCATTATCTTTCTTTGTTCGAAAGGGGTCACACTTGGAGATCCGAATATATCAAAGTACACAGTAGACAAAGATTTATACAGGTTCAACCTCTGGACAAACAATGTCCAGTAACAATCATACTTAATGTTTGTGGTGGATGTATTTGTCCGTTGTATGCTCAAAAATCTTGAGATAACGCTTGATCTCGTCTATAGTGGATGGTGTGAGGTGAAAGATGAAGTGTGCGTCGCCACATGGGTACAAGTGAGGAGGTCAGATGTGCCCCATTCGGCGTCCTGGTTCCGCTTATACTTGGTGCGAATTAGGGTTACATGATGCCGATCTAGGATTTTGGAGGCTACTAATCTAGGGTTTACTAACGATGAAAGCTGATGCTTATTTTGGCAGGATATCTAAACTAATATCCAACTGATTACAATCATATCTGGCAGGATCCGCGGTGTGTGATCTGATCCCTCTTGCGCTACAAGTCAGGTGCATTTTGGGTCCCTCCTGTGCTCCAAACCTTTGGAAGTGGGCCATAGCTTTTCCGATTGTTCCAACATTCACGTTGATGGATCCACCCAATACCTATGACCATGTCGTAGCCCCCCTCCTCGAGTCCTTCGTGCGCAAATTTGGTTAGCACAGGCATACTAGGAGGAGAGATCGCACCTGGACTTGGTATGCCGAACGGAACTCCGCCAAGGTCATTGAAGCAGAGGTCACAAAGGTGTCCTTACATGCCTCATGGTAGACAAAGATAGGTGTTTTGCCTACTTATACCAATCAGACACCAGCATTTTTGGCACGCTAGCGTAAGCGTAGAGATGAGGCGCCAGCCTCGGAATTTGTAAGCGCTAGGGCCCGTCGGCCGTGTTATAGTGGAAGTGGTTTTCTTTCCCATTTTTTTCTCGGAAGGTTCGGGCTCTTGATCTGCCCTTTTGTGCAGATCGTCTTTATCTTTTGCAGAATTGCAATTCATCATCTAAATCTTAATTTAGTGGTGAATCTCGCTCCCTTTCTGGTGTTGTGCAATCTCTACCTCGTGTTCGTATCCTTCTCTAGTAATTCGTCTTCAACGCCTGTCGGGGTGAGGTGGGGTGGGGGTGGGGGGGGGGTGTTGGAGAAAATTGCAAAACAAAACTAGCACAATTGGGGCTAGGGCTTCAATGCAAAAATAAAAACTACCATGTTCGTGTCTAATAGTTGCAAAAAACTACCAACCTGGAGTAACCCGTCGTCTTAAGACATTTGAAGCTATTTCTGATAGGGATGACCTACTCCTAGGCTGACGTGGCATGTGTATATTGCAAAATAGTCCTTCAAAATCTTGTAATTTCAAACTTAGAGTCACTCGTTTTACTTATTCATTTTTATCCTTTCTTTTCCCAAAACATAACCAACCGGAACCAGTTTTACCAAATCAAAAGTTTGTTACGTAGGTAAAAAGAAGAGGACCCATAGTGTGTGGTTGCGGGGCTTCGTCTCCACCAGCATGCGAGGCAGACCGAGATTCCCGCCGGCCGCCGCAGCTCCGGCCCGCCTCCATCCACCGTCGCTGATCCACCACCGGTCCCCGTCTCCAGCTGCTGCTGCTTCGGCCACCTCCATATGCACCGCATGACTACAGATCTCCACCGTCGCTACTCCGGCCGACCGCTTCCATCCGTCGCCGCTGTTGCTCCCACCACCTCCATCGGCGCCGCATGACTGGAGAGCTCTACCGTCGCTGTGACGGGAGAATTGGTGTGGGCCGGCGTGGCATGGGGCAGGCGAGCGAGGACACGGGGCCGACGAGGTTATGTGGGCTAGCGAGGGCGCGGGGGCGGCGAGCTGCTGCGGGGCGACGAGGGTGTGGGGCGGCGTCTGAAACGGAGCTACTGATTTGGTGCCAATGGCTAGAGGTTAGGGGTGACCTAACAGACGAGGCCCATTTTGCAGAGAGAGAAAAGAGAGGAGAGGGATCTGACAAGTGGGTTCCCCACACATTTGCAAAAAAGATCCAGATTTTATAATCAATCCGTCGTATGTCTTTCGAACAGTTAAATACTGCACGTCAGGCTGACACGGATTCCATCTTGTCAGAAACGGTGTTAAACGACTTAATATGACCAGTTAGAACGAAGTGGTAGTTTTTGCGACTATTATGCACGAACATGGTAGCTTTTTACATCAAACTTGAAAAGTGGTAGTTTTTTTAAGCCCTATCTCCAATTATGGTAATTATTTGCAAAAAAATTTTGGGGGTGGGGGGATGCGACGAGGACTGTAGGGTGTGCCCAATTCTAGCTCCGTCCACAGCCCGATGATAATTAAGTATCCCAAAGGCAAGTTCATCAGCTTGATTTGGGTGTGGGGGGGGGCTGATGCAACGAGTGTGAGTGTAGCGATGCAACGAAATTGGAGGTGAGATGTATACTCATGAAATTCATAGCTGTTTTTGGGGAGCTAAGGGCAATCACTGTATGTGGTAACGAAATACGTTACAAAAATGAACTAACGGACCAAATTAGGACTTCCCTGTCCGATGAAAGCACCTACTTGTATTTACAGATGAAAATCATGCTAATTGATGATACGACGGTGGAGCTATCGTCCATCGCATGTTCTGACGTACCCCACACCTCTAGATGGTTGTAGAATTGTCCTAAAACGAGTCAGAACGCACGATCTACACATACATACGTGCATATATTTAAATAAATCCGTAACAACTGATTTAGGACAAAGGGAATATACTACTTCCTCCGATCTAAATTAATTGCCTTAACTTTGTCTGCATTCACATGCATATATATATATATATATATATATATATATATATATATATATATATATATATATAATATATATATATATATATATATATGGGTGCAGAATAGTTATTTTGCACCCCATATAACTTTATGTTGTCATGATTAGAATTTATGTTTTGTATATAAATAATTATGTTCATATTCATCCATAACGCAAAAAAATTGATATAAAAAATAGTTTATGAGTAATTATAGTGTAAAAAAACACTAAAAATATGCATTTAAGTCGTATTTTTATATGGCATGTAAACAAGAAAATATGACATGTCTATGTTCTTACGTTCTTCTCAATTCTCGGGGTAAGACAAAATTTACGCGACGTAAAAATAATATACGGTTTTAAAGATAGAGGGTGGGTGTAGAATAGTTATTCTACACACTGGGTGTCAAATAGCGCGACTCTATATATATATATAAATATAAATATATATATATATATATATATACACTTAACTATATATACTAGATAAAGTTAAGGACATTAATATGGACCCGAGGTAGCTAGCATTTCTATATTTCTAGCGCAGGGTGTGAAGGATGGATGAATCTGGCCGAATAGCTAGCTAGCTAGGCGTTGACAAAGTTATGGAAGCCAAGAGTTGGGAACGAAGGCATACACTGGTAGAAAAGGGCCCATGCGTCCCGGTTGGTAAGGGCCATTAGTCCCGGTTGCCCAACCGGGACGGGGCAATCGGGACTAAAGCTCTAACCATTAGTCCCGGTTGCCCCACCAACCGGGACAAATGGGGCACACGTGACGGCATCAGAGCGCGCGGGGGGGTGGAGCATTAGTCCCGGTTCGTAACACGAACCGGGACTAATAACCTGCTGCCGCGGCAGAGATTTGGACCATTTCTCTACCGCGGCAGAGAATTCATTTTGGCATATTTTGTTGCCGCGGCAGCATTTTCGCCACTTTTTTGCCGCGGCAGAGAATTCATTTAGGTTGTTTTATTGTTTATTTAGTGTTTTGTACTTATCAACGAAGGAACCTATATTACACAAGATCATCATGACAACATTACATTCAATACACGGATCGAGTTCATGCACTACATACAAAAGTTGATATTCGATGCTACCGGCCAATTTCTTGAAAGTTGCTATTTTTACAATTCCTATTGTCTATACACAGCCGAGTAGTATTCTCTATTGTGTTTAGGACTTCTGCATCCAAGAATCCCGCCAATTCCTCCTGAATTGCTCGTATGCGATCCTTTGGCAGAAGACCGTCCCGTAGACGTTCGATCTGATTTAAAAAAGGAGTCAGCCTATATGAATATGAAACTAAACACAATTTGATTGTAATAAAAAATATAGAAATTGTTTACGTACGTGGAGTTGCTCTAAATTTCTGCCCTTCTCATCGCACGTCTGCCGAATGAACTCGCATACATAGTATCCACATAGATTGTTACCTGGTCCCTGCGTCAGGCACTTTACAAGAACATAGTTCAATCAAAATAATAATCAAGCATGATAATAACTGTATCAAAACTAGAATCAAAGAGATGCGCGGATATAGCTAGTGGTGCTTACATCTAGTGGTTGAAATGTAAGCTCCTCTTTCCAAACACCCCTAGCCTTCTTGGTGAACCGTTTCCAAGCGCTGCCCGGCGTAGAAAACGAATAAAATAAGTTATTAAGTACTTGATATCATAAAATTCACGAACGTTGCCGATATAGTGTCGTAATGATTAGAATTACTGCTGGAGAAGTATCTGCATGTCCTTCCACGTCTCAAGGGTTTATGTTTCGAGTCCATGACTAGTACACGCTCTTTGTCAAGTTGAATGATTAACAGAATATAGTGGTACCTGCGAATGCAGAACTAATCAATTATATACTTAACATCGAGTAAGCGAAATAGAAAGTGTATACAAGACAATAACACTCACTGCAAGTTGTAAGGAAATAGTATTTCCCTTTTGGTTTCTTGAAACCTTAACGCGTGTACTATATTATCCTCCGTATCCTGGGAGCTTATTTTGAGATTAGCTTCATGAACCCAATATGGGTCAATGAAGCCAACGTCATAGATTTGTCCTCTGCTGCATTCGAGAATCTTCATTCTGCATATTACAGTATGATTATATACATGCAATAAACAAAATAATATAGCTGGAGACTAAATTAATTACAGAATTAGTACTTACAGACAATAGGCACTGATGATCGATTTGTCCAAGGCGTCTTGATTGAGTAATTGAAATAGTTCATAAAATTCAATGGATATCATGTCATCCTTATCTTTCCCATGATGCTTTTTTGTAACCCTCAGCACTATCCAGTTAGCCCCGGCCCTTGTGGCATGCATGTACCAGTTATGCAATCTTCGCATTTTTGTTGGAAGATTGTTTACCTCCTCAGGTTTGACGAGAGGTTTTCCGTACTGGTATTTGTATGCTACTTCACTCACGGGGAAGAACTCTAACT
The DNA here is from genome assembly GCA_910589765.1 of Avena atlantica. NCBI lineage: Eukaryota > Viridiplantae > Streptophyta > Magnoliopsida > Poales > Poaceae > Avena > Avena atlantica. The sequence continues at coordinate 4,126,387 of OU342739.1, forward strand.
GGGATAAGTACTGGGCAATACTCATACCTTGAGCAGCGGCAGCTTCTCCGTATTGTGCAACTACCTCTGGATCATACTGCTCTTCGGCCCCATATTTGCTCGACCCCACATTGGTTTGAGAAATCACCTTGAGAGGGGCGCAAGTCTGTTTTGCTTGTACTCCGAGCTGGGCAACAGATTTACCGCTTGCATCAGTACTGCTCTTCGAGGCTTTTTGTGCCGCATGTGACTTGAGAATAGAACGGTCATAGTCTGATGACAGCTTTGGCTCGGGTTGATGAAGATTCTTTAGCATTTTCAACACTTTGGCTTTTTCTTCTTTGGTGCTGGGGAACTCTGGATCTTTTGGCCGCCTCAGCTTAGCGAAAAACGCTGTCGTTTCCGCATCAACGATCGCCGCAGTCTCCTCTTCAGTACAGTCATAAGCTCTCTTGGGAGGAACCGTTGGTACTTTTGGAAGAGGCTCTTGTTTACGTTTCGGCGATCGCTTACGATGCACAGTAGCGGTACGCTTACGCTTTTTATCCTGAGGCGCCGGCGATGGCTCCCGCGGCGATGGCTGCACCGGATATTGGTGAGGCGACGGAGCCGGGTGAGGCGACGAAGACGGCTGCCGCGGCGGCGACGACCTCGCTGGAGACGGGTGAGGCGGCGGCGAAGATGGCCTTGGCGTGTGATTTCGAAGCACGATACAATCCTTCGTCCATAGAATGGTGACGTTTTTTGCGTCACCCAGCACAATCACATCCCCTTCACCAGCAGGGTAGTGAAGATCCAAAACCTCAAAGGTGGGCATGATTTCGTCCACGCCGACAACAGCGTAGCCCTCTGGAACCGGACGACAGTGGTAAGTTGGTGTGGGTCCAATTGGTAAGGCATAGCCGACCGCCACCTTCATTGATATGTTCACAACTTTGACATGTAGCTCGCAGTGTGTCATCTTTGTGATATCATCCACTGGGTAGCCAACAGGAGCCATCGTTGGTGCATCATCGTCATCGCCATTGTCATCACCCGGGACCTTGGTGGAAGCCACACTGCTTTTTCGATTATTCGATAGGACGGTAGCATCGAATGCAGTGTGCTGCTGAGATGGGGCGCCGGTAGTACTTTGCTCTTTAAGTTTGTTAATTTCATCTTGTTGTTGCTTTAATCGTTCTTCAATTAAACGCATTCGCTCTTTCTGACTTTCTGCTTCAACTGCCGCCCTGTCCTTACTCCTCTGACGGCTTCTATCAGGATATTTCTTCCTCTCTTCGGGAAACCCAGTCCTCCATGATTGGGAGCCTATTGTGCCTCGTGTTCGTCCATCATGTTCCTTATTTCCAAGGGCGAGTGTGAGCTCATCATTCTCTCTATCGGGAATGAAGTCCCCATCTTTAATAGCCTTTACTGCTTTTCTGATCCTCTCGATTGGCAAGGGGTCTTCTTTATGTCGTATGTTATATATACACCTCCCTTCCGAGTCCAACGTGCCCCCATGCCCGTAAAACCAATTCCTTGCACGTTCTACCCAATCGTCTGTCTCTGGGGTGATCTTTTTATCACGCAGTTCCTGCTCAAGTTTCTCCCACTTAGGAATGCCAACCCTGTAGCCACCTTGCCCCATAGTATGGTGATACTTCTTCTTAGCAGCATTCAGCTTATTCGTTTCAGACATTTTCTTAGCTTTTTTCTGATTTCTTGTATTCCACAAACTCATCCCAGAATGGTTTTATCTTCTCAAACTGAATATTCTTGAAATCGGGAGTCTTCTTTTTCACGACATAGTCAAGGTGCAATCTTTTCTTCCAGTTGGTGAAACACTGGGCCATCTTCTTCAAAGCCCACTCCCTGACCTTAGCCTCCATGGCTCTCCCATGTTGTAAGGTGTCCTCAACTGGATCCTCCGCATTTGGATCCAGCTCTATCTTCGGTAGTTTGAAATTAACCATGAGCCTCTTCTACAGTAAATCTTTGGCGTGGTTAGGGACAAATAAACATGTTCCCTCTTCATCCGCATTAGCAGGCCTATTCCAATTTCTAATGGTGATCGGGATTAAGTCCCTAACGATTACTCCGCATTGTGCCACAAATTTGGTTGCGACAACTTCGGGAGCTGTCGGTCTGCCGTCTTCAGCGACATCTTCGATCCTGAACCTCTCATGGTCTTGCAACTTTTTGGTTGGGCCTCGTCTGCTCTTTTCAGTAGATTCCTTCGATCCGGAGGGCTAAAAGAAGAAAGATCGTCGTTACTATTTCTATATAGATAGCAGATGATTAATTAATGAATTGATTTATATTACATGCACCTCGCCGGAGCGGTCGTCTTCTCGATTACACAAGGCATCGCCTTCTCCCTCGCGGAAGGCAACACCTTAAACCTCAAACAAGTTGTCTACTCCGGTAAAAAGAGGATCACCCTCACCGGAGTTGTTCAGAAACGTTGATACGTCTAAATTATCTTCCCCACGGATCACACCTGGGATCAACTCTTCCTTTTCTTCGTCTCTGACGTGTGGGTCCATATTTTCTGCATAGATGGAAAAACGAATAAGTCAAAGCGGCTAAAGGAGAAAGTTACGAATAAGTCAAAGCGGCTAACGAATATTTTCCGGATCGAAGGTGAAACCCTAATATATACATACACAATAATAAAAATGAAGAGAAACCCTAAACCCTAAGGCTATGAGAGGGGAACATGAGTATAAGGCTACAAAAGGTCTTCGATCTATCTATGGTCTTGATCTCGGTCTTCGATCTCAAATTTGATATCATATTATACCGAGAAGAACCAAATCACCGGAAAGAAAGGGAAACAATCAACACATGGCATCGATGCAATGCTCAAGCAATGATGATGATACGACAAGTTAATGTGCATTGGAATGTAACCCTAAAGCATGCTCGACAAGTTAATCGGGGTTCCGAGGGGCGCAAACCCTAACTCAAGGAACTCCGGAATCACCTGTTAGGGTTACTAGGGTGTTCTAATTAAACTTGTCATTTAATTAGATCTATCTATGGTCTTGATCTTGATCTCGGTCTTCGATCTCGATCTCGATATTGTATTCTACCGAGAAGAACCAAATCACCGGAAAGAAAGAGAAACAATCAACACATGGAATCGTTGCAATGCTCAAGCAATGATGATGATACGACAAGTTAATGTGCATTGGAATGTAACCCTAAAGCATGCTCGACAAGTTAATCGGGGTTCCGAGGGGCGCAAACCCTAACTCAAGGAACTCCGGAATCACCTGTTAGGGTTACTAGGGTGTTCTAATTAAACTTGTCATTTAAGTTGTTGAACAATGCATGATTATAGCATAGATAGTTCTCATTTTTCTAAACATTTTGGTATATTATTTGTATTTTTCTGTATTACAGATTAAAAGTTATTGAATTTACAGGTTTTATTCAAATTCTGAAATTATTAAATCAAATGTTTAAACCTTTTGTACCATAGTAACAACTAGCCATAGTGGCTGACAGGTGGGGCCCGGATCCACCTCAGCAGCCACGCAAGCAAAGGGGAAACAGAGGACGCGGAGCCACCTCGCCACGCAAGCAAAGGGGAAACAGAGGTGGGGCCCGGAGCCACCTCGCCACCGCTGTTAAGGAGGACGCGGCCGCCGTGGCCGTGGACAAGGACGACGCGGCGGTGGAGGAAACGGCGCCGGCGACGATGCACCACCCGATCGAAGCCGCCGCGCCCACCACCAGCAGCAGGCCCGTCCAAGGCCCAGTGCGAGCTGGGCGACCGCACTGGGCCCCAAAATTTTCCGGGCCCCCCAGTTTCTAGCAACCAGCCCAAGTCTGCAGTAGTGAAATCCAGCCCGGTCGGTGCATCTGTTAATTTTCCAGCAATGTGGTAGTGGCTTGTCTCGATTCTACAACTCTTGCGGCCCAATAAACTATACTCTCAGTTCTCAAAAAAATCTCCGGCATCTATGGAGATCCTGATCACTGAAGTAACCAGGTTCGTTCCAAACTCTCGATCGTTCCGTTAAAAAACCAAGAACAGGCCGTGAGATGAGAGTCACCGAATTGATCGATTCATCAATCTAATTCGCCCACCCATGTCGCCCGGAAGGGCACAACACCGACGCCCGTGTTTTGCCACCAGCAGCAGAGGGAGGGGGAGGACAGAGAGGCAGGGAGGGGCGGCGCCGTACCTGACGCGCGGCGGTGGGGGAAGGGCGCGTCGTCGACGGGAAGCAGAGACGCGGGCGCGGCCGGCGGTCGTCGGGGGAAGGAGACGCACGGGCGGCGCGGTCGTCGGCGCGCGGGAAGAGACGCGTGTGGCGGCCGGAGGCGGAGGCGTTGACGACGGAGCCGCTACGGGGAGCGCACGACGGTGGTGGGGGCAGCCTGGCGGCGTCGTCGTCGGCGAGGGCGCGGGCAGAGGCAGAGAAGTGAGTGGGGAAGGGAAGAAGAAGAGGAGGCACGCGCTGTTATAACTAAAGGTGCATACGTCCCGGTTGGAGCCACCAACCGGGACCTATAGTCTAATTTTCAGCAGCTGAAGGGGCGCGCGCGCAGGGGGATCTTCCGTCCCGGTTGGTGGCTCCAACCGGGACGTATTCCCCTGTTTTCAAATTTTTTCAGTTATTTTCTCTCTGTTCCCGCCTTATTTTTTATTTTGGGGTTTAAATTTGTAATGTTTTTTAAATGATAATTACTTTGGAATTTAGAAAAACTTTAAACATAAAAAGTGTTTGGATTTGAATAACTAATTCGAAACCATTTTCTGTTTTGAAAAATAATTAATGTAACCATTTAAACTACGAACCATTTAAAATTAATAATGAAATAACTTATATTTTTTAAATATTAATTTGGAATTTAGAAAAACTTTAAACATAAGAAGTGTATGGATTTGAATAAATAATCCAAAACCATTTTCTATTTTTAAAAAATAATTAATGAAACCATTTAAAATTAATTAACTTATATTTTTTAATATTAATTTGGAATTTAGAAAAACTTTAAACATAAAAAGTGTTTGGATTTGAATAAATAATTCAAAACCATTTTATGTTTTAAAAAACAATTAATGTAACCATTTAAAATATGAACCATTTACAACTAAAAATGAATTAACTTATATTTTTTTAATATCAATTTGGAATTTAGAAAAACTTTAAACATATGAAGTGTATGGATTTGAATAAATAATTCAAAAACATATTCTATTTTTATAAAATAATTAATGTAACATTTTAAAATGAATTAACTTATATTTTTGAATATTAATTTTAAATTTAGAAAAATTTTAAACATAAAAAGTGTTTGGATTTAAATAAGTAATTCAAAAACCTTTTCTCTTTTAAAAAACAATTAATGTAACCATTTAAACTATGAACCATTTACAATTAAAAATGAATTAACTTACATTTAAACCGGACCCACTTCCTGCCGATTCGGCAGACATTTGTCCTTTTTACCCGGGATGGACGAAAAGGTTTGAGATGTACCGGTTGGGAGATAGTCCATGTAAGGTGGTCTAGTATTTTAGGAAAATAGGACGGTAGCATTCTGAAACGGCATTTTGGTGGTTACTTCACAAAACGACCCGTTTTTTGCGCTCGGAAAATGGAAAAGGGCTTTTTCCGTGCGACAAAAAGGAAAACTTCCTCCTGCAACATTGTTCTCCATACCAATGTCCACACACATGCATAATATGGGCACAACATCACAAACTATGCCGTGATTCAGCACATAACATCGGTCATTTGGACCGAAAGCCATGAAACCTCGAACATGATAGGTCATTTTATGAAGGTTTTTTCGAAACATGATCAATATACCAAGTCTGGTATTTTTCCTTTCAACTATGTAACATAATATGACACCACGCGAAGGATTTTCATTGTTCGTATTTTTTTTGAATTTATTATGCCCGTTTTGAATTATCTGAATTTCTAACTATGGTCGAACCGGTGTGCATGAAGATAGGGGACGAGCATCGTTAGAACTTGCATTGGATCTCTGAAGAAACCACATATTGCGAGTCTAAAAATGATTTTTTCAAAAAATCACGGGCGATAGATCATGTACCTGTAGTACAAACCGGACCCACTTCCTACCGATTCGGCAGACATTTGTCCTTTTTACCCGGGATGGACGAAAAGGTTTGAGATGTACTGGTTGGGAGATAGTCCATGTAAGGTGGTCTAGTATTTTAGGAAAATAGGACGGTAGCATTCTGAAACGGCATTTTGGTGGTTACTTCACAAAACGACCCGTTTTTGCGCTCGGAAAATGGAAAAGGGCTTTTCCGTGCGACAAAAAGGAAAACTTCCTCCTGCAACATAGTGGGAAATGCCTATATAAAGAGAGGGTTCATATTTAGTCCCGGTTGGAGAAACCAACCGCGACTGAAGGGATTGCGGCAGAGTGGGCCAGACAACACTAAAAATAGGGGTGAGTGTCGACATTATGTCGTGCGGCTTGTACCTTGTCCCGGATGGTGTCACCAACCGGGACTAAAGATGAACCTTTAGTCCCGGTTGGAGACACCAACCGGGACTAAAGATGAGTCATCACTAATAATAGGGGTGAGTGTCGACATTATGCCGAGCTGCTTGTACTATAAATATGCATCCTTGTGAGTCCAGTCCTCCAGCCAGTTTGAGGCATCTCCAAGATGGTTTTAGAGAGCAGGGACACCACTACGGCCAGTTTCAGGGAGATGCCGACGGAGCCCAGTCCTCCGGCATCTCCGAGAAACTGGTCATAGAGGCACTCCCTAATATGTGAAATTAGTTAGCTCCGAGGCGTATTGATCTAGTTAGTGAAGTTACAAGCTGCAAGATGGTTTTCGAGAGCAGGGACACCACTACGGCCAGTTTCAGGGAGATGCCGACGGAGCCCAGTCCTCCGGCATCTCCGAGAAACTGGTCATAGAGGCACTCCCTAATATGTGAAATTAGTTAGCTCCGAGGCGTATTGATCTAGTTAGTGAAGTTACAAGCTGCAAGATGGTTTTCGAGAGCAGGGACACCACTACGACCAGTTTCAGGGAGATGCCGACGGAGCCCAGTCCTCCGGCATCTCCAAGAAACTGGTCATAGAGGCACTCCCGGTCTAGCCACAAAACGGGACTAACACTCAAGACATTTATTAATATTAAAAACTGAGACTACAAAACCAGGACTAAAGGCCACAAACCGCGAAAGATATCCTTCGGTCAAGCCACAAACCGCGAAAGACATGAACTAGAGTTACATAATATGAGCATGAACTTCTTGGCATATGTCATTCCTTATGACCGCTTCAGACGTAACCATGGAGCATCTTCTTTACTTAACGGAATGCTTGGGTCAGTTTTCACTGTGAAGGGCGGAATTTCATCAAACTTATTATAATCTTCTGACATGTCTGTCTTGTCCTCGATTCCCACGATGTTTCTTTTCCCTGAAAGAACTATGTGACGCTTTGGCTCATCATATGATGTATTCGTTTGCATATTTTTTCTTTTTTTCGGTCTGGAGGACATGTCCTTCACATAGAAAACCTGAGACACATCATTGGCTAGGACGAATGGTTCATCTCTATAACCAAGATTGTTGAGATCCACTGTTGTCATTTCGTACAACTGGTCTATCTTTACCCCTTCCCCATTCAGGTTGACCCATTTGCAGCGAAACAAAGGGACCTTAAAAGAGACTCCATAGTCTAGTTCCCATATCTCCTCTATGTAACCATAATATGTGTCCTTTTGTCCATTCTCGTCTATTGCATCAAAGCGGACACCACTATTTTGGTTGGTGCTCTTTTTATCTTGGGCGATCATGTAGAATGTATTCCCATTTATTTCGTACCCTTGGAAATTCAATACAGTAGAAGATGGTGACGCGGCCAACAAGTATAGCTGATCTCCAACAGTGGTGTCATTCAAGAGATGTGTCCGCATCCAACCACCGAAAGACTTCATGTGTTCATCTGTAATCCATGATTCAGGCTTCCCCGGGTTTTTGGAGCGTACAATATTCTTGTGTTCCTCGATATACGGAGCTGCCAAGGTGGAATTATGTAGAACTGTGTAGTGTGCTTTAGTGAAAGAATCCCCGTCCCTACATATCATTGCTTTCTTTCCCAGCGTGCCTTTTCCACTTAGTCTTCCCTCTTGCCGCGAGTCAGAAACACCAATCGGCTTAAGGTCAGGAATAAAGTCAACACAAAACTCAATGACCTCCTCTGTTCCATATCCCTTGGAGATGCTTCCTTCTGGTCTAGCACGGTTATGAACATATTTCTTTAAGACTCCCATGAACCTCTCAAAGGGGAACATATTGTGCAGAAATACCGGACCGAGAATGGCAATCTCTTCCACTAGATGAACCAGGAGATGCGTCATAATATTGAAGAAGGATGGTGAGAACACCAATTCAAAACTAACAAGACATTGTACCACAACCTTCTGTAACCTTGGCAGAATATATGGATTGATTACCTTCTGAGATATTGCATTGAGGAATGCACACAACTTCACAATGGGTACTCGAACATTTTCCGGTAGAAGCCCCCTCAATGCAATCGGAAGCAACTGCGTCATAATCACGTGACAGTCATGAGACTTCAGGTTTTGGAACTTTTTCTCTGCCATATTTATTATCCCCTTTATATTAGATGAGAAGCCCGACGGCACCTTGATACTATAAAGGACTTTAAAAAAGATTTCCTTCTCTGCTTTGGTAAGAGCATAGCTGGCACGACTTAAGTGACGCCCTTTATCCGTCTTGTTATCTGTATGCATGTTCTTTGGATCTTTCATAATTTGTTGGTCCTCCCGTGCTTCAGGTGTATCTTTTGTCTTCTCATACACGCCTAGGAATCCTAGCAGGTTCACGCAGAGATTCTTCGTCACGTGCATCACGTCGATTGAAGAGCGGACATGCAGGACTTTCCAATATGGCAGCTCCCAAAATATAGATTTCTTCTTCCACATGGGTGCGTGTCCTGTAGCGACGTCGTTCGGAACTGATTGACCGCCGGGACCCTTTCCAAAGATTACTTCTATGTCCTTGACCATACCAAATACATCATCACCAGCAGGGAGTTCAGGCTTCTTCCGGTGATCTGCGTCACCTTTGAAATGCTTGCCTTTCTTTCTTATGGGATGATTGGTCGGAAGAAATCGTCGATTCGCCAGGTACACAACCTTCTTGCATTTATGCAAATATGTACCTTCGGTCTTATCTAAACAGTGGGTGCATGCCTTATATCCTTTGTTTGTCTGTCCTGAAAGGTTACTAAGAGCAGGCCAATCATTGATGGTTACGAATAACAACCCTCGTAGATTAAATGGCTCCTGTTTGTTCTCATCCCACGCACGTACACCTGGTTTGCCCCACAACTGTAAGAGTTCTTCAACTAATGGCCTAAGGTACACATCAATATCTTTGCCTGGTTGCTTCGGGCCTTGGATGAGCACTGGCATCATAATGAACTTACGCTTCATGCACAACCAAGGAGGCAGGTTGTAGATACATAGAGTCACGGGCCAGGTGCTGTGACTGCAGCTCTGCTCCCCAAAAGGATTCATGCCATCCGTTCTTAGACCAAACCATAAGTTCCTTGCGTCACCTGCAAAGTCTGGGAAGTCTCTCTCGATTTTTCTCCACTGTGACCCATCAGCAGGGTGTCTCAACTTCCCGTCTTTCTTACGGTCTTCTTTGTGCCATCGCAACAACCTGGAATGCTCTTTGTTTCTGAACATGCGTTTCAACCTTGGTATTATAGGAGCATACCACATAACCTTAGCAGGAACCCTCTTCCGGAGGGGCTCTCCCTCAACATCACCAGGGTCATCTCGTATGATCTTATACCGCAACGCGTTGCATACTGGGCATTTATCTAAATTCTCATACTCCTTACCGCGGTAGAGGATGCAGTCATTAATGCATGCATGTATCTTTTGCACATCTAATCCCAGAGGACAGAGAGTCTTCTTTGCTTCGTAGGTACTCTCGGGAAGTTCGTTATGTTTTGGAAACTTCGGCTTCATTATTTTCAGCATCTTTTCAAATGAGGAGTCAGTTAGACCACACTCTGCCTTCCATCGCAACAATTCCAGTGTGGTACCGAGCTTTGTGCTGCCATCTTCACAATTTGGGTACAACAATTTCTTGTGATCTTCTAACATGCCCTCTAACTTCAACTTCTCATTTTCTGTTTCACAGTCTCGCTTTGCATCAGAAATGACCATACCAAGTTCATCAGCCGGCTCATCTGATGCCCGTTCTTCACCTTTTTCCTCTCCATTGTCTTCCATTGCAGTATCACTGTATTCAGGAAACATATGATGATAGTTGTTATCATCATATTCTTCTTCACCATCTTCCATCATAACCCCTCTTTCCCCGTGCTTGGTCCAGCAATTTTAGTTGGGCATGAAACCTTTCATAATCAGGTGGCCGCGAATGATTTTCGAGGAAGAGTACTCCTTGTTGTTCCGACATTGAACACATGGACAACGTATAAATCCATTCTCTTTGTTTGCCGTAGCCACATCGATAAATTTATCCACGCCTTTGATATACCCGGCTACCCGCCGGTCACCGTACATCCATTCCCGATCGTTCATCTGCATCATATAAGTAAGTTTATCAAAAAACAGGACATCATAAATAGTGAAATAACCAATTCACACCGACACATGAATTGTATCAATGACCTAGAAAAGATAAGGTTGCTAACCTCGATCGAGGGAAATAAAGAGGAGAAAGCTCAAGTGCGTCTCGGACACCTTCTATATTTTTGTTCTATGAGAAATTCAACGGGATTATTCACTCAAACATTTCAACAAACACCTTCAATGCATGCATGAGAAAAAACTAGCACACCCCCTCACACCTTCCACCATTCGAAAAAACAGAGTGGAGGCAGAGGGGGCTGGGGCGTTGCATTTATAGAGGGCAGGGGTCTTTAGTCCCTGTTGGAGCCAGCAACCGGTACTAAAGGTGTGTGCCACGCCACGTGGCTGTGGCCAAACCTTTAGTCCCGGTTGGTGGCTCCAACCGGGACGCATGCCCCCTTACCAACCGGGACGCATGCCCCCTGGCCCCGTGCCCGCTCCAACCGGGACGCGTGCCAGCATTAGTCCCGGTTGGTGGCGCAACCGGGACTAATGCTCCGAGGGGTCGCGAACGGATAGCCATTTTTCCTCTAGTGATAGATAAGTCTTTGCTTCTCTAATTAAGGAAGATGAGCCAAAGGTGATACATACTAGAACAGAATGCGCCGGCCTATATATAAGGAGCTAGAGAGAGACAGATGCGAAGGTGTAGAGCGCAACATTTGAAGTATATATATTAGCCATCCACCGATCGGCCTTGCTCCCTCATCACACACGTACAGTAGGTAGCTACTACAGTAGCTAGGTAGTATATATGGATTTGAGCAAGACAGGCAAGATCTTTGACATCCAGGAGCTACAGAAGGCGTGCATTTCTAGCGTACCAGAGAGGTACGTTAGAAGCAGCCGCGAGCGGCCAGGTGGGTCGAATGTGGTGTCGAGCGAGCAAATCCCGGTGATCGATCTTGCGGAGCTGCAGAGCGAGGAGGGACTGAAGAGGCTGAAGCTCGCCTGCGAGGAGTGGGGCGCCTTCCAGGTACTCTCTCTCTCTCTAACGATTGATCGAATGGTAAATGCGATGGGGGTGGTATAGCCCCGGGGGTACAAACATATTTTCGATATATACATATATATATATATATATATATATATATATATATATATATATATATATATATATATATATATATATATATATATATATATATATATATATATATATATATATATAACATTATACTCTTCATGCTTCCGGTGGAGGAGAAGGAGAAGTACCGGATGGATCCCAAGATCATCCACGGCTATGGCCATGCCTTCATCTTCTCCGAGGATCAGAAGCTTGACTGGTGCAACATGTTGGCCCTTGCCCACCGGCCCGCCTACAGCAGGAGACCTGAGCACTGGCCAGGAACTCCAGACAAGTTCAAGTATGTACTAGTGTATAACAATGCTTAATTTGTTGGCCCCCGCCGATAATTAATTGTGTAACTAGCCCCTTCCTTCCTTCCTTGCTGATGTCATGGCATGGCAGGGACACCATGGAGACTTACTTTGTCGAGGTCGGCGAGCTATGCCAGCAGCTGCTGGCACAGATCGCCGTGACGCTTGGGCTGTCCCCCGTAGCATTCGATCACTTGTTTGGCGAGGACCGGTCACAGAGCATCAGGATGAACTTCTACCCGTCTTGCCCGACGCCGGACCTCGTGCTGGGCCTCAGCTCTCACTCGGACGGAAGTGCCATCAGCGTTCTCCAGCAGGACATGTCCAGCGCCGGCCTGCAGGTCCTCAAGAACCAGGCATGGGTGCCGGTGGAACCCGTCTCGCACGGCCTCGTCATCATCCTCGGAGACACGCTCGAGGTATATTACCATATTATTAGCGACACTTATTATGGATCGGAGAGAGACTCACTGGCGGTCGCATGCGCAGGTCTTGTCCAACGGCAGGTACAAGAGCGTGGAGCACCGAGCGGTGACCAACCACCACAAGGAGAGGCTGTCAATGGTGTCCTTCTATGCGCCATCCTACGACGCTGACCTGGGACCCATGCCAGAGCTGCTCACCCACCAGGAGCCCGCCAGGTTCCGCCGGTACAACCACATGGAGTACATCACCCACTACATTACCACCAAGCTCAACGGCAGGAAGTCGGTCGAATTTGCCAAGGTCCTCTAGCGCTGCTACCATCGGTTTCCAAATATAATCTTTTTTACTACTTGATCTTCCCGTGTGTGTATATATATATATATATATCAAATTTTTTAGATTCGTATGTATCTAGTTAAATATTTATACTAGATGCATTCGTATCCAGATAAAGTTGAGAATATCAAGTCGGACTGGATGGAGTCTAGTAGAAAACTAGCCAAAGGATTTGACCTTTAGTACCGGTTTCGTAAGAACCGGTACTAAAGGATGCATTAGTACCGGTTTAACTGCGCAGGTCACCGGCAAACCTTAGCACCGGTTCATTTAGGCTGTATAGTACCGGTTCGTAACACGAACCGGTACTAAAGAGTTTCGCGTCAAATTTGAGGCAGAGGTGGGTCCAGCGTTGCACCTTTAGTATAGGTTCATATAAAGAACCGGTACTAAAAGGTCTCCAGCTCTATTTCTTAACGCGAGCCACCCGAGCCAGCTTCATTTTTACTTCTCCTCTCATATTTTTAAATATTTCCCTCCTCTCACACTCCAATAAATCTTCATTTTTCTCCACCATTTTGTCAAGATTGACGGCATCGGCCGTCTATCCAAGGGTTAGCAATATCATCCTAATTTAGCTTATTTCATTGCTAGTCTAACTCGTATCATTTTTCTAGTGCTAGCAAGGTGTTCGATGAAATGCCTAAGTTAGGGATTTCATTCTTTTTATATGCAATTTGAGCTCAAATTGAAGTATGATTTTTTGGTTTTAGTATCGTCCCCGTCCTCATCGCCGTCGATCGCCAGCGTCGTCCCCTAGCCGGCACAACCTCGGTGAGTCTCTTTTTTTTATAAAAACACTTAGTTTTATGTGATGATAAACTTGAATATTAATTAATTTGGTCACTCATATATTCATGATGTTGTGTAATTAATGATTTTTTATATACTTATATAATGCAGATGAATCGACAATGGATGTACGGTGACCGATGCCATCCCGAGTTCATTACTGGCATGCATTATTTTCTCAACGTGGCTGAGGCAAACAGGCGGTCAAATGGTTTCATTTGTTGTCCATGTAGTTCCTGTAAGAATACGAAGGATTACTCTACTTCAAAAACCCTTCACGTCCACCTGCTTGAGAACGGTTTCATGCCCGGCTATAATTGTTGGACCAAGCACGGAGAAAGAGGGGTTATAATGGAAGACAACGAAGAAGAAGAGGATAATGACAACTATCCTATGTTCACAGAAGACGGTGATAGTAGAATGGGGGGAGACGAATCTGAAGAAGAGCCCATTTTTTATGAGCCCATTTTTTATGAGCCCGATGACGATTTGGGTCGGGCCATTCTTGATGCGAAGATAAACTGCGGAAGTGAAAAGGAGAGGTTGAAGTTGGAGAAAATGTTAGAGGATCACAACAAACTATTGTACCCAAATTGCGAAGATGGCCAGAAAAAGCTAGGTATTACACTGGAATTGCTGCAATGGAAGGCAGAGAATGGTACTTCTGACAAGGGATTTGAAAAGTTGCTGAAAATAATAAAGAAGATGCTTCCAGGGAAGAACGTATTGCCCTCTAGTACATACGAAGCAAAGAAGGTTGTCTGCCCTCTAGGATTAGAGGTGCAGAAGATACATGCATGCATCAATGACTGCATCCTCTACCGCGGTGAGGAGTACGAGAATTTGAATGCATGCCCGGTATGTGGTGCATTGCGGTATAAGATCAGGCGAGATGACCCTGGTGATGTTGAGGACGAGTCGTGCCCCAGGAAGAGGGTTCCTGCCAAGGTGATGTGGTATGCTCCTATAATACCACGGTTGAAACGTTTGTTCCAAAACAAAGAGCATGCCAAGTTGTTGCGATGGCACAAAGAGGACCGTAAAAAAGATGTGATGCTAAGACACCCTGCTGACGGGTCGCAGTGGAGAAAAATCGACAGAGAGTTCAAGTCATTTTCAGAGGACGCAAGGAACTTAAGATTTGGTCTAAGTACAGATGGCTTTAATCCTTTCGGGGAGCAGAGCTCTAGTCATAGCACCTGGCCAGTGACTCTATGTATCTATAATCTTCCTCCTTGGTTGTGCATGAAGCGGAAGTTCATTATGATGCCAGTGCTCATCCAAGGCCCGAGGCAACCTGGCAATGACATTGATGTGTATCTGAGGCCATTGGTTGAAGAACTTTTACAGTTGTGGCGTGAAGAAGGTGTACCTCTGTGGGATGAGCACGCACAAAAGGAATTTAACCTACGAGCGTTGTTGTTTGTAACCATCAATGATTGGCCTGCTCTAAGTAACATTTCAGGACAGTCAAATAAGGGATACAATGCATGCACACACTGTTTAGGTGAGACTGACAGTATATATTTGGGAAACAAGAATGTGTACCCGGGGCATCGCCGATTTCTTCCAAAACAACATCACGTAAGAAAGAGAGGGAAGCATTTCAGAGGTGAGGCAGATAACCGAACAAAGCCTACCCGCCCTACTGGGGATGTTATATATGATATGGTCAAGGATTTAAAAGTGATCTTTGGAAAGGGTCCTGGCGGAAAATCTGTTCCGAATGATGTTGACGGACACGTACCCATGTGGAAGAAGATGTCTATATTTTGGGAGCTACCCTATTGGAAAATACTAGAGGTTCACTCTGCAATCGACGTGATGCACGTGACGAAAAATCTTTGCGTGAACCTGCTAAACTTCTTGGGCGTGTATGGGAAAACAAAAGATACACCGGATGCACGGCAGGACCAGCAATGTATCCATGAAGGAAACAACCTGAATCCAGAGAAGTATCAAGGTACTGCCAGCTACGCTCTTACCAAAGAAGAGAAGGAGATCTTTTTTGAAGTCCTGAGTAGCATCAAGGTCCCGTCTGGCTTCTCGTCGAATATAAAGGGAATAATAAACATGTCAGAGAAAAAGTTTCAAAACCTAAAGTCTCATGACTGCCACGTGATTATGACACAATTACTTCCGGTTGCATTGAGGGGGCTTCTTCCAGAAAATGTTCGAGTACCCATTGTGAAGCTATGTGCGTTCCTCAATGAAATTTCTCAGAAGGTGATCAATCCACTAACTCTACAAAATTTACAGAAGGATGTGGTGCAATGTCTAGTTAGCTTCGAGTTGGTGTTCCCACCATCCTTCTTCAATATTATGACGCATCTCCTTGTTCACCTGGTCGAAGAGATTGGCGCTATGAGGGGAGACTGCGTGGAAAAGGCACACTAGGAAAGAAAGCAACAATGTGTATGGACGGACATTCTTTCACTCAAGCACACTACACAGTTTTACATAATTCTAGCTTGGTGGCTCCGTATATAGTGGAACACAAGAATATTTTACGCTCGGAATATCCGGGGCAACGTGAAGATTGGATTGATGGAGAACACATGAAGACTTTTGGCGGTTGGTTGCAAACACATCTCATTAATGGCACTGATGAAGAACAGCTATACTTGTTGGCCAAGCAACCATCTTCGACTATATCGACTTTTCAAGGGTACGAGATAAATGGAAATACATTTTACACGATCGCCCAAGATAAAAAGAGCACCAATCAAAACAGTGGTGTTCGCTTTGACGCAGCAGAGGACAATGGGAATAAGGTCACATATTATGGATACATAGAGGAGATATGGGAACTTGACTATGGACCTACTTTCAAGGTCCCTTTGTTCCGGTGCAAATGGTTCAACCTGAAAGACGGGGTACATGTAGACCCGCGGTACGGAATGACTACAGTGGATCTCAAGAATCTAGGGTACGACACCGAACCATTCGTCCTAGCCAGTGAAGTGGCTCAGGTTTTTTATGTGAAGGACATGTCTACCAAATCGAAAAAAAGAAAAGAAAGACAAGAGGACACGTCATACGATGAGCCAAAGCGCCACATAGTTCTTTCAGGAAAAAGAAACATCGTGGGAGTAGAGGACAAGACAGACATGTCAGAAGATTATAATAAGTTTGATGATATTCCACCCTTCAAGGTGAAAACTGATCCAAACATCGTGTTAAATAATGAAGATTGTCCATGGTTGCGTCGCAATCAGAAGAAAGGGAAACACACAAAGAAAACTCAGAAGACTAGATAGGGATGTTGTTGGTGATGTGTAATAATGTATTAAACCTTTCTCCGTGAACATTGCCCGTGCTTCCAAGACCCCGATACCAGCGACTACAATGGCGACGTTTATAGGGCTAGGCACGAGTATGACTGAATCACTCCAACATTCAAAAACAAGTTTGGTTGATTGTGACTTAATCTGGCCATGTATCTTAATTTTCAGTTGAGCTATGTACTTTAATTCCAGTTCAATCGTAACAAAAGTTTATTCCCGCCCATTATTTCCCGCCCTTTTCCTCTCGCCCGTTTCCTCCGTCATTTGGCCCGAGGTAAGATTGTCGAGGAAATAAAGATCCGGCCTAGCCACACACCACCGCCATGCAGGCCCGCCGTGCAGCTCCTCCTGCCTTCGAGAGACACGCCACCGCGCTCAGCGATGGCCACCCAGCACCGCCACGGCACACGGCCGAAAACACTGCCGCCTACCCGCTATGGAAACCTCGAGACGAGGAAAGAAAGCCCCGCCGCCACCTTCCTGGGGGCGCACGCGGCTTTGCCGGCGGCGATGCGGGGGAGGCGCGAGGAGGGACCGCCGGTTGTTGGGGAGAACCGGTTGGGGCAGGCGCGGGGAGGGACCACCGGTATATGTGAACATTTATAAAACAAAAATATAAACAAATACAGAAATAGCAAAACTCTAGGAAAACAGAAAAAAAAACTAAAACTTTTGGTACCGGTTGTTGGAGAGAACCGGTACAAAAAAGAATTAACACCGGTTGTTATATGGAACCGGTACCAAAAGTCCAACCCTTTACTTCCCGTACGTGCTCCAATTGATATACAACGACAACGCCTTATCCAAATCCCTCCACCCCCGCAGTCCGGCGTCGCCAAGCCGCCGCCGCCGTCGCCGCTCCCCCGACGCAGCTCCCCGGCCGTGCTCCCCCGGCGCAGCTCCCCCGGCGCAGCTCCCCCGGCGCCGCTCCCCCGGCGCAGCTCCCCGGCCGTGCTCCCCCGGCGCAGCTCCCCCGGCGCAGCTCCCCGGCCGTGCTCCCCCGGCGCAGCTCCCCCGGCGCAGCTCCCCGTCGCCGCTCCCCCGGCGCAGCTCCCCGGCCGTGCTCCCTCCCCGGCGCAGCTCCCCGGCCAAGCTGCCACCGTCCTCGGCCGGCCGCTCCGCCCGCTCGCCGGCAAGTAGCAGGTGAGTCCTCACCTTGTCCCCCCCCTCCTCTCGCCCTTAACTCTGTTATTAGCTAGGAAAAAAACTAAGCACCGGCGGTAGAGACGCCGAGTACTCCATAGATGACGGGCCACTAGATGGTGGTCCTCAGGCTCATGACAACCATCGGCCGGTCGGCCGGTCAGCTCAGCTATGAGCTATAGCCGCAGCCGTGCAGATGAATTAGTACTGCTATTCATCTAGCAACCATCGATCTAGTTGTTTGATTGGCGATTTCTTCAATTTTCTCGATCAGGTCCCAAAGAATTGTTGTACTGCTATTGTGTGAATTGATCCTTCGTCTAGCAACACCTTGTTCAGCCGCGTGAACCTTAGTTGTGCAGCTCGTCTCCGAGGAGAGCGAGCTCCTCCGACGTACGTATGTGCGTGCTTCATCCGCGAGGCTGCCCCTACAGGCTACAGCTGAGCTGGCCGACCGACCGGCCGATAGTCTCCAGGAGTCCAGAGGCGCGTCAGCTTGGAGTCCTCGGCGTCTCTGTATCGCAGGTGCCTTTTTTTTGAGTTACTACTCAAGTTAAACGGGAGAACGAA
The DNA here is from genome assembly GCA_910589765.1 of Avena atlantica. Lineage (NCBI taxonomy): Eukaryota > Viridiplantae > Streptophyta > Magnoliopsida > Poales > Poaceae > Avena > Avena atlantica. The sequence goes on from OU342739.1 coordinate 4,144,945, forward strand.
GAGCCATCGGATTGGAGTGGACGTACGGTTGATTAAAACGCTACAGCAATTGTACAGTAATAATGCTACTGTAGAGGAGCCAATCCCCTGTTTGAGGTCAAGGTGCTGTTAGTCTATCGATGTAAAAATTAGCATGCATGTGCTTCTTTTCAGGTCTAAGAATCTATAGATCTATCTAGGAATCCACGAGAACAAGTTGAATTTGAAATAAAGTTGGTTTTTTATGTTTCAAATAAAGTGTATAGATGTTTGGTGGTACGACAAAAACTAGGTAGTAACGACAAGAAATATATTAGATATATTACATGAAGAAATTATTAAATTGGATGTGGAGAACTAATATAATGTATTTTGTACTCTACCTCTGCCTTTGTCTCAGGCATCACCTTCGCGACTCATGACTTTAAATGTGCGCTCTTAATGTACTACTCCCTTTGTTTGTAAATGAATGCTTAGATCCGTATGTTTAGACAGATTTTAGTGTATAGAGATATGCTTATCTAGACAAATCAACAACACTTATTTCTAAACAGAGGGATTAGTAGAAGAGCTTCGACTCATGACTCACGACCAGTGCTTTTTTTCCATATCGCTACTCACGGGATGTTACCAGCAAGCAGATGTTAAACTGTGCTCTGTCTTCTGTCTATCCAGATTTTGTAGTGACATTTAGCTATGGAGCACGACCCCTTCATCCGAGATTGTGAGTACATTCACAAGATTGTCAGCGAGAGAATGAATAATAAAAGAAATAAAGAGGTACGTAAACAATAATCACAAATTTATTTTGTTTCAGTTGTGCTGAGTTTTAGTCATAATTGTTTCATTATGATTTGATATATATATACACATAGCTCATGTATTTATTTGTATCTCATTCTTTTACAGTTGGCAAGAAAGCGGGACACGCTCTCAATTGAGCACCGCTTCAAAGCAATTGGCGAGGAATTGGCGGGATTTTTCCTTCGGGACGTCATAGCTAATTTCGGAGAGTACCACTATGCATGAAGATCGATCTTCATGCATGTACTACATGTAATATATAGTTTGCCTCGGAGAGTACCACTATGCTACATGTAATATATAGTATGCTCCGAAGAGTACCACTATGCATGTACTACTTAATTTGGGATCTTATATGCAATTACATATTTTATATATATGCATCAAGTTGATATGCATCACCTTGATCTTCATGTATTATCTAAACCCAAACGCGTTTCTGACACATCGACGGGATCCTCGTATGATGAAATGGTCCGATACCCTAAACCCCTCCTTAAACCCTAAACACTGAATTCTTTGCCTAATCTCTGCCGTGTCCCCACTTTTGGTACCGGTTCGTGTTACAAACCGGTACCAAAGACTCCAGCCCCGCTGGCTCATGCGTGTGCCCACGTGGAGGCACTTTTAGTACCGGTTCGTAAGGAACCGGTACCAAAGGGGGGAATGATTTAGTCCCGAATGATTAGTACCGGTTGCCAAACCGGTACCAAAGCTCCTCTGGAACCGGTACAAAAGGACATTTTCCTACTAGTCTCGAGTGTGCGTGACTAGTCAACGTTACAGGCTTGATATGTATGTATGTATGTATGTATGTATGTATAATCTACTATTCGTATTAATAAGTGTATACACATTTCTTGTGACACGCCATCCATGTGTAGCGTGGAGTTTTGTATGGACCTATGAATGCACGTAATCAATGCCATAAAGACCATCTCCTTGCAAAAAAAAGGCTCCAAAGAGCCTCTGTTATATGTGCAGTGAACCATCAAGATCTTAGTACCTATTAACAAGATATGATTAATAAATATACAACAAAGATATGCTTAAAATGACACCATCGGGCCTATTATGGTCCCATATCACAAACGGAACGCCCTTTTGTGCAGCCAACATGCATTAAGGAAAAGAGTGCTATAAGAGCTAAAGTAAAGCAATGCATTCTCTTCTTTTGAAGGGAAGAGAGTAGGGGAGCAATAATTCTATGAAAAAGGGTAGGGTTAGGGTATTGGTCCAGTTAGCTCTGAAGATTTGACCCGGTATCAATCTCGGGTCAAACCGACCACACTTTGTTTTTATCCTTTGGTCATCGAGGCTGTAACCTGGAATGTAAAGTGATTTATTAGATAGTTAATTTTATGTCCACCAAGTCGGGCGCTGGTCCATTCCTCTTCATCGTCGATCCACCGCGAGATCCTCTCGCGCAGGTAGCTAGAGTTAGCGAAGTAAACCGGCGAGTCCACACGTAGCACGAGCACGCCAGGCACCCTCCGCGCTGTCGTGTACTGGTCCATCCTCCGATAGATGGCGGTGTCGGGAACATTCTGACCCTGATCCGCCTTCACACTAGCGATGGTGAGGTCAATGAGAGGAGCTCGTCGGCGCCTAACCCTAGCGCGGGGTGCCATCTCTCCGCCGTCCTCTGGCTCGCCGGGGATGCCTTCGTCTGGATCGTGTTTCCATTATTTGGGCTCTGATTCAGAGGAGGATGAGGAGGCGGCAGTGGCGGATCGGGAGGCACTCGAGGCGTTGGAAGATGAAGCTGGAGATCTTGGCTGGACAAGACAACCGTGGCTAGACGGCGTCGGAGGACGGATGAGGAGCTTCGTTAAGATTTCTAGGAAGAGATGGGCTACCTGACTCCGGCGTCTAGATTCTAGGAGAGAGGTTCTCCATCCTCTTCAGCTCCGGGTGGTTCTCTACCAGTGGGGGAACTTGTGGCAGTAAGGAAGAGCTATGTGTCGCCGTTGGCAGTGCCGGGGCGGCGTCGTGGGGCTTCTGCATCTCCTACTGCAGTTCTGCTCTCTCATCATCCCATGGTGAAGCCATGTAAGGCTCCCCTTCTTCTACGGCGGGCCTCTGCGCCGCCGGTGATCGGGGTGCTGGTGGATGCAGCGATCGCGAGGAGGGTAGTTGCCGAACCGGCTTCGACGCGGTTCGCTGATGTGGCCACGTCCAGTGGGCCTATCAAGGAGGCTGGGATGGTTTTCACCTGGCAAGCGGTGGCCTAGAAGCTGCGTGCTGCCTGGCGTGGATTCAGATCGATCACGATGCCCCGACGCTTTTGGTGAATGTGAACGTGCCCCCTTGGCCAGATCAAGTCCATCATGATCGCTATCGAGACACACCCCTCGTCAAGTTCCTCTATCGTTGCCGCCTTCCCGACCTTAATCGTCCACGACCCTTGGCTTCGGACCTCCACATCTTCTTCGTTGCTCGTTTGCGGAAGCCCTCTCCGATCCCATGTCGGCAACGAACACTATGGGGACCCTGCCGCTGCGCCCCTGCAGGGCCTACTGCTGCGCTGCTGCCTAGGGGGACCTATGTTGCACCGCCGTCTAGGGGACCTGCTGCACTGTCTCCTAGGGGTCAGTTCGTCGCCCCACAACCTAGGCCGCCCTTTGTCGCTGCTGCTGTACCGGGATACGTGCCATCAACTTTCTCTGGGCCGCCGGGGATGCCTCCTCCCGGGGCTGCGATGGCGGGAGGACCGCCGAGGATGGCTTATCCGGCTGCCCCTGCTGCATATTACAATAACTTCCAGGCCCCTCCGCAGCGCCCGCTTAAGCTGCCTTATTGCGGCTTGTCTTCTGGTAATGTCGTTGGAGTTCCTACTAATCCTCAGGGGATGATGCTGATACAGCTAGTGTGAGGAGTGCCGCCACCGGGCCAGCAGTTCGTGGTCGGGATGGGTGCCTAGGCGGCAACTGCACCTAGGCGTAAGAAGAAAATGAAGCAGGTGCCGCAGACTGATCAGCAGCTGTTACAGCAGCCATGGGAGCAATTTGGGCATTCGCAGTCGCAGGTTCTAGGGAATTTTGCTTCGCCTTACTTGGCTCAGGGTCAGCACATGCAATAGCAGTATGATTTGCAGGGTCAGCAGATGCATTTTCAGGGTTCTTAGCCACCTGTTGCCGCTCCATCTTAGCCTGCTGTTATTGTGCTGCAGGGTTTTTCTGCCGCTAGGGAAAGAAGGATAATAAGTTTGTTCATTGCTGGAAGTTGTGTGGTCAATACTCACGTGACAAAGGACTATAAGGCGGTCCACTACTGTTATATTTTTGATAACTCTGCCCATCCTACATTGAGATGTCCTATGCTGAAGCAGTCGCGCCTGACTCCTTATATGGCTGGTATCGGCGGCGATCACACCCTGTTTACCTAGATTCCTGATGAAGTGGCTCGGGATCATTTGGCACCCAGTCAGACTCCTATAGCCTTGGTGCGGATTGCTGGGCAGATGGTATTCGTAGAGATTGTTCCGCATTAGACTCTTGGAGGTGTCCAGTGCAGGCTTAGTGGAAGTGGGAGGCGATTCCATATGGAGAGGCTGCTTTCTTAGTGAGCTTCCCTTCTTTTGAGGACGTTGACAGGGTTTATGGGATACAGATGTCAGTGTCATTGTGCACCTTGCATCTTACTCTCTCTGCTTACAGGACTCAAGAAGTGCTGCATAAGTTTTGAGTTACAGCAGGTTTGGTTACATGTTGAAGGGGTGCAACACATTTTGTGCTCTTTCTTGGGTATGTGGGCTATAGGAGGTCTCATGGGAATACTCTAGATGTTGATATGGTTAGCTTGCCGAAGCGTGGGGTAGTTCATATTCTTGTGGATATGTTTGATACTAAGGCTTTCCTAAAGCTACATGCTTCTTTGGGTCACTATATTTTTTCGGATGTCATGGTTAAGCATAAGGCCTATGAGTTTTGCTTCCGGTTAGAGCCTAAGGGCTATATTCCAGAGCTAGAGTTTGTTCCTTTCTTGTGGAGGAAAGGGGATGATAATGCAGATGATGATGGTGCTAATGGGAATCCTATGGAGCATGTAATGGATACTTCGGTAGGTACTTCTACTCAGGTGGCGGGATCTTGTTCCTCCTCGGCCGCGCCTGTGCAGGAGACCTCGAAGCCTTCATCTAGTTAGGGGGTGCAGAGGGTATTTGCTGTCACTCCGATTAATGATAATCCATCTACCCCTCGTGGAAAAGGACTTGTGGCTGCGCTACCTCTGGATTCTCCCCTTCATGGAAGGGGCCCTTTTTCAGCATCTCATGTCTCTCCGGCTCAGCTGCAGGAGGCTCTTCACTAGGCATCTGCAACTATTCAGCAGGCTCGTTCTGTTTCACCAGCGAGGTCCAGGACGCATGTTATGGGTAGATCTATTCCTGGTGTACGCCCTCAACCGGTTCTTGAGGTGGTTGCTCCGCTAGAGTGCACGCGGTATATGACCCAGGAGGGGTCGGCTGACCGCGTCGTTCGTGATGAGGTGGTGATCGATGTTCTTGCGGGACTGACCCAGGAGGGGTGATGAGTGCATATTTGCATCATGTTTTAGATTATTATTTTGCATTGTAGTAGTAGGATCTTGGTATTTTACGGTATTCGCACGCACTTTTTATGTTTATTTTCACCAGGATCAGATCAGATGATGTACTGGAGCGAAAAGGAGTAAAAAATAACGTAAATTGCTTATTTGGGAAATATTAATAATACCAGAAGAAAACCCGAAGCGAGCAAAGGAGGCAGAAGAGTTGATGACCAACTATACGGGCCGCCGCCGTATAGTTCAGGCCGCATAGTTGGCGCCGCCTCCGCCTCCTCAAGTAGTTTCACCCCGTGCAACTGGTTTGAAGAGACGACATACAGAACACTCAGAAATCGCCGAAACCTCACCTCCGGAAGGCATATGGAGCGGAAATTTCCCTAGGGATCCATCTTCGCCCTACGCTGATATGGGAGGCCAAGGCATCGATCTCCATCTTCATCAACCACCGCATCTTCATCACTGCCATCACTTCCATCCATCACATCTAGATATTTTTGTAATTCTTGCACTAGTTGTGGATTTATACAAGTACTATTCATTGATAATCGTTTCCATTATCATTGCCATGATGTTGTTTGCCTCCATGTCTAAGTAGATCATTAGTTCTTGGGGAGATGGAGAAATCCTAACATGAGATTTAAATAAGATAAAGTTTATTATGATATTCATCATTGTGACCATGTGTTAGATTGTCATCTTGATGTTGGGAGAAGTCGACCTCTCAATATTTGCCTCTTGTGGGGACTTGATGGAGAGAACTAATTGTTAGTAGACGGAGGGATGTTAGCACTTACAGTGACTATAAAGTTGTTAGCACTCCTTACATATCAACTTGGAAATCAAGGAAACTCACAAAACACTATCCATGCTATGGGATATGTCCTGCGGGATTATGTCTCTTAATAGCGTGTTAATTCAATTGATGTTGATTGCTGTCTGATGTGGTTATGAGGATGATTTGAGCAGTGGTTGATGCCTCTTTTTCCAAATACGGAGTTCCTTCCACACATACATAGTTGTGAATGTTCATGATAATAATCTTTACCTTACCCCTTAATAATGCTAGTGGTGTATCCGCTAATCCCTGAGAACGCTTTTTCCCACTGAATTTTTACATCTCTTTTACATATGCGATACTTATTTTCTGTATTCAGTTACTTTACTTATTGTTCTCTTCTACCAAAAATACAAAAACACCGTTTTACGCAATACTCGCATTTTATATTGTCACTTAGAACTTTATTTAGCAATTCTATTTTTAGTATTACTTCAAGAATTCATAGACTTCAGACTCCTGGTCCTTGTGGGACTGATGACCCACAAGTATAGAGTGTATATCGTAGTACTTTCGATAAATAAGAGTGTCGAATCTAACAAGGAGCAGAAGGTGTTAACTAGTGGTCTTAGCTCAAGAATTCACTGTAAATACTAGCAAACGAATTTTTAGGGTTTTTTAATAATGAAGATAAATAAAGTTCGAGTAAATAAAAGACAATAATAATAATTAAAGCGAGTGGCCCAATCCTTTTTTCAGCAAAGGACAAGCCGATTGTATTACGTAAGATGACCAAACATTCTCGAGGACACATGGGAATACAATCAAGTGCTTTCAGTTCATATAGTTGATTAATCTTCTTTGGTTGTATAAGTGTTGTGTGGGTGAACCTATCCTAATGTACCGACCTTACTTGGACTAATACATACTTGTGATTATACCTCTTGCAAGCATCTGCAACTACAAGAAATTAATTAAGATAAAAACCTAACCACAACATTAAACTCCGAGATCGTATACTCCCTTGTGCAATGGTTTCTAACGAGGGTTTAGGTTTCTATCACTCCGGCAACCCCATAATTAGTAGCCCAATACACAATGCATTCCCCTAGGCCCATAAAGGTGAAGTATCATGTAGTTGACGTTCACATGACACCACTAGGAGAATAACACCACAACTTAAATATCAAACCATTGAATGTTACTTCAACACAATTCCACTACTAACAACATGACTTCTCCCATGTCCTCAAGAACTAAACGAACTAATCACCATACATCATATGGATCAAGATCAGAGATAAAATAATGATAAGTAACAATCTGAACATGAGCAATAATTCAATGGTTCCACTCAATAGCATCAACTACAATAAGTAATCAACACCGGGAAAGTTTCCCCTAAGAACTATGAAAGATTCAACCCAATTGTTATAGCAGTACGGACTGGTGGTGATGGTGCTGGTGGAGATGATGGCGAGGATGATGATGATGATCCCGATGAAGTCTAGCTTGATGACGGTGTTGATGGCGATGATCTCCCCTCTCCGGGACGGAATTTCCCTAGCAGATTCCTACCTGCCGGAGAGCTCTTTCTTTCTCTGTAGTGTCCGCCCAGCAGAGCCAGCAAAATCTTTCTGTGGTCGCTCCCCGAGTCTTAGGGTTTCGAGGGCATTAAGTACGCCAAAGGGCAATGCCAGAGGTGGGCCAGGGTGGCCACACCACCTGGTGGCGCGGTCCAGGGGGGACCCGTGCCAGGGGGTGGTGTGGCCCCCCTGTGGCCCATCTCCACCTCTCCTTCTGGCATCCTTCGTCTTCTGGAAAAAAAATAAGAGTCTCCATATATTTTCTGAAATTTTTCGATCTTCGCTAATATTGCATCTGGACAGCGCTTTTTCTATCAGAATACTGACTCCGGCAGTTGATCCTCAAAAAGTCATCAAACATGCAAAATAGATGGAATAACATAAATATCATCTTTTAATATGAAATATATCAATAAATAACAGTAAATATGATATAAAATAGTGATGCAAAATGGACGTAGAAATGTGTTAACTTGTGACCTTCTCGTAGTGACGGGAAATGAAATCGTCATAGATCTACGACGATTTATACAAGATGGTCACATGCTGGTTGGAGAGGTCAAAATCCTATATAATTACGACGATTTGTGTCAAAATCATCATAATTGGAGCATATGAAATCGTCAAACCTCTAGGATACATCTTAGAGCTTTATTTATAGCTCGTTATGACCAATTTAAATCATCATATCATCTAAAATGTGATAAATTGAATTGACTAGATAGCCACATCAGCGACGACTATGCCTACATGGCATGTCTATCTGTCAATATATATATATATATATCCATATGTCAATATTGGACCTGCTTATTCAGAAAAATAATCACAAAAATAGATACTCAAGGGGATCGAACCCACAACCTCTCGTTCACTCTCCAAGGATGTGAACCAACACGATACACAATCGTTCTTGTTAAAATCCCGCGCAGTCGTCTATTAAAACAAATCTGCCAAATCTGAGAGTAGATGGCGCGAGTGCAAAAATATGGGAGCTGCCCGGAATAGAACCCGCGACCAGTATCGCAAACTTTGCAGTGATGTATACCACTATGTTACACAATCAATTGTGTTAAATTTTCGCCCAATGGTCCTATTAAAACAATTGTCTAAAACCTGAGAATAAATGACGCAAAAATTAGGAAGCCGCGAAGACTCAAACCCGCGACCGGCACTGACAAATTTTTTTTCTTATCACATTGCCGAACACTTTATATACTGTTTAATATCAGCGCTCAATTCTTATCACATTATTCATCAACTTTTATCGGCCTCAATAGACAAATCCCAAATGTTTTTTTCTTGCAGTTGGGCCTAGGCCGAAGGAGCCCATAACGCCCTGTAGATTTTGCAGCACCGAATGGACCATAGGCCCACAACCGTTAGAGATTTTGCAGCGACCAACATTGAGGGGAAATATGGCCCATAAGACATAAGTACTTTAGTCCTAATAAGTTTTTTTTTAACTTTAAAAGGTTTTGAGTAATTTCATCGTGCATTTTGCATACCATCTCGGATTGAGGTGACCCAAAAATCAATTTGGTTCATATCGATGAGACAAAAACTACGGTGTTGGTGAATTATTATGTTTAAATTGCTTGGTTGTCTTTTATTTTTTATGCCCGTTTTAAACTATGATCAAAACGGCGGTCATGAAGGTTCTTAGCTCGAGGCGGAGCCTCGTTAAACTTGCATTGGATCGCTAAAGAAAAAACATATTGCGAGTCTAAAAATGATTTTTGCAAGTAGTTCAATTCGGACCCACTTCCTCCCGATTCGGCAGGAATTTGTCTTTTTCACCAGGGGTGGACGGAAAGGTTTGATATACCCCGGTTGAGAAATTGTCCATGTAAGGTGGTCTACTATTTTTTAAAAATGGGGTGGTAGCATTCTACAACTGTCATTTGGTGGTTGCTTCACAAAACGCCCCGTTTTTGCACTCGGAAAATGGATTTTTGTGCGTTAAAAAAGGGAAACTTCCTCCTGCAACAATGTTCTCCATCGCATGATACAGCTGCATGCATAATACGAACACATTATCACAAACTATGCCCTTATTCTAGCTATAACACTCGTCATTTAGCCCAAAAGCCATGAAACCTCGAACATGATAGGTCATTTCTGAGAAGGTTTTTAAAGACGCAATCAAACTACCAAGTTTGATATTTTTGCTTGAAACTATGTCACATAACATGACGCAACGCGAAGGATTCACATAGTTCGAACCGTTTTTGAATTTTTTATGTCCGTTTCAAACCATAGTCAAAACGGCGGGCATGAAGGTTCCTAGCTCGGGGCCGAGCCTCGCTAAACTTGCATGGGATCTCTGAAGAAACAACATATTGCGAGTCTAAAAATGATTTTTGCAAAAAATCATGGGCATTAGATAATGTACCTGTAGTTCAAATCAGACACACTTCCTACCGATTCGGTAGGAATTTGTCTTTTTCTCCATGGGTGGACGGACAGGTTTGAGATACCCCAGTTGGGACATTGTCCATATAAGGTGGTCTACTATTTTTTACAAAATGTGGTGGTACCATTCTAAAACTGTCATTTGGTGGTTGCTTCAGAAAACACCCTGTTTTTTGCGCTCGGAAAATGGATTATCCCTCCGTCGAAAAGGAAAAAATCCTCCTGCAACATTGTTCGCCATAACGAGTTGCACACGCGTGCACAATACGGGCACATTATCATAAACTATTCCCTGATTCTAGTCATAACATTGTCCATTTGACCCGAAAGTCATGAAACCTAAGACATGATAGGTTGTTTCCAAGAAGGTTTTTTTGAGACGCAATCAATTTACCAAGTTTGATATTTTTCCTTGCAACCATGTCACATAACATGACACCACGCGAAGGATTTACATTGTTCATACCGTTTTTGAATTTTTATGCCTATTTCAAACAATGGTCAAAACAGTGGGCATGAAGGTTCTTAGCTAGGGGTCGAGCCTCGCTAAACTTGCATTGGATCTCTGATGAAATAACATATTGTGAGTTTAAAAATGATTTTTGCAAAAAATATGAGCATCGGATAATGTACCTGCAGTTCAAATCTGACCCACTTCCTACCGATTCGGCGGGAATTTGTCCTTTTAATCAGGGTGGACGGAAAGGTTTGAGATACCCCAGTTGGGACATTGTCCATGTAATGTGGCATAGTATTTTTGAAAAATGGGTTGGTACCATTTTGAAGATTTCATTTGGTGGTCGCTTCACAAGACGCCCTGTTTATTGGCACTTAGAAAATGGAAAATGGCTTTTCCGTGCGACGAAAAGATAAACTTCCTCCTGCAACATTGTTCGTCGTCCCAAGATGCACACGCATGCATAATATGGGCATATTATCACAAACTATGCCGCAATTCTAGCCATAACATTGGTCTTTTAGCCTGAGAGCCTCAAACATGATAGCTCATTTCTAAGAAGGTTTTTTCGAGCTGCAATCAATATACCTGATATTTTTCCCTAGAACCATGTCACAAAATATGACACCACGCGAAGGTTTTACATTGTGTATTGTGTTTCTTTGAGATAGATCTATCCAACACTCGATCCTTGCACAGTCTTGGCCAGTCAATCAAGACGCAGGAAAAGGGCTACCTAGGGATCACCCACCGAAGTAGGTCTCAGCCGTCCACTACTGCTAGATCCAATGCTCCAGAATCAGTGCTTATCCACTGAAAATTTAGAGGAGTTCCTTGGCAAAAGCTAGTCTCAGCGCTCGATTTTGGGCCGCGGGAGCGGGAGACTAATATTTGGCCCAAAAATCGTCTAGGTCAGGCCGCATCCAACCCCACCTACCCCCATCGTGTAGACCCCTCCCTCAGGGGACAATTGACGATAACCCCCCTGTTGGTGATTATGTTGATCATAAACCCCCTACGCTGTCTCTGACATGTGGGCCTCTCCTCGCTGGTGGCCAGGCATCGACCTAGCAAGTGTAGGGAAGGGCGCCAGATGGGTGCCTGTTCTTGCCGGTGGCGCATGAATCGCCAGAGCCCCTGTCCTGTCACTCTCCTCCCCCATAGCCGGAACCTCGCCGCTGCAAGACACGAGTTAGGACCACTCAGACTCCGCCGACGTTGCCATGACCGCGGAGGTGTGCGTCAAGGACGCTGTCGGCCACCTCTACATGCTCGGATACCGTTAGTATCTCCCGCCCGTACTCTCATCCGTCCGTCCTCGCTGATCCATGTTTTGCGTGGGGACGGGATTTTATTTTGGCCACAGGTCCCTTCTCCCAGAGGATGCTCCTCACGCTAGAGGAGAAGAATGTGCCCTGCGAGAAGAAGCTCATCGACGTCAGGAACAAGCGCCATTGGTTCGTTCCTACATTCCTATACGATCCTCCCCTCCTCCTCCTGAAATGTTCCACTCACGAAAGTACAAAACCACTTGACGAGTGAGTGCTTGATAGATAGATTACTAGTCAGTCATGTTGGTGCTGCCTTTGGTGAAGTACGAACTGAATTGCGAAACTATCAATTTTTAGTAGGCCCGATCATTCCTATTGGTGCTTACTTAGATTATTAGGGGATTAAAACAAGAGAGTTAAATACTTGTCCTTGCATTTCTTCTAGTTGCAGATACATGCCATGATCAAAGTAATAATAGATAATTTGACATCTCCTTGTGTGGAAGAACAAATACCAACTTTGTTTCAGCTGTTCGAATACTATATGATTGCTATATTTCTTTGTCCGTCATTCAATTATATATGTGATTAAATGTTGTCCTTATTAGTAGTATTTTTGACATGTCGGCGAGTATGTATGTTGGCATCATAACATGAAATAGGTCTCGTGCTAGCTATACAAGCTAAGTTGTTCTCTTACACATTATCTAAAAATAATTTATACCCCCAATATTGTGAGCTACTTCATGCATGATCTGTATATATATATGTGTTACACTTGTTTGTTTATGCTTTAAGAATTCCTCAACCTGTATTCTGCTGTTTTATGGACTTGTGTTGTACATTTATTTTAGTAGCATGTGTCCTTTTCATTTGAACTAGTCTGTGATTATCTCTATACATTAGTTTCTATGAACATTTTTATTATATACATAACAATTAGTAGGCCGACTTTACAAAGGATCCGCTTGACTTCGAGGCCGACCCGCCTGTCCAGAGTCTCCACATGCAGGAGCTCGTCGACGCGCGCTGGGAGTTCCACCACATCTACTGCGGCACGTCGCGCTGCCACCTTCTCACTAGTCCGACGCATCCAGGGCCGCTCCTGGCCGTGCCAGGTGGCCAAGGCTCCTGGCATCAAGGGCTGCCCCTGGTCGTGCCTCCTCCACCGCAGAGCTATCGGTAAGGCTTCTGGGATCTGACCAACGCGCTGCTTTAACACCCCCAAGTACTAGATTCACGTTCCCCTGGTTGGTTAGATCACACAAACACATCTTTAATGAAACATGCGGATGGATCAGCACATGCTGTTCTAGGAAATAACTTGAAATCATGGCAATAGAAGAACTATAAGTTCCCATTGACATATACTTGCAATTCCATATTTCTTGTTGCTCACCCCTGTTGTTGTATGGTTCGATCTTCATCATTGTTTGTTGTTATGTTCCTATCAGTCATATGCTGTAATTGATTTAGTTCAGATTTGAGTAGAAATTTTACCTATATAAAATGCATTTCTTTGCTGCAATTTCAGTTATCTTACTCATTCATTCTGGTATGAGGATACTCGGGGTGGTTTCTGGTAGTTAACCTACTGCTATGCTAGCTATGAGCTGTTGATATCAAACATGCACTACAGAATATATTGATTTATTCGTCGTTGGCAGATTTTCTGACGTTGTTTCGAACTAGCAATGCTTACTGGGCGGCACTAAAACTGGAACCTACAATTTCTTTTTGTTTACCTAAAGTATGGTGCTGTAAAAAGCTCAAGTCTAATGTAGTTTATTGTGAAAAACTCAAAAAGTGAGTGTAGCTTATACCATGTTATATATGTTTATTGAATTTAAATGATTATAACTAAGAACCTTTTGGTGATCATTGACAGTAGTGTGTTAATATAACTCCGTAGTTTGCTTCAATCCATATGGTTCATCATGATGTAACTATTTCATGCTAAAATTCATTTGGCCCTTGTTTTACTTGGTTTGACCCACAGCACCAACATACTTGATGCTTACCGAAACCTACCTCGCTTAGAATAGTTATTTTAGGACATTGAGGCTAACGTCCAAGGTGCTTTCTATTAGGATCTGGTCAAGTCTCTGATGTTACTTTACGGTTACCGTTGTATGTGTTGCTTTCTTTTTGAGTTTAACTGTTTCACTATACTACATTACTATTGAGTAAAGTCCCTTTGAGATTAACTGTTTCACTATTATTTTTCATGCTTAGATGCATAAATAAGACAATATATTTTAATTTATCCCAAAAAGATGGTATATTTTATCTGATTTCCATTTACAATGTCTTCACACATACATACCCTATAGCTAGACTTGGATCTGAGCAGTTGATCTTCATTTCTTCATATATGTTTGTGTTGCGCTCTTTGCAAAGTTGTTGTATGTAATATAGCGTGCGAGGAGATAGTTTTCTGTCCAGATTAAGATGATGGTATTGGTAACAATAGACATGCTGATAGTAATGTAAAGAGTTTTATGTGATGTGCAGGTTGCGTCGCTTGGGTAGTTTACCGTACTTGCCTTGTATACTGCGGACTATATATTTGTTGTTGGAGGTGGATTGTAAGCCTACTGCAAGACAAACCTCATAGCTCCAAGGTATTTATCTTGAGCTTATGGAGAAGATTTTAGTACGCATCTCATTGACTGGGATGTTGATCATGTAGAAAGATGTTGCTGATGTCTAATCTAGTAGGAGAGAACTGTTTCCTTTTGAACACCTCAATTGCATAATTTTTGTTTGTTTTTATCAGTCAATTGTTTCGTTCACAAAATTACTAACAACAAGATCAATCATATAACAAAAATTACAAACTAAAATAATATGTGCAAAAAGTAAATGATGTAACTTCTCATTAATATTCCATAACTGCACTCACACCAAGGGATACAAAGATAACTAACTAGAGGAGAGATACTTCCACAATGCAAACCATCTTATATGATAACTTCTCTAATCATGATATGACTCTACTAAAAAGGTAAAAAGATAAAATATAATGATGTGATACCGCGGCACTCCCCCAAGCTTGGAACAAACCAAGGTGATGCCAAAACCTCATGACGAATTACTCCTTTGGTGGTGGTGGTGTTTCCTTGTCATCATCAGAATTCCAAGGTAGAGGCTCCCCATCAACAAAATACATCTTTGTTTTCAATATCCTGAAACTAGTAGCATAACTTATGCGCTTAAACCTAGCCTCATACTCACAATTTTGATTTCGCATGTCGTAGAGTTGTGCTTGTAATTGGTTGGTGGTCTCATGGAGCGAGAATATTTCACCCCAAAGCTTGGCGGTCTCCTTCTTGTGCTCGGCGACAAGTTCTGAACTTATCTTATGGATGACGTACACTTCGCGTTCTGCCATCTTCTTCTACCTAAAAACTTCTAGCTCCAGTGCTTCCACCATATCTTCCAGATTGCCTTCTCCTTTAGGGCCCTGAACCTCTTTTATCTTTACCTTCCCATCTTTGAGCAACAACTCCTTGGGGTGAATCTTCAACTCATACATGTACGGGTTGATGATGTCAGCGGAGGAATCCTCCTTGGGTGATCCAGAGGAAGATATTGGAACTCCAAAACTAAGAATCTGCCTGAAAGAAACAGATCGGAACAAAAACACGACGAGGACACAATATATGGACCTCGGGGGATCCGAGGGATTATATATTACAAAGTTTCACGACAAATGAAGGTACTGGGAGAAAACAGGTCGGAGACGGGCTCCGGGGTGGCCACACCACCTAGCGGCGCAGCCAGGTGGGGCACGTGCCAGGGGGTGGTGTTAGCCCCCTAGACTTCGTCTTCGTCCCTCTTTGAACTCATTATGTTCTATATTAAATAAAAACTGCAAAAATATAAATTAGAAAGTTTTTTGCGAACCTTTTATTTCCAGCACTGTTACCTATTCGAAAATGGACTCTGCAGATTCCTGATTTTGGTCTTTAATAAATTCTTCCGGAGTCACCACTTGAATAACATCAATATCTTCATTATAAGAATCTCCGGAAATATAATGTTTAAGACTTTTACCATTCTTCATCTACTTACATCATTCTCTCCCAACACTTGAAAATTTATTTCAGACGAAACTTCACACAATCTTCATTAGCAACATTAGTGTATGCATGATAAAAACCTTTAGATTCAATTTCAACTGAAGTAAATCATACAACAAAACATAAGATATTTTAGGAACTCCTTTAAAAAGCTCCAAAGAATTCAAAAGGGAATCGATTAAAGAGGCAAATGCAAATAATGGCAAAAATCTGTCAAAACAGAGCTACAGGTAAAGACCGATTTTTTTGAAAATCATCTATTGCTCAAATCAAAAAGTGCAAAACTAACGAAAGTTAGATAATAACCTAGGGCATGAACACACAAAAATTACAGATCATTACGACGCACTGGGATTTTTCACATTTTTTACAGCGAAGCACAGAAATCTGTTTTGGGACAGCAACTTCCCCAATCCTTATCTCCCTCTCATTAGAGGTTGATCTTGGCATAAAGACGAGACAATAAAGATAAGGAGCGGTTATTACCGATGCAATAACTTCCAAGACTCAAATAAACAAAAACAAACTGAAAATAAAAGAGAAAGTGGGTTGTCTCCCTAAATCTCTTTCTTTATAGCCTATAAGATAGGCATGATAATTTTGATGATGCTCACATAAGAAATATGAATTTTAAGTGAAAGTGAGCATAAAGAAGCAAATATCCATAACTTTTAAGTATAACCCACTTCCTATGCAAATGAATTTTGTAAGAAAAGAACTTACTAAAACAAAAGGCTACTAGCATAGGAAGGCAAAACAGGTGCAATATCAAAACTTTCAGCATAAAACGGGGAAACTTAATATTATTGAGATGCATAAAACCATGTTTCCCTCTCATAATAACTTTCAGTAGCATTATGAATAAAATTAACAATGTAACTATCACATAAAACATTCTTATTATCAAAATAATCATTTTTAAAATCATCAAATAAAGGTTTAAGATTGAAAACTGGATCAATAGTGGCTAGTTGTTCAACTCTCACATCCTCATTAATTAGGAAATTCATTTTCATAAGGAGAGTTAGAAAATTTGGAAAAATTAAATTCATAAGATTCTCCATAAAATTGTTATCGCCATATTTTGGCCAAAGAAGGAGATGGGCCGTGATCAAGATGGGCTTGGAAGATGCGTATATTCAACGTGTTGTTGAATCGGCCTAGTGCGTGGATTTGGGCTAAATTGCCCGTGTATCTTGTATCATAGTAGGTTCCGTTTCAGTTTAGGTAACGATAGAGTTGTAGAGTTATTCCAAAGGTAGAAAGTCTCCGGACTATAAATATGTACCTAAGGTTATCGAGAAAAGGAGGACAATCACGTTCACAACAAACACAATCTCGGCGCATCGCCACCCCTTGTTTTCTAGGGTTTCTTTCGGGTAAGTGTCATGATGCCTAGATCGCATCTTGCGATCTAGGCAGTATTTTTACTTATGCGTTATTTGGTGTTACTCGTACTGAAGCCTTGTTGATGGCGAGTAACACTACTGTCATAGATTTGTTGAGGCTAGCATCGGTGCTCTTCGTTATAATTGTTTGATTTATGCTACCTCTAGTTACCTCGCTACCTTTGCACCTTTTCCCAAGTGCAAGGGTAGCATCTTGCTTGATCTTTATTTAGCTGATTCGATCTGTTATGGTTATGCCTTGTTCACCAAGGTTTAGTTTAATATCTACGTAGTCAGGCCTTGCAAACGGGTTGAACGATCCAGTAGTACGTAGAGACGTGGTTTACTAGTTCTAGAGAAGTTGTTCCGGTAATTGACTTTACGTCGGTTGTTAGGCCTCCTCTAGGGTTAGTTTACTAACATCTTTTGTATCTACCAGGCTCAATTACGTGTAGGACGTTCCAGTTACGTGGTGAAAACGTTAAACTGTCGTAGATCGATTTAACTTGTAATGATAAAGCAAAACCCCATGTTATCGTAAATCTAATGCAGAACCATGGGGTTAATCGGCTCTAGGAGCTGATTCACAGGGAAACCTGGGAGCCGGTCACGGCTCGAATTTTACGTATACTTGTTTACCATGCAGGAAATCAATCGGAGCAATCCTTCACCTTCCTGACCAGGTATAGGTCAGGTGGCATGCCCTCGAACCAAGCCAGTACGTGTGCCGGAGTTTTGCGGGCCGTTGCCCGAGGGACCAGGGCCCACCAGCAGTTCTGGGAGCCTCCCGGCTCTTCGTGTTGCTCGTCGCTGCTCGCCGGTGGGTTTTGACAGGCAACACATTCTGGCACGCCCGGTGGGACATTCAACAACATCTGCATCAACATCCGACGCTGAGATGGGGGACAGACCAGTCACGTACGACGAACTGCCTGAAGAGCACAAGGCGAAGTATGACGAGATCAGAGCTCTCTTCGAAGCCGATCTCATCGGCTCTTTTGAGAGGACCCGTAAGCATGGCATCAAGTGGAGGGGGTTCTCCCCCGAGGGTGCTCTTGATGAGGTGGATCTGTCTGTTCCTTTGGAGGAGCGCACCAGAGCTCTACGACAGGAAGTCAACTACATGGTGGCTCATTCTCTGCACCGCCATTCTGAGAGCCTGGTGAACGCTTTCGAGCGGGTCGCGGTTCGCGTAGTTCAGGAGATCATGAAACATCAGTACTCTCCGTCGGGGCCTACTTTAGGGACTCACCAGGGAGAAAGACCGCTCCAGACCAGGCCACAGCTGCCATTCACACTCGCAGCTCCAGAGCCGCCAGGAGGAGCGGCGTACGTCGTCTACAAGGTTGGAGGCGACCCAGGCGATTGCCAATTCCTGTTTGAGCCACCTAAGGAAATCCCACACGGATATGTATGCACCTACGTGCCGGACTGCAATAACCTGACACGCACCAACCAGATTGCAACCGCAGGAGTTTCTGCGGCAGGGGTTCCTGGGGCAGGAGCTTCAGGAGCAGGCGTTTCTGGAGCAGCGATGTCTGGGATGGACGCCGACAAACAGGCGTGGCTAGCCAAGTATGCCACTGGAACAAGTCATGAGAATCTAGCCCCTGCAGCTCAAACAGTGGAGCAAATCCATACCATCTTGAGAGACCAGTTCGGCTTCGTGCCGAAGAGAAGGACAATCGGCTATTTGAAGCCGTACCCCAACGAGTTTGATCTGATTCCGCTGCCACCCAAGTATCGGCTCCCTGAGTTCTCAAGGTTTAGCGGGTCAGAAGGGTCGAGCTCGATCGAGCACGTAAGCCGATACCTGGCACAGCTAGGCATGATTTCGGCATCGGATCAGTTGCGCGTAAGGTTCTTTACGCAATCTCTGACAGGACCAGCTTTTGGGTGGTACACCTCGCTGCCACCTGATTCGATTCAGACCTGGAAGCAACTGGAAGAGCAGCTCCACATCCAATATCATTCAGAGGCTACCGAGGCTGGCATTGCAGACCTGGCACAGGTGCGGCAGAAGCGGGGAGAAACTGTAGCCGAGTACATCCAGCGTTTCAGGACCGTCAAGAACCGATGTTACTTAGCTCGTTTAACTGAGAAAGAAGCAGTCGAGCTAGCAGTGTTGGGTCTCTCAGCACCCATCAAGGATCTGGCTTTCCAGGTAGAGTACAACTCGTTGGCGCACATGGCCCAGAAACTGACGATGTATGAACAGCGCCACCCTGAGTTGTACCAAGACAAGTTCAAACGTCTAATAGGCCTGGTCGACACAGAAGAAGATGATCCTACACAAGACCAGGAGGTGGCCGTGGCTGAATGGGCTCGGGGGGAAGACCCTGTGTCCTGCAAATGGGTGAAGCAGCAGGGGCCTGCAAAAGGGTTCGACTTCGACGTGAGCAAAGCTGAGCAGATCTTCGATTTGCTGCTGAAAGAAAAGCAGCTGAAGTTGCCCGAAGGCCACAAAATCCCCACGGCTCAGGAAATGAACGGGAGACCATACTGCAAGTGGCATCACTCGTTCACCCACACCACCAATGATTGCAAAGAGTTACGTCGCCAGATCCAAACGGCGATAGAACAGGGCCGTCTGATCCTTGGGCAGTTCGCCATGAAAGTGGACACAAACCCGTTCCCCGGCGTCAATATGGTAGAACTCAATCACTCTGCGAGGCGTCAGCTGGATTTCTCGTTCGGTGTCAATATGGCAGGGTTTGGGTACCACCATGACACGTACAAGGAGGAAGGTAGTCGCTCTCGGGGCAAAGAAAGAGAGGAGGCTGGTCCACGCGACCGGCCCAGCCACAATAACAGGCGGTACCTAACAGAGGAACAGGTGAGGATAGTGCGATATCAGAAGCCACATTCCACGCATCTCCTTAACAAGTATGAGCGTCAGTATGACCAACGTCGCCGACGCAATGGAGACGATGAAGGATATGAACACCTCGCTAGGGGACCGTCTAAAGAAAAGGAAGGCGCAGACAAACATTGGGATTGTCCTTTCTTCAAGTATTGCTGGGATGCGGGAATGAGCCGATTGCCTACAGTCGACAACTGCCCGGAATGTGGACAGCAGAAGGAGAACACGGGGCCAGTTTCAGTGTTCAAACGTCTAGGGCCTCTCCCACCTCAGGGCCGTTACAGGGAGTCCGCTCGAGCAAAAGACCTCGAGAAGCCAAGGGATGACAAAGAAGAAGACAGATATCACCGTCCAAGGTGGTGTCCCGACGGACTCAGACACACCCAAAAGCGTAGAGTGCAGCGGCTGGGTAACTTGGAGGAAGCCGAAGCGCAGTATCTCCACGCTTTAAAGAAAGCACGGCCCGATCTAGCCGTTAAAATTAGGCAGACCTTGGAAACGGAAGATCGCCCGAAAAGGAAAGAGTGGCACCCCAAACCGGTAAAAGCCGATGCAAAGACATCGGCTGGCACAAACATGGTGTTCATACTCCCGTCAGAATTCTGCGCGCCAGGAACCAATGAGCTACCAGTGGCACAGTTCGACTGCGGCCCACGGCCGGTTATCTTTGAGAAGCCACGTGAGAAGGGTTACAAACATCTAAAAGCCCTGTACCTACGAGGTTACATCAATGGGCAACCTGTCAGCAAGATGTTGGTGGACACCGGAGCGGCAGTCAATATAATGCCATACTCCATGCTACGGCGTTTGGGACGCTCCACTGCAGATCTGATCAAAACCAACGTCACGTTAAGCGATTTCAATGGCCAGACTTCCGAAACGCAAGGCGTACTTAACGTAGATCTGACCGTGGGCAGAAAAACCATCCCCACGTCATTCTTCGTCGTGGACAGCAAAAGCACCTACGCTGTCTTGCTAGGGAGAGATTGGATTCACGCTAACTGCTGCGTTCCGTCCACGATGCACCAGTGCCTAATACAGTGGGATGGAGATGAAGTGGAGGTCATCCATGCAGATGATTCTATCGAGATCTCCATAGCTGGCATGAACGTCTGGGAAGCAGAAGACCAAGAGCCGATCTCTGGAATCAGTCTAGACGGCTGTGAGCGCATTGAAGCTACAAAAAACGGGGTGAGGCTGGTCTTATCCACTGGCCTGACAGAGTAGCCAAGTCCACGATCATGCGTGGTACGGCCGATCCCTGCGATCGGCCACAAAAAATAAAAAGCAGCAATCATACGACAAGCAGATCACGTAGTCGTAGCAGGGAGATGCCCTGCCATTGTAAAACAATAAGGTGTAAACCGTCCTTGACTAATGCAATCAAAAAGGGGGCCGATTCAGGCAATCGGCCCAAATTATTTTTGTTACCCTCACCTACTGTTTGCCCTGTGTTTAGCATCGATTTGACAGGTGACGGAAAGCTAGGGTATGGGTTTACATCCGCTGATGAACTAGAAGAGATCGACATTGGTCCTGGGGATAAGCCACGACCAACATTTATCAGCAAAAAGTTAGATTCGAGTCTGCGGGGTCCGATGATAGCCCTGTTGAAAAAATATCCAGACTACTTCGCCTGGGACTACACAGAAATGCCTGGGTTAGACAGGAGCATCATTGAGCATCGACTACCGCTTAAAAAGGGATTTCGGCCGTTCCAGCAGCGAGCACGACAGATGAAGGCCGAAATTCTGGAAGAAGTCAAGAAGGAGGTCGAGAAAATGTTGACAGCCAAGTTAATCAGGCCATGCAGGTATGCTGAGTGGATTTCTAGTATCGTACCTATAGAGAAAAAGGATGGCCGTTGGCGTGTTGCCATAGATTTTCGGGATCTCAACAGAACTACCCCAAAGGATGAGTATCCGATGTCGGTGGCAGAGACGTTAATCAACGCAGCGGCTGGTCATAAGATCTTGAGCTTCATGGATGGCAATGCCGGTTACAACCAAATTTTTATGGCTCCGGAAGACATACACAAGACTGCGTTCAGAGTCCCAGGTTCGGTGGGGTTGTTCGTGTATGTCGTCATGACGTTTGGACTGAAGAATGCCGGCGCCACGTACCAAAGAGCCATGAATTATATTTTCCATGATCTGATCGGCAAGCTGGTGGAAATTTACATCGATGACGTGGTGGTCAAGTCTGCTTCAGTGCAAGGACACTTGGACGATCTGCAACGCGTCCTGGACCGAACAAGAAAATTCGGGCTACGGATGAATCCAAAGAAGTGTGCCTTCGGGGTGACGGCCGGTCAGTTCTTGGGTTTTTTGGTCCATGAACGAGGAATTGAGATCGGCCTGAAAAGTCAGGAGGCAGTACGAACAATGAAGCCACCTACCACAAAGAAAGAACTGCAGTCTCTCATTGGCAAGATCAACTTCGTCAGAAGATTCATCTCCAATCTGTCAGGAAGAATAGAACCGTTCATGGGACTGGTGAAAATTAAATCTGACGAGGAATTCCGCTGGGGGGCAGAACAACAACGAGCCTTCGACGAGATCAAAGAATATCTGACGAAGCCGCCAGTGTTGGTTCCGCCCCAGCCGGACAGGCCGTTCTATATTTACTTGTCAGTAGCTGACACGTCCATCGCCTCGGTGGTGGTGCAAGTTTATGATGGGCTGGAGCGAGTCGTATTTTACATAAGCAGAAGGATGCTGGATGCAGAGACAAGGTATCCCGATATCGACAAGTTGTGCCTCTGCCTGTTTTTCACCTGCACCAAGCTGCGCCACATTTTGCTATCAGCGGAGATTATCATCATATGCAAATCAGACGTCATAAAGCACATGCTGTCGGCTCCTATGTTGAAAGGCCGACTGGGCAAATGGATGTTTGCATTATCGGAGTTTGACATCCGGTATCAACCCGCGAAAGCAGTTAAGGGTCAGGCATTGGCCGACCTTATCGCTGAAAGGATCAACACTAACATAGAAGCACTGTCTATAAGAGCGTGGGCTATGTTTTTCGATGGATCGGTTTGTGACGATGGTTGCGGAATCGGCACTTTACTCGTGTCGCCCCGGGGGGCAACATTTTCCTTCTCCATCAGATTATCTACCTCTCACACCAACAACGTCACTGAGTACGAGGCGATACACAAGGGAATGGAGTTGCTCATCGAAGCTGGAGCAGAAGCAGTGGAAATTTTTGGAGACTCCAAGTTGGTGATTTCCCAACTCACGGAGGAATACAAGTGTGAGAGCGAGTCCCTCTTCCCACTATGGCTGCACTGCCGTGAGCTGATGGCGCAGTTCCGGTACATAAACTTCACCTGGATCCCGCGGTCGCAGAATACCGAGGCGAATGATCTTGCACAAATGGCTTCAGGTTACAAGGATGTAGCAGAGGGAGCCGAGGTTCAGGTACAGTTCCTGGAAGCTGACGACTGGAGAGCCGATATCTTCAATTACTTGAAGGATTCGGCTCGGGGGGCACCTAAACGGATAAGGTACAAGGCCATGAAGTATGTGCTTATTGGGGATGACATGTTTTATAGGACTCTAGAAGGGTTATTACTCAAATGTCTGGGGACAGCCGAGGCCAATCGGCTCCTACATGAGGTACACGAAGGCGCCTGCGGAACTCACCAATTGGCTCACAAGATGAAATGGTTGATCCGGCGATCAGGGTTTTATTGGCCCACCATGCTTGAGGACTGCTTCAAGTACTACAAAGGGTGTCAAGCATGTCAGAAATTTGGGAAAATTCAGATGGTACCCGCGTCAGCAATGAACCCCATCATCAAGCCTTGGCCATTCCGAGGTTGGGGCATGGATATGATCGGCAAAATCAATCCTCCATCAAGCAAAGGCCACATGTGGATTTTGGCCATCACTGATTATTTCACTAAATGGGTGGAGGCTGTCCCGATGAAATCAGTAAACTCAAAGGATGTTATCAACTTTGTGAAAGAACATGTCATCCATAGATTCGGGATTCCCCAAACTATCACGACCGATGGAGGTTTGGTCTTTATTTCTCAAGAGTTTAGAAAGTTCTGCGAGGACACGGGGATTAAGCTGATCAGATCATCTCCATACTATGCTCAGGCAAATGGGCAAGCTGAAGCATCCAACCAGAGCCTCATCAAGCTGATCAAGAGAAAAGTCGATGAGCACCCTAGGCGTTGGCACGAGGTTTTGTCAGAGGCATTGTGGGCTTATCGCATGTCATGCCATGGGGCGATAAAAACCTCGCCATACCATCTAGTATATGGACAAGAAGCCGTATTGCCCTGGGAAATTACGGCTGGATCGAGACGTGTCACTTTTCAGGACAATCTAACAACTGAAGAATATGCAACCCTGATGAGTGATAGTGTTGAGGATTTAACTGAGCTCAGGCTGTGGTCGCTTGAGAAAATCAAAGAGAACAAGGCCAAGGTAGCTCGTGCATATAACAAGAAAGTGAGGCCAAAGGAGTTCCACGTTGGTGATCTGGTATGGGAAGCTGTGTTGCCATTAGGGACTAAGGATGCAACATATGGTAAATGGTCTCCAAATTGGCACGGGCCGTACAGGGTCGATCAAGTTTTAAGAGGAAACGCATACATGCTTGAGGAGCTGGACGGCGTGAAATTCCCAGTGGCAGTCAACGGTCAACATCTCAAGAAATATGTCCCAAGCATGTGGGATGATGGACAGTAAAATATGGGGGTCGATACATGAAATCGGCCAAGTAAAAAGCACGTGAGACGTTGGACAGTAAAAATGTGGGGGCCGATACTGGAAATCGGCCGAATAAAAGCAAAAATATATAGCCGATGCACGGTCATCGACTCTAGAGGTTCACACATGTTACAAACAGGTGCCAGTTTACACATACGAGCTACTGAAGAAATGCTTCGAAGGCGTGGAGCGCGTCGGCACGGACACGATCCACCTCGGCGATCTCGGCTTCGTCATCTTCATCCTTGCCCGTCACTAGCTGCTTGTTCAGGGCACGTATTTCTGCCAGATCGGTCTTCAGTTGGGCTTTGAGGCTTTCCGCCTCGTCTTGGGAGCGGGCGATGGATTCTTCCTTGTCGCGGATGAGCTGTTTAGTCGCCCGGACCTTCTCTTCAAGATCTTCCAACTCCCTTTTCAAGGATGCGAGCTCGGCAGTACTGACAGAGGTGTCAGTTTTGGCATCCAGAGACGCCTTTTTCTCGTTGAGCTGTTGGCATCTGTCTGCGATATTGGCCTTCAGTGGAAGTTGGGCGTGGCGCAGACTGATCCTCTCACGAGCTAACTTCACCCTTGACCCGTAGAAAGACAGGGTTACAACTGGCCAAAGTTTCACCTGCAATGCTACTAGGAGCTGGTCTTTTATTTCAGCCAGGACGCTCTTCACCTCCTCAGAACCCTCGATCAGCTCTTCGATCGGGGAGGACAGCAGGGCTTTAAGACGCTGGAATTGAGGTGGAACAACCCTGGCTCGTGGTTCATCAGCAGCAACGGAGGGAGTTGGTTCAATGGATTCAGGGTCGAACGTCAGCAAACCTGAAATATCACAACTCTGGCAGCCCGAAAAGGCGTCAGTATGCATCCAAACATGTAAGGATGAGCCGAAAGAAGCTAACGTACCTCTCCTAAGGTCGGGGGGAGAGCCGATGGGGAGACGATCGGCTTGTGTATGGTTGCTGGGGGCTTGGCCGGAGTGGTAGCCGTTTCATCTGCACCTTCGGGGATTGCTAGGTCCGGTTTGGCTAAAGGCATCGGCACTGCCCTAGCTTTCCCACTAGAAACATCTGTCGTCTGCATGGAAGGTGTTTAGCCGATGTAAATAAGGATTAATCGGCAGATCAAAAGAAGCAAGTGGTAAGAGCGTAAAGGGTGATGATTTTCGAAACCTCCTGGCTCGACGAAGAAGCTTGCAGTCCTTTGCGAGCTCTCTTGGGACCCACAGCTGGCCCCGCCTCGACTGGTGCTCGGGGGGCAGTAGGTTCAGGAAAAGACCTTTTCCTGGTAGCCGATGGTGATGAATCTGGCTGGCTCGGTGTGATGGTCCTCTCAGAATCTGTTGGGTCCAGTCCTCCTCGATTGGTCTGAGTGTTCTCGCTGGAGGTGTCTTCGACGGAAGCCTGTAAAAAAGGAGAACCAGTGAGCACAAGCATGTCTGCAAGGATGGAAGAGTTAGAAGGATCGACCAAGGCATAGATCACCCTACATGTGAGCTTTCTGGAGAAGGGCTCCGACGCCTCAAGGTCTTCCTGGCAGCTACCTTCCTCGTCGTCGTTCTTGTTTTAGTTGGAACTCGAGGGGCAGCTGGCTTAGAGGTTGCTGGGTTCTTAGAAGCCGATTGTGGTGATATCGGCTGTTTCTGCATTATGAACTTTTTTAGAGGTGGCGAGTTTTTGCAGAAAAGAACCACAGGAGCTGGCGGAAAGAACTCGAAGGGGGAGCCATCACTGTGCGTAGGTTCAGGGCCATCTTGTTGCTGCAAAGAGAAAGAATGGATTAATAGAAGAATCATTTGTAAGCTGCATCAGAAAATTTGCGAGTGGTGGTACCTGTTCCACGGGGATGTCATAGTCAGCATCGAGCTGTTTCAGCAACGGTCCCAGAGCTCTCCTGAAGACGTGAGTCTTCCACATTGACCACCAGTCTTCAAAGCCATCGGTTGATGAGGCAAAGGTGAGGTCGTTGGGAATTGGGATGGTCAGAGCATCAAAGAAGGAATAACACCTTTGGCTGGTGAGAGGATCAGGCAGGTCGGCTCTGCTCTCTGTAAGGTGGTGGAGAAAGAAGTGGGGAGGTACTTGTCCAAGGCCAAATTGGCGAGCCACTACGACTGGCTGGTAGAATTCATACCCAGGTTTGATTATTCTGTTGGACGTACTCATGCCAACTGGAAGGAAACAGGGACGAATCACGGTGGAAAAGAGTTGCCGAGTGCTAGTGTCATCGGCAAAATTGTCTAGCCTGAAAGAGAGTGGATTTTCAAAGTGTTCCGATTCCTCCATGTAAGGGAAGAAGGTAGGGTTGTCCAGGCCTTGGAAGAAAGTGCTGAACCACTTGGAAGCCTCCTGAGGGGTCAGCTTACTGCCTGGCAGTCTATACAAAGCTTGGCCATAGCTGGTGCATCGGATCTGCTTCCCTTTTACATCTGAAAAGGTGCAGCTCGCCAAAAGGGGGAAGTTTGGGATGTGATTTTGAAAATACAGCTGAGCCCATAGCTGGATAAACCACCAAGGACCACCTGTTTTGACTGCTATGCCAGAGAACAGCTTGACATACATCAATTGGAGATATCTATAGACCTCTCCAAGGAACAGTTTGCCGAGGCCAAGTTGAGTGCCCTTGGCCAGTTCGTGGGCTAAGGAAAGATAGTTCTTGGTTGGAGCAAGGGAAGGGCCACAAAATATGAAATGTTCCAACCAGAAGTTGAGAAAGGCTGTGTGTT
Organism: Avena atlantica; assembly: GCA_910589765.1. Lineage (NCBI taxonomy): Eukaryota > Viridiplantae > Streptophyta > Magnoliopsida > Poales > Poaceae > Avena > Avena atlantica. The sequence continues at coordinate 4,172,562 of OU342739.1, forward strand.
CTTTCTCTGTGACAGGACCCTTTGTTTTCATGTGGCGTTGGAGGTAGGCACCCCAGTTCGTGCAGTCTGTTTTAGAAGACAGTTTGTAGGGGACTTTGGTCAGTTTAAAGGCAGAAGGGCTGGGTGATGTAACATCCAGACCAGTAATCATCACCACGTCTAACAGAGTTGGTGACATGGGGCCATGACCGAACATGAAGCAGTTCAGAGCGTCAGACCAGAAATAGCCGATGGTTTTGAGAAGATTCTCGTGTTTCTCAAGAGGAGACAATGATAGATGCAAGGCATCGGCTATTCCCGTAGTTTCCCATTGGGATTGGTAAGCTCTAGCTACCCTACTGAACCAAGAGACCCAATGTTCAGGGGGATTAGGCCAGGCTCGCAAGCAGTCGGCCCAAGAGTTCAGATCTATGTCTTGGCTTACGAAGGGGATTCTATTTGCTTCGCAAGAAATCAGATGGGCAGGACTAGAATCTGTACGAGGGCCAAGACAGAGGGAATTTGGGAGAGAAGGATGCGGCAGCAAAATGTCTGAAACCTAGAAAGTTTAATGATGGAATCAAGGCATTAATTTAGGTGTTCGCCATTAAATTCTAATCGCGTTCACACTGCGAGGAGTAGGCGTACCTTCAGACCGGAGACCTCTGGATTGGTGTTGGACGATTCCGCCATCTAGTTTGCCGGCGGAGATGGATCTATGCAGTTGAGGATTGAGAGTTCTTGTCGCTGTGAGCTCAATCTCGTCGGTGGGCAATTGGAGATCTGGGTCGCCCTTTTTGAAGAGGGTCGTAGGTTACCGTTTGAAACTGGAAAATGGCCGTTTAGGTTTGCCTAAGTATGCGACCAAGTTTTGACCTTGTCAACGTTTTTGGGAAAGCCGATGTGCATCGGCTCTTTGAGCTGTGGCTTGGTTGACTGTATGAACGTAACAAGGTGAAATCCGATACGTTGCTATCGGCTTCTGAAGCATCGACCTATTTTGACTATCGGCAAAATTAGGGGCGCACAAGGCAATCTTCGAGAAACAGATCTTCATTCATTCATTCATTCAAAAGATGATTGCTTACAAAAGGATGATTGATTACAAAAGGGAGCTTACTACTACTACTACTACTACTACTACTACTACTACTACTACTACTACTACTACTACTACTACTACTACTACTACTACTACTACTACTACTACTACTACTACTACTACTACTGGTTCCTAATCTAGAGGCCGAGGTCGTCGCCGCTGTCGTCGCCGCCGTCTTGTTCGCTGTCCTCAGCGCTGCTGCCGGCGTCGTCCTCGCTGCTGCTGCTGAAGAAGCCAGCGGGGGCCTCCTCGTCCTCGTCGTCGTCTTCGGTGTCCTCGATGGACCCAGCGCGGAAGCGCTTCACCGGCGGGTACTCGTCGGAGGAGGTGTCCTCCTCCGATTCCTCCTCCTCGTCGAAGGACTCGACGCCGTCCCAAGACCAGGCGTCGTCGCTGCTCTTCGCCTCCAGTTCCCCATCAACGAGGAACTGTAGGCCCTCCTCGCCGTCGGTCAGGGACGCATCGTCCTCCGACAAGACGGCGAAGTCCCAATCCCTCTCGTCCCACCATCGTGGGGCGAAAGTACTGTACGCCGCCGTGGGCGGGTGCTCTGGCGTCGGCTCCCGGTCGCTAATGCTGTTGGAAGACTGGGAGGAACGGGCGGAAGAGGAAGAGGACATGGCGGAAGAAGAGGGTTTTTTCGGCGGAGGAAGAGGGTTTTTTGGCTACTGGAGGAAGATGGGGACTGCGAACTCCTCAGACGAATTTAAATAAGGGGAATAGTGGAGAGGCGGTTCAATGCCATAGCGGTTTCCCAGAATGTGCTGCCAAAATCGTCAAATCATGCACTGCGAAGGAGTTGAGAAGACAGGGCATCATGATGAGGGGGTGGCGTGACGATTCTGCTCTGCAACGCGTAACCCGATGTAAAAAAAAGAGAGAGGGGGAAGAAAAAACATCAGCAGAGTGGTTTCGGAATTATTATTGCCAAAACCAGGGGGGCATGTGTTATCGCCATATTTTGGCAAAGAAGGAGATGGGCCGTGATCAAGATGGGCTTGGAAGATGCGTATATTCAACGTGTTGTTGAATCGGCCTAGTGCGTGGATTTGGGCTAAATTGCCCGTGTATCTTGTATCATAGTAGGTTCCGTTTCAGTTTAGGTAACGATAGAGTTGTAGAGTTATTCCAAAGGTAGAAAGTCTCCGGACTATAAATATGTACCTAAGGTTATCGAGAAAAGGAGGACAATCACGTTCACAACAAACACAATCTCGGCGCATCGCCACCCCTTGTTTTCTAGGGTTTCTTTCGGGTAAGTGTCATGCTGCCTAGATCGCATCTTGCGATCTAGGCAGTATTTTTACTTATGCGTTATTTGGTGTTACTCGTACTGAAGCCTTGTTGATGGCGAGTAACACTACTGTCATAGATTTGTTGAGGCTAGCATCGGTGCTCTTCGTTATAATTGTTTGATTTATGCTACCTCTAGTTACCTCGCTACCTTTGCACCTTTTCCCAAGTGCAAGGGTAGCATCTTGCTTGATCTTTATTTAGCTGATTCGATCTGTTATGGTTATGCCTTGTTCACCAAGGTTTAGTTTAATATCTACGTAGTCAGGCCTTGCAAACGGGTTGAACGATCCAGTAGTACGTAGAGACGTGGTTTACTAGTTCTAGAGAAGTTGTTCCGGTAATTGACTTTACGTCGGTTGTTAGGCCTCCTCTAGGGTTAGTTTACTAACATCTTTTGTATCTACCAGGCTCAATTACGTGTAGGACGTTCCAGTTACGTGGTGAAAACGTTAAACTGTCGTAGATCGATTTAACTTGTAATGATAAAGCAAAACCCCATGTTATCGTAAATCTAATGCAGAACCATGGGGTTAATCGGCTCTAGGAGCCGATTCACAGGGAAACCTGGGAGCCGGTCACGGCTCGAATTTTACGTATACTTGTTTACCATGTAGGAAATCAATCGGAGCAATCCTTCACCTTCCTGACCAGGTATAGGTCAGGTGGCACGCCCTCGAACCAAGCCAGGACGTGTGCCGGAGTTTTGCGGGCCGTTGCCCGAGGGACCAGGGCCCACCAGCAGTTCTGGGAGCCTCCCGGCTCTTCGTGTTGCTCGTCGCTGCTCGCCGGTGGGTTTTGACAGGCAACAAAAATTTAGTTAAAATCTTCTCCTTATTACAATCTATAATAGCTCCACGAGTGTTCAAGAAAGGTCTACCAAAAATGATAGGACAAGTTAGACTAGCAGCTGAACCAAGTACTAGAAAATTAGCAGGATATTTAGTCTTACCACAAAGCACTTCCACATCTCCTATAATTGCAATAGGAGAGATGGTCTCTCTATTAGCAAGGTGAATAACCACATCAATTTCTTCAAGTTCACAAGGACCAATTTCATAAATAATTTCTTTGTAAAGCTCATAAGGAATAGCACTTGAACTTGTACCAATATCACACAAACCATAATATCAATGATCGCAAATTCTAATGGAAAGCACAAGGACACTAGATTTCCTGGTTCTACTAGGATGTGAAACAATATTAGTGACATCTTCAAAAAAGATAATGTGTCCATCTTCTACATTTTTAGCGACAAGGTCTTTCACAATTGCTACCGCATGTTCAACATTTATTTGTTCATCAGTTTCTATAGCTTTATTTGTACTTTTGTAAACCACGCTAGTTATCATAGAATGCTCCTTCACCTTAGCTAGGAAAGGTATTTTCTCAATGTAAGGTTCAGGCAAAATACGATCAATAGTACAAACTTTAGTATCTCTAGCAGGAACACAATTACCAATATCTTTATATGGCTCATGATACTTGTTCCATTCCTTTTTGGGGATTTTAATATAAGAGGAAAAGGCCTTAAAACAGTTTGCAATACTTTGGGAATCAAGACCATAAGCAGTACTAATACTATTAAAGTCATCAGTTCCCATAAAAGATTTAATGCATTCATAATCATAATTTATACCTGACTTTCTTCCTTTGTCATTCTCCCATGCTTCAGTATTTTCTTGAATAGGTTCTAGAAGATCCCATTTAGCTTCTTCTTTCATACGTGTAAATGATCTATCAAAAGAAGCATCTTATAAATCCTTATCATAAAGAGAAAGCCTTGCATAAAAGTTACTAATAATAATATTATTAGGAAGCTCATGAATAGGACATTTGAGCATTATTAACTTCAATCTCCCCCAAGCTTGAGCAGTACTCTCTCCATCACGAGGCCAAAAGTTATATATTTGATTATGATCTTTATGAATCTCACTAGGAGGATAGAATTTAGAATAAAAGAGACGTACAATTTCCTCCCATTCCATAGATTGGCCATTCTTCAGAAGCTTATACCATTCCTCATCTCTACCTTTCAATGATATAGAGAGTAATTTCTTCTTAACTTGATCCGTTGTAATACCTGCACACTTGAAGAACCCATATAATGCATGTATATAAAGCAAATGATCACCAGGATGGACAGTTCCATCTCCAAAATAGTAGTTATCCATAACATGATCAACAATTTTTGTAGGTATTTTGAAAAGATCTAATTCAGCAGGTGGTGGTTCATCTACTACCCTAGCAATGGTAGTAGCTTTCCGAAATAGGAAACTAAGTGAATTATCCATATTGAAAAATAAAGTAACAAACAGAAATAAACAATACTCAAAGTAGAAATTTCCTTTACCAGTTCGACTCTTCAATAGCGCTTCACTCCCCGGCAATGGCACCAGAAAATAGTCTTGATGACCCACAAGTATAGGGGGTGTATCATATTACTTTCAATAAATAAGAGTGTTGAAACCAACGAGGAGCAAAAGGTGTTGACTAGTGGTCTTGGCTCAAGAATTCACTATAAATACTAGCAAACGGATTTTTAGGGGTTTTTAATAATGTAGACATATAAAGTGTGAGTAAATAAAAGACAATAATAATAATTGAAGTAAGTGGCCCAATCCTGTCTTCAGCAAAGGACAAGCCGGTTCTATTACTTAAGGTGACCAAACATTCTCGAGGACACATGGGAATACTGTCAAGTGCTTTCGCTTCATATAGTTGAATAATCTTCTTTGGTTGTATAAGTGTTGTGTGGGTGAACCTATGGTAATGTACCGACCTTACTTGGACTAATACATACTTGTGATTATACCCCTTGCAAGAATCCGCAACTACAAGAAAGTAATTAAGATAAAAACCTAACCACAACATTAAACTCTGATATCCTACACTCCCTTGTGCAATGGTTTCCTCATGGGGGTTTAGGTTTCTATCACTTCGTCCACCCGATAATTAGTAGCCGAATACACAATGCATTCCCCTAGGCCCATAAAGGTGAAGTATCATGTAGTCGACGTTCACATGACACCACTAGAAGAATAACACCACAACTTAAATATCAAACCATTGAATATTACTTCAACACAATTCCACTACTAACAACATGACTTCTCCCATGTCCTCAGGAACTAAACGAACTACTCACAAGACATCATTTATATCAAGATCAGAGATGAAATAATGATAAGTAACAATCTGAACATGAATAATAATTCAATGGTTCCACTCAATAGCATCAACTACAACAAGTAATCAACACCGGGAAAGTTTCCCCTAAGAACTATGTAAGATTCAACCCAATTGTTACTATGGTACGGAGTGGTGGTGATGGTGCTGGTGGATATGATGGTGAGGATGATGATGATGATCCAGATGAAGTCTAGCTTGATGACGGTGTTGATGGCGACGATCTACCCTCTCCTGGAAGGAATTTCCCTGGTAGATTTCTGCCTGCTGGAGAGCTCTTTCTCTCTTTGTATTTTCCGCCCCGCAGAGGCGGCATAATCTTTCTGTGGTTGCTCCCTGAATCTTAGGGTTTTGAGGGGATTAAGTACACCAAAGGGCGATGCCAGAGGTGGGCTAGGGTAGCCACACCACCTGGTGGCGCGGTGCAGGGGGACCCACGCCAGGGGATGGTGTGGTCCCCTGTGGCCCATATCCACCTCTCCTTCTGGCTTCCTTCGTCTTCTGGAAAAATAGGAGTCTCCATATATTTTCTGGAATTTTCTGATCTTTGTGAATATTGCATCTGGACAGCGCTTTTTCTATCAAAATCCTGACTCCGGCAGTTGATCCTCCGAAAGTCATCAAACATGCAAATAGATGGAATAACATAAGTATCATCTTTTAATATGAAATATATCGATGAATAACAGTAAATTATGATATAAAATAGTGATGCAAAATGGACGTATCGGGGATCGATATCTTTATTTTGAAACTAGCTACAACCGATCTTTGCACTTGCAGTCATCAAGCTATTTTCTGGCGCCGTTGTTAGGGAGCTAAATGTTGTAGGTCTTTTAGTGTTTGCTTATTTACTTTAGTTTTGTTAAGTTTTGTTTCCAGTTATAGGTTTCCACCAACATGATGGAGTTTGAGCATATGAATAGTTTTAACCCACTCAACCACTTTGGGAAGCCCTATGATATTTATAAAAGAGACAACTGCAACAAAAAGACAAGGGGGTTTGAAATAAATCCTCTACTACTTGGTATTGTACACAAGAAGCAATTTACTAAAGATAAAGAAGATCCTGATCCATATGAGCATATTTGATGTTTCAAAGATATATGTGGCACATTCCAATTAACGGGATACACCGCCAACGAGGTAAGGGTTAAACTTTTTAGTCAAACTTTGACAAGTACATCTCCCTCATGGTACAGGTCTGTACCATCAGAAGCCACTACTAATTGGGATAATCTAGCTTGCGAATTTCTATCCAAATATTATCCATTATCAAAATATTTTGGAATCAGGCGTCTTATAATGACTTGGAGGAACCGTCCTAATGGTATTTATTGTAGGGTTCGCAACATAGAAAATAAAAAAATTCCTATGATGGGAACAACTAAGTACCTAGATCTATCTACTAGATACAAGCAACTGGTGGATATACATCCATAGAGAACATACCCTTGTAGACCGAAATTTTTTAACGAGGTTGTACTCGGGTATGATGTAGACAAACACTGGCTGATTTTAAGATCGAGAAGGAGTCCTAGCGCCGAAAATTAGCGTCGCATCCGTGCTCGCACACATGTTCAAGCTACTGAGCAACCTTCGGCTCCTCGCTCCAGCGATGCAGCGGAAGCAACAACTCTTTCAAATGAAAAGCCACCGGAAACATGTATCTCGCTAGTCCGAGACCATGGGGGATAAACTAGAGGGGGAGAGAGATCCTTCGTGAGGAGGTGTGAGTGTGAGAGTGGGAGAGGGGGCTTTATATAGGAGGAGGGGGGAACCCCAAGGGGGTGCCCGGCGCATGGGGGCTGCCCCAACCCCTTCCTGTAGGGGTTCGTAGCATGGAAAACAAAATTTTCTACCGCATCCACACAAACAATCCAAGATCTATCTACTAGACTGTAGCAACGTGTCGATTAGAGTACTCACCCTCGAAGATTCCAAATAGGTTAACGAGAGCAGATTCTCTTGGGTGATGTAGTCGTACACTTGCCGATCTCAAGATCGTGTAGACGATCCTTCCGATGCTGCGTTCCGGAAGCGCTTCCGCAGTAGGTCACACGTTCGGTACTCGATGAAGACCTTCCTCTCCCTTGTTCCAGCAGGTAGTGGAGGTTGTAGTTCCCCCCTCGCGATTCCGGCAGCATGACGGCGTGGTGTCGAAAGTAGAGGGAAAATCCTGCAGGGCTTCGCCTAAGCCGGAGCAGGTTATGGTGGATCTAGGGTTTCCGGTGATCTAGGGTTTAGAGGGATGGAGAGGAGGAGGCATGGCCGGCGGTGGCGCGGCAGCGATGGCGGCGGCGGTGGCGAGCGGCGGCGGCGCGGCTAGGTGGAGAGGGCTGGTTGTGTGGTCTTGGGGCAGCCCCTCTCCTCTATCTATGAGAGGGAGGGCAACTTGGGAGAGGGGAGTTTTAATCCTTCCCCAACTCCCTCTCCTAGTTGGATTGTGGTGGAGGGAAAGAAGGATTCTTTCCTTCCTCCACTAGGAAACCATTGTTCCAGTTTGACTTTTCAAACATGCCTTTTGACTTTCAATTTAGAGCTTTATTTCTCTCTTGAAAATGCCCAACCAAGTGACCTAGAACATGATCCAATCATTCCACTTAACCATGACACATTTATGTACCATTCCCCTACCGGTCCGGTGAACCTTCTAGAAACTCTCTGATGAAATCATCGAAATCATTCCTGAACTCCAGAATCGGACTTTCCTTATATGAATATTGTTCTCCGGATCTCCTTGTGATATCCCGGATCCCATCCGAGACTCTGAACAACATTCGGTCTCCCTACTTACATTCCATATCTACTAAACAACATCGAATCCTTAAGCGTGTCTCCCTGCGGTTCATGAATTATATGGACATGACTGAGAAACTTCTCCGATCAATAACCAATAGAGGAATCTGGAAATTCATATGGCTCCCACATATTTCTATGATTACTTTGCGATCGAATGAACCAATTACATATGATACCAATTTCCCTTCGTCTCATGATAGTTTACTTATCCGAAGTCTGATCGTCAGTATCTCTGCATACCTAGTTCAACCTCGTTACTGATAAGTACTCTTTTCTCGTTCCCGTGATATGTGATACCTAGTGAGCCAGTCACATGCTTGCAAGCTAATTGGATGACATTCCACCGAGAGGGTCCAAAGTATATCTATCTGTCATATGGATGGACAAATACCACTCTTGATCCATGTGCCTCAACTCACACTTTCCGAATACTCAATGCCACTTTTATAGCCACCCAGTTACGGTGTGGTATTTGATGTCATCAAAGCATCCTTCCAGTAATGGTGATTAGCATGATCTCATGGTCGAAGGAATTAGGTTACTATGTATCAGAAAGCTTATAGCAAATGAACTATTGAAATGTCTTGATCTTAATGCTACGCTTATCTATAGGAGTATGTCCATCACACTATTCTCCTAATGATATGATCTTGTTGTAAATAACATCTAAATGTTCATGATTGGGAAACCACGATCATCTATCAACCAACAAGCTAGTATTACAAAGAGACTTTACCAGGGACTCTAATTTGGTTTACAAATCACACAAGTATTAATGTTTCCGGTTAATACTATTATAGCATGAATGTAAACATTTATCATAAACACAAAGATATAATAATAACTAATTTTATTGTTGCCTCTAGGGCATATCTCCAACACTTTCTCCATTCATGTGAGTGGAGATCCCACTCACAAAATGCCTCTTCATTTCTCCACTCAAAATCCCACTCAAAATTCCCATTACATTTACACCAAATTGAATGTAATCTCTCTTTAAATAAAACTCCTTTTATTTATTTATTCATAATTTTTTCAATTACATTAACTAAAAAACATTCACATAAAAACCGTTCCTAGTATTCTATTTCACATGCAGAAACAATTTCAGCAATTTTACCCAAAATAATTCCGGTGCCTAGTGAAATATTTCCTCCGCTTTGAATTCTTTTCGTCTAGAACATATTTGTTCCAAATGGTGTTGGTGTCTGTTAATTGTGTCACCCTATGGATCAAGAATAATGCGGGCATGATCGTGACCCCTCTCGGATAAATAATCAGAAACGGGACCTGGAGATCCATAATGAATCCCACACATTCAATGATGATTTCTTGTGATCGTGAGAACCTTATACGCTAGTAACTCAATCCCTTTGTCTTGCGATATATTACATGTCCGAGATTCGATCATCAGTATATCCATACCTAGTTTGATCTCGTTACCGATATGTAATATTTTCTCCTTCCCGTGATATAACATTCTAGTGATCTCATCACTTGCTTGCAAGCTAACTAATGTGATATCACCGAGAGGGACCATAGTATATCTATCCGTCATCGAGATGGAAAAATTCCACTCTTGATCCATGAGCCTAAACATAACATATTCGTAGCACTGAACCCATCTTTATAGTCACCCTGTTACGGTGTGACATTTGATGTTTTCAAGATACTATTCCGGTGTTAGTGATTGACATGATCTCATGGTCTAAGGATTAGGATTACTTCGTATGATGTTATAGCAATATAAACACAATGACTTTGATCGTAATGCTATACTTCGGATGAATGTTCATCATACCATTCCAATAATGTTGTGACCTCATTATTAACAACATCCAATGTCCATGATCAGGAAACCTTGATCATCTTATTAATCAATGATGGTGGCTTCGTTGACGTAGAACCTATTGGGAGACCCCAAGAGCATGGTGTGATGAGCACAGTAGTAAGTTTTCCCTCAGTTATGAAACCAAGGTTATCGAACAAGTAGGAGTAAGGAAACATCTCCAAGGTGTTGCTAGCAACTTGGAATCTGCACAACACAACCACAAAACTTTGACCCAACTTACATTGAGGTTGTCAAGCTTACTGGTTTGCTGAAAACAAAGGATTAAACGTATAGTGTGGAAGATAGTAATGCTTGTAGAAAGTAAACAGTAAATGGTAGATGGAATATCAATGATAAAGGAATGCAACGGGGTCCATAGTTCACTAGAGGTGTTTCTCGATAAGATAAATAGCATGTTGGGTGAACAAATTACATTTGGAAAATGATAGATTGAAAATGCATAAACATGCATGTAAAAGTCATGATGATTCCTATGAGATTCGTTTAGGCATTACAACATAATACATAGACCGTAATCCAACTGCATCTATGAATAATAATCCACCTTCTGGTTATCAACCAAACCCCTTCCAGTATTAAGTTGCAAGCAACGGATAATTGCATTAAGAAAAGTGTGTAAAGTAAATAATACAATTGCCCTTGGGCAAAGGATTGTTATTTTCTCCCTAGTAGCAGCACATCTACAACCTTAGAAGTTCCTGTCACTCTCCCAGATTACTAGAGGCATGAACCTACTATCTAGCATAATTACTCCCTCTTGGAGTTTCAAGCATCTACTTGCCCAAAGAATCTAGGAACAACGGAAAGCATGCAGGATCAAAAATAACATAGACATGATAGTATCAATAATCAATCTTGAACATAGTACTCAATATCCATCGGATCCCAACAAACACAACATGCAGGATTATAAATAGATGATCTTGATCATGAACAGAGGTCACAAGATCTAAACATGATAGCACAAAGGAGGAGAAACAACCATCTAGCTACTGCTATGGACCCATAGTCCAAGGGTGAACTACCCACGCATCACTCCGGAGGCTGGCGTGGTGATGAAGAAGGCCTCCAGGATGATCTCTCCCCTCTGGCAGGGTACCAGGAAGAGCTTCAGATCCCCCTCGATCTAGGGATGGAGATGGCGGCAGCTACAGACTTTTTCGTGGAGATTTGATAGGTTCCTTAGGGTTTCTGCATCGGGGTGCTTTTATAGGCGAAACGGAGAAGTTGGTTGAGGGCCAGGGGGCCCACATCCTACCATGGTGTGACCTAGGGTGGACCCGCGCCAGGGGGTGTGGCCACCCTATTGCGTGATACGTCGGAAACGTATCTATAATTTTTGATGTTCCATGCTTGTTTAGTATCTAATTTGCTTTTCTTTTCTACACTTTGAGGTGTTTTTATATGTTTTCTGGTACTAACCTATTAACAAGATGTCACAGTGTCAGTTGCCTGTTTTCTTCTATTTTTGGTTCCAGAAATTTAGAAAATCAATATTCTTGGAATTGGACGAGACAAAAGCCAAAGTCAATATTTTACCGTGGGGAACACGGAGCCAGAGTACGAGACGGAGGGGAGGCACCAGGGGGCCACACCCCCTGGTGGTGCAGGCTAGGGTTAGCCGCGCCTGGGGGGTGTGACCACACTGGCCTCCCCCCTGCCTCGCCTCTTCACCTATAAAGACCCCCCAATGCCAAAACCCTATGTACCTGATCAATATTCCATGAAACCGTCTGTATCCACCGCAACCATCATCCCTAGATCGGGGGGTCTGAAGCTCTTCCCGGCACCCTACAGGAGGGGATCATCCCGGAGGCCTTCTTCTTCATCATGCTAGCCTCCATTATGAAGCGTGACTAGTTCCACCTTTGACTACGGGTCCATGTAGTAGCTAGATGGTTGTATCTCCCCCTTTGTGCTTTCATGTTTAGATGTTGTGATCTCCGTTCATGATCAAGAAATCATCTATTTCTAATCATGCATGTTGTGTTTGCGGGGATCCGATGGATATTGAGATTACTATGTCAGATTGATTAATGGTTTTGTCTTTTTGGTTCTATGATGTATGTGTTGTTTGTCATCTTGCATGCTCTCCGTTGTTAGTAGATGTCTTGGCCGAGTAGTTGCTAGTGACTCCAATAGGGGGTATTTATGCTCGATAGTGGGTTCATGCCTCTATTTAATCTAAGGGAAGTGACAGAAATCTCTAAGGTTGTAGATGTGCTGTTGCCACTAGGGAGAAAACAACGGTCTGTTGTTCATGGAACAAGTGGATTGTTTACCTTAAACACTTTGCTTAAAGCAGTTATCTGTTGCTTGCAACTTAATACTAGAGGGGGTTTGGATGATAACCTGAAGGTGGATTTCTATTCATAGATGCAGTTGGATGGCGGTCTATGTATCTTGTTGTATTGCCCAATTGAATCTCATAGGATCATGAATGTCTAGTATTGCATTGTTATGCCTTGCTCAGTCCTGTCAATTGACTTACTGTAATTTGTTTACCCAGCATGCCATGTTTGTTTATCTAAGGAGAACACCTCTAGTGAACTATAGACCCTGGTCCAATCTTTACCAATGGTACATCTTCCACAGTTACTATTTACTTGCTGCAAACCACCATTACCTTCCACACCATACATTTAATCCTTTGTTAAAAAACAACCGGTGAGATTGACAACCTCACTGTTCGTTGGGGCAAAGTCTTGAGTTTGTGTTTTGCAGATTTGTAAGTTGCTTGCAACAACTTTGAGACGTTTCCTTCCTCCAACTGGTTCGATAACCTCGGTTTTTACTGAGGGAAGACTTGCTGCTGTGCTCTTCACACCTTGCTCTTGGGGTTTCCCGACGAAGAGCTATCCGGCACCATCAACAAGTTTTCTCGCGCCATTGCCGGGGAGTGTAAGGACGTCTTCACAAGGGGAGTCCTTCTCAACCTTTCTCTTTACTTTGTTTTGTTTTGCTTAGTTTCTTTTGCTTGGTTTTGTTTGCCTCTTTTTATCAAAAACTCCAAAAAAATAGTTTAGTTTGGTTTGCTTTATCTTATCAAGATTATATCTATGAGAAGTGCAAATATGCTTTTATTGGAAAATACTATCCTCCTGCTAAGATTATATCTATGAGAAGTGATATTATGAAATTTAAACAACTTGATAATGAACATGTTGCTCAACATTGGGAAACAATGAAATCTTTGGTTAAAAATTGTCCCACTCATGGACTTACTGCTTGCATGATTATCCAAATTTTTTATGCAGGTTTGAACTTCTCTTCAAGAAACCTGTTGGATTCAGCTGTTGGAGGTACCTTTATGACCATCACCTTGGGTGCTGCAACCAAACTCCTTGACAATATGATGGTTAATTATTCTGAAGGGCGCACTGAGAGAGCTCCACATGGTAAGAAGGTAAATTCTGTTGAAGAAACCTCCTCTTTGAGTGATAAGATTTCGGTTATCATGGCTATGCTTGTTAATGGGAAAGCTCCTTTAGATCCTAATAATGTTCCCTTATCCTCTTTGGTTGCTCAATAATAGCAAGTTGATGTGAACTTCATTAGAAACAACAATTTCAACAACAATGCCTATAGGAATAATTTTGGTAGTAACAACAATTATAGGCCTTATCCTCCTAATAATGGCAATACCTATGGAAACTCCTACAACAATACTAGAAGTGCCCCCTCTGAACTTGAAGTCATGCTCAAAGACTTTATTAGTAAACAAACCATTTTTAACAAGACTATGGAGGAAAAGCTTTTGAATGTTGAGAAAAATATTTCCTCTTTGTATGAAGCATAGTCCTCTTTGATTAATAAAATGGCTGCCAAGCCTGAAACTTTGGAAAGCACGTTTTCTGCTACTCATGCCATACAAGTTACTATTGATGAAAATGTTAGACTTTTAGCCCAACTACATGCTAAGTGGGAAAGAGAAGCTGAAATTGCTAGAAACAATAGTGTGTGCACTATCACCACCACCAATATGGATGTCATAAAACCACAAGAAGTCCCTATTCCTCCTAACATAATGCCTAAGCCCAATGAGTCTACTACTAGTGATGCTAAGTTTGATTTTGATCTTGATGGTTGCAACATTTCTGAAGTGATTATGTTCCTACAAAAGCTTGCTAGAAGTCCTGATGCTAGTGATATGCATGTAGCTTTCGCCAAACACATTACATATGCTCTTATTAAAATTAAGGAAGAAAATTTGAAACACAAAGCCTCTATTCCTAGGAAAGTAGAAGATAGTTGGGAACCCATTATTAATATGCATGTGTATGACTTTGATCTCAAAGCTTCAACTGACCTTGGTTCTAGTGTCTCTATTATGCCTAGAAAGATATATGAAATGCTTGATTTGCCACCTTTGGAAGATTGTTATTTGGATGTACCACTTAATGATAATGCTAAGAAGAAACTCATGGGGAGTGTTAATGATGTTTTTATTATGGTTAACAATCCTTATGTCCCTGTTGATTTCTATGTTTTGGATGTTGAATACAATGCTTCTTGTCCTATTACTTTGGGAAGACCTTTTCTTAGAACTGTTGGTGCCATCATTTATATGAAAGAAGGCACCACTAAATATCAATTTCCATTCAAGAAAGGTATAAAACACTTCCCTATGAGGAGAGAGAAGTTGCTTTTTGCTCCTCCTTTGAAAGAAAGGTTTGATGTTAATACTTCTTCATTTGAAAATACTTGATTCTTGCTTCTTGTGCCTAACTTATAGGCGTTAAAGAAAAGTACTTGTTGGGAGATAACCCAAGAGTTTTATTGAGTCTTGGAAGTTATTACTTCAGTAATGACCTCTCCTTATCCTTTTTTTTGTGATACGTCCAAAACGTATCTACTTTCCCGAACACTTTTTCTATTGTTTCTCCTCTAAACTTGTGTGATTTGGATAAAATTAACACATACTGACGTTGTTTTCAGCAGAATTACCTTGGTGTCTAGTTTTTGTGCAGAAAATCAACTATTAGGGAAAATCCGGGAAAATATGCCAAAAATCCTATTTCAATAGAAGATCCACGGAGCCAAAGTACGAGACGGAGAAGGGGCTTAGGGGGCCCACACCCCTGCCAGGCGCGGGCCCACCTCTGGCCGCGCCTAGGGGGGTGCAGCCACCCCAGGCACCCCCCGGCCTCCCTCTGCGCCTATAAGTTGCCTCTCGACCTAAAAACTGAGGGGGTTCGATACTTTTCCAGAAAGAGTTCCACTGCGCCTCCGCCACCAGAAACCAAGATTAAGATCCAGAAACTCCGTTCTGGCACCCTGCCGGGACGGGGAATTTGGAGAGGATCATCGCCATTGTCATCACCAACGCATCTCCATCAACCATCCATGTTTCCCTCATCCATGAGTGAGTAATCCCCCGCTGTAGGCTTGGGGATGGTAGGGATTGGATGAGTTCTATCATGTAATCGAATAATATTTGTTAGGGCATAGTGCCTAGTATCTCTATTAGTGCTATTTGACTTTGTTGCAACTTGTTGTGCTTAATGCTTGTCACTAGGGCCAGAGTGCCATGATCTCAGATCTGAACTTATTATTGAATCATTATGATAGTATTGTTTGTGATATTATCTGCAAGTTGTGTACACATATCATTGTCCGGATCCAAAGGCCCCAAAGTGACAATAATTGGGACAACCGGAGGGGATGGCTGTGATGTGAGGATCACATGTGTTCATGGAGTGTTAATGCTTTGCTTCGGTGCTCTATTAAAAGGAGCACCTTAAGTGCCAGTAGTTCCCTAGAGGACCTGCTGCCACGGGCTGGCTGGACAGAAGATGTTGTGCAAGTTCTCATTGCGAGCACGTATGACTATATTTGGAGCACATGCCAAGGATTGTTTAGTACTTGGATGCTTGTTATTATTTATCTGTAATGCCCTAGATCGTGAAGTTACATGTTTAAACTTGTCCATGCAACGCCCGTCTATCCATCCCTATGCCTACCGCACTCGAATCCCATTGTTTACCGTTACTGTTACTATTGCTCTTGTTCTACTATTGTTGTTGCTTTGCTGTTGCTACTACCAAACTGTTGCTACCGATAAACTTCCGTGAGAAAGAACTATTTCTAGGTGCAGCTGAATTGACAACTCAGTTGTTAAGGCTTGCAAGTATTCTTTGGCTCCCCTTATGTCAAATCAATAAATTGGGTAATACTACCCGCGAAGACTGTTCCGATCCCCTACACTTGTGGGTTATCAAGACTATTTTCTAGCGCCGTTGCCAGGGAGCATAGCTTTATTTATAAGTTCACTTGGGGGAGCATAGCTTTATTTGTAAGTTCACTTGGATCTATTATAGTTCACTGCTACTCCTTTCATCATGGGGAAGTCTCGTGATGGAAAGTTTCCTATTTTTCCATCCACTACAAGAAGAGGTATAGTCCTAAACACCTCTGCTACTCTTTATTCACCGTCTGTTATAAGTAATCTTTGTTACACCACCACCACATACACATGCTACACACACTGCTACTACTGCTGAGTCTGAAACTGCTTTTGATACTCATGATGTTACGTCTACTGTGCTTGATGCGAGTGGTTCATTAGGTCCTTTCCTAGATGCTACTATGGCTAGTCTAGGAAATACCAAAACTCCTAGTGAAGACACTGTTACAACTGTTAGCTCACCTGAGTCTAGAGAAAGTTATGATATTAATGATGGTTACATTGAATTCACTGATGAATTTGTTGAAGAGTGCCGAAACACACATGGTACTAGTGCTATTAAGAGTCTCCTTGCTAGACGCACCATTATTCCTAAGTTGTCCTCTGATCCTAAGTTTGTCACCTCTCCCATAGACATTAAAGATAAATCTTATGATTTTTCTCTTGATTTATCCTATTTGGACATTGTTGAGAAAGAACCTTTTCGTGGGACTGAAAATGAGAGTGTTGTGGCTCATATGAATCAGCTTTTTACTATGAGTGCTTTATTCTCTGATGATTTTAAGATGCGCAAGTACTTTGTAACAAAGATCTTCCCCTTTTCACTAAATGGAAGCTAGGGCTTGGTTTAATAGATTACCTCCTGGTTCCATTGATAGTCCTGATTGTTTGATTACTTCTTTCTTCTAGAAATATTTTTCTCCTAGTGCTAGACATGCTGTTTTGTAAAGACTTTTTGATTTTAAACAGGGAGAAGAAGAGAAATTGCCTGAGTCATGCACAAGGTTCTGTGCCTTGATTCATGCTCATCCTGGATGTCAATTACCTAAGAATGAGCTGCTTGATATTTATTATAATTGACTAACTAATGATTCTAGGACATACCTAGATAGCTTTGCCGATTGTGTTTTCAGGAAAATAACTCCTATAGATGCTGAAGAATTAATGGCTAAAATAAGCAAGAATTATGATGATTGGACTTCAACTGAGCTAAATACACCTGAGCCTATTACTCCTGAACTAGTTGTGCTTGAACCAGTTCCAACACCAACACCAAAGAAGAGAGGAATTATTGCATTAAATGATGAAGTGATGAAGGAAGCTAAGAAGTGTCTTAAGGAGAAAGGTATTAGAGCTGGAGATGTGAAGAATCTACCTCCTATAGAAGAATTATGCAAGCAAATTCCTCACTCATCTACTATTGAGGTACACTCTCTCCACTTTGATGAAGGTGATATTCCCTATAGTAAGCCTCCTGATCAATGCTTAGAGGAACTTAACACATATCTTGTTAAGAAAGGTAATTTTAATAAAAAAATTAGAATCATTTATTGGAAAACTCTAGAGCTATTAAAGAGTTGAAAGATATTGTGGAAAGAACTTATAATGATATTAAAATGCTGTGTAAACACTTTCAAATGGTTCAAACTCAAATTGATCAACTTGCTAAGGTGCAAAAGGATATGCTAGTTAATGCCTCAGGAGATAAACATGCTTATGGAATTAGAACTAGGAGTGGTATAGTTCACTAGAGTAAAAAGGGCTATCCGTTCGCGACCCCTCGGAGCATTAGTCCCGGTTGCGCCACCAACCAGGACTAATGTTGGCACGCGTCCCGGTTGGAGCGGGAACGGGGCCAGGGGGCATGCGTCCCGGTTGGTAAGGGGGCATGCGTCCCGGTTGGAGCCACCAACCGGGACTAAAGGTTTGGCCACAGCCACGTGGCGTGGCACTCACCTTTAGTCCCGGTTGCTGGCTCCAACCGGGACTAAAGACCCCTGCCCTCTATAAATGCAACGCCCCAGCCCCCTCTGCCTCCACTCTGTTTTTTCGAATGGTGGAAGATGTGAGGGGGTGTGTGCTAGTTTTTTCTCATGCATGCATTGAAGGTGTTTGATGAAATGTTTGAGTGAATAATTCCGTTGAATTTCTCATAGAAAAAAAATATAGAAGGTGTCCGAGACGCACTTGAGATTTCTCCTCTTTATTTTCCTCGATCGAGGTTAGCAATCTTATCTTTTCTAGGTCATTGATACAATTCATGTGTCGGTGTGAATTGGTTATTTCACTATTTATGATGTCCTGTTTTTTGATAAACTTACTTATATGATGCAGATGAACGGTCGGGAATGGATGTACGGTGACCGGCGCGTAGCCGGGTATATCAAAGGCGTGGATAAATTTATCGATGTGGCTACGGCAAACAAAGAGAATGGTTTTATACGTTGTCCATGTGCTCAATGTCGGAACAACAAGGAGTACTCTTCCTCGAAAATCATTCGCGGCCACCTGATTATGAGAGGTTTCATGCCCAACTATAATTGCTGGACCAAGCACGGGGAAAGAGGGGTTATGATGGAAGATGGTGAAGAAGAAGATGATGATAACAACTATCATCATATGTTTCCTGAATACAGTGATACTGCAATGGAAGACAATGGAGAGGAAAGAGGTGAAGAATGGGCATCAGATGAGCCGGCTGATGAAGTTGGTAGGGTCATTTCTGATGCAAAGCGAGACTGTGAAATAGAAAATGAGAAGTTGAAGTTAGAGGGCATGTTAGAAGATCACAAGAAATTGTTGTACCCAAATTGTGAAGATGGCAGCACAAAGCTCGGTACCACACTGGAATTGTTGCGATGGAAGGCAGAGTGTGGTCTAACTGACTCCTCATTTGAAAAGATGCTGAAAATAATGAAGCCGAAGTTTCCAAAACATAACGAACTTCCCGAGAGTACCTACGAAGCAAAGAAGACTCTCTGTCCTCTGGGATTAGATGTGCAAAAGATACACGCATGCATTAATGACTGCATCCTCTACCGCGGTAAGGAGTATGAGAATTTAGATAAATGCCCAGTATGCAACGCGTTGCGGTATAAGATCAGACGAGATGACCCTGGTGATGTTGAGGGAGAGCCCCTCCGGAAGAGGGTTCCTGCTAATGTTATGGGTATGCTCCTATAATACCAAGGTTGAAACGCATGTTCAGAAACAAAGAGCATGCCAGGTTGTTGCGATGGCACAAAGAAGACCGTAAGAAAGACGGGAAGTTGAGACACCCTGCTGATGGGTCACAGTGGAGAAAAATCGAGAGAGACTTCCCAGACTTTGCAGGTGACGCAAGGAACTTATGGTTTGGTCTAAGTACGGATGGCATGAATCCTTTTGGGGAGCAGAGCTGCAGTCACAGCACCTGGCCCGTGACTCTATGTATCTACAACCTGCCTCCTTGGTTGTGCATGAAGCGTAAGTTCATTATGATGACAGTGCTCATCCAAGGCCCGAAGCAACCGGGCAACGACATTGATGTGTACCTTAGGCCATTAGTTGAAGAACTCTTACAGTTGTGGGGCAAACCAGGTGTACGTGCGTGGGATGAGAACAAACATGAGCCATTTAATCTACAAGGGTTGTTATTCGTAACCATCAATGATTGGCCTGCTCTTAGTAACCTTTCAGGACAGACAAACAAAGGATATAAGGCATGCACCCACTGTTTAGATAAGATCGAAGGTACATATTTGCATAAATGCAAGAAGGTTGTGTACCTGGCGAATCGACGATTTCTTCCGACCAATCATCCCGTAAGAAAGAAAGGCAAGCATTTCAAAGGTGAGGCAGATCACCGGAAGAAGCCTGAACTCCCTGTTGGTGATGATGTATTTGGTATGGTCAAGGACATAGAAGTAACCTTTGGAAAGGGTCCCGACGGTCAATCAGTTCCGAACGACGTCGCTACAGGACACGCACCCATGTGGAAGAAGAAATCTATATTTTGGGAGCTGCCATATTGGAAAGTCCTGCGTGTCCGCTCTTCAATCGACATGATACACGTGACGAAGAATCTCTGCGTGAACCTGCTAGGATTCCTAGGCGTGTATGGGAAGACAAAAGATACACCTGAAGCACGGGAGGACCAACAAATTATGAAAGACCCAAAGAACATGCATACAGATAACAAGACGGATAAAGGGCGTCACTTAAGTCGTGCCAGCTATGCTCTTACCAAAGCAGAGAAGGAAATCTTTTTTGAAGTCCTTTACAGTATCAAGGTGCCGTCGGGCTTCTCATCTAATATAAAGGGGATAATAAATATGGCAGAGAAAAAGTTCCAAAACCTGAAGTCTCATGACTGTCACGTGATTATGACGCAGTTGCTTACGATTGCATTGAGGGGGCTTCTACCGGAAAATGTTCGAGTACCCATTGTGAAGATGTGTGCATTCCTCAATGCAATATCTCAGAAGGTAATCAATCCAGATATTCTGCCAAGGTTACAGAAGGATGTGGTACAATGTCTTGTTAGTTTTGAATTGGTGTTCCCACCATCCTTCTTCAATATTATGATGCATCTCCTGGTTCATCTAGTGGAAGAGATTGCCATTCTCGGTCCGGTATTTCTGCACAATATGTTCCCCTTTGAGAGGTTCATGGGAGTCTTAAAGAAATATGTTCATAACCGTTGTAGACCAGAAGGAAGCATCTCCAAGGGATATGGAACAGAGGAGGTCATTGAGTTTTGTGTTGACTTTATTCCTGACCTTAAGCCGATTGGTGTTTCTGACTCGCGGCAAGAGGGAAGACTAAGTGGAAAAGGCAAGCTGGGAAAGAAAGCAATGATATGTAGGGACGGGGATTCTTTCACTAAAGCACACTACACAGTTCTACATAATTCCACCTTGGCAGCTCCGTATATCGAGGAACACAAGAATATTGTACGCTCCAAAAACCCGGGGAAGCCTGAATCATGGATTACAGATGAACACATGAAGTCTTTCGGTGGTTGGATGCGGACACATCTCTTGAATGACACCACTGTTGGAGATCAGCTATACTTGTTGGCCGCGTCACCATCTTATACTGTATTGAATTTCCAAGGGTACGAAATAAATGGGAATACATTATACACGATCGCCCAAGATAAAAAGAGCACCCACCAAAATAGTGGTGTCCGCTTTGATGCAATAGACGAGAATGGACAAAAGGACACATATTATGGTTACATAGAGGAGATATGGGAACTAGACTATGGAGTCTCTTTTAAGGTCCCTTTGTTTCGCTGCAAATGGGTCAACCTGAATGGGGAAGGGGTAAAGATAGATCAGTTGTACGGAATGACAACAGTGGATCTCAACAATCTTGGTTATAGAGATGAACCATTCGTCCTAGCCAATGATGTGTCTCAGGTTTTCTATGTGAAGGACATGTCCTCCAGACCGAAAAAAAGAAAAAATATGCAAACGAATACATCATATGATGAGCCAAAGCGTCACATAGTTCTTTCAGGGAAAAGAAACATCGTGGGAATCGAGGACAGGACAGACATGTCAGAAGATTATAATAAGTTTGATGAAATTCCGCCCTTCACAGTGAAAACTGACCCAAGCATTCCGTTAAGTAAAGAAGATGCTCCATGGTTACGTCTGAAGCGGTCATAAGGAATGACATATGCCAAGAAGTTCATGCTCATATTATGTAACTCTAGTTCATGTCTTTCGCGGTTTGTGGCTTGACCGAAGGATATCTTTCGCGGTTTGTGTCCTTTAGTCCCGTTTTTGTAGTCTCAGTTTTTAATATTAATAAATGTCTTGAGTGTTAGTCCCGTTTTGTGGCTGGACCGGGAGTGCCTCTATGACCAGTTTCTTGGAGATGCCGGAGGACTGGGCTCCGTCGACATCTCCCTGAAACTGGTCGTAGTGGTGTCCCTGCTCTCGAAAACCATCTTGCAGCTTGTAACTTCACTAAGTAGATCAATACGCCTCGGAGCTAACTAATTTCACATATTAGGGAGTGCCTCTATGACCAGTTTCTCGGAGATGCCGGAGGACTGGGCTCCGTCGGCATCTCCCTGAAACTGGCCGCAGTGGTGTCCCTTCTCTCGAAAACCATCTTGCAGCTTGTAACTTCACTAACTAGATCAATACGCCTCGGAGCTAACTAATTTCACATATTAGGGAGTGCCTCTATGACCAGTTTCTCGGAGATGCCGGAGGACTGGGCTCCGTCGGCATCTCCCTGAAACTGGCCATAGTGGTGACCCTGCTCTCTAAAACCATCTTAGAGATGCCTCAAACTGGCTGGAGGACTGGACTCACAAGGATGCATATTTATAGTACAAGCAGCTCGGCATAATGTCGACACTCATGACATAATGTCGACACTCACCCCTATTATTAGTGCTGACTCATCTTAAGTCCCGGTTGGTGTCTCCAACCGGGACTAAAGGTTCATCTTTAGTCCCGGTTGGTGACACCATCCGGGACAAGGTACAAGCCGCACGACATAATGTCGACACTCACCCCTATTATTAGTGTTGCCTGGCCCACTCTGCCGCAATCCCTTCAGTCGTGGTTGGTTTCTCCAACCGGGACTAAATATGAACCCTCTCTTTATATAGGCATTTCCCTCTATTTATTAGGTAACACTTAAGACATTTATTAATATTAAAAACCGGGACAAACCGGGACTAGCTAACACTCAGGACTAAAGCCGCCCCCTTTAGTCATAATCATGCCTAGTCCTATAGTACGCAGCTTCAGGGTCTTCATCGTCGTCGTCATCATCATCGTCATCGTCACCTGCCACTCCGGGGATCCTCAGCCCATCCATGGCATATACCAGGGGCCATTCCAGCCTCGGATTCACGGCGGGTGGGAGAGGGGTCTCCTGGAAGACGATGCCACTACCGCCGGGACCTTGAGGGACAGGAGGGACAGGAACCCCTCCAGCGCTCAGCATCCAGCCGGCGGGCGGCCGGTAGCCCGGCGGACAAGGGTAGTTGGAGGCGCACAGCGCCTCGGTCTCCTCGAGGGTCAGAATGGCCCAGTAGGCGTTGTCCATTGTTCTAAGATAGGAAGGTGTGGATGTGTGGATAGCCATGACACGATCACCCTAAATATAGAGGGAAAGGGCGGGAAAACTTGGCGTGAAGCTTTGGGAAATGGCGGGAAATATCTTTAGTCCCGGTAAGTGACTACATCCGGGACTAAAAGCTCTAGTAGAAAGGAAAGGGCGGGAAAACTTGGCGGGAAGAGGTGGGAAATGGCGGAAAATATTTTTAGTCCCGGTTTGTGACTACATCCGGGACTAAATGTGTGCCGAACAATGATGTTCGAGGTTTCATGGCTTTCAGTCCAAATGACCGATGTTATGTGCTGAATCACGGCATAGTTTGTGATGTTGTGCCCATATTATGCATGTGTGTGAACAATGTTGCAGGAGGAAGTTTTCCTTTTTGTCGCACGGAAAAGCCCTTTTCCATTTTCCGAGCGCAAAAAACGGGTCGTTTTGTGAAGTAACCACCAAAATGCCGTTTCAGAATGCTACCGTCCCATTTTCCTAATATACTAGACCACCTTACATGGACTATCTCCCAACCGGTACATCTCAAACCTTTTCGTCCATCCCGGGTAAAAAGGACAAATGTCTACCGAATCGGCAGGAAGTGGGTCCGGTTTGTACTATAGGTACATGATCTATCGCCCGTGATTTTTTGAAAAAATCATTTTTAGACTCGCAATATGTGGTTTCTTCAGAGATCCAATGCAAGTTCTAACGATGCTCGTCCCCTATCTTCATGCACACCGGTTCAACCATAGTTAGAAATTCAGATAATTCAAAACGGGCATAATAAATTCAAAAAAAATCCGAACAATGACAATCCTTCGCTTGGTGTCATATTATGTTACATAGTTGAAAGGAAAAATACCAGACTTGGTATATTGATCATGTTTCAAAAAACCTTCACAAAATGACCTATCATGTTCGAGGTTTCATGGCTTTCGGTCCAAATGACCGATGTTATGTGCTGAATCACGGCATAGTTTGTGATGTTGTGCCCATATTATGCATGTGTGTGGACATTGGTATGGAGAACAATGTTGCAGGAGGAAGTTTTCCTTTTTGTCGCACGGAAAAGCCCTTTTCCATTTTCCGAGCGCAAAAAACGGGTCGTTTTGTGAAGTAACCACCAAAATGCCATTTCAGAATGCTACCGTCCCATTTTCCTAAAATACTAGACCACCTTACATGGACTATCTCCCAACCGGTACATCTCAAACCTTTTCGTCCATCCCGGGTAAAAAGGACAAATGTCTACCGAATCGGTAGGAAGTGGGTCCGGTTTGTACTATAGATACATGATCTATCGCCCGTGATTTTTTGAAAAAATCATTTTTAGACTCGCAATATGTGGTTTCTTCAGAGATCCAATGCAAGTTCTAACGATGCTCGTCCCCTATCTTCATGCACACCGGTTCAACCATAGTTAGAAATTCACATAATTCAAAACGGGCATAATAAATTCAAAAAAAATCCGAACAATGAAAATCCTTCGCTTGGTGTCATATTATGTTACATAGTTGAAAGGAAAAATACCAGACTTGGTATATTGATCATGTTTCGAAAAAACCTTCACAAAATGACCTATCATGTTCGAGGTTTCATGGCTTTCGGTCCAAATGACCGATGTTATGTGCTGAATCACGGCATAGTTTGTGATGTTGTGCCCATATTATGCATGTGTGTGGACATTGGTATGGAGAACAATGTTGCAGGAGGAAGTTTTCCTTTTTGTCGCACGGAAAATCCCTTTTCCATTTTCCGAGCGCAAAAAACGGGTCGTTTTGTGAAGTAACCACCAAAATGCCATTTCAGAATGCTACCGTCCCATTTTCCTAAAATACTAGACCACCTTACATGGACTATCTCCCAACCGGTACATCTCAAACCTTTTCGTCCATCCCGGGTAAAAAGGACAAATGTCTGCCGAATCGGTAGGAAGTGGGTCCGGTTTGTACTATAGGTACATGATCTATCGCCCGTGATTTTTTGAAAAAATCATTTTTAGACTCGCAATATGTGGTTTCTTCAGAGATCCAATGCAAGTTCTAACGATGCTCGTCCCCTATCTTCATGCACACCGGTTCAACCATAGTTAGAAATTCAGATAATTCAAAACGGGCATAATAAATTAAAAAAAAATCCGAACAATGAAAATCCTTCGCTTGGTGTCATATTATGTTACAAGTTGAAAGGAAAAATACCAGACTTGGTATATTGATCAAGTTTCGAAAAAACCTTCACAAAATGACCTATCATGTTCGAGGTTTCATGGCTTTCGGTCTAAATGACCGATGTTATGTGCTGAATCACGGCATAGTTTGTGATGTTGTGCCCATATTATGCATGTGTGTGGACATTGGTATGGAGAACAATGTTGCAGGAGGAAGTTTTCCTTTTTGTCGCACGGAAAAGCCCTTTTCCATTTTCCGAGCGCAAAAAACGGGTCGTTTTGTGAAGTAACCACCAAAATGCCGTTTCAGAATGCTACCGTCCCATTTTCCTAAAATACTAGACCACCTTACATGGACTATATCCCAACCGGTACATCTCAAACCTTTTCGTCCATCCCGGGTAAAAAGGACAAATGTCTGCCGAATCGGCAGGAAGTGGGTCCGGTTTGTACTATAGGTACATGATCTATCGCCCGTGATTTTTTGAAAAAATCATTTTTAGACTCGCAATATGTGGTTTCTTCAGAGATCCAATGCAAGTTCTAACGATGCTCGTCCCCTATCTTCATGCACACCGGTTCAACCATAGTTAGCAATTCAGATAATTCAAAACGGGCATAATAAATTCAAAAAAAATCCGAACAATGAAAATCCTTCGCGTGGTGTCATATTATGTTACATAGTTGAAAGGAAAAATACCAGACTTGGTATATTGATCATGTTTCGAAAAAACCTTCACAAAATGACCTATCATGTTCGAGGTTTCATGGCTTTTTCGGTCCAAATGACCGATGTTATGTGCTGAATCACGGCATAGTTTGTGATGTTGTGCCCATATTATGCATGTGTGTGGAGATTGGTATGGAGAACAATGTTGCAGGGGAAAATGGTTTTGAATTATTTATTTAAATCCAAACACTTTTTATGTTTAAAGTTTTTCTAAATTCCAAATTAATATTTAAAAATATAAGTTAATTCATTTTAAAAGGTTACATTAATTATTTTTTTAAAATAGAAAATGGTTTTGGATTATTTATTCAAATCCATACACTTTTATGTTTAAAGTTTTTCTAAATTCCAAATTGATATTAAAAATATATAAGTTAATTCATTTTTAATTGTAAATGGTTCATATTTTAAATGGTTACATTAATTATTTTTTAAAACAGAAATTGTTTTTGAATTATTTATTTAAATCCAAACACTTTTGATGTTTAAAATTTTTCTAAATTCCAAGTTAATATTCAAAAATATAAGTTAATTCATTTTAAAAGGTTACATTAATTATTTTTTAAAAATAGAATATGTTTTTGAATTATTTATTCAAATCCATACACTTCTTATGTTTAAAGTTTTTCTAAATTCCAAATTGATATTAAAAAAATATAAGTTAATTCATTTTTAATTGTAAATGGTTCATATTTTAAATGGTTACATTAATTATTTTTCAAAACAGAAAATGGTTTCGAATTAGTTATTCAAATCCAAACACTTTTAATGTTTAAAGTTTTTCTAAATTCCAAAGTAATTATCATTTAAAAAACATTACAAATTTAAACCCCAAAATAAAAAATAAGGCGGGAACAGAGAGAAAATAACTGAAAAAATTTGAAAACAGGGGAATACGTCACGGTTGGAGCCACCAACCGGGACGGAAGAGCCCCCTGCGCGCGCGCCCCTTCAGCTGCTGAAAATTGGACTATAGGTCCCGGTTGGTGGCTCCAACCGGGACGTATGCCCCTTTAGTCCCGGTTGGAGCCACGAACCGGGACTAAAGGCCCTTTAGTTATAACAGCGCGTGCCTCCTCTTCTTCTTCCCTTCCCCACTCACTTCTCTGCCTTTGCCTCTGCCTCTGACCGCGCCCTCGCCGACGACGACACCGCCAGGCTGCCCCCGCCACCGCCGCGTGCTCCCCGTAGCGGCTCCGTCGTCAACGCCTCCGCCTCCGGCCGCCACCCGCGTCTCTTCCCGCGCGCCGACGACTGCGCCGCCCGCGCTTCTTCTTCCCACGACGACCGCCGGCCGCGCCCGCGTCTCTGCTTCCCGTCGACGACGCGCCCTTCCCCGCCGCCCTGCGTCAGGTACGGCGCCGCCCCTCCCTGCCTCGCTGTCCTCCCCCTCCCTCTGCTGCTGGTGACAAAACAGAGCACCCGAATTAGATTGATTTTTTTTTGAACGGATTACGGGTGTAGAGCACCCGAAATATATTGCTGCAATAACGTCGCTGGAGTACAGGAGGCCTAAGAAATAAAAATTACACAGAGGCCCAGAAAATAAGCACCGAGGACCCTAAAAGAAACTTGAAAAAGCAATCAAGTCCACCATCTTCTTCCTCCTCCAGATCGACGAAGAAGCTCCGGTATCGGCCCGCACCTTGCCACAGGGGAAAACCGACACACAGGGCGAAGCAGCGAAGGAGCGGCAGCCCTACTGCCCTTGAGTCCGACGTGTTGACGAAGCATCAGCCGCCAAGAAGCCGCCGGAGAGAAGCTCCCGGATCGAAACCGCCGCGACAGGAAGCCAACACCTACACACCACAAGCCACCACCATGGTCGCTTGGTTCCGGAGTTCCTTGAGTTAGGGTTTGCGCCCCTCGCAACCCCGATTAACTTGTCGAGCATGCTTTAGGGTTACATTCCAATGCACATTAACTTGTCGTATCATCATCATTGCTTGAGCATTGCATCGATTCCATGTGTTGATTGTTTCCCTTTCTTTCCGGTGATTTGGTTCTTCTCGGTAGAATACGATATCGAGATCGAGATCGAAGACCGAGATCAAGACCATAGATAGATCTAATTAAATGACAAGTTTAATTAGAACACCCTAGTAACCCTAACAGGTGATTCCGGAGTTCCTTGAGTTAGGGTTTGCGCCCCTAGGAACCCCGATTAACTTGTCGAGCATGCTTTAGGTTTACATTCCAATGCACATTAACTTGTCGTATCATCATCATTGCTTGAGCATTGCATCGATGCCATGTGTTGATTGTTTCCCTTTCTTTCCGGTGATTTGGTTCTTCTCGGTAGAATACGATATCGAGATTGAGATCAAAGACCGAGATCAAGACCATAGATAGATCGAAGAACTTTTGTAGCCTTATACTCATGTTCCCCTCTCATAGCCCTACTGCCCTTGAGTCCGACGTGTTGACGAAGCATCAGCCGCCAAGAAGCCGTCGGAGAGAAGCTCCCGGATCGAAACCGCCGCGACAGGAAGCCAACACCTACACACCACAAGCCACCACCATGGTCGCTTGGTTCCGGAGTTCCTTGAGTTAGGGTTTGCGCCCCTCGCAACCCCGATTAACTTGTCGAGCATGCTTTAGGGTTACATTCCAATGCACATTAACTTGTCGTATCATCATCATTGCTTGAGCATTGCATCGATTCCATGTGTTGATTGTTTCCCTTTCTTTCCGGTGATTTGGTTCTTCTCGGTAGAATACGATATCGAGATCGAGATCGAAGACCGAGATCAAGACCATAGATAGATCTAATTAAATGACAAGTTTAATTTGAACACCCTAGTAACCCTAACAGGTGATTCCGGAGTTCCTTGAGTTAGGGTTTGCGCCCCTAGGAACCCCGATTAACTTGTCGAGCATGCTTTAGGTTTACATTCCAATGCACATTAACTTGTCGTATCATCATCATTGCTTGAGCATTGCATCGATGCCATGTGTTGATTGTTTCCCTTTCTTTCCGGTGATTTGGTTCTTCTCGGTAGAATACGATATCGAGATTGAGATCAAAGACCGAGATCAAGACCATAGATAGATCGAAGACCTTTTGTAGCCTTATACTCATGTTCCCCTCTCATAGCCCTATTGCCCTTGAGTCCGACGTGTTGACGAAGCATCAGCCGCCAAGAAGCCGCCGGAGAGAAGCTCCCGGATCGAAACCGCCGCGACAGGAAGCCAACACCTACACACCACAAGCCACCACCATGGTCGATTGGTTCCGGAGTTCCTTGAGTTAGGGTTTGCGCCCCTCGGAACCCCGATTAACTTGTCGAGCATGCTTTAGGGTTACATTCCAATGCACATTAACTTGTCGTATCATCATCATTGCTTGAGCATTGCATCGATTCCATGTGTTGATTGTTTCCCTTTCTTTCCGGTGATTTGGTTCTTCTCGGTAGAATACGATATCGAGATCGAGATCGAAGACCGAGATCAAGACCATAGATAGATCTAATTAAATGACAAGTTTAATTAGAACACCCTAGTAACCCTAACAGGTGATTCCGGAGTTCCTTGAGTTAGGGTTTGCGCCCCTAGGAACCCCGATTAACTTGTCGAGCATGCTTTAGGTTTACATTCCAATGCACATTAACTTGTCGTATCATCATCATTGCTTGAGCATTGCATCGATGCCATGTGTTGATTGTTTCCCTTTCTTTCCGGTGATTTGGTTCTTCTCGGTAGAATACGATATCGAGATTGAGATCAAAGACCGAGATCAAGACCATAGATAGATCGAAGAACTTTTGTAGCCTTATACTCATGTTCCCCTCTCATAGCCCTACTGCCCTTGAGTCCGACGTGTTGACGAAGCATCAGCCGCCAAGAAGCCGTCGGAGAGAAGCTCCCGGATCGAAACCGCCGCGACAGGAAGCCAACACCTACACACCACAAGCCACCACCATGGTCGCTTGGTTCCGGAGTTCCTTGAGTTAGGGTTTGCGCCCCTCGCAACCCCGATTAACTTGTCGAGCATGCTTTAGGGTTACATTCCAATGCACATTAACTTGTCGTATCATCATCATTGCGTGAGCATTGCATCGATTCCGTGTGTTGATTGTTTCCCTTTCTTTCCGGTGATTTGGTTCTTCTCGGTAGAATACGATATCGAGATCGAGATCGAAGACCGAGATCAAGACCATAGATAGATCTAATTAAATGACAAGTTTAATTTGAACACCCTAGTAACCCTAACAGGTGATTCCGGAGTTCCTTGAGTTAGGGTTTGCGCCCCTAGGAACCCCGATTAACTTGTCGAGCATGCTTTAGGTTTACATTCCAATGCACATTAACTTGTCGTATCATCATCATTGCTTGAGCATTGCATCGATGCCATGTGTTGATTGTTTCCCTTTCTTTCCGGTGATTTGGTTCTTCTCGGTAGAATACGATATCGAGATTGAGATCAAAGACCGAGATCAAGACCATAGATAGATCGAAGACCTTTTGTAGCCTTATACTCATGTTCCCCTCTCATAGCCCTATTGCCCTTGAGTCCGACGTGTTGACGAAGCATCAGCCGCCAAGAAGCCGCCGGAGAGAAGCTCCCGGATCGAAACCGCCGCGACAGGAAGCCAACACCTACACACCACAAGCCACCACCATGGTCGATTGGTTCCGGAGTTCCTTGAGTTAGGGTTTGCGCCCCTCGGAACCCCGATTAACTTGTCGAGCATGCTTTAGGGTTACATTCCAATGCACATTAACTTGTCGTATCATCATCATTGCTTGAGCATTGCATCGATTCCATGTGTTGATTGTTTCCCTTTCTTTCCGGTGATTTGGTTCTTCTCGGTAGAATACGATATCGAGATCGAGATCGAAGACCGAGATCAAGACCATAGATAGATCTAATTAAATGACAAGTTTAATTAGAACACCCTAGTAACCCTAACAGGTGATTCCGGAGTTCCTTGAGTTAGGGTTTGCGCCCCTAGGAACCCCGATTAACTTGTCGAGCATGCTTTAGGTTTACATTCCAATGCACATTAACTTGTCGTATCATCATCATTGCTTGAGCATTGCACCGATGCCATGTGTTGATTGTTTCCCTTTCTTTCCGGTGATTTGGTTCTTCTCGGTAGAATACGATATCGAGATTGAGATCAAAGACCGAGATCAAGACCATAGATAGATCGAAGACCTTTTGTAGCCTTATACTCATGTTCCCCTCTCATAGCCCTACTGCCCTTGAGTCCGACGTGTTGACGAAGCATCAGCCGCCGGAGAGAAGCTCCCGGATCGAAACCGCCGCGACAGGAAGCCAACACCTACACACCACAAGCCACCACCATGGTCGATTGGTTCCGGAGTTCCTTGAGTTAGGGTTTGCGCCCCTCGGAACCCCGATTAACTTGTCGAGCATGCTTTAGGGTTACATTCCAATGCACATTAACTTGTCGTATCATCATCATTGCTTGAGCATTGCATCGATTCCATGTGTTGATTGTTTCCCTTTCTTTCCGGTGATTTGGTTCTTCTCGGTAGAATACGATATCGAGATCGAGATCGAAGACCGAGATCAAGACCATAGATAGATCTAATTAAATGACAAGTTTAATTAGAACACCCTAGTAACCCTAACAGGTGATTCCGGAGTTCCTTGAGTTAGGGTTTGCGCCCCTCGGAACCCCGATTAACTTGTCGAGCATGCTTTAGGGTTACATTCCAATGCACATTAACTTGTCGTATCATCATCATTGCTTGAGCATTGCATCGATGCCATGTGTTGATTGTTTCCCTTTCTTTCCGGTGATTTGGTTCTTCTCGGTAGAATACGATATCGAGATTGAGATCGAAGACCGAGATCAAGACCATAGATAGATCGAAGACCTTTTGTAGCCTTATACTCATGTTCCCCTCTCATAGCCTTAGGGTTTAGGGTTTCTCTTCATTTTTATTATTGTTTATGTATATATTAGGGTTTCACCTTCGATCCAGAAAATATTCGTTAGCCGCTTTGACTTATTCGTAACTTTCTCCTTTAGCCGCTTTGACTTATTCGTTTTTCCACCTATGCAGAAAATATGGACCCACACGTCAGAGACGAAGAAAAGGAAGAGTTGATCCAAGGTGTGATCCGTGGGGAAGATAATTTAGACGTATCAACGTTTCTGAACAACTCCGGTGAGGGTGATCCTCTTTTTACCGGAGTAGACAACTTGTTTGAGGTTGAAGGTGTTGCCTTCCGCGAGGGAGAAGGCGATGCCTTGTGTAATCGAGAAGACGACCGCTCCGGCGAGGTGCATGTAATATAAATCAATTCATTAATTAATCATCTGCTATCTATATAGAAATAGTAACGACGAACTTTCTTCTTTTAGACCTCCGGATCGAAGGAATCTACTGAAAAGAGCAGACGAGGCCCAACAAAAAAGTTGCAAGACCATGAGAGGTTCAGGATCGAAGATGTCGCTGAAGACGGCAGACCGACAGCTCCCGAAGTTGTCGCAACCAAATTTGTGGCACAATGCGGAGTAATCGTTAGGGACTTAATCCCGATCACCATTAGAAATTGGAATAGGCCTGCTAATGCGGATGAAGAGGGAACATGTTTATTTGTCCCTAACCACGCCAAAGATTTACTGTGGAAGAGGCTCATGGTTAATTTCAAACTACCGAAGATAGAGCTGGATCCAAATGCGGAGGATCCAGTTGAGGACGCCTTACAACATGGGAGAGCCATGGAGGCTAAGGTCAGGGAGTGTTTCACCAACTGGAAGAAAAGATTGCACCTTGACTATGTCGTGAAAAAGAAGACTCCCGATTTCAAGAATATTCAGTTTGAGAAGATAAAACCATTCTTGGATGAGTTTGTGGAATACAAGAAATCAGAAAAAGCTAAGAAAATGTCTGAAACGAATAAGCTGAATGCTGCTAAGAAGAAGTATCACCATACTATGGGGCAAGGTGGCTACAGGGTTGGCATTCCTAAGTGGGAGAAACTTGAGCAGGAACTGCGTGATAAAAAGATCACCCCAGAGACAGACGATTGGGTAGAACATGCAAGGAATTGGTTTTACGGGCATGGGGGCACGTTGGACTCGGAAGGGAGGTGTATATATGACATACGACATAAAGAAGACCCCTTGCCAATCGAGAGGATCAGAAAAGCAGTAAAGGCTGTTAAAGATGGGGACTTCATTCCCGATAGAGAGAATGATGAGCTCACACTCGCCCTTGGAAATAAGGAACATGATGGACGAACACGAGGCACAATAGGCTCCCAATCATGGAGGACTGGGTTTCCCGAAGAGAGGAAGAAATATCCTGATAGAAGCCGTCAGAGGAGTAAGGACAGGGCGGCAGTTGAAGCAGAAAGTCAGAAAGAGCGAATGCGTTTAATTGAAGAATGATTAAAGCAACAACAAGATGAAATTAGCACACTTAAAGAGCAAAGTACTACCGGCCCATCTCAGCAGCACACTGCATTCGATGCTACCGGCCTATCGAATAATCGAAAAAGCAGTGTGGCTTCCACCGAGGTCCCGGGTGATGACAATGGCGATGCCGATGATGCACCGATGATGGCTCATGTTGGCTACCCAGTGGATGATATCACAGAGATGACACACTGCGAGCTACATGTAAAAGTTGTGAACATATTAATGAAGGTGGCGGTCGGCTATGCCTTACCAATTGGACCCACACCAACTTACCACTGTCGTCCGGTTCCAGAGGGCTACGCTGTTGTCGGCGTGGATGAAATCATGCCCACCTTTGAGGTTTTGGATCTTCACTACCCTGCTGGTGAAGGGGATGTGACTGTGCTGGGTGACGCAAAAAACGTCACCATTCTTTGGCCGAAGGATTGTATCGTGCTTCGAAATCACACGCCAAGGCCATCTTCGCCGCCGCCTCACCCGTCTCCAGCGAGGTCGTCGCCGCCGCGGCAGCCGTCTTCGTCGCCTCACCCCGCTCCGTCGCCTCACCAATCTCCGGTGCAGCCACCGCCACGGGAGCCATCGCCGGCGCCTCAGGATAAAAAGCGTAAGCGTACCACTACTGTGCGTCGTAAGCGATCGCCGAAACGTAAAAAAGAGCCTCTTCCAAAAGTACCAACGGTTCCTCCCAAGAGAGCTTATGACTGTACTGAAGAGGAGACTGCGGCGATCGTTGATGCGGAAACGACAGCGTTTTTCGCTAAGCTGAGGCGACCGAAAGAGCCAGAGTTCCCCACCACCAAAGAAGAAAAAGCCAAAGTGTTGAAAATGCTAAAGAATCTTCATCAACCCGAGCCAAAGCTGTCATCAGACTATGACCGTTCTATTCTCAAGTCACATGCGGCACAAAAAGCCTCGAAGAGCAGTACTGATGCAAGCGGGAAATCTGTTGCCCAGCTCGGAGAACAAGCAAAACAGACTTGCGCCCCTCTCAAGGTGATTTCTCAAACCAATGTGGGGTCGAGCAAATATGGGGCCGAAGAGCAGTATGATCCAGAGGTAGTTGCACAATACGGAGAAGCTGTCGCTGCTCAAGGTATGAGTATTGCCCAGTACTTATCCCAGTTAGAGTTCTTCCCCGTGAGTGAAGTAGCATACAAATACCAGTATGGAAAACCTCTCGTCAAACCTGAGGAGGTAAACAATCTTCCAACAAAAATGCGAAGATTGCATAACTGGTACATGCATGCCACAAGGGCCGGGGCTAACTGGATAGTGCTGAGGGTTACAAAAAAGCATCATGGGAAAGATAAGGATGACATGATATCCATTGAATTTGATGAACTATTTCAATTATTCAATCAAGACGCCTTGGACAAATCGATCATCAGTGCCTATTGTCTGTAAGTACTAATTCTGTAATTAATTTAGTCTCCAGCTATATTATTTTGTTTATTGCATGTATATAATCATACTGTAATATGCAGAATGAAGATTCTCGAATGCAGCAGAGGACAAATCTATGACATTGGCTTCATTGACCCATATTGGGTTCATGAAGCTAATCTCAAAATAAGCCCCCAGGATACGGAGGATAATATAGTACACGCGTTAAGGTTTCAAGAAACCAAAAGGGAAATACTATTTCCTTACAACTTCCAGTGAGTGTTATTGTCTTGTATACACTTTCTATTTCGCTTACTCGATGTTAAGTATATAATTGATTAGTTCTGCATTGGCAGGTACCACTATATTCTGTTAATCATTCAACTTGACAAAGGGCGTGTACTAGTCATGGACTCGAAACATAAACCCCTTGAGACGTGGAAGGACATGCAGATACTTCTCCAGCGGTAATTCTAATCATTACGACACTATATCGGCAACGTTCGTGAATTTTATGATATCAAGTACTTAATAACTTATTTTATTCGTTTTCTACGCCGGGCAACGCTTGGAAACGGTTCACCAAGAAGGCTAGGGGTGTTTGGAAAGAGGAGCTTACATTTCAACCACTAGATGTAAGCACCACTAGCTATATCTGCTCATCTCTTTGATTCTAGTTTTGATACAGTTATTATCATGCTTGATTATTATTTTGATTGAACTCTGTTCTCGTAAAGTGCCTGACGCAGGGACCAGGTAACAATCTATGTGGATACTATGTATGCGAGTTCATCCGGCAGACGTGCGATGAGAAGGGCAGAAATTTAGAGCAACTCCACGTACGTAAACAATTTCTATAGTTTTTTATTACAATCAAATTGTGTTTAGTTTCATATTCATATAGGCTGACTCCTTTTTTAAATCAGATCGAACGTCTACGGGACGGTCTTCTGCCAAAGGATCGCATACGAGCAATTCAGGAGGAATTGGCGGGATTCTTGGATGCAGAAGTCCTAAACACACAAGGGGAATACTACTCGGCTGTGTATAGACAATAGGAATTGTAAAAATAGCAACTTTCAAGAAATTGGCCGGTAGCATCGAATAGCAACTTTTGTATGTAGTGCATGAACTCGATCCGTGTATTGAATGTAATGTTGTCATGGTGATCTTGTGTAATATAATGTTCCTTCGTTGATAAGTGCAAAACACTAAATAAACAATAAAACAACCTAAATGAATTATCTGCCGCGGCACAAAAAGTGGCGAAAATGCTGCCGCGGCAACAAAATGTGCCAAAATGAATTCTCTGCCGCGGCAGAGAAATGGGCCAAATCTCTACCGCGGCAGCAGGTTATTAGTCCCGGTTCGTGTTACGAACCGGGACTAATGCTCCACCCCCCTCGCGCTCTGATGCCGCCACGTGTGCCCCATTTGTCCCGGTTGGTGGGGCAACCGGGACTAATGGTTAGAGCTTTAGTCCCGATTGACCCGTCCCGGTTGGGCAACCGGGACTAATGGCCCTTACCAACCGGGACGCATGGGCCCTTTTCTACCAGTGGTTACTCAAGATCCTTTATATCCCGAAGGACACCCTAAAAGAATTGAGCAGGATTCCCAACAGGGTGAAGATAGTGGTAGTCCTCATAAGAGAAAGAAAAAGAAATATAGAATAGTTGCGAAACCACTTGAACCTGCTGTAAATCCTAATAGTATATCTGTCTCCGATGTCGAAACTGAGAGTGGTAATGATAAAAATGATGCTCCTGATAAGGAGGAAATTGAGGAAGAACCTGAGAAGCACACTAAGAACACTAGGCACACTAAGGAATATTTTATTGCTAATAAACATGGTAAAGAGAGAGAACCTTGGGTGCAGAAACCTATGCCTTTTCCAGGTAAGAAACACAAATCAAAGGAGGAATAACACTACAACAAGATTTGTGAGTGGATGAAGCCTTTATTTTTGCAAATTCCTTTGACTGATGCTATTAAGTTACCTCCTTATTCAAAGTATATGAAGGATATTGTCTCTATAAAAGGAAGATTCCTAATGAGGAGATTTGTACTTTGCTTGCTAATTACTCCTTCAATGGTAAGGTTCCAAAGGAACTTGGTGATCTAGGTATACCAACTATTCCTTGCTCTATTAAGAATAATTATGTTAGAACTGCTTTATATGATTTGGGAGCTGGAGTTAGTGTTATGCCTTTTTCTCTCTCTACAAGAGACTCCAGCTAGAAAACTTGATACCAACTGATATATCTTTGCAAATGGCTGATAAGTCAACTACTATTCCTGTTGGTATATGTGAGGATGTTCCTGTTCAAGTGGCTCATAATTGCTTAGTTTTAACTGATTTTGTTGTGCTTGAAATGCCTGAAGATGATAATATGTCTATTATTCTTAGGAGACCTTTTCTTAATAATGCAGGTGCTGTCATTAATTGTAATCAAGGGAAAGTAACTTTCAATATTAATGACAAAGAGCATACTGTCTATTTCCCCAGGAAGGTTTCTAAGAGCTATTGCCTGAATTCCATTGAAAATATTGAGAGCATCAAGGTTGGAGAAATATATTGTCCCATTCCACAAGAAAATTTTGAAACTATTATGATTGGGACCATTGCTATCAAGCTTGAGGTAACATAATCACTTGGTGGAATACAAAGTTTTGTCTCATATAAGATTGTTTTGGTAACAATACTTGATCAACCTTGTTAACAAAAGGATTTTAATGAACAAAACAATGTTTTCACTATGGTTATTTTTGCTTTCTTTTACCTTTCTCCTTCCTAGTCTTTGCTCTTTCTCTTGTTAGCTTTAGTTTAGCTAGTTGCTTGCCTTTTAGAGTGTCTTAGAATTTTTGTAGTTTGGTTTTTGTTGCTTTTGCTTCTTCTAAAAAAACTATTTATGCGAGAAAATCAATTTTCATACCCTGAAAATTGGCCAAAAATAAAGTTTTTCGAAAAATTCCATAAAATTCAAAATAGTTTTTTCCTCGAAAAAAGGGGCAGAGGGACACATGGAGTGACCCTGGGGGCCACCCCAGGCCACCACACCCATGGTAGGCGCGACCTACCTCTGGGTGGATCCTAGGGGGAGTGTGGCCCACCTGGGCCCCTCCCAGGTGCCTCCTCAAAGCCATCTTCTTTCTCTCTCCCGAAAAACACCGGAAAACTTTCTTAAGCTCGAGTTCTTGTTGTTCTTGCTCGTCATTTTCGATCTCGTTGTTTAGAACATCTCAAGTGCTGATTTTTGGAGGTTTTGCTCCTTGGTATGTGCCTCCTCCACTTGTCGAATTAGATTTGTGATTGGTAGATTGTATATTGAGTATTTTTATGCTATAGGTGTCAGGTTGTTTGAGATTAGATGCTTGTTCTATGCTTAGAAATTTCATTTTGATGCATGCGTAGTCCTCTAGCAAGTTCCTATAGTAGTTGCTCATCATTTATCAATTTAGAAATCACCTGGTTTGATGTTTTTCAAAAACATTCAGCAAGGAAGATGAGTACATATCCACTGATTCAATATGACTTGATGGTACTTGAGCCAATGAAAGTTCATCGAGAGAAAGGAGTTTTTCCTTCCATATATCCATGCCATGAATTTATGAGAACCGCAGGAATCCTCCAGGATTTCCAAACTATGATTACCAATGCGGGATTGGAACACTTTGTAGAAGGTGAACCATTTCAATTTGTTAAGATAACCATGGCTTTTGTGTAGGACTTCCGGTTTACTTGGTCTACATCTAATCCCAGGGTCCATTACAAAATATACAGCATACCTGTCGATCTGCCTTTTGCTGATTTCTGTGCAGCAATTAGAGTACCTCAGTGGGGATCTTGTGAGAAGATCAAGGAGAGGCCCAAGTCGCTTACGGATTTATATGCTGAGATTTGCCAAGGTTTCTACTTCTCAAAGTAAACTGGAAAAATTCGGAACATTCAGTTCCCATCCATTAGATATTTTGCCTATTTTATTACCAAGTGTGTTCTTGCTAGAAAGATTGCTAGGAAGTTATCTTCTTTTGATCTAGCTTTTATCGCAGCTGCTTTGAATAGGAATAGATCTTTCAACTTGGGTGCTTTGATAGCTAACCATCTCACCACTAACCGCGAGAAAGGTGGAATTTGTGGAGGTCTCGTTGCCTCTAGGTTGCTAGCTTTCCATGGTTTGGAGCCACACCATTCAGATTATCAGTTCCCCATTGAGAGACTTGATCTTGAATCTATGATTCATCATGGTTTTGTTTCCTTGGG
This sequence comes from Avena atlantica, assembly GCA_910589765.1. NCBI lineage: Eukaryota > Viridiplantae > Streptophyta > Magnoliopsida > Poales > Poaceae > Avena > Avena atlantica. The sequence goes on from OU342739.1 coordinate 4,211,978, forward strand.
GGCTCATGTGAGAAGTTTACCACACGAAATATCTTTTGCTCAGCAAGGTTGGAGAGGGGGTAGGACTGAGAAAATAGTTTATTTGCTTACACCTTCTTTGTTTTATTCTGATAACAGGCAAGGATGGTCGCTCACGGAGGCAGAGTTTGACACCTACGTGGCAGAGGTCCCCCAACATGAGAATGATTGAGTGGATGCCGAAGATGATTCGGTTCAAACCTCCAACTTGGGAGAGTCTTCGTACCAGCATCCTTCTTATGATTGGGGCACGTCTTCTTCTTTATCGCAAGCGCCTAACTACGATCATTCCTATGATGACCCACCTTCTTGGGTTTATTACCCGCACTATTGAGCCCCACTTAGGCCAAAAGCCTAAGCTTGGGGGGAGGTATACCGACATCACACTTATATATATATATCATGTTCGGTCCCTTCTTTCTATATCCACTGTTTCGCTTTCTTTTTGGTTCTTGTTGCTGCTTTCTCAAAAACACAAAAATACCAAAAATATTTTCTTTGTTTCTCTTGGTTTGTTCCTTTGCTTTTTTACCTTTGGTTTGCCTTAAAGAAAATTCCAAAAAGATTTTGCTTTGCTTTGCTTTGCCTTGTTTGGTTTTCTTTTTCTTTGGTTGCTTGTTTCTAAAAAAATCTAAAACACCAAAAATATTTGTTTTTCTTCTTTGGTTTTGTGAGTTCTTTGCAGGATTCAGCCATCCTGAGTGGATTTTGGTTTCATGTTATTATTCAAGTCACACAAGTGAAGGGCGATAATGAAGATTAAGACAACTTGAGGAGTGGTAAGAGGCTGGTAACGAACTCTATTTGTTTTCATTTTTGTCCATATACTCATCATTGCGAGCATTCTTAGCCTATTTGTGTAAGGTGTATGTCATTATGGATGCTTATTAGTTATTTCTTTCTTGTGATTAGCTCCAGCTTTGCTAATAGTTTGTAGCATGTCATATGAATATTTGCTTGCATTGTTTCATCCATATCTTGGTATGATATTGTGGTATCCTCCTCTGACTGTTCAAGTGAATCGACTTGGCACATGCTCATGCATGCATATGACTGAACAATAGTCAGTAAGCCTCGATGATTTATTTTGCCTCAGAGTTCTTGTATCACTATCATGCCATAATTAGTCATGTTTTGTTGCAAGTATGACTATGACAGTTATTGCTCTCTCGTTTGTCGCTCCCTCTCTATTGCTAGCCTTCACTTGCACTGAGTATGATCTCCACCTGTGCTTCCAAACTCCCAAAACCAATTGCCAGCTGTGTCCACCATACCTACCTATTAGCATCATTTGCTATTTGAGTGCATATTTTATATGCCTTGTTTTCTTCCAAAATAAAATGTCTGTCTGTTTTGAGAAAGTTAGTTAGTAAAGCTCTCACGAACTTGATGGCACACTTTATTCCTCGCACTCAATAATCTTGAACCATTGTGACCAGTCCATGAAAGTTATATGCTTGCAAATTATATGCTGGAAGTAAGCAGAACCGTGATGTCATGGGGAACGCTTTCAACACCTTTTTGGATATTTTATCCAGTTTATACCTTGCTATTTTGTTTGCGGATATCATCGACGTGAAATAAAAGGGGGACTTGTGAGTTCATGGAGTCTATACATTGTGTTAGAGAAACGCCTGGGCCGCTAGCCTAATCCATGCCTAATCATGGTGGAAACTTGCAACATTACTTAATGAGCATTTATGAAGCATCCTCAATAAAAAGCTATGCACATAGTAAATAAAAAGATCGCTGAGATGCTCATTGTTTGCTTGCCTTGTCATTTTGATCACAGGATAGCTCCTGTATCATGTGCAAGGGGTACCCCGTTGGCGGTTCTCTATGATATGCATGTATTTACAATGACAAGAACATACAGGTAACTAAAGTTGAGTAGCATGTGGTGCGGCCCTCGTACTCAAGGGACATGGGATTTCCAGTTTATGGTCTGTCAAGCATATGATTCAGAGTGGACCTCACTTTCACCTTAACTATATGAAGATGCCTATGATAGGGGAAATGAGAGCTCAAAGCTAATGAGTACCTTTCTTTCAGCATTTGGAAGCCTTTCAAACTTTTCAAAACCTTTTCACAACCTTGTTGAGTCACCACTTATTCTATGAGCACCTTCTTGAGAGCATAGTTGTCATTCTTGTGTTTGTTCCAAAACTGTAAGGTTCCCAACCTTTAATAAGGTAGAGATCCCTGTGTTTACAATGCTAGTCCCTGGATCAATAGCTAGCATCCACAGTTAAGATGTAATATCAAGAAACAAAGGTCATAATACAACTTTATAACCAGGAATAAAATAATTTATTACATCTTACATAGCTCATTTGGCTATCTCAATACAATGCAGCAGAATATAACAATAGCATGGGGTCCTTCATCTTCAAAGTGCCACAGGCAAACATGTTGGTTGTAGACTTGTAATCCTAATTCAACAAACTTCACTAATATCAAACAAACCTGCCAGATAACAAGTTACAGCCACAAGGGTCAATACATTTGAATTGTATTAGCAAGTGATACTATGGTAGTATAGTGGAGTCTATCATCTATATGCATTTGGCTAAGTGGAGCTTAGGCTTGCTTTGCTCAAAATAGATTTTTCCTTATCATTTGAAAACACTAAGTTTTTGCTTGACAAAATCACCCAAGGCATCTCCCAATAGAAATTGGTGATCCTTCAACCCTTGTTCAACCACAAGATTTTAACTTAGAAATTGGGATGAGGAGATTCTTGATAGCTTCCATGTCTTGATGCTCAAATTGTCCTTTACCAGGGACATGGCTAAGTACTTAGATTTTACACTCTGTAGAGGTGGTGCACTTTCCCCACACGACTTGGTTTCACCAAGACAAGATCTTTCAGAAGCCTTCCCTTAGACCAGAATGGACGCGTTCCAACCTATCAAACCCCTACCACCAACTGTCCATTTGGCTAAGTTATTGCTACCTATATGATCCAGGCAGAGCCCATAATGCCAAATGGCTGCACTTGAAGCTTCTCAACATTTGACATCTCAAATCTCTTTGTTCCTGGGTGGCCATCCACAAGTGAGATACACAAGGTAAACCATAGAAATGGGCCTTGTGAACCAATCAACACAAACCATTCCTTCCATTCCACCCAGGTGATTCATTCACTTAGTTTTTTTATTAAACAAAACACAAGTCCTTGACTTAGAAATATTCCATAGCATGAATATAATCCACCCTTGTTTTTTACTAGCTAAGCTAAGCATGATAGTAGTAGGAATCTTAACTTAGGAGAATTCTACTAAGGTTTCATCTACTAGGATTTCCCATGGTATAGTTTACACTTAGCAAAATTCCATGCAAGTCCTACTTAGAAATATCACTAATGCATAGTGAAAATAATGGGACAAAAGTATGTAGCATCACTTGCCTTTTTGGTAGAGAATATAAGTTCACTCCTTGATCTTGAAATGTTCACACTCTTCAAATTTCACTACAATTCAATCAAGCAAGAAAGAATTTTATTCTACCATTCAAGCAAACAACATATAAAATAATAACAACAAAACAATGCATGCAAGCATGCCAAACTTTGTTTTATTTACAAAAGTGGTTTATAATAGGTTATAATCATTCTAATACACTTTATTGGTCATTTTATAAAGTGGCAAAACTATTTGCAAAAGATTCTACCTATAAACCATTTTTAAACCAAAGCATTATTTTATGTGGTTGAAAATGCCTTTATCAAAGTAGCAATCTTTATAGGGTTTACCAAATACATTTTTAAATCATAAAACTTGGTGCTTGGGGTCAGAGAATTTATTCCAAAACATTTCCCAAAGATTTTCCTCCAAAAAGTATTTTTAACATATAACAACATTTTTATTGACTAGAAATGGTCTAAAACAAAGATTTATTCTTTTGCTTCACAAAATATGTTTTTGAAACCACAAATTGATTTCTATAGTCAGTAGGTTCAAAACAAACCATTTGCCAAAGGTTTTATCTCAAAAATCATTTTAGAACAAATTTTGTATTCTAAATATGCCTACACAAGTTTCTGCAAAAACATTCCGTTTAACAGAAGCAATTCACTAAACAAAGGGCATGGTCAGAAAGTACTTGTCTTGCTGATTCCATTGATATAAAATTTGAAAAATTTGGACGTGTGGTTTGAAAGTTATGAATTTTTCAAATTGGATCCTCTAATAGAACAATTCCTGGTTTTTATAAAAAAACAGGGCCATGCGTCTGTACCGCTTCGTGCGGATCGACAGTTGTGAGGCGTTGGATCTAAAGGTGATCGTGCGGCACAGATCAATCAAAAATGGTTCTCTAAGTTCATCTAACACAACCATATGATTTGCATCTAACGGCTCTCAACGCTCTGACCATGTTCTGGCGGCGCTGCGACGGTGGGCGGCGGCGCGCTTGGGCAGGAGGGTTCCGGCGAAGCTAGGAAGCGTAGGAGAGGGAGGAGACCATTACCGAACTCGCCGTGACGTGCTGAAGCTCAAGGTGGTTGAAGCGGACGAAGGGGTGCTCGGAGTTGCTGGCAATTCCTCGCCAGAGTCGCCGTTGGCATCGGGCACGCTCTGATGTCATCGGAGTCGAGGCTACAAAGCATGCGAGGACACGATACATGCAGCATTAGTTGCGGACGAGTTCACTGGTCACATGCATATCATCGGAGGGACGCGGGGCAGTCAGAAAGTTACCAGGGAAGTCATCGGAAAGGGATCAGATGGCGGCGATGCTCTGTTGGAGACGTTGTGGATCACGCGCGGGCGAGCTGGCTCTACGGGGAGATTCGCCAGGAGGTGGGGAGTAAGTGAGCGCGGTCGAGGAGGCAAGGGGCGGCGAGGTGTGGCCGGAATTGAAGGTGGAGCTCGCCGGAGACAGTGGGGGTTCGGAGATGATTCCGTGCAGCCTGGTGGCTGTCGAGGCGTGAGGTTTGGGGGGAAAGGAAGAGAGGAAACGGGCGCTTAATATTGCGTGGTCACGACGAGGATTAAACGCAGCATTTAGGGGAATTGATCGCGAGAAAACAGCGGCAGAAAATGGCCAGGGCGTGGTCTTCGCGTGGGTGGAGATGATGGCGAGGTGGCAGTGGGGCTTGGTGTCAGCAAGATAGAGAGGGGTGAGATGGGGCCTACGCGTCGGTGACTGAGCGGGTTCTGTCTGCGGTGAGGAAAACGTTTCGGGGGAGAGGGGTTAGTTGGGCTGCTGGGCCTGGACTGGCTTAGTTGGGCTGGGCTGTTTCTTTTCTTTCTTTTTTTTATACTGCTTCTTTTTTCCCTTTTTCTATTTCTATTAATCTATTTTGATTTTGGATAATTATTTCAAACATCAATTTGATTTCAAACCTCAACCAAAATTCGTGTAGATTCAAATACTGATTAATAGCACATTCCAAAGTCAAATTTAGAATAATATATTTATTATTTTTAGGGTCTTCTAATTTTTAAAATAGGCTCTAGTATTAATTTAGATAAGATTTAATAATATTTAATTCTTCATTTGAATTCAAATCACCATCAAACTTTAGGTGAAATTTTATTCTGTTTAACAACATATTTCAAAGTCAAAAATAAAATAATTCTTTTATTCTTTTAAGATCAATTATTAATTAAATAAATAGACCTTAGTCATTAATTCAAATAGGGATTAATTTATTTAAAAACTCTATTTGAAATCTAAAATAATACCAAAATCATTTCAGTAGGTTTTATTTGAAAACATAAAAACTCTTGGAAATCTTATTTAAAATAAATTAACAAGTTTTAGTGTTTTTTTAAAAAAAAATGGGAAAAGCCTTTACTTTAATAAAATTGGATATTAATAAATCCTTATTATTTTATTTAAATAAACCTTTACTATTTTTATCAAATAGAAATTTTTTATTTCAAAAGCTTGGCCAAGATTTAATTTGGCTCTATAAAATAATCCTTATTTATATTTCTACCTTTGCTTTATAAAAACCATATCTTTTTATTTAAAGATACAAAATAGTGATTCCAACTATTATAATTTTATTTATTATTTGTTTACCTTTTTAATTCCTTTAGGATTATTTGCTCACCATTTGGTATGGATTTCTAGATGGTTGCTTTATTAGCTTTGGGAAATCAATTTCCTTATCTTATTAAATTCATAAGATTTTTCTATGGATCCAAATTAAGTGAATCCAATTCATTATAATATTTTTATTTTTCATTCTTGATCATTTTGAAATGTTTTCTTGACAACTTTTTATATGGATCAAATCCATGGTCTTAGAGATAGCTTGGAAATGATTTTCTTCCATTAGGGTTTTAGGGTTCTGGTTTATTTCTCAAGTGTTTAAATTTCCAGATGCATTTAAAGAGAATGCATTCCACTTGATTTGAATTTAGTTGGATTCAAACATTAACCAAAGTTTATTAAAGATGGGATTTTAAGTTTTCCATTTAGAAACAAAAGTTTCTTTTCACCCTAATTTTCAACAATTATTTATTTTTCACATAACAAGATTTGGAAAATCTTGGGATGTGACAAAAACTAGGTTAATTATGTCATGACTTTGATGCTTGTATCTCTGATATATTTATCTCTAGTCTTCACTTGAACTTCAGAGGTTCCTTGGCATTTATATTGTGCTCTACAAACAAAGGCAAGTGAGATACCACTCTATCATACCTTATTATGAGCATTGCAATGTTGCTTATGTTTATGTTCCTTGCTACTTATTATTATTGAGTTGGTTTCTCTTCATAGCTTGCAATGACTATTGAGTAGACTTAGTTGCATACTCTTTATTATGAATGGTCTAAGCATCTACTCCTGTGCTGAGAATATATACAACATATGAAGCAAATGTGTTCGTGCAAGTTCTTTTATCGCACTCAGTTTTCAACTGAATTGCTTAAGGACAAGCAATAAGCTAAGATTGGGGGGAATTGATATGTCCAAAACGTATCTACTTTCCTGAACACTTTTGCTATTGTTTCTCCTCTAAACATGTGCGATTTGGATACAACTAACATGGACTGACGCTGTTCTCAGCAGAATTACCTTGGTGTCTAGTTTTTTTGTAGAAAGTCAACTATTAGGAAAATCCGGGAAAATATGCAAAAAATCCTATTTCACCAGAAGATCCACGGAGCCAGAGTACGATACGGAGAAGGGGCCTAGGGGGCCCACACCCCTGCCAGGCACGGGCCCACCTCTGGCCGCGCCTAGGGGGTGCAGCCACCCCAGGCACCCCCTCGGCCTCCCTCTGCGCCTATAAGTTGCCTCTCTACCTAAAAATAGAGGGGGGTTAGATAGTTTTATAGAAAGAGTTCCGTTGTGCCGCCACCACCAGAAACCAAGATTCGGATCCAGAAACTCCATTCTGGCACCCTGCCAGGACGGGGAATTTGGAGAGGATCATCGCCATCGTCATCACCAACGCATCTCATCAACCATCCATGTTTCCCTCATCCATGAGTGAGTAATCCACCGCTGTAGTCTTGGGGATGGTAGGGATTGAATGAGTTCTATCATGTAATCGAATTAGATTTGTTAGGGCATAGTGCTTAGTATCTATATTAGTGCTATTTGACATTATTGCAACTTGTTGTGCTTAATGCTTGTCACTAGGGCCCGAGTGCCATGATCTCAAATCTGGACTTATTATCGAATCATTATGATAGTACTGTTTGTGATCTTATCAGCAAGTTGTGTACACATATCATTGTCCGGATCCAAAGGCCCCAAATTGTCAATAATTGGGACAACCGGAGGGGATGGCTGTGGTGTGAGGATCACGTGTGTTCACGGGTGTTAATGCTTTGCTCCGGTGCTCTATTAAAAGGAGCACCTTAATTGCCAGTAGTTCCCTAGAGGCCCCGCTGCCATGGGCTGGCTGGACAGAAGATGTTGTGCAAGTTCTCATTCTGAACACGTATGACTATATTTGGAGCACATGCTTAGGATTGTTTAGTACTTGGATGCTTGTTATTATTTATCTGCAATGCCCTAGATCTTGAAGTTACATGTTTAGACTCGTCCATGCAACGCCCAACCATCCATCCCTATGCCTACCGCACTCGAATCCCATTACAGTTACTGTTACTATTGCTATTGTTCTATTGTTTTTGTTGCTTTGCTGTTGCTACTACCAAACTGTTTCTACTGATGAACTTCTGTGAGCAAGAACTATTTTCAGGTGCAGCTGAATTGACAACTCAGTTGTTAAGACTTGCAAGTATTTTTTGGCTCCCCTTGTGTCGAATCAATAAATTGGGTAATACTATCCACGAAAACTATTGCGATCTCCTACACTTGTGGGTCATCAGTTTGCGTTTTGTGCCAAGAATAACCTCTAGTGAGAGAGAAGTAAGATTTGGGAGTCGCTGTCCCAAAACAGATTTTTGTGCTCCATCGTAAATATTCGTGAGGAATCTCTGTAAGTCAGATTGAGCTGATATTTTGCGAATAAATCTCCCAGTATGTTAGATAACTTTCCTTTGTTCAACACTTTTTGATTTGAGTCACATAAGGTCTTCGAAAAAATTGGTTTTTACCTGCTGGTCTGTTTTGACAGATTTCTGCCACTATTTGCATTTGGTTATTATTGATTTCTTTTTGAGTTCTGTTTTGGGGAATTGAGCTTTTTAAAGAAGTTGCTACAGTACCTTGTGTTTTTAGTGAAAGTTTTTATGTTCTCAAGATAAACCCAAAGGTCTATTATATTTTGAATACACTAATGTTGCTAATGAAGATAGTGTGAAGTTTTGTATGAAGGAAAAATTTTAGGTGTAGAGAGAGAATGATGCAATGAGATAAAGAATGGACAAAAGCTCAAGTTTGGGGATGCCACCCCGTGTCACCCAAAGAAATATTCAAGAGGTACAAGAGTCAAATCTTGGGGATGCCCAAGGCATCCCCTTCCTCATCAATAAAAAGCTTAGGTCTTTCTAGACACTTCGTTTTTATTATTTCATGCACAGTTGTGTTGTTCTTGGAGCGTCTTAGTTTTCGTTTGATTTGCTTAGTTTGATTAGTTTGTTGAATAAATTAGTTTGGACCCTCGTTCTCGCTGTGTTGTTTCAAATAAGTTGATTGGCGTTGGAAAGGAGTAGAAATTTCTTGCTTATAGTGGTACAAAAGTGAGCTTGCTTTGACTGTGACTTAGACTTTATCATGTCATGCTAGATATTGTTTTGACCTTATGCTTAGTGATTATTGCTGTAGCATGACTTGTTCCAAACAATTGGGATTGTCTAGTGTGCCTTGAAAGAATCATACGTTGTTTTAGCATACAAAACAAAGTATTGTGGTATTCTCCTTTGATACTTTGTTTGGGTTGACTTGGCACATGCTCACACCATGTTATGGCTATGAACAAGTCACCATAGCCTCTATGATCATTTAGTCCTTGACTTGTGGTACCACTTTATGCTTTGATTAGTAATGTTTTGTTGCTCTACATGATTATGGCCATTATTGCTCTCTTAGTTGGTTGCTCCCAGTCTTTTGCTAGCCTCCACTTGTATGAGTAAGTTCTACTCATGCATCCAACTCCCATGAAACCAAGTTATTCCAAAGTGTACACTATAAATTCGTATGCATGGTGTGTTACACCATTCCAAGTATATTCTTGTTTTCATCTATCTTGCAATTAAAAAGTATTTTGTTATGTGAAAACTTAGTGACTAAATCTCTCACAAACTTGATGGCACACTTTATTTTTCTCGCCCCTAATAAACTTGAACCATTGTGTCATCTATGTTGTATATGCTTTCACTTATACGTTGGGATTAGCAGAACCGTGCTGTCACGGGGAACGCTTTCAACACTTTTGGATCTCGATCCAGTTGATATCATGCTCTTTGTCTATGGATGTCATCGGTGTGAAATAAAAGGGGAGCTTGTAAGTCCATGTAGTTATGTATTTTGTGTTAGAGAAACGCCTGAGCCGCTAGCCTAAGCCATGCCGAATCATGGTGGAAACTTGCAGCATCACCATAATGGGCAATCTATGTAGCTTTATTCTTATATAAAAAAGAGACATATTGAAAAGAGGATAGAGAGAAAAAAGCACCATATTCCCAAGGTAAATAAGAGATTGCTGAGATGCTTATTGTCTTCTTGCCTTGTCATTTTGATTATGGGATAGCTCCTGTATCATGTGCAAGGGGTACCCCGTTGGGGTTCTCTATGGGGTTCTCTATGATACGCATATACTTACTATGACAAGAACTTGCAAGTAACTAAAGTTGAGTAGCATGAGGAGCGGCCCTCGTATTCAAGGGACATGAGATTGCCAACTTATACTTTGTCAAGCATATACTCCATAGTTTGTTCACTTTGACCTTAATCACTTCAAGATGCTTATGATAGGGGCAATGGGGGATCAAAGCTAACAAGTACCATAATTTTTGGAAGCTCCTTTTGAAACTTGAAATCCCTATTCCCTTATGAAGGGCCTTTCTTCCACCATTATATCAAGTCTCCACCTTCTATCCTTAGGCACCAATTAAGAGAACATAGTCTCCATTATTAGTTCTATGTGCATTGTCCCAAAACTTATTGATTGATGCATATTGTTGATATTACTTGTTCTTGTGCTATTTGTATCTAGTAACTCTTATGAACTTTGAAGATGTCCTATACATCTATTTGATACTCCATGAGGGACAAGCTCAATGATACTATGCCATGTTTTCTGTATGTGAAACAAACAAACAAACATTTTTCAATGCATGTTATTCATGATCTTTGTTTGTAACCTTTCATGTTGCATGCATAGTTACTTTGTCTTACTGTTAGAACTCCATCTTTCGTGGTCATGTTTAGAGTTCTTTGATCCCAGTTTCAATGCTTTAAAATGGTTTGATCTTGATTGTGATGGTGCATGTCACCTCAAAAATTATTCTTTTTATCACTTACCTACTCAAGGACGAGCATGAGTTAAGCTTGGGGATGCTTGATAATTCAGATACGTATCTATTATTTTTGATGTTTCATGCTTGTTTAGGATCTACTTTGCTTTGCTTTGTCTACACTTTGAGGTGTTTTTATATGTTTTCTGGTACTAACCTATTAACAAGATGCCATAGTGCCAGTTGTCTGTTTTCTTTTGTTTTTGTTTCTAGAAAGTCAGAAAATCAATATTCTCGGAATTGGACGGGACAAAAGCCAAAGTCAATACTTTATCATGGGGAACATGGAGCCAGAGTACGAGACGGAGGGGAGGCACCAGGGGTCCACACTCCCTAGCGGCGCGGGCCAGGGCTAGCCGCGCCTAGGGGGGTGTGACCACACTGGCCTCCATCCTGCCACGCCTCTTCACCTATAAAGACCCTTGATTCCAAAACCCCAAGTACCCAATCAATATTCCACGAAACCGTCTGTAGCCGCCGCCACCATCATCCCTAGATCGGGGGAGGGGGGATCTGAAGCTCTTCCAGATACCCTGCTGGAGGGGAGAACATCCCAGAGGCCTTCTTCTTCATCATGCCAGCCTCCGGTATGAAGTGTGAGTAGTTCCACCTTGCACTACGGGTCCATGTAGTAGCTAGATGGTTGTATCTCCTCCCTTGTGCTTTCATGTTTAGATCTTGTGAGCTCCGTTCATGATCAAGATCTCATCTATTTGTAATCATGCATGTTGTGCTTGCGGTGATCCGATGGATATTGAGATTACTATGTCAGATTTATTAATGGTTTTGTCTTATTGATTCTATCATGTCTGTGTTGTTTGTGATCTTGCATGCTTTCCATTGTTAGTAGCTATCTTGGACGAGTAGTTGCTAGTGACTCCAAGAGGGGGTATTTATGCTCGATAGTGGGTTATCATGCCTTTATTTAATCTAAGGGAAGTGACAGAAATCTCTAAGGTTGTAGATGTGTTGTTGCCACTAGGGAGAAAACAACGGTCTCTTGTTCATGTAACAAGTGGATCGTTTACCTTACACACTTTGCTTAAAGCAGTTATTTGTTGCTTGCAACTTAATACTGGAGGGGGGTCGGATGATAACCTGAAGGTGGATTTCTAGTCATAGATGTAGTTGGATGGCGGTCTATGTATCTTGTTGTATTGCCCAATCGAATCTCATAGGATCGTGAATGTCTAGGGTTGGATTGTTATGCATTGCTCAGTCCTGTCAATTGCCCTGCTGTAATTTGTTTACCCATCATGCCATGTTTGTTTATCTAAGGAGAACACCTGTCACATCCCAAATTTTAGATTTGGTCTTGCATATCATTCATAGCATTGCATCATATCTTTCCATGCAAAACCGTCGAGTAGAAAGGTTCGGCGAAGCGCCATCGTCAAAACCCTATTTTGTTTCGCCCCAAGTTTACTGCGGGGAGCTCTAGTAATACTTGCAACAACCACCCCTGTAGGTTCGAGTTTTCGCTCAAACTTCGAATGAAGGTTGTTCCCCTCGATGATACGAACCCGTAGGCGCGAGAATCGCTCCAATCGGAGTTCGTATGCAAAAGACTCGGACGTTTTAGTAAACCGCTGGAATACGGTCCGAAAATCCGGACAGATTTCCGAAACAGAGTCCAACCGCGGACCGATTCTGTTCAGTTTTTTTTTCTTTTCTTTTCTCACGTGAAGGACCAAATAAAAGGAGGGCCCCACTCCTGGCCTCGGTTCCCGTGCACGCAACCCAAACCGCCGCCGCCATCTCCTCCCTGGCGCGCACGCACGCAGACCGCCGCCGCCGCCGCTTCTCCTCGCCGCCGCCGGCCACTCCTCCGCCGCCGGCCATCGCCGCGTCTGTTGCCGGGTTCGCCTCGATCTCCTCTTTCCGTTCCCGTGCTCCGCGTCTCCATCCGCCGCTGCCATCTGCGCCCTGCAGATCGCCGCGTACGCGCGCGCGTTTATTGTTCCGGGAGCCGTAGTTGACCGTGTGTGTACGTGCAGGTAGAACCACGACGCCGGAACCGATCGTCGCCGCAGTCCGGAGCTCGCCGGAGTTCGTTTCGCAATCCGTTTCCGGTAAGACAGCAGCCACCGTCATATCTCAGATCAGCGGCTTAGATCGTTCGTTGACTGGTCAGCACTCCAGACGTTGACTAGTCAGACGCCCCAGACGTTGACTGGTCAGACGCCCAGTCAGCGCCCAGTCATCAGACACAATTGACTGAGTCAATTTCGTTAATCCTATTAGTTGGCAGATTTGGTAGAATCTTGTAAATTGCGTAGAAATTAAACCGCTTGGCAAAAAATTGCAAATAAAATATGCACGAGTTCAGTGAGTCGTGTAGAATCTCGCTGTACCTTTGGTTCAGACTTTTACCGTCAGGTTTAGTACAGTTTAATCAAATGAGTTAATGGCCTTTTCGGAGTAATAAATTCGTAGTAAAAGTTTCGTAGCTCCAAAAATCGCGTGTGATATGTCCCTGAACTCGTATGAACGAGGGGAATCTCATCGTGAAATAAAAAGATAGGCTTACAGTATAAACTTCTGCAGTATTTGTCTAATGGCTTTCTGCAGTGTTTTAATTACTCGGGATGTTTTATAACTCCTTTGTGAGTAATTCCAATTGGTACTGTTTCTTATCAGCATTGATTGTGATGGTGCATGTCACCTCAAAAATTATTCTTTTTATCACTTACCTACTCAAGGACGAGCATGAGTTAAGCTTGGGGATGCTTGATAATTCAGATACGTATCTATTATTTTTGATGTTTCATGCTTGTTTAGGATCTACTTTGCTTTGCTTTGTCTACACTTTGAGGTGTTTTTATATGTTTTCTGGTACTAACCTATTAACAAGATGCCACAGTGCCAGTTGCCTGTTTTCTTCTGTTTTTGTTTCTAGAAAGTCAGAAAATCAATATTCTCGGAATTGGACGGGACAAAAGCCAAAGTCAATACTTTATCATGGGGAACATGGAGCCAGAGTACGAGACGGAGGGGAGGCACCAGGGGTCCACTCTCCCTGGCGGCGCGGGCTAGGGCTAGCCGCGCCTAGGGGGGTGTGACCACACTGGCCTCCATCCTGCCATGCCTCTTCACCTATAAAGACCCTTGATTCCAAAACCCCAAGTACCCAATCAATATTCCACGAAACCGTCTGTAGCCGCCGCCACCATCATCCCTAGATCGGGGGGGGGGGGATCTGAAGCTCTTCCAGATACCCTGCTGGAGGGGAGAACATCCCAGAGGCCTTCTTCTTCATCATGCCAGCCTCCGGTATGAAGTGTGAGTAGTTCCACCTTGGACTACGGGTCCATGTAGTAGCTAGATGGTTGTATCTCCTCCCTTGTGCTTTCATGTTTAGATCTTGTGAGCTCCGTTCATGATCAAGATCTCATCTATTTGTAATCATGCATGTTGTGCTTGCGGTGATCCGATGGATATTGAGATTACTATGTCAGATTTATTAATGGTTTTGTCTTATTGATTCTATCATGTCTGTGTTGTTTGTGATCTTGTATGCTTTCCATTGTTAGTAGCTATCTTGGACGAGTAGTTGCTAGTGACTCCAAGAGGGGGTATTTATGCTCGATAGTGGGTTATCATGCCTTTATTTAATCTAAGGGAAGTGACAGAAATCTCTAAGGTTGTAGATGTGCTGTTGCCACTAGGGAGAAAACAACGGTCTCTTGTTCATGTAACAAGTGGATCGTTTACCTTACACACTTTGCTTAAAGCAGTTATTTGTTGCTTGCAACTTAATACTGGAGGGGGGTCGGATGATAACCTGAAGGTGGATTTCTAGTCATAGATGTAGTTGGATGGCGGTCTATGTATCTTGTTGTATTGCCCAATCGAATCTCATAGGATCGTGAATGTCTAGGGTTGGATTGTTATGCATTGCTCAGTCCTGTCAATTGTCCTGCTGTAATTTGTTTACCCAGCATGCCATGTTTATTTATCTAAGGAGAACACCTGTCACATCCCAAATTTTAGATTTGGTCTTGCATATCATTCATAGCATTGCATCATATCTTTCCATGCAAAACCGTCGAGTAGAAAGGTTCGGCGAAGCGCCATCGTCAAAACCCTATTTTGTTTCGCCCCAAGTTTACTGCGGGGAGCTCTAGTAAGACTTGCAACAACCACCCCTGTAGGTTCGAGTTTTCGCTCAAACTTCGAATGAAGGTTGTTCCCCTCGATGATACGAACCCGTAGGCGCGAGAATCGCTCAAATCGGAGTTCGTATGCAAAAGACTCGGACGTTTTAGTAAACCGCCGGAAAACGGTCCGAAAATCCGGACAGATTTCCGAAACAGAGTCCAACCGCGGACCGATTCTGTTCAGTTTTTTTTTCTTTTCTTTTCTCACGTGAAGGACCAAATAAAAGGAGGGCCCCACTCCTGGCCTCGGTTCCCGTGCACGCAACCCAAACCGCCGCCGCCATCTCCTCCCTGGCGCGCACGCACGCAGACCGCCGCCGCCGCCGCTTCTCCTCGCCGCCGCCGGCCACTCCTCCGCCGCCGGCCATCACCGCGTCTGTTGCCGGATTCGCCTCGATCTCCTCTTTCCGTTCCCGTGCTCCGCGTCTCCATCCGCCGCTGCCATCTGCGCCCTGCAGATCGCCGTGTACGCGCGCGCGTTTATTGTTCCGGGAGCCGTAGTTGACCGTGTGTGTACGTGCAGGTAGAACCACGACGCCGGAACCGATCGTCGCCGCCGTCCGGAGCTCGCCGGAGTTCGTTTCGCAATCCGTTTCCGGTAAGACAGCAGCCACCGTCAGATCTCAGATCAGCGGCTTAGATCGTTCGTTGACTGGTCAGCACTCCAGACGTTGACTAGTCAGACGCCCCAGACGTTGACTGGTCAGACGCCCAGTCAGCGTCCAGTCATCAGACACAGTTGGCAGATTTCGGTAGAATCTTGTAAATTCCGTAGAAATTAAACCGCTTGGCTAAAAATTGCAAATAAAATATGCATGAGTTCAGTGAGTCGTGTAGAATCTCGCTGTACCTTTGGTTCAGACTTTTACCGTCAGGTTTAGTACAGTTTAATCAAATGAGTTAATGGACTTTTCGGAGTAATAAATTCGTAGTAAAAGTTTCGTAGCTCCAAAAATCGCGTGTGATATGTCCCTGAACTCGTATGAACGAGGGGAATCTCATCGTGAAATAAAAATATAGGCTTACAGTATAAACTTCTGCAGTATTTGTCTAATGGCTTTCGGCAGTGTTTTAATTACTCGGGATGTTTTATAACTCCTTTGTGAGTAATTACAATTGGTGCTGTTTCTTATCAGCGATGCCTATGCGGTAGAATTTTTTCAGGATTTTACGAACTGTTTACTACCGGTAGTGAATTATTTAAGTTCTAGCTCTAGTAGTGATCACTACTTTTGGTTAATAGTTTCCCTTGCGCCAAATCTATTTTCCATGCATGTATTCGGTAGTATTATGAATTAGTATTATGTGGTGCAGCTGTAGCACCAATTCGCTTGCCGTTCTTGCATTCATGCATCATCCTTGTTGCATATGTTTGTGAATTGTTTGTTTATGGATGCAATTGTGTCGTGTATATTGTGTGGAGTGCAACCCTTGCTCGTGTGTGGATTGTTCTTCCGACCGCTACAACCAAGGCAAGTAGATGCTACTTTGTTCATGATATCGTCCTACTATTTTCAATGCATTGTCGTGTATTTTGTAGATGCATGTGTAGGATGATACTATCGCTATGCTATGTCCTATTATGTGGTAGGGCTTTCCTTGTAGATGAACCACCGTTGTAGATGTGCTTAGCCATGCTATGTTGAACGAGGGCTGGGTTACATCATTGATACTTGTTTTCTCAAAGTATTGGTTTGTGAAAACTAAAACAACTTAATCAATGAACCCCCTGGGTGTGATGGTATTGATAAATTTTGGTGGTTTCATTGCGGAAAGGCACCCATGTATCAAGAGAGAATGATTGGCTTCTTTATTATGTAGCTTACGTGTACAACCATGTGCCAATGATGAAATGGGCGGTTGGTTGGACTTAGTAGGTTGTGGTAACTCGAACCCGCGTATCCAGAGATGTAGAATTTTGATAGGTTGGACCGGTGCGCGTCGGGATTGAGGAGCTACTTCCCGAACAGTCTCTTCTTGGACTTCTCCCTATCATCACCCAAAATGAGAGTGATGGTACGAGCTGGGCTAGCCAAGTCACATGGGTAAAGTGTACTAACCTCTGCAGAGTGTATAATCTAATCGATTAGCCGTGTCCCCGGTTATGGACATCTGAGTTGCTTGATATTGATTCAATGACATGTTTCTCGCTCATTCTAATTTCATAATTGCTTTAATATTGTTGGGTTAACTTAATTGGGATCTTTTCAAAGAAAATCAAAAATTGTTTATGGAAGTAGGACAAATGTATTTGCAAATGCAAGCCAGACACAGCTCCACTTGCCAAATATGCATGTAGATGTTAGTACTATTGTCTCCTTTACTAGCTCTACTTGCCATACATTCCATGTATTGACCCTTCGGGGCTGTTGCTTTTTATGCTGCAGGTTATTCCGATTCTGATTGATCGTTATAGGCCACGGTACTCCACTCGGCACTTGTTCACTTGTGGGCAATTTGAAGATTGGAGGATTTACTCGCTTTTGTTGCTACCTGAACAATTTGAGCTAGCTTTATGCTAAGATTTTATATTGTAATAATGGTACTCTGGATCTTTGTAGATCATGATACACGGTTATTTTGCTATGTTATCTATCTTACTCTATTGTGGGCCAATGAACCGATCCAGGGATTGGCATGTCACATAGAGGCCACGGTCTTATCAGAACCGGGGTGTCACAACACCTCTAGTGAACTATGGACCCCGGTCCAATCTTTACCATTGATACATCTTCCATTGTTACTGTTTACTTGCCGCAAACCACCATTACCTTCCACACCATATAGTTAATCCTTTGTTACAGCAATCGGTGAGATTGACAACCTCACTGTTCATTGGGGCAAAGTCTTGAGTTTGTGTTGTGCAGGTTTCCAAGTTTCTTGCAACACCTTTGAGACGTTTCCTTCCTCATACTGGTTCGATAACCTCAGTTTCTTACTGAGGGAACACTTGCTGATGTGCTCTTCACACCTTGCTCTTGGGGTTTCCCGACGAAGCGCTATCAGGCGCCATCAACATGGCGCCCCTCTGTCTCTCCTATGGACTCCGTGTTCGCTCCGGTAAAATATTGACTTTGGCTTTTGTCCCGTCAAATTCCGAGAATATTTCCTTACTAGCTTTTCTGAAACCAAAAACGGCAGAAAACGGGCAACTGGCACTGCGGCATCTTATCAATAGGTTAGTTCCAGAAAATGTATAAAATTACCTCAAAGTGTAGACAAAACATAAGAAAGTTGATACAAAACAAGCATGGAGCATCAAAAATTATAGATACGTTTACGACGTATCAAGCATCCTCAAGCTTAAATCCTACTCGTCCTCGAGTAGGTAAGTGATAAAACGAATAATTTTTTAGGTGACATGCACCATCACAATCTTGAAGGTATTTGTAAAGCATTGATAGCTGGGATCAAAGTAATCTAAACATGAGCATGAAAGATGTAGTTCTAACAATAAGACATAGCAACTATGTTGTAACATGAAAGGTAACACAGACAAAAGATCATGAATAACAATGCATTGAAAGACGTTTGTTTGTTTCACATATAGAAAACATAATAAGAATGGTATTCAACTTGTCCTTCATGGAATATCAAAACATAAATGCATAGGACACCTTCAAAGTTTATAAAGGTGACTATATACAAATAATTTAAGAACAAGAAATACCATCATTATGAATTAATCAACATGTTTTGGGACAATGCACATAGAACTAAGAATATCAACTATACTCTCCTAGTTGGTTCATAAAGATAGAAGATGGAGACTCAACATAATAGTAAAAAGAAAGGCCCTTCACAGAACAAAGTAGGGATTTCAAGTTTCATAAAGAGCTTCCAAAAATTATGGTACTTTTTAGCTTTCAGCTCTCATTGCCCCTATCATAGGCATCTTTGAAGTGATTAAGGTTAAAGTGAAACAAATATGAAGTATATGCTTAACAGATCATAGGTTGAAATCTTATGTCCCTTGAGTATGAGGGTCATTCCTCATGCTACTCAACTTTAGTCACAAGCAAGTTCTTGTCATTGTAATATATGTGTACCATTGTTATCGCCATATTTTGGCCAAAGGAGGAGATGGGCCGTAATCAAGATGGGCTTGGAAGATACATATATGCAACGTGTTGCTGAATCGGCCTTGTGCGTGGATTTGGGCTAAATTGCCCGTGTATCTGTATATTGTAGTAGGTTCCGTTTCGGTTTAGGTAAGAGATAGAGTTGTAGAGTTATTCCAAAGATAGAAAGTCTCCGGACTATAAATATGTACCTAAGGTTATTGAGAAAGGGGGACAATCACGTTCACAACAAACACAATCTCGGCGCATCGCCACCCCTTGTTTCTAGGGTTTCTTTCGGGTAAGTGTCATGCTGCCTAGATCGCATCTTGCGATCTAGGCAGTATCTGCTTATGCGTTATTCGGTGTTACTCGTACTGAAGCCTTGTTGATGGAGAGTAATACTATTATCATAGATTTGTTGAGGCTAGCATCGGTACTTTTCGCTTATGTTTGTTTGGTTATGCTGCCTCTAATTGCCTCGCTACCTTCGCACCTTTTCCCGGGTGTAAGGGTAGCATCTTGCTTGATCTTTATTCAGTTGATTCGATCTGTTATAGTTATGCCTTGTTTTCCAAGGTTTAGTTTGATATCCACGTAGTCAGGCCTTGCAAACGGGTTGAAGGATCCAGTAGTACGTACGGATATGGTTTGCTAGTTCGAGAGGAGTTGTTCCGGTAATTGATTTTACGTCGGTTGTTAGGCCTCCTCTAGGGTTAGTTTTCTATCATCTTTTGTATCTACCAGGCTCAATCACGTGTAGGACGTTCCAATTACGTGGTGAAAACGTTAAACTGTCGTAGATCGATTTAACTTGTAATGATGAAGCAAAACCCCATGTTATTGTAGATCTAATGCAGAACCATGGGATAATCGGCTCTAGGAGCCGATTCACAGGGAAACCTGGGAGCCGGTTACGGCTCGAATTTTACGTATACTTGTTTACCATGCAGGAAACTGATCGAAGCAATCCATCACCTTCCTGACCAGGTATAGGTCAGGTGGCACGCCCTTGAACCAAGCCAGGACGTGTGCCGGAGTTTTGCGGGCCGTTGCCCGAGGGACTAGGGCCCACCAGCAGTTCTGGGAGCCTCCCGGCTCTTCGTGTTGCTCGTCGCTGCTCGCCGGTGGGTTTTCACAGGCAACACATTCTGGCACGCCCGGTGGGACATTCAACAGCATCTGCATCAACATCCGACGCTGAGATGGGGGACAGACCAGTCACGTACGACGAGCTGCCTGAGGAGCACAAGGCGAAGTATGATGACATCAAAGCTCTCTTCGAAGCCGATCTCATCGGCTCTTTTGAGAGGACCCGTAAGCATGGCATCAGGTGGAAAGGGTTCTCACCCGAGGGTGCTCTTGATGAGGTGGATCTGTCTATTCCTTCAGAGGAGCGCACCAGAGCTCTGCGACAGGAAGTCAACTACATGGTGGCTCATTCTCTTCACCGCCATTCTGAGAGCCTGGTGAACGCTTTCGAGCGGATCGCAGTTCGCGTAGTTCAGGAGATCATGAAACATCAGTACTCCTCGTCGGGGCCTACTCTGGGGACTCACCAGGGAGAAAGACCGCTCCAGGCCAGGCCACCGCTGCCATTCACACTTGCAGCTCTGGAGCCACCAGGGGCAGCGGCGTACGTCGTCTACAAGGTCGGAGGCGACCCAAGCGATTGCCAGTTCCTGTTTGAGCCACCTAAAGAAATCCCACATGGATATGTGTGCACCTACGCGCCGGACTGCAATAACCTGACACGCACCAACCAGATTGCGACTGCAGGGATTTCTGCGGCAGGAGTTCCTGAAGCAGGGGCTTCAGGAGCAGGCGTTTCTGGAGCAGCGATGTCTGGGATGGACGCCGACAAACAGGCGTGGCTAGCCAAGTATGCCACTGGAACGAGTCATGATAATCTAGCCCCTGCAGCTCAAACAGTGGAGCAAAGCCGTACCATCTTGAGAGACCAGTTCGGCTTCGTGCCGAAGAGAAGGACAATCGGCTATTCAAAGCCGTACCCCAACGAGTTTGACCTGATTCCGCTGCCACCTAAGTATCGGCTCCCTGAGTTCTCAAGGTTTAGCGGATCAGAAGGGTCGAGCTCGATCGAGCACGTGAGCCGATACCTGGCACAGTTAGGCATGATTTCAGCATCGGATCAGTTGCCGTAAGGTTCTTTGCGCAATCTCTCACAGGACCAGCTTTTGGGTGGTACACCTCGCTGCCACCTGATTCGATCCAGACCTGGAAGCAACTGGAAGAGAAGTTCCACATTCAGTATCATTCAGAGGCTACCGAGGCTGGCATTGCAGACCTGGCACAGGTGCGGCAAAAGCGGGGAGAAACTGTAGCCGAGTACATCCAGCGCTTCAGGACTGTCAAGAACCGATGTTACTCAGCTCGTTTAACTGAAAAAGAAGCAGTCGAGCTGGAAGTGTTGGGTCTCTCAGCACCTGTCAAGGATCTAGCTTTCCAAGTAGAGTACAACTCATTGGCGCACATGGCCCAGAAGCTGACGATGTATGAACAGCGCCACCCTGAGTTGTACCAAGACAAGTTCAAACGTCTGATAGGCCTGGTCGATACAGAAGAAGAGGATCCGACACAAGACCAGGAGGTGGCCGTGGCTGAATGGGCCCGGGGGGCAGATCCTGTGTCCTGCAAATGGGTAAAGCAGCAGGGGCCTGCAAAAGGGTTCGACTTCGACGTGAGCAAAGCTGAGCAGATATTCGATTTACTGCTGAAGGAGATGTAGCTGAAGTTGCCCGAAGGCCACAAAACCCCTACGGCTCAAGAGATGAACGGAAGACCATACTGCAAGTGGCATCACTCGTTCACCCACACCACCAATGACTGCAAAGAGCTACGTCGCCAGATCCAAACGGCGATAGAGCAGGGCCGTCTGATCCTGGGGCCATTCGCCATGAAAGTAGACACCAACCCGTTTCCCGGCGTCAACATGGTAGAACACAGCCACTCCACGAGGCGCCAGTTGGATTTCTCGTTCGATGTCAACATGGCAGGGCCTGTGTACAACAATGGCACATATAAGGAGGAGGGCGGTCGCTCTCGGACCAAAGAAAGAGAGGAGGCCGGTCCACGTGACCGGCCCCGGTACGATGACAGGCGGTATTTAACTGAGCAACAGGTCAGAAGCGTGCGATATCAGAAGCCACACTCCACGCATCTCCTTAACAAGTATGGGCGTCAGTATGATCGACGTCGCCGGCGCGATAGAGACAGTGAAGGATATGAGCACCTCTCTAGGGGAACGGCAAAAGAAAAGGAAGGTGTAGACAAGCATTGGGATTGTCCTTTCTTCAAGTATTGCTGGGATGCGGGAATGAGCCGATTACCTACAATCGATAACTGCCTGGAATGTGGACAGCAGAAGGAGGACACGGGGCTAGTGTCAGTGTTCAAGCGTCTAGGGCCTCTCCCACCTCAGAGCCGATACAGGGAGTCCGCTCGAGCAAAAGATCTCGAGGAGCCAATGGATGACAAAGAAGAAGACAGATATCACCGTCCAAGGTGGTGTCCCGATGGACTCAGACACACCCAAAAGCGTAGAGTGCAGCGGCTGCGTAACTTGGAGGAAGCCGAAGCGCAGTATCTCCACGCTTTAAAGAAAGCACGGCCCGATCTGGCCGTTAAAATTCGGCAGACCTTGGAAACGGAAGATCGCCCGAAAAGGAAAGAGTGGCGCCCCAAACCGGTAAAAGCCGATGCAAAGACATCGGCTGGCATAAACATGGTGTTCATACTTCCGTCAGAGTTCTGCACGCCAAGCACCAACGAGCTACCAGTGGCACAGTTTGACTGCGGCCCACGGCCGGTTATCTTTGAGAAGCCACGTGAGAAGGGCTACAAACATCTGAAAGCCCTGTACCTACGAGGTTACATCAATGGGCAGCCTGTCAGCAAGAAGTTGGTGGACACCGGAGCGGCAGTCAATATAATGCCATACTCCATGCTACGGCGTTTGGGACGCTCCACTGCAGATCTGATCAAAACCAACGTCACGTTAAGCGACTTCAACGGCCAAACTTCAGAAACGCAAGGCGTACTGAACGCGGATCTGACCGTGGGCAGAAAAACCATCCCTACGTCATTCTTCGTCGTGGACAGCAAAAGCACCTACGCTGTCTTGCTAGGGAGAGATTGGATTCATGCTAACTGCTGCATTCCATCCACGATGCACCAGTGCCTAATACAGTGGGATGGAGATGAGGTGGAGGTCATTCATGCAGATGATTCTATCGAGATCTCCATAGCTGGCATGAACATCTGGGAAGCAGAAGACCAAGAGCCGATCTCTGGAATCAGTCTAGACGGCTGTGAGCGCATTGAAGCTACAAAAAACGGGGTGAGGCTGGTCTTATCCACTGGCCTGACGGAGTAGCAAAGTCCACGATCGTACGTGGTACGGCCGATCCCTGCGATCGGCCACAAAAAATAAAAAGCAGCAATCTTACGACAAGCAGATCATGTAGTCGTAGCAGGGAGAGTCCCTGCCATTGTAAACACAAATAAGGTGTAAACCATCCTTGACTAATGCAATCAAAAAGGGGGCCGATTCAGGCAATCGGCCCAAATTATTTTTGTTATCCTCACCTACTGTTTGACCTGTGTTTAGCATCGATTTAACAGGTGGCGGAAAGCTAGGGTATGGGTTTACATCCGCTGATGAACTAGAGGATATCGACATCGGTCCTGGGGATAAGCCACAACCAACATTTATCTGCAAGAAGTTAGATTCGAATCTGCGGGGTCCGATGATAGCTATGTTGAAAGAATATCCAGACTGCTTCGCCTGGGACTATACAGAGATGCCTGGATTAGACAGGAGCATCATTGAGCATCGACTCCCGCTTAAAAAAGGATTTCGGCCATTCCAGCAGCGAGCACGACAGATGAAGGCCGAAATTTTGGAAGAAGTCAAGAAAGAGGTCGAGAAAATGTTGACAGCCAAGTTAATCAGGCCATGCAGGTACGCTGAGTGGATTTCTAGTATCGTACCTGTAGAGAAAAAGAATGGCTGCTGGCGTGTTGCCATAGATTTTCGGGATCTCAATAGAGCTACTCCAAAGGATGAGTATCCGATGCCGGTGGCAGAAACGTTAATCAACGCAGCGGCTGGTCATAAGATCTTGAGCTTCATGGATGGCAATGCCGGTTACAACCAAATTTTTATGGCTCCAGAAGACATACACAAGACTGCGTTCAGAGTCCTAGGTTTGGTGGGGTTGTTTGAATATGTAGTCATGACATTTGGACTGAAGAATGCCGGCGCCACGTACCAAAGAGCCATGAATTACATTTCCCATGATCTGATCGGCAAGCTGGTGGAAATTTACATCGATGACGTGGTGGTCAAGTCTGCTTCAGTACAAGGACACTTGGACGATCTGCAACGCGTCCTGGACCGAACAAGAAAATTCGGGCTACGGATGAACCCAAAAAAGTGTGCCTTCGGGGTGACGGCCGGTCAGTTCTTGGGGTTCTTGGTCCATGAACGCGGAATTGAGATCGGCCTGAAAAGTCAGGAGGCAGTGCGAACAATGAAGCCACCTACCACGAAGAAAGAGCTGCAGTCTCTCATCGGCAAGATCAACTTCGTCAGAAGATTCATCTCCAATCTGTCAGGAAGAATAGAGCCGTTCATGGGACTGGTGAAGGTTAAATCTGACGAGGAATTCAGCTGGGGGGCAGAGCAACAACGAGCCTTCGACGAGATCAAATAATATCTGACGAAGCCGCCAGTGTTGGTTCCGCCCCAGCCGGATAGGCCATTCTACATTTACTTGTCAGTAGCTGACACGTCCATCGCCTCAGTGGTGGTGCAAGTGTATGATGGGCTGGAGCGAGTTGTATTTTACATCAGCAGAAGGATGCTGGATGCAGAAACAAGGTATCCTGAGATCGACAAGTTGTGCCTCTGCCTGTTTTTCACCTGCACCAAGCTGCGCCACATTTTGCTATCAGCGGAGATTGTCATCATATGCAAATCAGATGTAATAAAGCACATGCTGTCGGCTCCTATGTTGAAAGGCCGACTGGGCAAATGGATGTTTGCATTATCGGAGTTTGACATCCGGTATCAACCCGCGAAAGCAGTTAAGGGTCAGGCATTGGCCGACCTTATCGCTGAAAGGATCAACACTAATATAGCAGCACTGTCTATACGAGCGTGGGCTATGTTTTTCGATGGATCGGTTTGTGACGATGGGTGCGGCATCGGCATGCTACTCGTGTCGCCCCGGGGGGCAACATTTTCCTTCTCCATCAGGTTATCTACCCCTCGCACCAACAACGTCGCTGAGTATGAGGCGATACGCAAGGGAATGGAGTTGCTCATCGAAGCTGGAGCAGAAGCAGTGGAAATTTTTGGAGACTCCAAGTTGGTGATTTCCCAACTCACGGAGGAATACAAGTGTGAGAGCGAGTCGCTCTTTCCATTATGGCTGCAATGCCGCGAGCTGATGGCACAGTTCCGGTACATAAACTTCACCTGGATCCCGCGATCGCAGAATGCCGAGGCGCATGATCTTGCACAAATGGCTTCAGGATACAAGGACGTAGCAGAGGGAGCCGATGTTCAGGTACAATTCCTGGAAGCAGACGACTGGAGAGCCGATATCTTCAATTACTTGAAGGATTCGGCTCGGGGGGCACCTAAACGGATAAGGTACAAGGCCATGAAGTATGTACTTATCGGGGACGACATGTTTTACAGGACTCTGGAGGGGTTATTGCTCAAATGTCTGGGGACAGCCGAGGCCAATCGGCTCCTACACGAGGTACACGAAGGTGCCTGTGGAACTCACCAATCGGCTCACAAGATGAAATGGTTGATCAGGCGATCAGGGTTTTATTGGCCCACCATGCTTGAGGACTGCTTCAAGTACTACAAAGGGTGCCAAGCATGTCAGAAATTTGGGAAAATTCAGATGGTACCCGCGTCAGCAATGAACCCCATCATCAAACCTTGGCCGTTCCGAGGTTGGGGCATGGATATGATTGGCAAGATCAATCCTCCATCAAGCAAAGGCCACATGTGGATTTTGGCCATTACTGATTATTTCACTAAATGGGTGGAGGCTGTCCCGATGAAGTCAGTGAACTCAAAGGATGTTATCAATTTTGTGAAAGAACATGTCATTCATAGATTCGGGATTCCCCAAACTATCACGACCGATGGAGGTTCGGTCTTCATTTCTCACGAGTTTGGAAAATTCTGTGAGGACACGGGGATTAAGCTGATTCGATCATCTCCATACTATGCTCAAGCAAATGGGAAAGCTGAAGCGTCCAACCAGAGCCTTATCAAGTTGATCAAGAGGAAAGTCGACGAGCACCCTAGGCGTTGGCACGAGGTTCTGTCAGAGGCTTTATGGGCTTATCGCATGTCATGCCATGGGGCGATAAAAACCTCGCCATACCATCTAGTCTATGGACAAGAAGCCGTATTGCCTTGGGAAATTACGGCTGGATCGAGACGTGTCACTTTTCAGAGCAATCTAACAACTGAAGAATATGCAACCCTGATGAGTGACAGTGTTGAGGATTTAACTGAGCTCAGGCTGTGGTCGCTTGAGAAAATCAAAGAGAACAAGGCCAAGGTAGCTCGTGCATATAACAAGAAAGTGAGACCAAAGGAGTTCCACGTTGGCGATCTGGTATGGAAAGCTGTGTTGCCATTAGGGACTAAGGATGCAACATATGGTAAATGGTCTCCAAATTGGCACGGGCCATACAGGGTCGATCAGGTTTTAAGAGGAAACGCGTACATGCTTGAGGAGCTGGACGGCGTAAAATTTCCAGTGGCTGTCAACGGCCAACATCTCAAGAAATATTTCCCAAGCATATGGGATGATGGACAGTGAAATGTGGGGGCCGATACATGAAATCGGCCAAATAAAAGGAAAAAAAGAAAATATATAGCCGATGCACAGTCATCGACTCTAGAGGTTCAAACTGTTACAAGCAGATGCCAGTTTACATAAACGAACTACTGAAGAAATGCCTCGAAGGCGTGGAGGGCGTCAGCACGGACACGATCCACCTCGGCGATCTCGGCTTCGTCATCTTCGTCCTTGCCCGTCACTAGCTGCTTGTTCAGGGCACGTATTTCCATCAGATCGGTCTTCAGTTGAGCTTTGAGGCTTTCTGCTTCGTCTGAGGAGCGGGCGATGGATTCTTCCTTGTCGCGAATGAGCTGTTTAGTCGCCCGGACCTTCTCTTCAAGATCTTCCAACTCCCTTTTCAAGGATGCGAGCTCGGCTGTACTGACAGAGGTGTCAGTTTTGGCATCCAGAGACGCCTTTTTCTCGTTGAGCTGCTGACATCTGTCTGCGATATTGGCCTTCAGTGGGAGTTGGGCGCGGCGCAGACTGATCCTCTCACGAGCTAACTTCACCCTTGACCCGTAGGAAGACAGAGTTACAACTGGCCAAAGCTTCACCTGCAATGCTACTGGGAGTTGGTCTTTTATTTCAGCAAGAACGCTCTTCACCTCCTCAGAACCCTCGATCAACTCTTCGATCAGGGAGGACAGCAGGGCTTTAAGACGCCGGAATTGAGGTGGAACAGCCCTGGCTTGTGGTTCATCGTTGGCAACAGAGGGAGTTGGTTCGATGGATTCAGGGTCGAACGTCAGCAAGCCTGAAATATCACAACCCTGGCAGCCCGGAAAGGCATCAGTATGCGTCCAACATGCAAGGATGAGCCGAAAAAAGCTAACGTACCTCTCCTAAGGTCGAGGGGATAGCAGATGACGAGACAATCGGCTTATGTGTGGTTGCTGGGGGCTTGGCCAAAGTGGTAGCCGTTTCATATGCGCCTTCAGGGATTGTTAGACCCGGCTTGGCTAAAGGCATCGGCACTGTCCCGGCTTTCCCACTAGAAGCATCAGTCGTCTGCATGGAAGGTGTTTAGCCGATGTAAATAATGATGAATCGGCAGATAAAAAGAAGCAAGTGGTAAGAGCATGAAGGGTGATGATTTTCGAAACCTCCTGGCTCGACGAAGAAGCTTGCAGTCCTTTGCGAGCCCTCTTGGGACCCACAGCTGGCCCCGCCTCGACTGGTGCTCGGGGGGGCAGTAGGTTCAGGAACCGACCTTTTCCTGGAAGCCCATGGTGGTGAATCTGGCTGGCTCGGTGTGATGGTCCTCTCAGAATCTGTTGGGCCCAGTTCTCCTCGATTGGTCTGAGTGTTCTCGCTGGAGGTGTCTTCGACGGAAGCCTGTAAAAAAAAGGAGAACCAGTAAGCACGAGCATGTCTGCAAGAATGGAAGAATGAGAAGGATCGACCAAGGCATGGATCAGCCTACATGCGAGCTTTCTGGAGAAGGGCTCCGGCGCCTCAAGGTCTTCCTGGCAGCTACCTTCCTCACCATCGTTCTTGTTTTAGTTGGAACTCGAGGGGCAGCTGACTTAGGAGTTGTTTGGTTCTTGGAAGCCGATTGTGGTGTTATCGGCTGGTTCTGCATCATGACCTTTTTCAAAGGTGGCGAGTTTTTGCAGAAAAGAACCACAGGAGCTGGCGGAAAGAACTCGAAGGGGGAGCCATCACTGTGCGTAGGTTCAGGGCCATCTTGTTGCTGCAAAGAGAAGGAGTGGATCAGTAGAAGAATAATTTGTGAGCTGCATCAAGAAAATTTACAAGTAGTGGTACCTGTTCCACGGGGATGTCATAGTCAGCATCGAGCTGTTTCAGCAACGGTCCCAGAGCTCTCCTGAAGGCGTGAGTCTTCCACATCGACCACCAGTCTTCAAAGCCATCGGTTGATGAGGCGAAGGTGAGGTCGTTAGGAATTGGGATGGTCAGAGCGTCGAAGAAGGAATAACACCTTTGGCTGGTGAGAGGATCAGGCAGGTCGGCTCTGCTCTCTATAAGATGGTGGAGAAAGAAATAGGGAGGTACTTGTCCAAGGCCAAATTGCCGAGCCACTACGACCGGCTGGTAGAATTCATACCCAGGCTTGATTATTCTGTTGGATGTACTCATGCCAACTGGAAGAAAAAACATCAACAGAGTGGTTTTGGAATTATTATTGCCAAAACCAGGGGGGCATGTGTTATCGCCATATTTTGGCCAAAGGAGGAGATGGGCCGTAATCAAGATGGGCTTGGAAGATACATATATGCAACGTGTTGCTGAATCGGCCTTGTGCGTGGATTTGGGCTAAATTGCCCGTGTATCTGTATATTGTAGTAGGTTCCGTTTCGGTTTAGGTAAGAGATAGAGTTGTAGAGTTATTCCAAAGATAGAAAGTCTCCGGACTATAAATATGTACCTAAGGTTATTGAGAAAGGGGGACAATCACGTTCACAACAAACACAATCTCGGCGCATCGCCACCCCTTGTTTCTAGGGTTTCTTTCGGGTAAGTGTCATGCTGCCCAGATCGCATCTTGCGATCTAGGCAGTATCTGCTTATGCGTTATTCGGTGTTACTCGTACTGAAGCCTTGTTGATGGCGAGTAATACTATTATCATAGATTTGTTGAGGCTAGCATCGGTACTTTTCGCTTATGTTTGTTTGGTTATGCTGCCTCTAGTTGCCTCGCTACCTTCGCACCTTTTCCCGGGTGTAAGGGTAGCATCTTGCTTGATCTTTATTCAGTTGATTCGATCTGTTATAGTTATGCCTTGTTTTCCAAGGTTTAGTTTGATATCCACGTAGTCAGGCCTTGCAAACGGGTTGAAGGATCCAGTAGTACGTAAGGATATGGTTTGCTAGTTCGAGAGGAGTTGTTCCGGTAATTGATTTTACGTCGGTTGTTAGGCCTCCTCTAGGGTTAGTTTTCTATCATCTTTTGTATCTACCAGGCTCAATCACGTGTAGGACGTTCCAATTACGTGGTGAAAACGTTAAACTGCCGTAGATCAATTTAACTTGTAATGATGAAGCAAAACCCCATGTTATTGAAGATCTAATGCAGAACCATGGGATAATCGGCTCTAGGAGCCGATTCACAGGGAAACCTGGGAGCCGGTTATGGCTCGAATTTTACGTATACTTGTTTACCATGCAGGAAACTGATCGAAGCAATCCATCACCTTCCTGACCAGGTATAGGTCAGGTGGCATGCCCTTGAACCAAGCCAGGACGTGTGCCGGAGTTTTGCGGGCCGTTGCCCGAGGGACCAGGGCCCACCAGCAGTTCTGGGAGCCTCCCGGCTCTTCGTGTTGCTCGTCGCTGCTCGCCGGTGGGTTTTGACAGGCAACAACCATAAAGAACCGCCAACGGGGTACCCCATTACCCATGATACATGAGCTATCCCATATCAAAATGACTAGGCAACATACAATGAGCATCTCAGCAATATTTTTATTTGCTATTTGCATAGGTTTTTATTGAGGATGCCACACAAATTGCTCATTATGGTTATGCTTCAAGTTTCCACCATGATTAGGCATGGATTAGGCTAGTCGCCCAGGCGTTTCTCTAACATATATATAATACTCCATGGACTTAAAAGCTCCCCTTTTATTTCACACCGCCGACATCCATAAACAAAAGATCATGATATCAACTGGATAATATGACAGGTGTTGAAAATGTTCCCCATGACAACATGGTTCTGCTAACTCCCAACTTATAATATGCAAGCATATACGGTACATAGATGACACAATGGTTCAAGTTTATTAAGTGCAAGAAAGTAAAGTGTGCCATCAAGTTTGTGAGAGCTTTAATCACTAATTTTCACATAACAAAGTAACTTTTTAATTGGAAGATAGATAAACACATGAATATACTTGGAATGGTGTAACACACCATGCATAGGAATTTATAGTGGAATCTTTGGAATAACTTGGTTTATTGGGAGTTGGATCCACGGGTAGAGCTCATACTCAGGCTAGCAAAATACTGGGAGCAACCAACTAAGAGAGCAATAATGGCCATAATAATGCAGAGCGACAAAACATTATTAATCAAAGCATAAAGTGATATCACAAGTAAAAAGCTAAATGATAATAGAGGCTAATGGTGACTGGTTCATAGTTTTAACATGGTTTAAGCATGTGAACCCAAATAAAGCATCAAAGGAGAATACCACAATATTATGTTTTTGTATGCTAAAACAACGCATGATTCTTTCAAGGAACATTAAGCAATCTCAATTGTTTGGAACAAGTCATGCTAACATATAACATGGCATGATAGAGTCTAAGGAACAGTAAAAACAAGCTTCTTTTGTAGCATTTAAGCATGAAACTTCCTACTCTTTTCCATCACCAATCGACTTATTTAAAAAACTCACAAAGATAATACTCAATAAAGACCAGTGATCATGTCTCACACAATTTCAAAGGAGAACTCAAAAGTAATAAGAAATAAGCACAAGAAAACTAAGGCTAAGCGCAGAGCTAGCAAAAGAGAACACACACAGAACAAAAAGAATGAAAATTAGAGTGTTCTAGACAATGAAGAACTAGGTACGACTTCTGCAAAATAGGAGTGTTGGGGTCCGGACAACTTATTGCAGCAAAAAAAGAAAAATAAAACTAAAGAAAAACACAAAGATGCTCCAAGAACAACAAATAGTGCATGAAGCAATATAAATGAAGTGTTTTGAAAGATAACCTGAGATTCTTATTGATTAAGATGGGGATGCCTTTGGCATCCCCAAGCTTTGACGCTTGTACCTCTTGAATATTTCTTGGGGTTACACGGGTGGCATCCCCAAGTTTGAGATTTTTTCCATTCTTCATATCATCACATCATTCTTCGCCTACACTTAAAAATTTCCTTCATACAAAACTTCACACAATCTTCATTAGCAACATTAGTGTATTCAAAATAATAAGTCTTTGGGTTCAGTTTCAACTCAAGTAAAACTTTCATTAAAACATAAGCTACTGTAGAAAATCCTTCTAAAATCTCAAGTGATCAAAGAGAACTAAAAAAGAAACCTATAAGAGGCATATGCAAATAATGGCATAAATCTGTCAAAACATACCAGCAGGTAAAGACTGATTTTTTAGAAATTCTTCTGTCGCTTAAATCGGAAAATTCTAAACTAACGAAAGTTAGGTAAATAACAGGGGCACAAGCACAAAAATTACAGATCAATCCGACATTTTGGGATTTTTCACGAATTTTTACAGTGAAGCACAAAAATCTGTTACGGGACAACAACTCCCCCAAATCTTACTTCTCTCTCATTAGAGGTTATTCTTGGTACAAAAACAACACAAAAAGGATAAGGAGAGGTTATTAGAGAGGTAATAACTTCGAAGACTCAACAAAAGAAAACTTACTAAACTAAAAATATTGGGTTATCTCCCAAGAAGTACTTTTCTTTAACGCCTTTTAGCTAAGCTTGATAGTTTGAGGAGATGCTCACGTAAGAATTATGAATTGAAGTAAAAGATAGCATCAAGAAGCAAATTCAAACACACATTCAAGTCTAACCCACTTCCTATGCATAGGAATCTTATACGCAAATAAATTCACAAAGAACTAAGTGACAAGCATAGGAAGATAAAACAAGAGTAACTTCAAAACTTTCAGCACATAGAGAGGTGTTTCAGTACCATGAAAACTTCTAAAACCATATTTTCCTCTCTCATAATAATTTTTAGTAGCCTCATGAATAAACTCAACAATATAACTATCACATAAAGCATGCTTTTCATGATCTACAAACACATAATTTTTATCAAGCTCAAAAATAGTGGGATTAAAACATTCAACCCTCTTTTAACAATTTTATAACAAGATGACTAATCATTCTCAAGAGGTATGGCGTTCCAAGATAAAATCAAGACCCCTCCAAACTCATTTTCAATAGTAGTACAATTAATATTATCAACCACTATACCATCATCTAGAGCTTTATCATAAACATTTTCTAAGCAAAACGCTTTAGAACCATGCATTTCGAAGTTAGGCACAAACAAAGGATTATCATAAGATTTATCAAAATAGCATGGATTATCATAGATATCAGGAACATAATTATTATCACAAGTTTTACCAAAGTAGATATTTCAAAAGAATCCACGGGAACATAACATTCATCCTCCTTTGGTAAGCATGGGGGACAATCAAATAATGCAAGGGATAAAGAATTACTCTCATTAGAAGGTACGCATGGCTAGCTAATCCATTCTTCCTCCTTTTGTTCATCACTCTCCTCCTCTTTTTCATCTAATAAGCTTTCAGATTCAGCAATTTCTTCTTCCATAGGCTCCTGCAAGGCATTATTCTCGTCCGTTGGTGGAGAGAGTCTATTATGATATTCAATAATATAGCCATTTTCTTCCTTGTAATTATCAAAGCAAAATTTAAGTATATCATAAACCTCATATTTATTCATAATTTTTCCGGTTAGATGGGAGACCCCAAGAGCAAGGTGTGATGAGCACATTAGTAAGTTTTCCCTTAGTTATGAAACCAAGGTTATCGAACAAGTAGGAGTAAGGAAACAACTCCAAGGTGTTGCTAGCAACTTGGAATCTGCACAACACAACCACAGAATTTGCCCCAACTTACATTGATGTTGTCAAGCTTATTGGTTTGCTGAAAACAAAGGATTAAACGTATAGTGTGGAAGATAGTAATGCTTGTAGAAAGTAAACAGTAAATGGTAGATGGAATATCAATGATAAAGTAATGGACTGGGGTCAACAGTTCACTAGAGGTGTTTCTCAATAAGATAAATAGCATGTTGGGTGAACACATTACATTTGGGAAATGATAGATTGAAAATGCATAAACATGCATGTAAAAGTCATGATGATTCCTATGAGATTCGGGCATTACAACATAATACATAGACCGTAATCCAACTGCATCTATGACTAATAATCCACCTTCTAGTTATCATCCAAACCCCTTCCAGTATTAAGTTGCAAGCAACGGATAATTGCATTAAGAAAAGTGTGTAAAGTAAACAATACAATTTCCCTTGGGCAAAGGATTGTTGTTCTCTCCCTAGTAGCAACAGCACATCTACAACCTTAGAAGTTTCTGTCACTCTCCTAGATTACTAGAGGCATGAACCTACTATCTAGCATAAATACTCCCTCTTGGAGTTGCAAGCATATACTTGGCCAAAGAATCTACGAACAACGGAAAGCATGCAAGGTTACAAATAACATAGACATGATAGAATCAATAATCAATCTTGAACATAGTACTCAATATCTATCGGATCCCAACAAACACAACATGTAGGATTACAAATAGATGATCTTGATCACGAACGGAGCTCACAAGATCTAAACATGATAGCACAAAGGAGGAGAAACAACCATCTAGCTACTGCTATGGACCCATAGTCCAAGGGTGAACTACTCACGCATCACTTCTAAGGATGGCATGGCAATGAAGAAGGCCTCCGGGATGATCTCTCCCCTCCGACAGGGTGACGGGAAGAGCTTCAGATCCCCCCGATCAAGAGATGGAGATGGCGGCGGCTACAGACTATTTCGTGGAGATTTGATCAAGTCCTTAGGGTTTCTACATCGGGGTACTTTTATAGGCCTAGGGTGGTCCCGCACCAGGGGGTGTGGCCACCCTGTGGCGCCCCTCCGTCTCTCCTCTGGAGTCCGTGTTCGCTCCGGTAAAATATTGACTTTGGCTTTTGACCCGTCCAATTCCGAGAATATTTCCTTACTAGCTTTTCTGAAACCAAAAACAGCAGAAAACAGGCAACTGGCATCGCAGCATCTTGTCAATAGGTTAGTTCCAGAAAATGTATAAAAGTAACTCCAAGTGTAGACAAAACATAAGAAAGTTGATAAAAAACAAGCATGGAGCATCAAAAATTAGAGATACATTTACGACGTGTCAATCAACGAGCTAGTTTATAAGAGAGGCATAACTAGGAACTTTCCATTTGTTTATTAAACACACATGTATTAACGTTTCCGTATTAATACAATTATATCATGCATAATAAACATCTATCATATACTTGGAATATACATAATAACAACTTTATTATTGCCTCTCAGGGCGTATTCCCTTCATTTATTGCATGGAGATTTAATTGAACCTAATAAAATTAAACTAGACTCTTGATCGAGAGGAGCTTTTATGGATACCTATAACTACAGCTTGGACTTTACTTAATAGAATTCGCGATCATAGAGTTTCATGGAATTTTGGTCCTAGAAGTGAAGGAGGCACAGAAATAGATCATGAATTTATTCATGACTATAATAAAAAGGGCCATGTTAATGAATTATCTAAAGATATTTATTTAGATTTAGATCTTGTGTTGCAAGTTGTTAAAGCTTTTACAGAACACATCAAAGCTCCAAAAGAGGGTTCTATTAAGTATGATCCACCACCTGAACCTGAAAAGAAAAGAGAAGTTAAGGAAACATTGGACTACCTAGAACCAATGTATGAGATACCTTTCCCTAACACTGCACAGAAGCATATTTTTGAATATGAATAGGTCAAGGAAGTACAGGGGGAGAAAGAAGAGGAAAATGTGCCAATAACTGAAGAACATCTGGATGAAACCAAAGATGAAGAGGTAACCAAGGAAGCAATCATGGCTATGTATGCACATTGTAACATAGTTGAACTTGATGAAGAGACTTCTATATTGGTTGAAGGTAAAATTAAGGTAAAAAAATGTGGGTAAGCCTATCCTTCCCTACATAATTAAATATTATAGTTTATGTGATCTTGGCACCGAAGTGAATGCTATATCTTATGATTTTTATTTATAAATAAAAGAAGAGATAGCATCGGCTACAATTGAAAATACTGATATCACAATTATGTTAGCCAATAAAAATATTAGAATTCTAATGGGAGTAGTTGAAGAGGCAACTGTCACAATTGGCAATAAAAAATTTCCTATCGATTTTGTAGTTGTTGATATGCCAATTGATGCTCTCCGTCCAATCATATTTGGAAGAAAGTTTTTGAGTGATATATAGGTGCCACGGTCGATTTCAAAAAGGAGGTTGTATCCCTTAAGCTTGGGAAAGAGGAAAAATAATTCCACATTTCCAAATTTAAAGAAAAATATCCAAATTCACAAGAATAAGAGAAAGAAAAAACCACTGAGGAGATGGCAGCTCTTTTCTTAAGTAATCAAGAAGAAAAAATAAATGAAATCTCAAATTA
This sequence comes from Avena atlantica, assembly GCA_910589765.1. Taxonomy (NCBI): domain Eukaryota; kingdom Viridiplantae; phylum Streptophyta; class Magnoliopsida; order Poales; family Poaceae; genus Avena; species Avena atlantica. The sequence continues at coordinate 4,248,211 of OU342739.1, forward strand.
TGAGGAAATAATTATGGATGATAGAACTTTAGAAGAATTAGAAAGTGAATTTTATTCATTTCCCATTGAAGAACCTCTAACTGTTGAAGCTTTTGAAGAGCCAGAAAAGAGAGGGGATGAAGAATTACCACCCCCAGAATTAAAAACTCATGAAGAAGAAGAGTATAGATTCTTAGATGATACTAATATATTCCTTGTTATTATTAGTGCTAAACTTTCAGGAGAAGAAGAAGAAGAACTCATGAAGGTACTAAAGAAACATCGCAAGGCCTTTGGGTACTCAATGGATGACTTGAAGGGTATTAGTCCCATGATAGCCGTCCATCAGATATTCATGGAGGAAGGTGCTAAACCAGTTGCAGAATTTAATAGAAGACTAAAGCCTGAAATGAAGGAAGTAGTAAGAAAAGAAATAGTATGCCTACTTGATGCAGGTATAATTTATCTAGTAAAAGAAAGTGAATGGATAAGTCAAGTTCATTATGTTCCTAAGAAAGGCGGCTTTACTGTTGTTCCTAATGAAAAAATGAATTGATTCCTACTAAGACATAGGATGTGCATAGATTTCAGGAAATTGAACAAGGAGACTATGAAATATCACTATCCTTTACCGTTCATAGATCAAACCTTGGAGAGCTTAGAAAACCACACACATTTTTGCTACTTGGATGGATACTCTGGTTTTTCCCAAATAGTTGTTCATCCCGATGACCAAATTAAAACAACTTTCATTAGTCCTTATGGTTTACATGCTTATCGATGTATGCCTTTTGGGCTATGTAATGCTCCAGCTACTTTTCACACATGCATGGCTGCTATTTTTGCAGATTTTATAGAACTGATAATGGAAGTATTTATGGATGACTTTTCTGTCTATGGAACTTTGTTTACTAGTTGCTTGGATAATCTCAATAGAATTTTTCTGCGTGTCGAAGATACCAATCTTGTTCTAAACTGGGAGAAGTGTCACTTTATGGTCAAAGAAGGCATAATCCATGGACACAAAGTATCAGGTAAGGGTATTAAAGTAGATAGGGCTAAAGTAGATGATATAGAGAGAATGCCACTACCAAGGGACATAAAAGGTATAAAAAGTTTTCTTGGTCATGTAGGCTTCTATAGAAGGTTCATTAGGATTTTTTCAGGAATTTCTAAACCTTTGACTAATCTATTGCAAAAAGGAGTAAGATTTAATTTTGATGATAAGTGCCTTATTTCCTTTAATATCTCGTGCTCCCATCATTAAACCACCTATATGGGATATGAATTTTGATTTAATATGTGATGCTAGTGATGATGTTGTAGGAGTAACTCTAGGACAACACATAGGTCGTAGATTTAATATTATGCAGCATGCTAGTAGAACTCTCAATAGTGCTCAAAAGAATTATCCTAAGAAAGATAACTCTTTGCTGTATTTTTCTCTTGTGACAAGTTTCGTTCTTATATTATTGATGCAAAAGTAAGAGTTCATACAGATCGTGATGGTTTAAAAGAACTCCTCGAGAGGAAGATTCATAAGCCAAGACTGATCCGTTGGATCCTTTTACTTCAAGAATTTGAGTTGCAGATTATGTAGAGACGAGAAGCAAAGATAGTGGATGTAGAATCTCTATGTGCCCAACAAGATACCGATCTTATTGAGAGGAACTTTAGTCTTGGTGATTTTTTTTGAAGAATTGCTAAATGAGCTAAGGACAAATCCTCCCAACAAGAAGAATTCCTTGTTGTTGGAGGAGCTTGTCACTCCTGGCTAAACAAATGGTAAGTGGAATGTAAGTTTTCTAACTCTAATAAGTGCTTTGTTTTCACAATTTCTACTATTCCAAATTTTGTGTTTAAATTCCTCTTGTTTTTCTGAAGTTTTCGAGGGATTTCTGTAACTATACGGCCGGAGAAAAATCTCCCACCGTATAATTGATCGTTAAACATTTTGTATCCCCTTGCAAAATAAATTAGAGGTACTGTATCTATACGACCAGAGAAAATTGTCCTGCCGTATAGTTGGTCGTCAAAGCTTCTGTATCATCGACCCGTTTTCCTTCTTTTATTCATCGATAAAAAATGCTTTGTCGGTTCCTAGTCGGTCACCTAACCGACCTGGGCTCGATATATTTGGAATTATCTCCCCGAAACCAATTATACGGACCGCGACTATATAGTTGGTCGTTACGGCGCAGGACTCCTCCAAATATGAGAGTGGTTGTTCTATGTTATGCCTGCAAGAAACAAAGAAGGAATCTTTTGATGTGGCTTTTATTAAATCATGTTGTCCCAAAATATTTAATGATTATGTCTATGTTCCTTCAACTGGTGCTTCTGGTGGTTTAATCATTATTTGGAATAGTTCTTTATTCTCTGGAATGGTTCTGCACTATGAACAATTTGCTATTTCTGTTCATTTTACTTCAACACAGTCTACTCAAACTTGGACATTAATTAATGTGTATGGACCATGTGCTGGAGAAAGGAGAGAGCAATTTGTGAGATGGTTATTTCATCTAGATATTCCTGATGATGAAGACTGTATTATTATGGGGGATTTTAATTTATTTAGAACTCCTAATAACAGAAACAAACTTGGAGGAAATGTCAATGACATGTTAATTTTAATGATTTCATAAGGGAGCAAAATCTGACTGAACTGCCTATTAAGGGAAGGCAATACACTTGGAGCAATATGCAGGATGATCCTCTCCTTGAGCAACTAGATTGGTTTTTCACCTCTATCCATTAGACTGCAAGTTACCCAAATACAGTGGTTATTTCACAAGGGAAGCCAACATCAGAACACTCCCCATGTATTGTCACAATTCAAACAAAGATTCCTGAAAGTAAGACTTTTAGATTTGAAAATTACTGGGTTGCCCATCCTGGCTTCCTAGAAACAATGTCCAAAAGTTGGGAGAAACCAACCTTTAAAAAGAATTGTGCAGCCAACATTAATGCTAAGTTCAAGAGATTAAGGTATGATTTGAAATTTTGGAGTAAATCCATCTCCAGACTTTCAATTTGTATTGATAATACATATAAAACTTTAGCTGAATTGGATAATCTTGAAGACAGAAGAGGTCTTTTTTGTCATGAAAAGAATTTCAGGAAAATCTTAAAGACACACTTGGCCAGATTGTTAGATTATCAGAATATATATTGGAAAAAGAGGTGTACAGTAAGAAGGACAAAATTTGGGGATGAGAACACTAATTTTTTCATAATTATGCTACTGAAAGATATAGAAGGAACAATGTAGCCTCAATCAGACACTCTGATGGGTCACTGGTGACATAGCATGTTGACAAGGAGGAGATATTTTATCAAACATATAAAGAAAGACTAGGCTCTGCAACTCAACCAGCTATGGTATTGGAATTAGAAGATCTTATTACCCCTACACCTGGACTTGATAGACTATCTACTCCTTTCACTAAAGAAGAAATTGATAAAGTTGTTCAGGAAATGCCAACTGACAAAGCACCTAGCCCTGATGGTTCCAATGGCCAATTTCTCAAAAGTTGCTGGCATATTATCAAAAAGGATATTTATTTATTATGTTTCCAGTTTCATGAAGGAAATATAAACTTGGAAAGCATTAACATGGGACACATTGCTCTAATTCCAAAGGTTGGCTCCCCTGAAACTGTTAATGATTATAGGCCCATCACTCTTCTGAATTGTATACTAAAACTTATTACCAAAATACTGGCAAATAGATTACAGAAGGTAGTCCTTCATATTGTGAACAAAAATCAATATGGGTTTCTTAAAGGGAGAAACATACAAGATTTCTTGGCTTGGGCTTTTGAATTTATTTACCAATGTGAGACTTCAAAAAAGGAAATCAAGTTATTAAAGTTGGACTTTGCCAAAGCCTTTGACACAATTGATCACTTTGCTATGATCAAGATTATGAGACAAATGGGATTTGATGAAAGATGGTTGAAATGGATTGAAATTATTTTTGGGACAGGTAAATCAGCTATTTTATTGAATGGGGTCCCTGGAAGACAATTTCACTGTATGAGGGGTGTCAGACAAGGAGATCCTCTCTCTCCTCTGATATTTGTTCTTGCTGCTGACCTCTTACAGTCTGCCATCAATAAAGCCTTTAGGGAAAATATTTTGCATGCTCCATTCTCTCCTGACTTTGGTCAAGATTTCCCAATTATATAATATGCCGATGATACATTAATTATCATGCCTTCCTGCATAGATCAAGTTCATTTCATGAAGGAGATTCTTCAGAAATATGCCACTTCTACTGGACTGACAATCAATTTTCAAAAGTCCAACATGATACCTATTAATTTGTCAGAAGACAAGACTAAGGAAATTGCAGATATAACTGGCTGTACTGTGGCCTCTACGTCCTTTACATATCTAGGTCTACCATTGGGGATTACCAACCTACTGTATATGATTTAATGCCTCTGGTGGATAGGATTGAAAGGAAAGTTTCAGCTTCTTTTCTAATGATGTCATATAGTAGCAGGTTTCAGTTATAAATTCTTTATTGGCTTCCATTGCAACTTTTGCAATGTGTTCAATTAAATTACTAGAGAAAATCATAAATCATGTGGAGAAAATTCAAAGACACTTTCTATGGAACAAAAAAGCAGAGGATGGAGAGAAATGTTATTCATTGGCAGCATGGGACAAAATTTGTAGACCAAAGAAGAAAGGAGCACTGGGAATTCTAAATCTTAGGGTACAGAATGATGGGCTCTTATTAAAATATTTACATCAATTCTATAATAAAGTTGACACTCCATGGGTCACTTTGATTTGGAATGCCTTCTATAATGATAAGATTCCCCATGCTCTATCTCCTAGAGGATCCTTCTAGTGGAAGGATGTTTTTAAACTGTCTCACATTTTTAGAGGTATTGCTTTGAGCTCAATTGGCAATGGCACTTCAACTTTATTTTGGAAGGACAATTGGTAACATGGGGTATTTTAAGACAGCCATCCTAGGATTTTCTCCTATCTCAGGAAAGAAGACATGTCTGTTCAAGAATTCCTTTCATCAGATTCACTACATAGTACTTCTTTCCTTCCTCTCTCTCCTGAAGCCCTGGAGGAATTAAAAGACATTTAGAATATATGCAGAGAAGTAACAATGACCCAAGATAATTCAGACAAATGGTCATATGTTTGGGGTAATGACAAATTCTCTTCAAATCTATAATATCAATTCTATTTCAAGGACTTAGAGCCACACATCGCCTTTAAATGGTTATGGAAAACCAAATGCACCCCAAAATTCAATTTTTTTGGATGCCTAGTCTTATAAGACAAACTAAACACCAGAAATATGCTAAGAAGGAGAAATTTCTCTCTAATTTTAGGTTATGATTGCCTAATGTGTGCCAATCCTTCAGAAGAAACTATCGAGCGTATGATTTTTGAATGCTCCTTTAGCAAATCTTGTTGGGACCTTCTCGATATAACTTGGCCCTCAGGAACTACAAGATTACAGATAATTGAATTAGGAAAGGCTTCTTGGAACCAAAAGCTATACATGGAAATTGTTTTGTTAGGAGCCTTGAACATCTGGAAAGAAAGGAATAACTTACTATTGTAAGGTTCCCAACCTTTAATAAGGTAGAGATCCCTGTGTTTACAATGCTAGTCCCTGGATCAATAGCTAGCATCAACAGTTAAGATGTAATATCAAGAAACAAAGGTCATACTACAACTTTATAACCAGGAATAAAATAATTTATTACATCTTACATAGCTCATTTGGCTATCTCATTACAATGCAGCAGAATATAATAATAGCATGGGGTCCTTCATCTTCAAAGTGCCACAGGCAGTCATGTTGGTTGTAGACTTGTAATCCTAATCAATAAACTTCACTAACATCAAACAAACCTGCAATATAATAAGTTACAGCCACAAGGGTCAATACATTTGAATTGTATTGGCAAGTGATACTATGGTAGTATAGTGGAGTCTATCATCTATATGCATTTGGCTAAGTGGAGCTTAGGCTTGCTTTGCTCAAAATAGATTTTCCTTATCATTTGAAAACACTAAGTTCTTGCTTGACAAAATCACCCAAGGCATCTCCCAATAGAAATTGGTGATCCTTCAACCCTTGTTCAACCACAAAGTTTTAACTTAGAAATTGGGATGAGGAGATTCTTGATAGCTTCCATGTCTTGATGCTCAAATTGTCCTTTACCAGGGACATGGCTAAGTACTTAGATTTTACACTCTGCAGAGGTGGTGCACTTTCCCCCACAAGACTAGATTTTCACCAAGACAAGATCTTTCAGAAGCCTTCCCTTAGACCAGAATGGACGCGTTCCAACCTATCATCCCCTACCACCAACTGTCCATTTGGCTAAGTTATTGCAACCTATATGATCCAGGCAGAGCCCATAATGCCAAGTGGCTACACTTGAAGCTTCTCAACATTTGACATCTCAAATCTCTTTGTTCCTGGGTGGCCATCCACAAGTGTGATACACAAGGTAAACCATAGAAATGGGCCTTGTGTAACCACTCAACACAAACCATTCCTTCCATTCCACCCAAGTGATTCATTCACTTAGTTGTTTTATTAAACAAAATACAAGTGCTTGACTTAGAAATGTTCCATAGTATGAATATATTCCACCCTTGTTTTTACTAGCTAAGCTAAGCATGGTAGTAGTAGGAATCTTAACTTAGGATAATTCTACTAAGGTTTCATCTACTAGGATTTCCCATGGCATAGTTTACACTTAGCAAAATTCCATGCAAGTCCTACTTAGAAATATCACTAATGCATAGTGAAAATAATGGGACAAAAGTATGAAGCATCACTTTCCTTTTTGGTAGAGAATATAAGTTCACTCCTTGTCTTTGCAATATTCACACTCTTCAAATCACTACAATTCAATCAAGCAAGGTACAATTTCAATCTACCATTCAAGCAAACATCACATAAAATAATAGAAACAAAACAATGCATGCAAGCATGCTAAAGATTGTTTTATATGGAAAAGTGATTTCTAATAGGTTATAAACATTCTAAAACATCTATTGGTCATTTTATAAAAGTGGAAAATCATTTGCAAAAGATTTTACTTATAAATCATTTTTAAACCAAATCAATATTTTATGTGGTTGAAAATGCCTTTAGCAAAGTAATAATCTTTATAGGGTTCACCAAATACATTTTTAATTCTAAAACATGGTGTTTGGGATCAGAGAGTTTATTCCAAAACATTTCGCAAAGATTTTCTCCCAACAGTATTTTTAATAAATAAAGATTATTTTTATTTAACTAGAAATGCTTTAAATCAAAGATTTATTCTTTTGCTTCACCACCTATGTTTTTGAAACCACAAATTGATTTCTAGGGTCAGTAGGTTCAAACAATCCATTTGCCCAAAGGTTTTATCACCAAAATAATTTTAGAACAATTTTTATATCCAAAATATGCCAGCATAAGTTTCTGCAAAAACAACCAATTTAACATAAGCATTTTACTAAACAAAGTCTATGGTTAGAATGTACTTGTCTTTTTTATTCCATTGATATAAAATTTGCAAAATTTGGACGTGTGGTTTGAAAGTTATGAATTTTACAAATTGGAACATCTAATAGATCATTTCTGGTTTTTAAAACAGAAGCTGGGCCACGTGGCGCGTTTCTATAGGCTGGTACCAGTTCGTGTGGATCAGCCTTTCTGGTGCGTTAGATCTAAACAGATCGTGTGGCACAGATCTGTCCTTATCCCTTCGTTAAGTCAAACTATCGCGTGCCTCGGATCTGGATCGGACGGCTCCTATCGCCTTGCCAAGAACTGGCGGCACGACGACGGTGGCGCGCGGCGGCGGCGCTCTGCTAGCGGCGCTGCGGAGGATACAGGAAGAGAGAGAGAGGATGAGGTTGCTCACCAGGTTCGCGGGGTGACGCTGAAGATCAACGTGCTTGCTGCTTGTATAGGGGCGCACGGGGTCAGTTGGAATTCCTCGCCGGAGTTCTCTCTGGCGACGGTTGCTCTCTGTCTGAGACGGTGGCGAGGCTTCGGTGCGCACTCGAGGGAGAGGAGGGTACGGTTATATGCGTAATGTCGTGGCGAGGATGCGTGTGTGAAAGAGAAAGAGAGGGGCAGTCATTACTAACCAGGGAAGTGTCGCCGGAGTGGAAGCAGACGGCGACGCGCTCGGTGGTCGTCGTTGCCGAGGTTCTGGGGCGCACACGAGCAAGCCTAGGTTACTGGAAGATGTAGTGGTTGATGGGGAACATGCCAGCGTGATCTAGGGGGCAAGGCGCGGCGAGGAGCTGCCGGAATTTGCTCGGAGGTTCGCCGGAGGCAGCGGCAGTGCAGGTGGAATTGGAAACAGCCTGGGGGCTCCCGTGCAGTGGTTTCTGAGGGGAAAGGAAGGGGAGAGGGAGGTGGTTAAACGGGCGAGGTCGTGGGTGTGATTTACTAAGCCAATTACGCGAATTGAACGTGCAGCAGAAACGGCCGGCGAGGCGTGGCCTTCGCGCGCGGGTGAAGAAGATTTATTATTGTTTCAAAAACTCCATTTAAAAACTAAATCTTTCCAAATCTTTTCATTAGGTTTTATCTATTTATTTGGGTGTCAAATAATTCACCATTTTGATATGATTTATTAATCATTTAAATTGGGTATTTGTCTTTATTCCAATGGAATTAAATATAATTTTAATTCCATAAATTATATTTGGAAGATTTCTTTGATCTTATTTAAGTTAATTAAAAAACTGTTATTCCACTTGGGTAAATTCCAAATATCATTTTCCCATGATTTATTTAATCATTTCTAATAGGGATTTTATCTTTATTCAAATAGAATAGGATTTGGTTAATTCCCTTTCAATTAATTTGAAAACTCTTTATCCATTATTTTATTTGGATGGATTATATTTCTTCCATTTTCTTATGGATTAGGTCAAGATTTAATTTGGCCTTTAAATATTCCTCATTTAATATTTCTATCTTTATCTTATAAATCCCATATCTTTTTATTTATAGATCCAAACTTAGTGATTTCAATTTGTAAAATCTTATTTGATGTTTATTTATCCCTTTAAATATCTTTAGGATTATTTGCTCACCATTTGGTATGGATTTTAGATAAGTGTCTCATTAGCTTTGGAAATTACTTTTCCTTATCTTACTAAATTCATAAGATTTTACCTATGGCTCCAAATTGGGTGAATTCAATTTATATGGTTTTATAATATTTCTATTTGTCATTCTTGATCATTTTGAAATGTTAGTTGGACAACTTTTTATATGGGTCAAATGCATGATCTTAGAGATAACTTGAAAATGATTTTCCTCCATTAGGGTTTTAGGGTTTTGGTTTATTTCTCAAGTGTTTTAAATTTCCAGATGCATTTATGAAGAATGCATTTCACTTCATTTGAATTTAGTTGGTTTCAAATATTACCCAAAGTTTGTTGAAGATGGGATTTTAAGTTTCCATTTAGAAACAAAAAGTTTCTTTTCACTCTAAATTTCAACAATTATTTATTTTGTTTATTTATTTTTCACATTACAAAATTTGGAAAATTTTGGTTTGTGACAGGCTACCACCCTTAAAATAAATCTCGTCCCGAGATTTGGGGAAGATAGGGTTACAAGTTGTCTCAAAGCAGCTAGGGTACTACCACCCTTAAAAATTTTCCAACTAGATTACTTCTTGGCTTGCTTGGGGTCTTGATGAAGCTTCTCTAGACACTTGTCTGCAAAATGGCCTAGCTCTTTGCATTTGAAACACATCACTTGGCTGATATCTTTCTTTTCCTTCGGTATCATTGCCTCTTGTTTGTTTCCTTGGTTCTTATTCTTTTCCGGGCAATCACTGGCATAGTGTCCCATTTCTTTGCAATTGTAACATTGTAACTGGCTTATGTCCTTCTTATTTTTGGGTCTCTCCAAAGCTAGGAGTTCTTCTAGTTCATGCTCTTCATACTTCACCACATAGGTGGGAAATCTTTCTCTCTTCTTGGGGCAGTTACTAGAGATATGACCTTCTTCTCCACAAGAGTAGCAACACTTTGTGGTCACTTTGGATTTGTCCCTATGATGCATGGTTTTGACTTTGCCTTCATCCTTCTTGGCATAATTTGTTCCTTCATGAGGGTTTACAAACTGTTGATGCACTCCACCTTGTTTCCTTTGTTGAACTATGGAATAGATGGGGCATTGGATAGGGACATGATTATTTCTTTCACATAGGAAACAAGTAGCTTGAGATGTGGGGCATTGACTTGTTGGATGTTTCTCTTCACAATTGGGGCATTGATATTCATGCTCTTTGGAAGTGTGATCCTTGTCTCCACAAACATTGCAAGCTTGAGTTCCTTCTAAAATATCATCCTTGACATCCTTGTTGTCATAAACTCCTTGGGAAGAGTTGTCTCCCATGTTGATCATTTGAGTGGTCATCCCTTGCAGCAATTGGGATTGGATTACCAAAAACTTTTGTATCGTTGGGTCTAACCCATTGTTGTTGGCTAAAAACTGAGTTGTCACTTGGTTCAACTGGGTTTGGTTTGCTAGTAGTTGTTCTCTCATGTGCATTACTTGGTTGTTGGTGTCACCATTCTTGATGTTGGAGTATCTTGGAGAAGTCATCTGTTTGGGTTGGATTGGGATTAGAATGGGCAAAAGATTTCTAAGGAATAATTCTAATCACACACATCACAATTCACACAAGCAATGTGCAAGCAATCACAAACAAACATTCCACTCAAACAACAAGTTTCAAGCACATTTTTAGGCAATACTATATTTTTTCTACAACACATAAGTTGGTGGGTTTTATCTAAACTTAATGTGGTGGTCCAACTATATGGTTCACTTGAGATCTTTCCATCCTTCTTGGTTGATTCTTCTTGCATGAGATGATGGTTTCCTTGGAAAAATTCTTGTGTCTTGGTCACAAAACTCCAAAGGTGATGATGATTCCTAAGTTGTGTTTCCTTAGTCTTCAAATCTTGAGCATTATTTCTTGTCTCACTTGTAGTCCTTAGTGATATCCAAGTTGAAGTCCTTGTTGAGAATAAGGTTGAAATCACTTGAGTTGGTGAAGTCCTTGGTAAAAGTAAAGTTGAAGTCTTTGGCCATGGGGAAGGCTTTATCCATCAAGTTGAAATAGACAAGATGTAGAATCAAAACCAAAATGGTTGAGGAAAGAGTTTACAAGATTGTTGATAAATAAGTTTTGGAACAAATACAACTCCTATTTTTCTAAGGGGTTTTGTCCAATCCTAGGGTTATGAATCCTACAGGCAACACAGTGCTCTGATACCATCTGTAAGGTTCCCAACCTTTAATAAGGTAGAGATCCCTGTGTTTACAATGCTAGTCCCTGGATCAATAGCTAGCATCCACAGTTAAGATGTAATATCAAGAAACAAAGGTCATAATACAACTTTATAACCAGGAATAAAATAATTTATTACATCTTACATAGCTCATTTGGCTATCTCATTACAATGCAGCAGAATATAATAATAGCATGGGGTCCTTCATCTTCAAAGTGCCACATGCAGTCATGTTGGTTGTAGACTTGTAATCCTAATCAATAAACTTCACTAACATCAAACAAACCTGCAACATAATAAGTTACAGCCACAAGGGTCAATACATTTGAATTGTATTGGCAAGTGATACTATGGAAGTATAGTGGAGTCTATCATCTATATGCATTTGTCTAAGCGGAGCTTAGGCTTGCTTTGCTCAAAATAGATTTTCCTTATCATTTGAAAACACTAAGTTTTTGCTTGAAAAAATCACCCAAGGCATCTCCCAATAGAAATTGGTGATCCTTCAACCCTTGTTCAACCACAAAGTTTTAACTTAGAAATTGGGATGAGGAGATTCTTGATAGCTTCCATGTCTTGATGCTCAAATTGTCCTTTACCAGGGACATGGCTAAGTACTTAGATTTTACACTCTGTAGAGGTGGTGCACTTTCCCCACAAGACTTGATTTTCACCAAGACAACCTTTCAGAAGCCTTCCCTTAGACCAGAATGGACGCGTTCCAACCTATCATCCCCTACCACCAACTGTCCATTTGGCTAAGTTATTGCAACCTATATGATCCAGGCAGATCCCATAATGCCAAGTGGCTGCACTTGAAGCTTCTCAACATTTGACATCTCAAATCTCTTTGTTCCTGGGTGGCCATCCACAAGTGTGATACACAAGGTAAACCATAGAAATGGGCCTTGTGTAACCACTCAACACAAACCATTCCTTCCATTCCACCCAAGTGATTCATTCACTTAGTTCTTTTATTAAACAAAATACAAGTCCTTGACTTAGAAATATTCCATAGTATGAATATATTCCACCCTTGTTTTCTACTAGTTAAGCTAAGCATGGTAGTAGTAGGAATCTTAAATTAGGAGAATTTTTCTAAGGTTTCATCTGCTAGGATTTCCCATGGCATAGTTTACACTTAGCAAAATTCCATGCAAGTCCTACTTAGAAATATCACTAATGCATAGTGAAAATAATGGGACAAAAGTATGAAGCATCACTTGACTTTTTGGTAGAGAATATAAGTTCACTCCTTGTCTTTGCAATATTCACACTCTTCAAATCACTAAAATTCAATCAAGCAAGGTACAATTTCAATCTACCATTCAAGCAAACATCACATAAAATAATAGAAACAAAACAATGCATGCAAGCATGCTAAAGATTGTTTTATATGGAAAAGTGATTTCTAATACGTTATAAACATTCTAAAACACCTATTGGTCATTTTATAAAAGTGGCAAATCATTTGCAAAAGATTTTACTTATAAATCATTTTTAAACCAAATCAATATTTTATGTGGTTGAAAATGGCTTTAGCAAAGTAATAATCTTTATAGGGTTCACCAAATACATTTTTAATTCTAAAACTTGGTGTTTGGGGTCAGAGAGTTTATTCCAAAACATTTCCCAAAGATTTTCTCCCAAAAGTATTTTTAATAAATAAACATTATTTTTATTTGACTAGAAATTCTTTAAATCAAAGATTTATTCTTTTGCTTCACCAACTATGTTTTTGAAACCACAAATTGATTTCTAGGGTCAGTAGGTTCAAACAATCCATTTTCCCAAAGGTTTTATCACCAAAATAAATTTAGAACAATTTTTATATCTAAAATATGCCTACACAAGTTTCTGCAAAAACAACCAATTTAACAGTAGCATTATACTAAAAAAGTATATGGTTAGAAAGTACTTGTCTTGCTCATTCCATTGATATAAAATTTGCAAAATTTGTACGTGTGGTTTGAAAGGTATGAATTTTACAATTTGGAACATCTAATAGATCATTTATGGTTTTTAAAACAGAAGTTGGGCCACGTGGCGCGTTTCTATAGGCTGGTACAGATTCGTGTGGATCAGCCTTTCTGGTGCGTTGGATCCAAACAGATCGTGTGGCATAGATCTGTCCTACCCCTTCGTTAAGTCAAACTATTGCGTGCCTCGGATCTGGATCGGACGGCTCCTATCGCCTTGCCAAGAACTGGCAGCGCGACAACGGTGGCGCGCGGCGGCGGCGCTCTGCTAGCGGCTCTGCGGCGGCTACAGGAAGCGAGAGAGAGGATGAGGTTGCTCACCAGGTTCGCGGGGTGACGCTGAAGCTCAACGTGCTTGCTGCTTGTCGAGGGGCGCACGGGGTCAGTTGGAATTCCTCGCCAGAGTTCTCTCTGGCGACGGTTGCTCTCTGTCGGAGACGGTGGCGAGGCTTCGGTGCACGCCCGAGGGAGAGGAGGGTACGGTTAGATGTGCAAAGTCGTGGCGAGGATGCGTGTGTGAAAGAGAAACAGAGGGGCGGTCATTACTAACCAGGGAAGTGTCGCCGGAGTGAAAGCAGACGGCGACGCGCTCGGTGGTCGTCGTTGCCGAGGTTCTAGGGGGCGCGAGCAAGCCGAGGTTACTGGAAGATGCAGTGGTTGCTGGGGAACATGCCAGCGTGATCTAGGGGGCAAGGCGCGGCGAGGAGCTGCCGGAATTTGCTCAGAGGTTCGCCGGAGGCAGCGGCAGTGGAGGTGGAATTGGAGACATCCTGGGGGCTGCCGTGCAGTGGTTTCTGAGGGGAAAGGAAGGGGAGAGGGATGTGGTTAAATGGGCGACGTCGCAGGTGTGATTTACTGAGCCAATTACGCGAATTGAAACGAATTAACGCGATGCAGAAACGGCCGGTGAGGCATGGTCTTCGCGCGCGGGTGAAGAAGAGGAACCTGGAAGGTGGGTCGGGCGTCAGCGAGTGAGAGAGAGGGGAGGTGGGGGCAAGATGTCAGCGACGGTGCGGGTCAATTTGCGGGTGCGGTGGGAAGATGGGCTTGCTGGGCCAGGATGGGCTTTGTTGGCTGGGTTGCTTTCTATTCTCTTTTTTTTTATCTGTTTCTTTTTCTTTTTCCATTTCTTTTATTCTGTTTTGATTTTGATTAGTCAATTCAGACAACTTTTGAATTTCAAACTTCAACAAAACTTTGTGTAGGTGTTAATACTGATTAATAACACATTCCAAAGTCAAATTTAGAATAATATATTTATTCTTTTTAGGGGATATTAATTAATTAAAATAGGCCCTTGTATTAATTCAAATAAGATTTATTATTGTTTCAAAAACTCCATTTGAAAACTAAATCTTTCCAAATATTTTCAGTAGGTTTTATCTATTTATTTGGGTGTCAAATAATTCACCTTGAATTATTTGGAATAATTTTGATATGATTTATTAATCATTTAAATTGGGTATTTGTCTTTATTCCAATGGAATTAAATATAATTTTAATTCCATAAATTATATTTGGAAGATTTCTTTGATCCTATTTAAGTTAATTAAACAAATTTTATTCCACTTGGGTAAATTCCAAATATCATTTTCCCATGATTTATTTAATCATTTCTAATAGGGATTTTATATTTATTCAAATAGAATAGGATTTGGTTAATTCCCTTTCAATTAATTTGAAAACTATTTATCCATTATTTTATTTGGATTTGGATTATATTTATTCCATTTGCTTATGGATTAGGTCAAGATTTAATTTGGCCTTTAAATATTCCTCATTTAGTATTTCTATCTTTATCTTATAAATCCCATTTCTTTTTTATTTATAGATCCAAACTTAGTGATTTCAATTTGTAAAATCTTATTTGATATTTATTTATCCCTCTAAATATATTTAGGATTATTTGCTCACCATTTGGTATGGATTTTAGATAAGTGTCTAATTAGCTTTGGAAATTACTTTTCCTTATCTTATTAAATTCTTAAGATTTTACCTATGGCTCCAAATTGGGTGAATTCAATTTCTAAGGTTTTATAATATTTCTATTTGTCATTCTTGATCTTTTTGAAATTTTTGTTTGAAAACTTTTTATATGGGCCAAATCCATGATCTTAGAGATAACTTGAAAATGATTTTCCTCCATTAGGGTTTTAGGGTTTTGGTTTATTTCTCAAGTGTTTTAAATTTCCAGATGCATTTATGAAGAATGCATTTCACTTGATTTGAATTTAGTTGGTTTCAAACATTACCCAAAGTTTGTTCAAGATGGGATTTTAAGTTTCCATTTAGAAACAAAAAGTTTCTTTTCACTCTAAATTTCAACAATTATTTATTTTGTTTATTTATTTTTCACAGTATAAAATTTGGAAAATTTTGGGATGTGACAACTATTCTATGGTATTAAACCAACTGTAGCTTCTTGGAGGGCTAGACTGGTCTTAGACTTGAATCTTCTAGTCCATAGGACTAAGGAGGATCTCCATCCTCGCATCCAAAACATTATTTCCTCTCTGTAATTTTCTTTTGCCTTTACCCTACTGGCCTTGCCCATTGTAAATATGTAAAAAGACTTCTGTGATTTCTATTTAATGGCAAAGTAGTAGGAGCCTTTCCTACTGTTAGAGGTTCAAAAAAATATGCGATTTATTTTCCCAGTCGGTTTGGATTCTTTTCTTGGACGAGAATTTGGTGTTTCTCACGAGTTTTACCGACCTCTGACCCCTCTTATATACTTCCCTATTGTCTATCTGTAATCACAATCACCATGAACAAATCCACCTCTTGTCCATACAAGAGGACACACCACATAGAGCCATCAAGATCCAAGAGGCCAAGGGGAGGAGTTTCTATGGAGATTTGAAGCAATAGCGAGAAAGGCAAGGAGATCAAGACCACCCCTATGGAGTTCTTTGATGCTGATAAAGAACGTCGGAGGAGAGAGTTGAAGTCCCTCGAGTTGAAGTCCCTCGAGATCGGAGGCACCAGGGACGCCCAAGCATCTTTGGTGGCTGCGAGTTTATCTTGATAAACTTGATGAAAATATCAAGCAAACCACCGAAGCAGGTTTTTCTATGAGTCTCAAGGCTATACATACCCTCAAAAACAACAATGAGATCATTAAAGAACAAGTAAAAGTGATGGATAAGAATAATCTCCTCAACAAGCTGCACATTAAAGAACTGGAGGCCATCAATCCCTCCGTCTTAGGCTGGCCCGTGAAGAGAAGATACCACGTGCCATGGCACCAAAGTGATCTCCAATAAAACACAGTATCAAATAATCACGAGGGATTATTTGATCCCTCTTTGCTTGATTCCAAGATTGGGGAGATCTTTAATACCTTGTAATCTACCTTATATGTTTTTATTTCTATTCTAGTTTTGCATTAGTTTGAGCTCATAAATAAAGTTTGCATCATTAGAATTCCCTTCAGGATTAGTTGATCCCTCCTATGAAATTCTAAGTTTATTATAATATATGGAGCATTATTGAGTTTGAGTTTGTCTTATTGGATATATGAATGGATTGAGTATAATTTTACTTGCACTTGATGATAGCAATAGTAGTCTTCCATGGTTTGATCAATATATTGTAGGTCAATGGTTTGATTTACAAAAGGGAGAAATTATGTAATTAATTAAGATTGAAAAATAAAAACCTTGAACAAAGGAGGAATTATAAGTGCTATCAAATAGAGTGAGAACAAGTTGAGGTAAAATACTCAAGTTATAAAGATGCTTCATATATATTTGGAATTTGATAATTCAGATCGTTAAACTTTGAAATTCTTACATGAAGTGGAATATATGGCTAACTTCTTTGCACGTCACATAAACAAAAGTTTGAGCACAAATATATATAGAAAAAGAAGAAAAAGAAATATGAAAAAAAGCGAATGTGCAAAGAGCAAATAGGAATATACCACTATATTGTAGTAAGAAAAGAGACGTTTGAGATTTTGAATCCCAAGTGAATATGTTAATCATAAAAACACTTGGGACTACCTCACCAACTCATTCGGTTGAAACAAATACTTATACATCATGTTGATAATAATCTTTTATGAACTATTAATTGCTAAGGTGTGGAAGTCTGCTAATATTATTCAAATGGTTCGAGTAAGGTACTATTCATGAACTTATTTATATGTATCTTTTATGATAAACACATGCTACAACTGCCTCATTTATTTTATCGACTCGGCTTCATGAATATGAGGATCACATGCATTAAGCTAAAATTGCTCTGGACGAGCAATATTCTAAGATTGGGGAAGTTGATAAGTGCATGTTTGCATAATGTTTTAGATTATTATTTTGCATTGTAGTAGTAGGATCTTGGTATTTTACGGCGTTCACACGCACTTTTTATGTTTATTTTCACCAGGATCAGATCAGATGATGGATCCAATGGACACATTCTTGGAGTAGTTGTACTAGAGCGAAAAGAAGTAAAAACAACGTAAATCGCTTATTTGGTAAATATTAATGACGAGGTTTAATCTCGTCAATGCCCATTGTTATGGACTTGGGTTTTCGAGAAGATGGGGATGCTGGAGATCGCAGAACGGTTAGCAAACAAGCAACACGGGGACACAAGGTTTACCCAGGTTCAGGCCCCCGGAGGGAAAATCCTACTCCTGCTTGTTTGCTCTTGATTACGGCGGAACCGAAAAGTACAGGGGTGCGCAAATGCAATATGGCGTGGAGGTGTGTGTGCGGTGGTATGAGGTGTCTTCCTCGTCGTGCCCTCCTAGCCTTTATATAGAGTTAGGCAGGTCCCAGGCATAGATCGAGTCGGTTACAAGTTTTAGGGTTTACCCCTTTGAATTTCCTATCTACTCTAGTCTTGCTCTCCAAGGATCCGAAGGCGTCATGGGCCCTGGCCACCCTAAAGTATTCATGGGCCGACGTATATTTGTCGTGGGCCTTCCTTGGGCTGGACTAGGTATGCTGAGGTCGTGTACCGGCAGGGTATAACCATGTCAGTAGCCCCCGAGTGTTCAGTCGAATCGTAGATTCGGCTGAGGACTCTTCAATACTTCGGGTGCAGCTATCTCTGTCTTTCAAGAGAATGATTTGAGTCTGTAGGGATTGTTGATGCGTGTGCCTGACTCTCCCAACGGATCAGGGTCAGTTAACTATCTTAGGACAAAACAACACGATCTTCTTCAGATTCGAGTCCCTCGACTCGAACCCGGAATATATGCTGGCGTAATTCGACTCAGGCCGCGAAGGACTTACAGGAGTGGAATTCCAGTGAATTTAAATGATGTACCCAATGCGTCCGTCAGGATTTTTCATCGCGACTCTTAGCACAGATTCTTACTAGCAGAGCACATTCGTGTGCGTTACCAGGCCATCAGATGATATCTGTAGGTCTTATCTTTGTGTCACAGACATAGCATCCGAATGTTTATTACCGCGGAGGTGTTTCGGGTGGCCAAGGAGGACGTTGCTCACTTAGCATTAATTAGGGCAAAGTTGCTGAAAAAGTTTTGCATGCTGATCCGAAGGATCGCAGTCGAAGAATTCATAGGGTGCACGACCATCACTCCCTATGGGAGTAGCCCCCGAGTGTTTGTTCGAGTCGTCGAATCGAGCAGAGACTTTAATTCAGCCATTTTTCAACTTCAGGTCCGTAGGACACAAATTTTTGGGATGCTTGAATCCATTCTCCCTATGGGAGTAGCCCCCGAGTCCGTAGTGGAGTCGTAGACTTGATGTAGGACTTGAAGATATAGTTCTGTGATGTAGGGTCCTTCCCATGGTGACTCGAATTTCTTCGGTCGCTCTTGCTTGAGTCGCAAGACGAGGTCTCCTTCGATGAAGGACCTTGGGCGCAGCCGTCGGCTGTGGTAGTTGCGGAGACTCTGTTGGTACACCGCTGATCGAGCTACTGTTATGTCACGCGCCTCGTCGAGTGTGTCAACGGCGTCTTCGAGTGCGGCCGTCGATTCGGCTTCGATGTAAGCGACGACCCGTGGGGCCTTGTGGCTTACCTCTGCTGGTAGCACGGCTTCGGCTCCGTGCACCATGAAGAAAGGTGTGTAGCCGGTTGAGCTATTTGGCGTTGTGCGCAAGCTCGACAGGACCGAGGGTAGCTCTTGTGTCTAGGCTCCTGCGAGTCGCTCGAGTGGGCTCATTAGGCGCTTCTTGATGCCGGCACCGACGAGGCCATTGGCCTTCTCGACCTGCCCATTCATTTGCGGGTGCGCCACGGAGGCGTATGTGATGTTGATTCTGAGGTCTTCGCAGAAGTCCTGGAATTCTTTGGAGATGAAGTTCGACCCATTGTCGGTGATGATGATGTGCAGCATGCTGAACCTATAGAAAATGGATTTAAAGACCTTGACGGCAGTTTTTCCCTTTTGGTTAGTGAACGGAATGGCCTCAATCCACTTTGTGAATTTTTCAACTATGACCAGAAGGTACACGTGACCTCCTTTCGAGGACCTTGGCAGCTTGCCGATCATGTCGAGGCCCCATTGGGCGAAGGGCCAGGCCAAAGGTATGGGCCTGAGATCTGATCCGGGTGCGTGTGGTTTATCGGCAAACCTTTGGCACCCGTTGCATCTTTGGACGATGTCCTTGGCGTCGTTCATGGCCGTTGGCCAATAGAATCCAGCTCGTAGAGCTTTGGTGACAAGGGAGCGGCTGCATGCATGATGGCCGCAGATACCCTCGTGGATGTCTTGAAGTATGGTTTTGCCGTCACCGATGGTGACACACCTTTGTAGTACACCCTAAATCCTGCGCTTGTACAACTCGCCATTAATGATGGTGAAGGCCTTGGACCGGCGAGATATGCGCCAGGCATCTGTCGGGCTATCAGGCAGTTCTCCGTCTATCAAGTACCGGAGGTATGTGTGCATCCAAGTTTCTTCGACTGCCATGACCTGCATCAGGTTGACCACAGCGACCTCTGTGTCTAGCTTTTCGGGTCCTTCCTGTCCTTCGGGTAGCGCAGCCCCCGAGTGTTCTGCTTCTTCGGGTGATCACTTTGGGAATTTCCGTTTGATGGATGGCACGCAGATCTATTCGAGAAACACACCTGGTGGTACCCGTGCGCAGGTGGAGCCGATGTTGGCGAGTCTATCGGCCTCTTCGTTTCTTTCTCTACCAACATGCCGAAGCTCACAGCCGTCGAAGCCTCCTTCGAGTGCGTTGTAGAGTGCGCGGTACGCTATCATGTTGGCGGCGTGCGTGTCGCACTCGTTCATCGTCTGCTGGACGACGAGGTTGGAGTCACCGTAGATGACGAGGCATGTTGCGCCGCAGATCTTGGCCATCCGCATGTAGTGGATGAGGGACTCGTATTTGGCCTCGTTGTTGGAAGCACAAAACTTCATCCGGAGAACGTACTTCATCTTATCGCCCTGCGGGGAGGTCAGTATGACCCCGACTCCTGATCCCGCTTCGCGCTTGGATCCGTCGAAGTGCATCGTCCATGACTGTGTCATGTCTGGGGTGTCTGGCAGCTGTAGCTCCATCCAGTGTACAAGGAAGTCCGGGAGGACTTGAGACTTGATCATGTGGCGCTTCTCATAGACAATGTCTAGAGGTGACAACTCGATGCCCCATAGGGCACGCGTCCTGTGGCCTCCGGATTGTTCAGGACGCTGTTCAGGGGTGCCTCGTTGACGACCATCACCTGGTGCTCCTGGAAGTAGTGGCTCAGCCGACGAGCCGTCATGAACACGCCATAGGCGAGTTTCTGGTAGTGAGGGTACCTCTGCTTTGTTGGCGTCAATACCTCGCTGAGATAGTAGATTGGGCGTTGGACCCCATGGGTTTTGCCCTCTTCGGGTCCCTCGACCACCAGTACCACTACTAGGAAAACGGGCTTCAGTGGCGCACCTGAAAACATCATCTGCAGTGCGCCACGTTCCTTGCGCTACGGCTATCTCTCAGCCGTGGCGCACTGCCTAGTGCGCCACGATTGTGTAGAGACAGGCGTAGCGCACCTGCTAGTGCGCCCAGATGTTTGGGCAGGTGCGCTACCCCTAGGATCTTCTGTGGCGCACTTTCAAGTGTGCCACTAAGCTTCTATAGTGCGCTTTAGGTGTAGTGCGCCACAGAAGGTAGACCATGTGCGCCACAGATGTATTTTTTGTTTTTCTTTAATTTCCGAGCCAGATTATATACAATACAGATTATATACAATATTACAGCAGATATACACACACAGATACAAGATATACAATTATATATATAAATACGCAATATGAAAAACAAGATTGAAACAAATACATATAGATAAGTCTCATACATGAATACATAGTATAAGTTACATTGTTTCGATCAAGTTACAAAGTAGTAGTTGGTGACATGCGAATACATGTGTCGATCGAACAAGTTAGAGCTCGGAAGCTCGCCTAGACATCTAAACTAGCTAGACACAAACGCGGGATAAATAACCAAAGAAGATAAGCATGATCACCGCCGCGACGAAGGTGTAGGTCTTCATCCGGTTCCTTGTCCTAACTCCCTCTAGATAGCGCGTGTATCTAGCTTCCGCCTCCGCCATAGTGTTGTACCCTTTGTAGCTATTGCCGCTGAAACGGTGCACCTGTCTCCGGCAGTGTTCCCAATCGTCGTAGACTCCGGGAACCCGTCCCTTGTACACGACGTACCACGTCATCTATAAGTTGACAATAATAATTAACCGGTGATTGAAAAAACATATATAATTAAAGTCGCATATGAAGATACACTTATAGAAAGTACTCCTAAATCAAAAAGACCAAACTCAAAAAGCATGCCTCATATATAACTAGGTTGTTCGATACAGGAATATTCTACGATGGAACTGTTCGCCAAGTAGGTTGCACAACACCTGGACCTGTGCATAGCACAAGGCAAACAATCCCATCGCAGCACATTCACATATAGTGTGCCACGGCATTTCAATCATCGGCATTATTCTCTAAAAAGACCAAAGTAACTCAAAAAGCATGCCTCATATATATACATAGGTCGTTGGACACAGGAATATGCTACGATGGAACCGTACGCAAAGTAGGATGCATAACACCTGGACTTATGCATAGCACAAGGCGTACAATCCCATCGTAGCACATTCACATATATAGTGCGCCACGACATTTCAATCATCGACATTATTCTCGAAAAAGACCAAAGTAGCTCGAAAAGAATGCCTCATATATAACTAGCTAGGTCGTTGGACACAGGAATATGCTATGACGGAACAGTTAGCCAAGTAGGATGCACAATTCCTAGACTTGTGCATATCAGGCTAACTATCCCGTCATAGCACATTCACATATGTATTGTGTCACGACATTTCAATCATCGCCATATTCTCGAAAAAGACAAAAATAACTCGAAAAGAATGCCTCATATATATACATAGGTCGTTGGACACAGGAATATGCTATGATGGAACCGTGAGCCAAGTAGGATGCATAAGACCTGGACTTGTGCATATCACAAGGCTCACAATCCCATCATAGCACATTCACATATATAGTGTGCCACGACATTTCAATCATCGACATTATTCTTGAAAAAGACAAAAATAACTCGAAAAGAATTCCTCATATATATACATAGGTCGTTGGAGACAGGAATATGCTACGATGGAACGGTGAGCCAAGTAGGATGCACAATACCTGGACTTGTGCATATCACAAGGCTCAGAATCGCATCGTAGCACATTCACATATATAGTGTGCCACGACATTTCAATCATCGGCATTATTCTCGAAAAAAGAGTAAGAAAAAAAAAGAAGGACCAAAGTGAGCAAATGACCAAAGAGTAAGCAAAAAAACCAAGCATTGATTGATATATAATAATAATAAGCCAAATAAGTAAGCGATGATTCATAAACCTAATAAGATAAGTACACTTGTCCACACACACAAAGGTCATCTATAGTTCGTAACTACAACTAGGCCAACATCAAGCCTTCTGGCTCGGCTTAGGGAACGGGAGGATGCCTTGTCTCGTCATGAACTTCCTATAGTCACCCTGCATCTCTAGGCGATCTTCTTTGTCACGGTTATTCGGGATATTTCCTTCGTAGAAGATCCCCCCCGAAGTCATGACATCACGAAAGATGATTGCCCCAAACTGCTGCTGGATGCGATACATCTCTTGTCTAATATCCGAATCATTGATCTTGGCCTTTGCTTCGGCCCACTGTTTGAGATGATCTGGCAGCGTAGAATTCTGCTGGTCAAGTAGGAACGCCCTCATGTGATGGAGTGCGTAGTAGTCTTCCTTCTTACTGTTTTCCGGCTGCTTCACGCAGGGGAACTCCGTTACGTGGTTGAAGACGTGCCTGCCGAACTTGACCTTCGTATGCACGAAGGTGGTGCCTTCCGTCGAGGCAAAGCCAGTGAGAGCATCATCCAGAACTTCCTTGATCTTGTCGTAGTTTTTCTTCCTTTCTAGACTCCCCGAGTCGAAATACGTGGCGTGGGAATGCTTTGGCGATAAGGAGATGAGCGTGCAGTGTTCATCTCTGTGCAAAAAATTCAAATGGAATGTGTTGGAAGAAGAATGATGATGATCTAATAAAGCCAATCGACGGTGGCGAGTGAATAACAACTTACTCGGGAAAGTAAGGCACGAGAATGTATTCCATTGTCTTGTTCGCCATGAGGATTCTTTTTAGGTACGAGGCCACGATATGTCGTTCGGCAGGGGAACCCAAGCAGTCGTCACGCATGTAAGGAGGCCTTGCCACCGCTTGTCGCTGGCACGACAGGCGGTGCTGTTGTCTGTGGCATGATGGCCCCCGCCGTCCCCAAACGGATCATGCTCTTTGGCCATAGCAAGAATAAGCGGAAGCAAGTTCTGAGGACAGACGGCTCTCCTTCATCCGCTCCTGGGGGTTGAATGGGAGGTTCCAGGTCGTCGGTGATGGCAGGGGGGCACCAACATGTACTCCGGCGCCGCGGTGATGGCAGGGGGAGTCACCAACACTTGCGGCGCCGCGGTGCTAGCGGGCGGAGTCACGAACATGTAGTTCGCCTGATTCGTCGGCGCCGCATTGTTTGAGTGGCTGCTGACCATGCTTGGAATCGGGCACGGCCCTACTCGACCACCCACACTCCAGTTCGCTATTGACTCCACCAAGGTAGGCAGGAAGGACGTGAGGGTGATTGCTAGGTTGTCTTGGACGATCTGCGGGATCCACGCCACTTGTGCCTTAAGTTCTTGAACCTTGCGGTTTTCCTCCTCGCTGCTTCCCAACGGCGCCACATGCGTCCTCGGCGGTGGACCAAAATGATCCACCCAATTCTTACCCCCGAGGCCGGCCAGACGGCTAGCCGACGACGGCTTCTTCGTAACCGGCTCTATTTTCTTGGCCCGGTTCATCGCCCTGTTAAAAGGGTTATCCCACCGGGTGGCCGACGTCGACCCTGGGATGAGGAACCCTGGGATCCATGACTAGCAACAATTTCCTCCTCCTGCAGAAGAAGTAACAGTGAATCATATAGATCATCGATTAGATTGCAATCGAGTTGATCCGCGGTAATTAGATTATACTTACCACAATTTCCTCGAATTCCTTCACCGCAGGATCCGCCGTGAGTTGTTTGGTTTTTGGGTCCACATGGTAACGGGCCCTGATGAAGTTTCGAACCTGCCCGGGTTCGAATTTAGCAAAGGGGTTTTCTATCCCCTTGGATCTATACCCTTCGTCCTCCTTATTCCATTTGGCCACCGCGGTTCTGTATCCACCAGATCTGAGATGGTGATGACCTATATTCATCGCCTGTAGCACCTTTCCCCGATTACTATTGGCCAGGGCTCTTTCGGATTCACACCTCTCCTTGAACTCCCGGAACTGATCTTCGGTGATCTGCGGGTCAATCTTCTGGATCTCCTCAAGACTTTTCGTTCTTTATAGATCTTCTTTATCCGGGTTCTCCAGCTGGCCAGGGCGGTGCTCATCTTTGTGAGGGCGGATTTGTTTACTTCGTTCCCATGATAATTTGTGTTCTGATACTTAGCGGGGAACTTGTATCTTGCGTGCAGCTTCTCGAAGAGGAGTGTGCACAAGTGGCCATTATCTTTATGCCAGAGATTCTCGGTGTTGATCGAGATGGTTGTCCGGGTGATCGCCGCCACTTGCCCACCGTACCCTTTGACGACAAGGTCGGGCTCCAAAGGAACCCCTGATGGGCTCACTTCGGTAATTTCCTCCCTGACCGTGCCGACCGTGTTCGGGCACCGGTCCTTCGGCTTCTTCTTCTTCTTAGAAGGATTGCTACCACTCCCTGTGCCCTCGCCGCCATCAGTGGTTTCATCGTCCGTCGTTCCTTCGGCTTCTTCCTCAGCGTCTTCCATCTCATCATCCTCGCTCTCCGAAGGATGGTATTCTTCATCGTGTTCTAGCCGCTGGGCCGCCTCCCAGAATGTCAATTGTTTATTCGGAGGTCTGAGTTCTCCTTCAGCGCTGATGCGCTTAGAACATCTAGCCTCGTCGTTGTCACACATCTTCACACTAATAAAAAATAAATAATTGGTTAAATGCACGGAAAAATCCGGCATGACCTTTGCTAATTTTCTTAAACTAGGAGTGCCCGATTTCTGCCGAAACGGAAGTTAATCAACATTCCGGCAAAAATCGTGACTCATTTCATACAAGAACCTGCATACACACATAATAAAGTGCTTCATATACAAGCACAAGCACAATTTCAAGTGCTTCATAACCAATTGCACTTTAATGCTTGTTGTCATTTGCTGCAATCCTACAACATATAACTTAGAAGCACAAATGATAACAAGCAAGAAAATGATAGCAAGGAACTGATAACAAGAAAATAACATTTTGTTTCTGGATTTTTCTAAAAAAAATGAATTGCCAATGACTGTTGAGATATTTCTATTGTTTAATAAAAATGTGATTTGTGATATAGAGTACTGCTGATTCGGCTTAATTGTTTCTGAGTAGTGATACATCCCTGCTGTAGGCTTTATGGCAATAGGTTTGGCCAAAAATAGCTGGATGTTTACATGGACTCCAACCACACCTAATTTCTGATCAAACATGGTCACCTATATCTTTCTTCCTAGTATTGCCTACATTGGCTCTTCCTCCTTTACGAAAAGCTCAAGCCCAGCTCCTTCTCACCTGAATCACAATCATCGCCTAAAAACACTTTTACTTTACGTCCTAATCAGCAACAGCTAATATAATCATCATCTCCCCACTAGGGACCAGAACATGCATCTAACTCAGATCATGCCAAACATTTTATTCAGGGATCTAACAAACCCTCATCCTTTTGTTCTGGTGGTGCAGAAAGAAGATTGGGTACTATGGTTTCTTCAAGCCGAATAAGGGCACAAATGGATTCATCGAAGAATGAGATCTTGCCATTGCCAGGACACTCTCCTCCATCCATTAGAAAGGGAAAGAAAGCACTCCTCTGGTGAACGTCATCATGGCAAATCCTGATCACCGCCTAATGCATGCACAAAAATGGACAAGGAACAACTGAATTTGCATGCCTAGAATTGGTGCAACATGCATGTCCTGTCCATGGAAAAAGATACTACAAGACACCACACCTAGCAATGGCCAGTGGAACTACTATTGAAGTATTCTGTTGCCATGTGTACTGTACTTTAGTTTAGTTTAGTTTGAGGGAAAACCTGAACAGTCACATCTATGGCTTGTCCGTACTGTCCTCTATCTGTACATACTCTCCCTTGAGCAAATTTTTTACGGCTATATTGTCAGTAGTGTCAACAACAACAACAAAAATCATGGAAGTTACATTGCTCCATTCATAACCATGATGTAGACTATTGCTTTCTGTACTATATTATGATGGCTGCAAGGACCTATTTTTCACTTTGTGAATCGTGTATCTTGTTGGGGTTTGTGTAGAATCTTGCCTAGGATGATGCACTCCATGAACAACACAGAGACCATGAACAACACAGAAACTCCATTGTGTAGAATCTTGCCTATTATACTAGTTCCTGACCTAGAGACCATGAACAACACAGAGATCTTGCTACTGTAAACAGAGATGAACAATGATACTGCTGGAGACCATGAACCCTAACCCGTCGAGATAGGGAGAGAAGTGGAGAGGGGAGAGAGGGAGAGAGGGAGAGAGGGGAGAAGGCTCACCTCTAAGACGAGGACGATGACGAGCGCGCGGGCGAGGCGGCGGCCTCCTCCTCCTCAGCCTCGAGCGGCGGCGGCTTCCTCCTCCACTAGCAGCGGTGACCTCCACGGATCGGCAGACGTGGGCCTCCTCCTCCTCGAGCGGCGCGGGCTTCCTCCTCCACGAGCTGCACGGGCGCGGGCTTCCTCCTCCACGAGCGGCAGCGGCGCGGGCGTCCTCCTCCGCGGATCGGCTGGAGGTGGCGGCGGAGGGGATCGATCGGGCTGGGGATGGGGATGAGCGAGTGTGAGAGAGATGGGGGATTGGAATCGAAGACGTGGATAAAACCCAGATAGGCGTAGCGCACTATGCCAGAGTGCGCTACGGATGTCTGTAGAGCACTCGGGCTAGTGCGCTATGCCTATCTGGGATCTAACCACTCTATAACAACAGTCCAGCGCTCCTTCTAGCAAGAACTCTTGTCTATCCCACTGGTTCTGCCCCTTAGCTCTATTCTAAACTATGAGCACCCAGGTTCGAATTCTGGTGCTCCACTTTTTTTAAAAAAAAAATACTTTTGAATGTTCCAAAAAATGCCCAAAAGTGGTGATATATGCCATACAAGTTTTGTTTTGTTTTTAAATACTTTTAAATATTCCAAAAATGCCCAAAAGTGGTGATATATGTCATAAAAGTGTTACAAATATGATTCAAAGTATAACTAAATTTCATAATAATTTGTCCATGAATATTACAATCTTTTTCGACCAAGCGTTTTACAATATTTTTTGAGCTAGCGTTTTACAATCTTTTTTCCCTTCTTTGTCGCAGTTGAATAATTTAGCCCCGGCACTTCAGTGTTTCTTCTTTAGAACGGGCTACCTTTTTTGGGTAGGGTTGTCCTTTTTCTTCTTGTGATGTATGTTGCTGTATCGTAGTCGTCGTCATCTTCAATCTTTGGATCGCCGTACTGGTCGAAGTCTTGCTCATTGGCGACTCCATCCATTCCGATGATGTTTATTTTTCCTCTCCTCACGACAACACGGCTAGGTTTTGTCGGGTCGGTAATGAAAAAAAATTGGTCCACTTTGGTAGCCAGTACCCACGGTTCATTTTTCGCGGCCACGTTTGCACCGGCGGCCTTGGATTTGGCTGCTTCGGGTATAACCATGGTTGTGAAATATCGGTCTTCTCTTTCGACGCTCTTTGCCCATCTGACACGGAACATCGGCACCTTTTCTCCACAGTAGTCGAGCTCCCAGATCTCCTCGATTCTTCCGTAGAATCTTTCCTTCACGTTGTCATCGGTGTAGAATTCCGACGTTACGCCTGAGTTCTGATAATCACACTTGTTGTCCTTTTCCTCCGTGTAGAATGTGTAGCCGTTGATATCATACGCCTGATAGGTCACCAGGTTTTGCATCGGTCCCTGCGACAAGGTGAATATGATCTTTTCCGTGTCAGAAGAATGCGATCGCGGGGGATTATCAAGGAGCGTCTGCCTAAACCAACGCGTGAAATCTGAGTTGTGCTCTTTGAGTATTTCTCCCTGCGTCCTCTGTATGCCCCGGTCACTGTAATTCTTCTCGATTAACCTTTTGTGCTTCTTTACCCAAGGATCGACCAGTTCTAAATGATGTAGCGCGACAAGGTTTGCTCGATCAAAGTCTGCGCGTCGAAAATCAAAGTCTGCATGCAGTATGCGACGACCCTGTCGGTGACCAGATCCGTCGAGCTTGCCAAGGTGCCTGTTGACGGGAAGACCGACAGGGTTCTCGATGTCTAGATAATTCGTGCAAAAAGAGATGCACTCTTCGGCCAGAAAGCCCTTGGCTATGCTTCCATCTGGACGGGACCTGTTGCGAACGTATCCTTTGATGTGTCCGTTCATCCTTTCGAACGCCATCATGCTGCGGAGGAACATCGGCCCGAGTTGTACGATTTCCTCCACGACATGGACTAGCAGATGCACCATAATGTCGAAGAATGCGGGTGGGAAGTAGACCTCAAGCTCACATAGTATCACCACGATCTCCTCCTGTAGCCTCTTGAGCTGATTCATGCCAATCGACTTCCTAGAGATGACGTCGAAAAACTTGCATAGGACAAATAACGTTTCACGGACGTGCTCGTCCATTATCCCTCTTAGTGCGACCGGAAGTACCTGCGTCATTAGCACGGCACGGTCGTGAGACTTCATGCCACTGAACCTCTGCTTCGCCTCGGCTAGGTATCTACTTATCTTGCCCATGTAGCCGTAAGGAAATTTGACTCCTAGAAGGCACTTGAAAAACTGTTTGATCTCATCCTGGCTTAGAGTGAAGCAAGAAGGAGGGCAGTAATATTCGTTCTTCTTGAACTTTTTACCCTTCCGACGACCTTGTGTCGTCTCCGACTCATGATCATCGTCATCTTCCTGATCATCAGGAGTAGCGCGTCCTCTGTGAAGCTTCTTCCGGATACCCAAGCATATCAGGTCGTGCCTTGCTTTCGGACCATCTTTCGTCCTATCTGGCATGTTGATTATGGTGGCGACCAGACTCTCGCACACGTTTTTCGTGATATGCATGATGTCGAGGCTATGAGGCGTGCAGAGAAACTTCCAGTATGGCAACTCCCAGAAAACAGACCTTGTTTTCCATACCTTCATCAGCGGCTTGTCTTGTTGCTGCCTCTTTCGCTTCTTTCCAGGCTTAGGACAATCTTTCCAGTTTTTCAGCAACTCTTCCACTTCTTCGCTGCTCCTACGCTCTGGGATTCCTCGGGTCTCTGATTTGCCATCGAACAGGTCTCCACGTTTTCTCCATGGATCATTCTTGCCGAGCCACCTCCGGTGCACCATGAACACAGTTTTCGATGACCCTGGATCTTTCTCTAGTTGTAGATAGCTTGTGTTATCCATGCACCTAACGCATGCGCAGAATCCTTGGATAACCTGCCCCGAGATATACCCGCAACCTGGATAGTCTTGCACCGTAGTGACCAATGCGGCTCTCATAGTGAAATAATCTTGTGCGGCGGCATCATAAGTATTGGCTCCAGATTCCCATAACGTGGCTAGCTCCTCTTTCAACAGCCCGAGATACAGATTGATGTCGGTACCAGGTTGTTTCGGCCCTTGAATTAGCATACTCATTTGTATGTACTTCTTCTTCATGCACAACCATGGAGGGAGGTTGTACATCCATACAAACACGGGCCAAGTGCTGTGCGTGCTGCTCTGGCTACCGAACGGATTGAGTCCATCGGTGCTTGCACCAAGCCTGATGTTCCTCGAATCTCCACCGAATTCTAGGAATTCGAGGTCCAATGCTTTCCACTGGCTAGCATCTGAAGGCTGCGTCAGTAGCTCATCCTTTTCGGGGTCATCATCATCATCTCCTGGCTTCTTCCTTTCCGCATGCCATCGCATGAGCTTCGCTTCCTTAGGGTCTGCGAAATAGCGTTGCAGGCGAGGAGTGATAGGAAAGTACCATACCACTTTTCAAGGTGCTTTCTTCCCTTTCTTGTATCGACTCACGCCGCACACCGGACATGTGGTTTTCTCCGCGTCCTCGCCCCGATAAATGATGCAATCATTGATGCATACGTGATATCTAACATGCGGTAGATCGAGAGGACAGACAATTTTCTTGGCATCCTCGATACTAGTTGGACATGTGTTCCCCTCCGGGAGACGATCGTGCCAGAATGCCATCATATCGTCCAAGCTTGCGTCGCTCAATTTGTGTTTTGCCTTCATCTCCATAGCATTGAGCGTTACATTCAACCGGGTATCATCGGGCCTGCATCCTTCATACAATGGAGTAACCGCGTCTTTCTCAAGTTGCGCAAGCTTCGCTTTCTCTCTAGCGGCAGCCTTGGCGTTACTTGTCTGCTTGAGAAGCAGCTCTTGCACATAAGGGTCCCGCATCCAGCCTGACGTTGTTCCATCGTCGTCTGCTCCTCTGGCATCTAGATCATCATCATCCCGGTCTGCTTCCGCACCTTCACCATCTCCAGGAGACTCTTCATCATCTCGCCCGTTCTCGTCGTGATGATGATCATCGTCATGTTGGCCACCTTCACCATCTCCATCGTCTACATCATCGCTTATCCAACGAGTGTATCCATCCATGAAACCATGGCGGAGCAGGTGCGCCTGCAGATTCCCGAAATCTGGGTCGATCACCCAGTTGAGTTTGCATCTTCTGCACGGACATCTTATATCTGTCTTGTTATTTCGTATCATGTCGGCCGTCGCACATTTCAAAAATCTAGCCACAATGCCTTCGCTCATTATGCGGACCATTTTGCCTGCACGGTGTAAACGGTACAATTTGAAGTCTATTAGAACCACATAATGAATGGCGATAGAAAATTTCGGCATGACCTATCCTAAAATTAGGACCTTTGCGAAATGCCAAAGTCTTGCCAAAATGGAAATGAATCAACATTTTGGCAAAACAAATGGCAACTTGTTCACATACAAACACAAGAGAGAGAGAGACCGATCCATACACACATGAACATATAATTATCCTCTCCATACACACATGCATGAGCATCATCGATACTCTCCATATACACACACATATGACCATCGATCCTCTCCATACACACATCATGAGCATCGATCATCTACATACATATGAGCACATCATCCATATACACATGAACTCATCCTTACATGGACAACTTACCGAGATGAGAGACCAATCGCGAGAAAGATGGAAAGGAGAGGTGCGCGCGTCGACCGGAGAAGGAGATGAGAGACCGGAGACCTTCCTCTATTACTTATGTAACTTCCAAAGCAAGTTTTACATGCTAAAAATGGTGAATGGGTGGAGAAATTGAGGTGGGAAGGAGAAGATCCCGACTAGATCTAAGGAGGAAGAAGAAGGGGAAAGTGAAGTGTGGGGTGGTGGATGTAGTCAGACATGCGCACATAAACTGCTGTCCTAAAAAAATCGACACATCCATGGCGCACACAGCCCTAGTGCGCCACAGGGAGTAGAAACATCCGTGGCGCACTATGCCATGTGCTCCACGGATGTTCCTACTCCCTGTGGCGCACTAGGCAGAGTGCGCCACAAATGTTTGTGGCCGTTTCACAGCAGAGGGGGGCATGCGCTTAGGCATAGCGCACTCCCCATGTGCGCCACGGTTGACACTAACAACCGTGGCGCACATGACTATAGTGAGCTACAGATGTTTGGCGTGCGGCCAACAGGGCCCTGCCCCACACATATCTGTGGCGCACTATAGTCAGGTGCGCCACGGTTGTTCTAGTTACTAGTAGGGCACTGCCCACAGGTGAGCCACGCCTGTTTTAGCCGTGGGGCACTTCAACCATGTGAGCCACGGATGTGCTGATCACCTATAGCCGTTTTCTAGTAGTGTACGGTGCTTACCACCTAGTGTGTGTCTTCTATGTACAGTAGTAAAGGCTCGCGTTCCTTTGGCGTGACCAGGACCGGCGAGGTAGAGACCAGCCGCTTTAAATCTTCGAATGCATCGTCCGCCTCAGGCGTCCACTCCAATTTGTCTGCTTTGTGTAGCAGCTGGTAGAACGGCAGGGCCTTTTTGCCCATGCGGCTGATGAACCTGCTCAATGCCGCGATTCGCCCGGCAAGCTGCTGGACGCCCTTAAGGTTCTTCGGTTTTTCCATGGCCATTATGGCTCGAATTTTCTTTGGGTTCGCCTCGATCCCTCGCTGGGAGATGAAGTAACCGAGCAACTGGCCAGATGGGACGCTGAAGGCGCACTTTTCAGGGTTGAACTTGATCTTGTAGCGGTCGAGATTATCGAACATCTCGCGGAGATCGTCGATGAGCGTTCTCGCCTCCCTAGTTTTGATGACTGTGTCGTTGACATAGACCTGGATATTGCGGCCGATCTGGTCCTTCAGGCATGCCTGCATGCACCGTTGGTACATGGCGCCCGCGTTCTTCAGCCCGAAGGGCATTGTGTTGTAGTAGAATACTCCGAACGGCGTGATGAACGCCGTTTTCTCCTGATCTTCGATCTTCAGTCGGATCTGGTTGTAGCCTGAGTAGGCGTCGAGGAAGGAGAGTTTTTTTTGCATCATGCAGTCGAATCGATGATCTGATCAATCCGAGGGAGAGGGAAGTGATCCTTCGGGCAGTGCTTGTTCAGCGATGCGAAGTCAACGCACATCCGTAGGATGTCCGTGTCCTTTTTGGGGACCATCACGGTATTGGCGAGCCACTCTCTCTCCTTGATCTCCCTGATGAAGTATGCATCGAGTAGTCTGTTGACTTCGACTCCATGGATTCGGCCCGAGGTTCGGACAGTCGTCGGATAGACTGCTTGACGGGCTTGGCGTCTGGAAAGACGTTGAGTGTGTGCTCGGCGAATTCCCTGGAAACTCCTGGCATGTCCGCAGGAAACCAGGCGAAGATTTCCCAGAGCTCACGGAGGAATTCGACGAGTGCGCTTTCCTATGCGGGGCTGAGATCGTTGGCGATCAGCGCCGTCTTGAAGGAGTCCGTCGGTTGGACTTGCACCTTATTTGTATTGACGGTGGAGTCGAAGGACATGTCAGGTGCGTTCTGTCTTGCGACTGGGGGTGCCCCGTTGTCCGTCAGCTCATGGAGCCTTACAAGCTCCTCTTGCATGCCGAATGACTGGGAGATTCTGTTGAAGTCCCTGTCGCAGTGGTCCAATCGAGTGAAGCTCCCGTGGACCGTGATGACGCCCCTGGGTCCTGGCATCTTGAGTAGCAGGTACGCGTAGTGCGGTACTGCCAGAAATTGTGTGAATGCCACGCGCCCGAGGATGGCATGGTATTGTGATCGCCAGTCCACCACTTCGAACTCGAGTCTCTCGCATCGGAAGTTATCTGGCTTGCCGAAGATGATGTCAAGCCATATCTTTCCCAAGGGGAATACACCCTTCCCAGGGACGATGTCGTGGAACGTTGTGTTAGATTGTTCTAGGCTGCACAGTGGGATCCACATTGCTGCCAAGGTGCTGGCAAAGATCAGATTGATACCGCTGCCGCCGTCCATGAAGACGCGGCTCATGTCGAACCCGCCGATCTGCACCTCGAGCACCAGGGCAGCATGACGTGGGCGAGGGACCTGGAAAGGGTGATCCGAACGGCTGAAAGTGATGCAGGACTCCGATCCGCTGAGGTACTCAGGGATGGCGGGTGGTGCTGTCACAGCCAGGTTGATCTGACGGGTGATTTTCTTCTACACCCTGTTCGTCGGGCGCCCTTTTTGGATCATCAACGATCCTTTCGGTGGGGGATACCCGTGCCCACCGTTATTCTGCGCAGGTGCGACTGGGTGGTTTGGGCCTCCCGCAGGTGGTGGTGGAGGAGCTCCACGTGCGATCTTGCCTGGTGCGGGTGCATTCCCGTATCCAGGGTTCGGGGCTTGCTGCCTCATCTGGGCCATGCTCTCACTGAGTTTCTGGAACTCACGGCAGTCCTTGAGCATGTGGCTTGCTTTTTTTCTTACCATCTTGTTTGTCGATGTAGCAGTGGATGGTGCATGGACCCGACAGTTTTTCGTATGCTGAGGGTCCGTCGTCGCGGTGCTGCCACGACTGCACTGGGAGTCCTCCATCGCGGAAGTTGCTTCCGCGGTATCCGCCGCTGTTGCGGTTGTCGTCGCTGCGGCGGTCGGCGTAGCCAGCCGCAACCATGTCGGGTCCATCGCGATCGTCGTAGATGCGTGTTCTTCTCTTGCTACGGCGTTCACGTCACTGGCCGTAGACGTCTTCCTGCTCCGAGTGCGCTCGGTGGACGGAGTCCTCGCTGTCGTCCCACCTGTTGGCGATGTCCATTAGGTGTTCGAGTGTCTTGGGCTTGACGCGCCCGAGTTCTTCTTTGAAGTCCTGGCGTTTGACGCCGTGCTTGAAGGCGTCGATGGCTCTTTCCTCAGAGATGTGTTCCGCGGAGTTCTTTGTATTAGACCAGCGCAGTATGTACGAGCGAATGGATTCGCCCGTTTGCTAGGTGCAAGACCGCAGCTCCTCGATCGAGGCAGGCCTCTTGCTGGTGCCCTTGAAGTTTCGGACGAAACTGTCCGCCAGCTCCTCCCAGCTTCGGATGGATCCTGAGGATAGGCTGCTAAGCCAGATCCGAGCTACGCCTGTCAGTTGCAGCTGAAGGCATTGCATGGATGTTTCTTTGTTTCCGCCGTGCAGCTTGACGGACGACAGGTGGTCGCTGAGCCACACCTTGGGGTCCTGTGTGCCGTCAAACTTCAGAGTGTCCGAAGGAAGCTTGAAGTTTAGCAGCATCCTTGTTGGCTGTACAGATCTGCTGAAGCACCGGGCTCCGCAGAGTTCTCCCTCGTCATCATCCTCCTCGGATTCAGACGAGCATACGCGCTTGGCGCACGCCTTGTCGATCTTGCGCTGAGTTAGCTCGCTTCGAGCGTCGTAGTCGCGACTGTGACGGCGCGAGATCTTGTGCCTTCGAGGAAGGTTGTGCTCTTCATCTTTGGATGAGTTTGTCGGACTGCGGTTGAATCAAACCGCAGCCTTCTTCTTTGGCTCCGCAGGAGATTCTCTGTGGAGCGCAGCTCCAACGAGTCCGAGTCCGGTAAGCGCGGACTTGTGCATGGCCCTTTTTGGGTCCCCCTCCGGAGGTGGGTGAGATGCGAGGTACGCGGTGGCTGCCATGATCTCAGCTTGCGGCGTCCATCTCCATGAAGTACGCGTTGAGGGCCCGAGTCACCTCGCGACGTTCATTAGGGTCCATGTTCTCCTCCCGAGAATAGTTTTTGTTTCCGTTGTTGCCATGTGAGCTAGAGCCAATGCCCATGGCGGAGAGCGCAGCTCGTCGCGCACTGGATTCCGAGGCTGCTTGCTTGCGCTGGTCAAGCACTTCTTGCTTCTTGATCTGCTTCTTGTGCACCTCGATGAGGAGCATGTGGTATGCCAGCAGTAGGTCCCGTGAGGCATCGGCAGGCATGATCTTGTTTCCTGCTACGGCCTCGCGTGCTTGTGCCCATCCCTTCTCGCTGAGGTGGATGACCCGTTCATTGTTGTCCCCGTTAGGTGGGGGATTGGCTTCTTCTGTTTCCACCATTTCTACCCTGCGGGTTGGGTGGCGGATTGTGTTCCTGATCCTGTATGACCGCGGCGCACTGGTAGCGCTCGTAGATTGGTTTGCTGCTGCCGCAGATTTCGGATCCGGAACCATAGGTCCCTTCGTCCGATGGTGGATCGCATAGATCGGAGTTGTAGCTGCTGCTGTCATAAGACTCGTCTGTCGATGGTGATGTGCGTAGCACAGGGTGTGGAGCCCACGACGCAGGCCTGATCGATGGCATGGGCACCCGTTCTGGGAGGCGGAGAGTGCCGGTCTGCCCCACCTGGAAGCAGAAGCTCCCGAACAGGATCTCGAGTCCGTCGCCAACAGTCTCGAAGTCCTTCATGGTGGACGGTGAGTGGGCGGTGAATTCGAAGGCGCCGAAGAGGAGATGACTCTCCGTCGCCGCGGAGTTGTAGATCGCTCGGGTTGGGACCGTCACGATCGCACAATCAGAGTCCCTAGTTCCCACAGACGGTGCCAATTGACGAGGTTTAATCTCGTCAATGCCCATTGTTATGTACTTGGGTTTTGGAGAAGATGGGGATGCTGGCGATCGCGGAACGGTTAGCAAACAAGCAACACGGGGACACGAGGTTTACCCAGGTTCAGGCCCACGGAGGGAAAACCCTACTCCTGCTTGTCTGCTCTTGACTACGGCGGAACCGAAAAGTACAGGGGTGCGCAGATGCAATCTGGCGTGGAGGTGTGTATGCGGTGGTATGAGGTGCCTTCCTCGACTTGCCCTCCTAGCCTTTATATAGAGTTAGGCAGGTCCCAGGCACATATCGAGTCGGTTACAGGTTTTAGGGTTTACCCCTTTGAATTTCCTATCTACTCTAGTCTTGCTCTCCAACGATCCGAAGGCGTCATGGGCCCTGACCACCCGAAATTCTTCATGGGCCGACGTATATTTGTCGTGGGCCTTCCTTGGGATGGACTAGGTATGCTGAGGTCGTGTACCCGCAGGGTATAACCATGTCAATTAATAATACCAGAAGAAAACCATAAGCGAGCAAAGGAGGCAGAAGAGTTGACGATCAACTATACGGGCAGCAACTGATTTGGAGAGACGACATACAGGACACCTAGAAATCGCTGAAACCTCACCTCCGGAAGGCATCTAGAGGGGAAGTTACCCTAGGGATCCATTTATGCCCTACACAGATCTGGGATGCCAAGGCATCGATCTCCATCTTCATCAACCGCTGCATCTTCATCACCGACATCACTTCCATTCATCTCATCTAGATCTTGTTGTAATTCTTGCACTAGTTGTGGATTTATAAAAGTACTATTCATTGATAATCGTTTCCATTATCATTGTCATGATGTTGTTTGCCTCCAAGTCTGAGTATATCATTAGTTCTTAGGGAGATGAAGAAACCCTAGCATGATATTGAAATAAGATAAAGTTTATTATGATATTCATCACTGTGACCATGTGTTAGATTGTCTTCATCTTGATGTTGGGAGAAGTCGACCTCTCAATATTTGCCTCTTGTGGGGACTTGATGGAGGGAACTACTTGTTGGTAGAAGGAGGGATGTTAGAACTTACAGTGACTAAAATTTGTTAACACTCCTTACGTATCAACTTGGGAATCGAGGAAACTCACAAAACACTATCCATGCCATGGGATACGTCATGTGGGATTATGCCCCTTAATAGCGCAGTAATTCCGTTGATGTTGATTGCTGACTGTTGTGGTTATGAGGATGATTTGAGCAGTGATTGTTGCCTTTTTGTCCAAAAACGGAGTTCCTCCTACACATACATAGTTGAGAATGTTCATGATAATAATCTTTAACTTAGCCCTTTATAATGCTAGTGGTGTATCCGCTAATCCCTGAGAACGCTTTTTCCCGTTGAAGTTTCACATCTCTTTTACATATGCGATACTTATTTTTCTGTATTCAGTTTTTTTACTTTACTTATTATTCTCTTATACGAAAAACTCAAAAATACCTCTTTACGCAATACTAGCATTTTATCTTGTCGCTTAGAACTTTATTTAGCAATTCTATTTTTAGTATTTACTTCAAGAATTCTTGTACTTCAGACTCCTGCTCCCTGTGGGATCGATATCTTTATTTCGAAACTAGCTACAACTGATCTGTGCACTTGCATTCATCAAGGGGTTGGCTAACCGCGACGTTGATGTTGTGCGTGTGGCTTTGGTCATGGAGTACCAGGTGCTGCATTAGGACAAGGGGCCTCCTTTGGGGGTCCACGGGACTTTGCTAGTCGACGGGGGTGGCCATACCCAGGAGGGGTCAGGCCTGCCTCAGTTCCCATCATGGGATTCTTCTCCTGTTGCTACTTCTCCGGTTGCTATGAAGGGGGCAGTGCACCCTTCAAGTGGAGCGCTCGCCATGGAGTTGATGCCTCTGGGGCGTCAGCGACTGATGATGATTCCAGTCAAGGCTATGCGTCGGAAGGCTAAGAAGAACTTAGATTCGCCTAGTATAATGAGCTCCTCGAAATCCTTTCTTTCGTTCTCTTCTCCTGTTATTACTTCTAAACTAGCCAATGTTGGCATTAGTTTGGGTAGTTCTATACAGGAAATTCTTTTTTCTTCTAATGTTTTGCAACATATAAAGGTTGACCATCTAACGGTTACTCCTAAGGTCATTGTTGTTTATGATTCTTCACCAATGGAGGAGTTGCATGCCACAGTTGATGGTCAACTCCTCTCTCTCTTAGTTGATGAAGTGTCGGAGGTGGAATTTGATGATACTGAGCTTGACTCTGTGTATGAACTATAGGCATTCGGTCAAAAATCAAAGAGCCAGAGGTCACGCAAGAGATTCTGTGTATCCAAATCTCCTATAGTTTCACGATGAATGGAATGTTTTCAAATAGCAGAGGTCTTCGAGACTTGGATAAACATTTGTTCTTACCCAATTGTGTGTGAGACTATAAGTTGGATTTTCTAAGTATTTCTGAGACTAGTAGACGTGATTTTTCACAAGCCTTATTCAATCGCTTGTGTGGTGGAGTGGACTTTACGTGGATATCACGTCCGCCGTGTGGTTGATTTGGGGGAATCTTGTTAGGCGTCTATGATGAGACTATGGAAGTTTTAGCTAGTTTGGCGGGAGATTTTTTCATAAAACTCCATATCTGTAATAAGGCTGATGATTTCACATGGTCTCTAGTCGCTGTTTATGGGGCCATCCAGGATGTTTATAAATCTGAATTTTTATGCGAGCTTGTGAAGATGGAAAAAGATAATCCATACCCTATACTTATAGGAGGGGATTTTAATTTGTTTAGATTCCCTCACGAGAAAAGTCGGGGCCGGTTTGATGAACATTGGCCTTTCTTGTTCAATGTTGTTATAGAAAGTCTGGACTTAAGAGAGGTTACAATGTTAGGAAGCCAATTTACTTGGGCTAATAGCCTTCCGGAACCAACATACGAAAAACTAGATAAAGTGTTTATGGATACCGATTGTGAACAGAAGTTCCCTGTGGTAACTGTTCGCGCTCTAGAGCGTATTGAGGATTTGTCTGACCATACCTTGTTACTTTTATCTATTGGATCACCACCACGTAAGTCTACGAATGATTTTAAATTTAAACTTGGTTGGATGACTCGTGATGGTTTTATGAGATGGTCAAGGCTATTTGGGAGAAAACTGTTGGTGGCCAAACTCCTATTCTACGCTATAATAACAAAATACGTGCTTTACGTAAAGTCCTCCGTGGATGGGCTAGGCACACCGCTGGTATTCTCAAAAAATAAAACTATGCCTATCATCTATCATTGGTGACTTGGAGGCTTCTGCGGAGGTCAGGCCGTTATCTGCACAAGAAATTGAGCTTAAAAGCCAATCAAATGCAGAGATAGCCTGACTTTTGCACGAAGAAGAACTCAAATGGTACCAACGCTCTAAATACAAATTCGTTCTGGAAGGAGATGCGAGTATAAGATACTTCCATGCTATTCCAATGTCAAGCATAAGAAGAAATTTATTTATTCTCTATTTCAGGAAGAAGGTGTGATTGAGGAACAGGAGCAACTAAAGTCCTATATTACAGCATATTATAAGTCCTTGTTTGGGGCTCGATTAGAAAATTCATTCTCTATGGATGAGTCCCAAACAACGGATATCCCTCAGGTTTCTGTTGAGGAAAACTAATTCCTAACTGCCCCGTATACCGAGGAGGAAGTTAGGAAAGCTGTTTTTCAAATGGAACATAACAAAGGGCTAGGGCCGGATGGCTTCCCAGCGGAATTTTTGAAGGAAATACACCCTATAGGAAATCATAGAGATGGTTATATTTCTTATGTATCCATGAGTTATTGTAATGTTCCTTGAATATCCATATCAGGCAACTTGTATTGATTGGCAATTATGTGAATTGTTTGTGAAAGTATTTACTTATATGGTTATTTAATAGTTGTCCCTAGTCGGAGTTCATGTGAGGACACATGTCAATATTAGACTAGCACATCGATTGGTTGATGACTATGCTTCGCAAGTCATAGACATGGAGATGTCAAACCAATGATGTGGACACATGTTATGAACATGGGGTTGGACTAACCCAACTTGAGACTGGCAATTAGTTGCAGCTCTCTGTACACATCGTGTACGCTTTGTCCTTAGACCTGAGATTGTCGCATGTACTTAAGATGTGGATCGACCTACTTTGGGGCTATCAGACGCTACTCCGTAACTGGGTAGTTATAAAGGTAGCTTTCGGGTTTGTCCTGAAGCATGCTGCAAGGCATGGTCAATCAAGATGGAATTTTCCCTCTCTACCTGAGAGAGATATCTCTGGGGCCCTCAAGTGTTCGGATCCAGAAATGCATGACCGTGCTACATATGGTTAAGAGTTAACCTAGTAAAGGGATTCCGTATCACACTATCGAAAAAGGGTGGTCAGTTTGGAGCTAGACCAAATATCGTGAGGAAAAGGGAAAGACATGTACTAAACCTTATGATGGTTCATCCGATATGATCTTTGTATGTGTTTAGGAGTTGACAGAATAAGTGTATTTGTGTCATGTCTATATGTATATGAACCTATAGGGTCACACACTTAAGGGGCTGGAAGCCTAATGAGAATTAGATCTGAATTAGACC
Organism: Avena atlantica; assembly: GCA_910589765.1. Lineage (NCBI taxonomy): Eukaryota > Viridiplantae > Streptophyta > Magnoliopsida > Poales > Poaceae > Avena > Avena atlantica. The sequence continues at coordinate 4,289,747 of OU342739.1, forward strand.
AGGCTTAGGATACTAATGGGATGCTAATGTAGAAGCCCACTAGGAACGCCTATATAAGAGAGGGTGGGGCGACCTGACCAGGGTTAGACCATTCCACCCAGCCGCCACCCCTCACGCCTGTGTTACACGTGCGGACCTAGCAGTCCGGCATCTGACGCTTCCATCTTGTACGTGTGGATACCTCGGAGGCGCTGCATGTGTAGCGCTTGGATGAGCCGCGCAAGGGGAGCTGCTCGTGGGACGAGGACGAGGAGGAGACGTAGAACGTCTACACTGCCTCGACGCGCTTCATCAATTCCGCAATTGCGCGTCTAGTGGTAATCCCGTGATCAATGACAACAGTAATACTGGTTTACGCGGTAGAAAAGCTTTGATTTGAGCTATTGTAGCCTACCCGTATCCCTTGAGTGGTATCAGAGTCGATGCTGTTCAGTTATAGGTTCGGGAAGTTTGCATATGGTGATATGTAGATTGATATGAATGATGTGATCATTTCTATTGCAGTGGTTCAGGATTTATCTATGATCTTGTTTTCCGTGATTGTAATTCTGAGGTCGTCAAACAAATTACACCTACCGGTCGGCTTCCGCCATCGGGGCAGAAAGTGACACATAAATCCTGTTGAATCACGTGAAAATCAATATGATTGATCGAATCAGAACCTAGATGTAAAATCAATGTACCGTGATCAAAGGAGTTTGATCGAATCGAAATAATAGTCAGTTTATGGTAAATTTGATTTGCCGATCAAAATACTTAAAGAAAATTTTATAGATTCGATCTCTCAAAATCCTATGATCACCAATACTATGGTGTACCGTGATCAAAGGAGAAACATCCTATGGTGTAGTAATCCTGCATGAAACAAATCATGTACTACACTCAAAAAAAATTAAATGGTGTAATTTTCAAGATTGACTTTGAGAAGGCATATGAAAAACTTAATTGGTATTTCCTTCAGCAAACACTCCATATGAAATGTTTTTCTGAGGAGTTGCACACTCTCATACAGTATTTTGTGTCTAGGGGTAGTGTTGCCATTAAAGTAAATAAGGATACTGGCAAATACTTTCAGACCAAGAAAGGATTGAGACAGGGGGATCCATTAGCGTCAATACTATTTAATATAGTGGCATATATGTTGGCTATCCTTATAGAGTGAGCTAAGTCTGATGGTCAATTGAAGGATTAGTAACACATCTTATTGATGGCGGTCTTTCTATTCTCCAATACGCTGATGACACAATCCTTTTTGTGGAACATGATCTTGAGAAAGCTAAGAATCTGAAATTAATATTATCAGCATTCGAGCAGCTATCTGGACTTAAAATAAACTTCCATAAGAGTTATTTGTATTGTTTTGGCGAGACCCAAAACGAGGCCCACCTATATGCTGAGCTTTTCAGCTATAGTCAGGGGAAATTTCCGATCAACTATTTGGGGATACCGATTTACTATCGGCGTCTCACAATTGTTAAATGAAAATTCGTTGAGGAAAAACTCCAGCGACGTATTAATAGTTGGAAAGGTAAATTGCTATCCCTTGGCGGAAGACTTGTACTTATAAATTCAGTACTCACCAATATGGTACTATATATGATCTCGTTTTTCTAGTTGCCAAAAGGTGTCTTTTAAGAAAGTGGATTATTTCACGTCAAGATTCATTTGACAAGGGGATAGTGAGAAAAGGAAATATCGACTGGCTAGATGGAATGTGGTTTACCGACCGATGGAATACAGTGGACTGGGCCTACATGATTTGCAAGTCAAAAACACCGTGCTTGTGAGTTAATGTCTTTTTAAACTACTTACTGAAGATGATGTATGGCATACCATTTTATGGAGAAAATATGTGAAATCCAAAGTTGTGTCTCAAGTGGTTTAGAAACCCGGTGACTCACATTTTTTAGAGGGTCTCATGGCGAACAAAAAACATTTCTTTCGCTTTGGTGCTTTCAATATTAGGTATGGATCACAGATTAGATTTTGGGAAGATACGTGAATTGGCCAAACTTCTGTTGGTGAACAATATCCAGCTCTATATTCGATTGTTTTGCACAAAGGGGATACACTTTCTACTGTAATGGAAGATAATCTTCCTAATGTGTCTTTCAGAAGAATCCTCATAGGTCATCGACTGGTATCTTGGAACAATCTTTTGTTATGGTTATCCACGATACAGTTGTCGGACCGTGTGGACGAGTTCAAATGGAAATTACGAGAATGTGATAAATTTTCAGTTGTCTCATTTTAATGAGTTTTGGTTCAACCTGATATCTCGGTCGATAATAATAATAAAATTTTGAAAATGAAAATACCCCTTAAGACGAAGATATTTTCATGGTATCTACATAAAGGTGTAATTCTAACAAAAGATAATCTCATAAATAGGAATTGGTATGGAAGTATAAAATGCGTTTTTGTCATCACAACGAGACAATTCGTCATTTATTCTTCCACTGTAAATTTGCTCTTTCTATATGGTTATTCATCCAAGTAGCTTCTAATTTATCTCCTCCACGTTCTCTGACCAATGTATTCGGTAATTGGTTGTATGGAGTTGATGATAAATTCAAGACTTTATTTAGGGTGGGAGCGCTTGCCATTACTAGGTCGCTATGACTTCGTAGGAATGACAAGATTTTTAATAACATTGAGTCTTCTCCTCTGTAGTTATTTATCGGGTCACGGCTATCCTCAGATTACGGACTACTCTTCAACGTATGGAGTTTTCCGACTTATTTGTGGAGGGGTGTACACGATTGGAGGACACGGCGAGAGTTATTTTCTCCCAACATGGATGGCCGCGTGATTTGCGGATTGACCTGCCATAGCTTGAGGCCTTTTATTTTCATTGCTTTTTTGTATTCTTAGTCTTTTTTCCGTATTCTGTAGTGATGGAGTTTGTACGGCTGTGTTCATCTTAATTATGCAGAGCTCGGGTGTAAACGTTACCCATTTCTAAAAGAAAAGTGATTTATTATTAACTAATAACGCAGTAGGGTATGGTAAAAGTAGTGTATGTATCAACAAGGATGATCGGTGGTACCATCTTATAACAACATATAGTCACCGAAGTCCAGTTGTGAAACTTGAAAAACATTTATGATTTTGTCAGAATAGCATGGTGCGAAAGTCCGCTGACGCCACAATTTTTTTACCATTTTCCCGCTGCCGAAGAAGGTCTCTTCGTGGGGACATTGCACATGGAATATTTTCTTAGACCGTAACCAATACAACGCACACGGCTAGTTGAATTAATATCTTTGCTAGCTTTGTGGAAAATCATCGATGACAATGTCTCTCCATGAAATCGTATGCTTGTTACTTGCAACATTTCAGTTACTTTTCCCGTTTCTTTTTTTGTGTCCTTTCTCAAACGGCGAGTCATAAATCATACTATGTATAGGTACTTCCCGAATTCCATTCGACGCATTGGGTATGATGCACCTTCTAAGGCATGCGCCATGAAGCCCCAAGCCGCTGCCCTCTTGCAACACACATGTCTACGGTAGACACACTTTGATACGGCTCACAGCAAGAAGACCGCTCGCATTTCATGCATCTAGCAGTTCCCTCTGGCGCAAAGTCGCCGTGTTGATGAGGCCTCTACAATGGTGGAGGAGGAGCAATCATCTCTGTTAGGGGAGAGGAGCATCCCCTCCCGTCACGGGACCATGGCAGTGGTGCCCCCCTCGTATTACAGCCGGTCCTCCTAAGAAGAGGAGTACGAGGACGCGGAGGATGACCTATACAGGATGGTGGAGCACATCTAGAAACATATGATTGTGAAGTAGTACTACAAGTCTCTTCACGAGGACCAGCTGCCCGCCAAGAAGAAGGAGGCCGTACAGGTACAGGCCTCTCGGCGTAGTCCTATCCGCGCATTGTGCTATCTAGAGTTTCCCGGCCATAGGTTCGACGAAATTGCGGGGATTCAGAAAGCCTCTGCAGTAAGGCGCGTTAGAGGACGAAGCATCAGGGTCTGGAAAGGGCGGAGCCACCAACACCTCTGACGCCATCTTCATTATTTAGGGAAACTATCACTGGTAGAAAAGGGCCCATGCGTCCCGGTTGGTAAGGGCCATTAGCCCCGGTTGCCCAACCGGGACGGGGCAATCGGGACTAAAGCTCTAACCATTAGTCCCGGTTGCCCCACCAACCGGGACAAATGGGGCACACGTGGCGGCATCAGAGCGCGAGGGGGGGGTGGAGCATTACGAACCGGGACTAATAACCTGCTGCCGCGTCAGAGATTTTGCCCATTTCTCTGCCGCGGCAGAGAATTCATTTTGGCACATTTTGTTGCCGCAGCAGCATTTTCGCCACTTTTTGTGCAGCGGCAGAGAATTCATTTAGGTTGTTTTATTGTTTATTTAGTATTTTGCACTTATCAACGAAGGAACCTTATATTACACAAGATCATCATGACAACATTACATTCAATACACGGATCGAGTTCATGCACTACATACAAAAGTTGTTATTCGATGCTACCGGCCAATTTCTTGAAAGTTGCTATTTTTACAATTCCTATTGTCTATACACAGCCGAGTAGTATTCCCCTTGTGTGTTTAGGACTTCTGCATCCAAGAATCCCGCCAATTCCTCCTGAATTGCTCGTATGCGATCCTTTGGCAGAAGACCGTCCCGTAGACGTTCGATCTGATTTTAAAAAGGAGTCGGCCTATATGAATATGAAACTAAACATAATTTGATTGTAATAAAAAACTATAGAAATTGTTTACGTACGTGGAGTTGCTCTAAATTTCTGCCCTTCTCATCGCACGTCTGCCGGATGAACTCGCATACATAGTATCCACATAGATTGTTACCTGGTCCCTGCGTCAGGCACTTTACGAGAACAGAGTTCAATCAAAATAATAATCAAGCATGATAATAACTGTATCAAAACTAGAATCAAAGATATGCGCGGATATAGCTAGTGGTGCTTACATCTAGTGGTTGAAATGTAAGGTCCTCTTTCCAAACACCCCTAGCCTTCTTGGTGAACCGTTTCTAAGCGCTGCCCGGCGTAGAAAATGAATAAAATAAGTTATTAAGTACTTGATATCATAAAATTCACGAACGTTCCCGATATAGTGTCGTAATGATTAGAATTACCGCTGGAGAAGTATCTGCATGTCCTTCCACGTCTCAAGGGGTTTATGTTTCGAGTCCATGACTAGTACACGCGCTTTGTCAAGTTGAATGATTAACAGAATATAGTGGTACCTGCGAATGCAGAACTAATCAATTATATATTTAACATCGAGTAAGCGAAATAGAAAGTGTATACAAAACAATAACACTCACCGGAAGTTGTAAGGAAATAGTATTTCCCTTTTGGTTTCTTGAAACCTTAACGCGTGTACTATATTATCCTCCGTATCCTGGGGGCTTATTTTGAGATTAGCTTCATGAACCCAATATGGGTCAATGAAGCCAATGTCATAGATTTGTCCTCTGCTGCATTCGAGAATCTTCATTCTGCATATTACAGTATGATTATATACATGCAATAAACAAAATAATATAGATGGAGACTAAATTAATTACAGAATTAGTACTTACAGACAATAGGCACTCATGATCGATTTGTCCAAGGCGTCTTGATTGAATAATTGAAATAGTTCATCAAATTCAATGGATATCATGTCATCCTTATCTTTCCCATGATGCTTTTTTGTAACCCTCAGCACTATCCAGTTAGCCCCGGCCCTTGTGGCATGTATGTACCAGTTATGCAATCTTCGCATTTTTGTTGGAAGATTGTTTACCTCCTCAGGTTTGACGAGAGGTTTTCCGTACTGGTATTGGTATGCTACTTCACTCACGGGGAAGAACTCTAACTGGGATAAGTACTGGGCAATACTCATACCTTGAGCAGCGGCAGCTTCTTCGTATTGTGCAACTACCTCTGGATCATACTGCTCTTCGGCCCCATATTTGCTCGACCCCACATTGGTTTGAGAAATCACCTTGAGAGGGGCACAAGTCTGTTTTGCTTGTTCTCCGAGCTGGGCAACAGATTTCCCGCTTGCATCAGTACTGCTCTTCGAGGCTTTTTGTGCCGCATGTGACTTGAGAATAGAACGCTCATAGTCTGATGACAGCTTTGGCTCGGGTTGATGAAGATTCTTTAGCATTTTCAACACTTTGGCTTTTTCTTCTTTGGTGCTGGGGAACTCTGGATCTTTCGGCCGCCTCAGCTTAGCGAAAAACGCTGTCGTTTCCGCATCAACGATCGCCGCAGTCTCCTCTTCAGTACAGTCATAAGCTCTCTTGGGAGGAACCGTTGGTACTTTTGGAAGAGGCTCTTGTTTACGTTTCGGCGATCGCTTACGACGCACAGTAGCGGTACGCTTACGCTTTTTATCCTGAGGCGCCGGCGATGGCTCCCGCGGCGATGGCTGCACCGGAGATTGGTGAGGCGACGGAGCCGGGTGAGGCGACGAAGACGGCTGCCGCGGCGGCGACGACCTCGCTGGAGACGGGTGAGGCGGCGGCGAAGATGGCCTTGGCGTGTGATTTCGAAGCACGATACAATCCTTCGGCCATAGAATGGTGACGTTTTTTTGCGTCACCCAACACAGTCACATCCCCTTCACCAGCAGGGTAGTGAAGATCCAAAACCTCAAAGGTGGGCATGATTTCATCCACGCCGACAACAGCGTAGCCCTCTGGAACCGGACGACAGTGGTAAGTTGGTGTGGGTCCAATTGGTAAGGCATAGCCGACCGCCACCTTCATTGATATGTTCACAACTTTGACATGTAGCTCGCAGTGTGTCATCTTTGTGATATCATCCACTGGGTAGCCAACAGGAGCCATCTTCGGTGCATCATCGGCATCGCCATTGCCATCACCCGGGACCTCGGTGGAAGCCACACTGCTTTTTCGATTATTCGATAGGCCGGTAGCATCGAATGCAGTGTGCTGCTGAGATGGGCCGGTAGTACTTTGCTCTTTAAGTGTGTTAATTTCATCTTGTTGTTGCTTTAATCGTTCTTCAATTAAACGCATTCGCTCTATTCTGACTTTCTGCTTCAACTGCCGCCCTGTCCTTTCTCCTCTGACGGCTTCTATCAGGATATTTCTTCCTCTCTTCGGGAAACCCAGTCCTCCATGATTGGGAGCCTCTTGTGCCTCGTGTTCGTCCATCATGTTCCTTATTTCCAAGGGCGAGTGTGAGCTCATCATTCTCTCTATCGGGAATGAAGTCCCCATCTTTAACAGCCTTTACTGCTATTCTGATCCTCTCGATTGGCAAGGGGTCTTCTTTATATCGTATGTTATATATACACCTCCCTTCCGAGTCCAACGTGCCCCCATGCCCGTAAAACCAATTCCTTGCACGTTCTACCCAATCGTCTGTCTCTGGGGTGATATTTTTATCACGCAGTTCCTGCTCAAGTTTCTCCCACTTAGGAATGCCAACCCTGTAGCCACCTTGCCCCATAGTATGGTGATACTTCTTCTTAGCAGCATTCAGCTTATTCGTTTCAGACATTTTCTTAGCTTTTTCTGATTTCTTGTATTCCACAAACTCATCCCAGAATGGTTTTATCTTCTCAAACTGAATATTCTTGAAATCGGGAGTCTTCTTTTTCACGACATAGTCAAGGTGCAATCTTTTCTTCCAGTTGGTGAAACACTGGGCCATCTTCTTCAAAGCCCACTCCCTGACCTTAGCCTCCATGGCTCTCCCATGTTGTAAGGCGTCCTCAACTGGATCCTCCGCATTTGGATCCAGCTCTATCTTGGGTAGTTTGAAATTAACCATGAGCCTCTTCCACAGTAAATCTTTGGCGTGGTTAGGGACAAATAAACATGTTCCCTCTTCATCCGCATTAGCAGGCCTATTCCAATTTCTAATGGTGATCGGGATTAAGTCCCTAACGATTACTCCGCATTGTGCCACAAATTTGGTTCGACAACTTCGGGAGCTGTCGGTCTGCCGTCTTCAGCGACATCTTCGATCCTGAACCTCTCATGGTCTTGCAACTTTTTGGTTGGGCCTCGTCTGCTCTTTTCAGTAGATTCCTTCGATCCGGAGGGCTAAAAGAAGAAAGATCGTCATTACTATTTCTATATAGATAGCACATTATTAATTAATGAATTGATTTATATTACATGCACCTCGCCGGAGAGGTCGTCTTCTCGATTACACAAGGCATCGCCTTCTCCCTCGCGGAAGGCAACACCTTCAACCTCAAACAAGTTGTCTACTCCGGTAAAAAGAGGATCACCCTCACCGGAGTTGTTCAGAAACGTTGATACGTCTAAATTATCTTCCCCACGGATCACACCTTGGATCAACTCTTCCTTTTCTTCGTCTCTGACGTGTGGGTCCATATTTTCTGCATAGGTGGAAAAACGAATAAGTCAAAGCGGCTAAAGGAGAAAGTTAAGTACGGTGTTGAGAGATATAAACCCTAATTCAGAGAAACCCTAATATATACATACACAATAATAAAAATTAAGAGAAAGGGAAACCGTGTAGTATATAGGCACATCGTCGAACCCACATGCACCTAAGTTGCTTGAAAATGTGAATCGGGTCTGGGGCTACCCACAGTGACTGACCAGTGGGGCCGAAGACCAATAATACCAAACTAATTAATAAACCTAATAATACCTAACTAATAATAAACCTAATAATCCAAACACCAAAAAGAAAGGGAAACAATCAACACATGGCATCGATGCAATGCTCAAGCAAGTATGATGATATGACAAGTTAATTTGCATTGGAATGTAGTAGCTAGGTGGTTGTATCTCCTCCTTTGTGCTTTCATGTATAAATCTTGTGAGCTCCGTTCATGATCAAGATCTAATTTATTTGTAATCATGCATGTTGTGTTTGGGGAGATCCGATGGATATTGAGATTATTATGTTGGTTTGATTAATGGTTTTGTCTTTATGATTCTATCATGTCTGTGTTGTTTGTGATCTTGCATGCTCTCCGTTGTTAGTAGCTATCTTGTCCAAGTACTTGCTAGTGAATCCAACAGGGGGTATTTATGCTCGATAGTGGGTTCATGCCTCTAGTTTCCAAGGGAAGTGACAAAAATCTCTTCGGTTGTAGATGTGCTTTTGCTACTAGGGAGAAAACAACGGTCCGTTGTTCATGGAACATGTGGAATATTTCCCTTACACACTTTTCTTAAAGCAGTTGTCTGTTGCTTGAAACTTAATACTGGAGGGGGTTTGGATCATAACCTGAAGGTGGACTTATAGCCATAGATGCAGTTGGATGGCGGTCTATATATATTGTTGTATTGCCCAATCGAATCTCATAGGATCTTTCTAAATAGTAATTGCATTGTTATGCCTTGCTCAGTTCCTGTCAATTCCCTGCTGTAATTTGTTTACCCTTCATGCCATGTTGTTTATCTAAGGAGAGCTCCTCTAGTGAAATATGGACCCCGGTCCAATCTTTACCATTGGTACATCTTCCACTATTACTTGTTTACTTGCTGCAAACCATTACCTTCGACACCATACATTTAATCCTTTGTTATAGCAAACCGGTGAGCTTGACAACCTCACTGATTCGTTCAGGCAAAGTATTGAGTTTCTGTTGTGAAGGTCTCCATGTTGCCAGCAACACCTGTTTGACGTTTCCTTCCTCCTACTGGTTCGATAACCTCGGTTTCTTACTAAGGGAAACTTGTTGTTGTGTTGCTTCATACCTTGCTCTTGGGGTTTCCAATGAAGCGTCCCATGACAAGTGGTGGGCGCCATCAAGCTATTTTATAGCACCGTTGCCGGGGAGGCCAAGGACGTCTTCACAAGGGGAGTCGTTCACTTCCTTTCTCTTTACTTTGTTTTTAGTTTGCTTGCTTTTCTTTGCCTGTTTCCAAAAAACCCAAAAAAATTAGTCTGGTTTGGTTTGCTTTCTTTATTCAAAAACACAAAAAATTAGTTCCTACTCTAGTTGCTACCATGTTTGGTTTTGGACCAAACTTTATTTCCCCTATGGTAGAAATCTCCACATTTAAGCAAAAAAGTGAAGTAAGTTTTAAAGAAGCTTGGTCTAGAATCGCTGCTTTTCAGAGAGAAACTGAGCCTAAGATGAGCCTTAGCTTGGTCATTGATAGTTTCTACCGCAGTATTGCTCTTCGTTATAGATATGCTTTGGATGATGTGGCTGATAAAGTTTTGCTATGTACTGAGGATGAAGCTTATGAGTTATGGCAAGGGACAGATCACACTTGAAAGGTCTCTACTGAAACACCTTGGGGCGGTGATAGATATGGGAAAAGGCATCATGCATTTTGCTCCTCCGGTAAGCAATCATATCTTCCGTAAGTAAAAGAAGAAAGGTAAGAAAGGAAAGAACAAGAAGGTTGCTTCTTTATTTAAAAATACTTAATTCTTCTTGCTTCTTGTGCCTAACTTAAAGGCGTTAAATAGAAGTACTTATTGGGAGATAACCCAAGAGTTTCCTTGAGTTTTGGAAGTTATTACTTCAGTAATGACCTCTTCTTATCCTTTTTGTTTGCTTTTTGTGCCAAGAATAACCTCTAATGATAGGGAAGTAAGATTTGGGGAGTTGCTGTCCCGAAACAGATTTCTGTCCTCCACCATAAAAATTCGTGAGGAGTCTCTGTAACTCGGCTTGAGCTCAAAATTTACGAATTAATCCCCCAGTATGTTATCTAACTTTCGTTAGATCAACACTTCTTGAGTTGAGCAACAGAAGATGTTCGAAAAAATCGGTTTCTACTTGCTGGTCTGTTTTGACAGATTTCATCCATTATTTGCATTTGCTTCTTATTGATACCTTTTTGAGTTCTTTTTGGGAAATTGATCTTTTTGAAGGAGTTACTTCAGTAGCTTGTGTTTTTAGTGAAAAGACTTGTTGTTCCAAAGCTTTCCCAGTGGTCTAATATCTTTTGAATAAGCTATTGTTGCTAATGAAGATTGTGTGAAGTTTCGTACGAAGGATAAATTTCAGGTGTAGAGAGAGAATGATGTAATGAGATGAAGAATGGACAAAAGCTCAAGCTTGGGGATGCCACCATGGTTTCACCCCAAGAAATATCCAAGAGGTACAAGCGTCAAAGCTTGGGGATGCCCAAGGCATCCCCTTCTTCATAAATAAAAAGCTCAGGTCTGTCTAGACACTTCATTTTTATTGTTTCATGCATGGTTGTGTTATTCTTGGAGCGTCTTAGTTTTTGTTTTATTTGCTTATTTTTTTAGTTTGCTTGAATAAAGTAAGTTTGGAACTCTATTCTCGCTGTGTTGTTTTGCAAATAAGTTTGCTTGGTGTTGGAAAGGAGTAGTAAGTTCTTGCTTGAAGTGCAAGAGGAGCTTGCATTGACTGTGACTTAGACTTTAGCATGACATGCTAGGTGTTGTTTTAGCATTATGCTTAGTGATTATTGTTGTAGCATGTCTTGTTCCAAACAATTGGGATTGCTTAGTGTGCCTTGAAGAAATTATGCATTGTTTTAGCATGCAAAAGCATAGTATTGTGGTATTCTCCTTTGATGCTTTGCTTGGGTTGACTTGGCACATGCTTACACCATGTTATGACTATGACAAGTCACCATTAGCCTCTATGATTATTTAGTCCTTGACTTGTAGTACCACTCTTTGCTTTGATTAGTATGCTTTGTTGCTCTGGATGATTATGGCAATTATGCTCTCTTAGTTGGTTGTTCCTAGTCTTTTGCTAGCCTCCACTTGTATGAGTAGGTTCTACTCATGCTTCCAACTCCCAACAAACCAAGTTATTCCAAAGTGTCCACTATAAACTCCTATGCATGGTGTGCTACACCATTCCAAGTATATTCTTGTTTTCAGCTATCTTCCAATTAAAAACTATTTTGTTATGTGAAAACTTAGTGATTAAAGCCCTCACGAACTTGATGACACACTTTATTCTTTGCCCCTAATAAACTTGAACCATTGTGACAACCTTGTTGTATATGCTTTCACTTATAAGTTGGAATTAGCAGAACCGTGCTGTCACGGGGAACGTTTTCAACATTGCACTTGTACTTTTTACTTAGTTGATATCATGCTCTTTTGTCTATGGATGTCACCGGTGTGAAATAAAGAGGGAACTTGTAAGTCTATGGAGTTTGTATTTTGTGTTAGAGAAATGTCTGGGCCGCTAGCCTAAGCCATGCTTAATCATGGTGGAAACTTGCAGCATCACCATAGTGAGCCATCTATGAAGCATCCTCAATAAAAAGCTATGCATATGGTAAATAAAAAGATTGTTGAGATGCTCGTTGTCTGCTTGGCTTGTCATTTTGGTTATGGGAAAGCTCCTGTACCATGTGCAAGGGGTACCCCGTTGGAGGTTCTCAATGATATGCAAATACTTACAATGACAAGAACTTGCCTGGGCCCAAAGTTGAGTATGCATGAGGTGTGGCCCCCATATTCAAGGGACTTGAGATTGCCATCTTATACTTCGTCAAGAATATACTCCATCTTTGCCACTTTAACCTTTACCACTTCAAGATGCTTATGATAGAGGGCTGAAAGCTAACAAGTACCATAATTTTTGGAAGCTCTTTTTGAAACTTGTAATCCCTACTTCCTTTACAAAAAGGCCTTTCTTCCACCACTATTGAGTCTCCACCTTCTACCTTTAGGCACCATTAAGAGAGCATAGTTGTCATTCTGTGTGCAGTGTTCCAAAGCTTATTAATTCATGCATATTGTGATATTACTTGTTCTTGTACTATTTGTTTCTAGTCATCCTTGTGAACTTTGAAGGTGTCCTATGCATCTATTTGCTACTCTATGAGGGACAAGCTGATTGCCACTATGCTATGTTTTCTGTCTGTAACGTTTTTCAATCCATGTTATTCATGATTTTTGTTTGTAGCCTTTCATGTTGCATGCATAGTTACTATGTCCTATTGTTAGAACTCCATTTTTCATGCACATGTTTACAATTCTTTGATCCTAGCTTTCAATGCTTGAAAATGGTTGGATCTTTATTGTGAGGATGCATGTCACCTCAAAAATTATTCTATTTATCACTTAGCTACTCAAGGACGAGCAGGAGTTAAGCTTGGGGATGTTGATACGTCTGAAACATATCTATAATTTTTGATGCTCCATACTTGTTTAGTATCTACTTTGCTTTACTTGTCTACACTTTGAGGTGCTTAATACATGTTTTCTGGTATTAACCTATTAACAAGTTGCAACAGTGCCAGATGCCTGTTTTCTGCTGTTTTTGGTTTCAGAAAAGTTACTAAAGAAATATTCTCGGAATTGGATGGGACAAACGTCAAAGTCAATTACTTTCCGTGGGGAACAAGAAGACCAGAGGGTTGCCGGGGAGGCGAGCCAGAGGGGGCACACCCCCCAGGCGCGGCCATAGGTTGGCCCGCGCCTGGCTGGGGTGTGGGGCCCCTGGCCACCGCCTCGGCCTCCCCCTTTGCCTATAAGAAGACCCCGATGCAGAAACCCTAAGCACCCGATCAAATATTCCATGAAACCGTCTGTAGCCTCCGCCACCATCGTCCCTAGATCGGGGGGATCTGAAGTTCTTCCCGGCACCCTGCCGGAGGGGAGATCATCCCGGAGGCCTTCTCTCCAGTATGATGCGTGAGTAGTTCCACCTTGGACTATGGGTCCATGTAGTAGTCAAATGGTTGTATCTCCTCCTTTGTGCTTTAATGTATAGATCTTGTGAGCTCCGTTCATGATCAAGATCTAATCTATTTGTATACATGCATGTTGTGTTTGTGGGGATCCGATGGATATTGAGATTATTATGTTGGTTTGATTAATGGTTTTGTCTTTATGATTGTATCATGTATGTGTTGTTTGTGATCTTGCATGCTCTCCGTTGTTAGTAGCTATCTTGGCCAAGTAGTTGCTAGTGACTCTAAGAGGGGGTATTTATGCTCGATAGTGGGTTCATGCCTCTAGTTTCCAAGGGAAGTGACATATATATCTTCGGTTGTAGAAGTGTTGTATCTACTAGGGAGCAAACAACGGTCCCTTGTTCATGGAACATGTGGACTGTTTACCTTACACACTTTGCTTAAAGCAGTTGTCTGTTGCTTGCAACTTAATACTAGAGAGGGTTCAGATGATAACCTGAAGGTATACTTCTAGTCATAGATGCAGTTGGATGGCGGTCTATGTATCTTGTTGTATTGCCCAATCGAATCTCATAGGATCTTTCTGACTAGTAATTGCATTGTTATGCCTTGCTTAGTTCCTGTCAATTGCCCTACTGTAATTTGTTTACCCTTCATGCCATGTTGTTTATCTAAGGAGAGCACGTCTAGTGAACTATGGACCCTGGTCCAATCTTTACCATTGATACATCTTCCACTGTTACTTGTTTACTTGCTGCAAACCATTACCTTCCACACCATACGTTTAATCCTTTGTTACAGCAAACAAGTGAGCTTGACAACCTCACTGATTCGTTGGGGCAAAGTCTTGAGTTTGTGTTGTGCAGGTCTCCACATTGCCAGCAACACCTGTGTGATGCTTCCTTCCTCCTACTGGTTCGATAACCTCGGTTTCTTACTGACGGAAACTTGCTGCTGTGCTGCTTCATACCTTGCTCTTGGGGTTTCCAACAAAGCGTCCCACGACAAGTGGTGGGCGCCATCAAACATTCAGAGGAGGATACCACAATATGATACCAAGTTATGAATAGAACAATGCAAGCAAACATTCATATGACATGCTACAAACTATTAGCAAGCTGGAGCTAATCACAAGAGAGCAAGAACTACTAAGCATCCATAAATAACATACACCTTACACAAACAGACTAAGAATGCTCACAATGATGAGTATATGTACAAAAATGAAAACAAATATAGTTTGTTACCAGCCTCTTACCACACCTCAAGTTGTCTTAATCTTCATTATTGCCCTTCACTTGTGTCACTTGAATAATAACATAAAACCAAAATCCACTGAGGATGGCTAAACCCTGCAAAGAACTCACAAAACCAAAGAAGAACAACAAATATTTTTGGTGTCTTCGATTTAAAAAAAAGCAAACAAAGCAAAACCAAACAAAGAAAAAGCAAACCAAACAAAGCAAAATATTTTTGTATTTTTATTTAAGTCAAACCAAAGCTAAAAAGCAAAGAAACAAACCAAGAGAAACAACGAAACTATTTTTGGTATTTTTGTGTTTTGAGAAAGAAGAAACAAGAACCAAAAAGAAAGCGAAACAATGGATATACAAAGAACCGACAAAACATGATATATCGATGAGTTTGATGTCGTTATACCTCCCCCCAAGCTTAGTCTTATGGCCTAAGTGGGGCTCAACTCCATGGTGACCAAGTAGGTGCACCTCCGTAGTATTCTGAGGAGGCCCCTTCGTCCTAGTGTAGTGCACAGAGGAGTCATATGAGGGTGCGTCCCCCTGATTGTGTCCATGGAAGCCAAGAATGTGCAACTTCTCATCCATATCCTCCTTAGAGCGTGACAAAGGTCCCAGAGAAATACTGAACAAAGTGGTTTTGGGGTAGAGGGATCTCTCTCTCTTCCCCGTCAGTAAAGAGCATTCTATAAACCAAGCTCTCAAGGGGAGAGACAACAGTGACAAAGTGATGCGATTTCATAGAAACAAGATCAATCCTTTGAGGAGCCAAAACTGTATCATTCGGATCAACAGCAAGGTCCAAGGTAGCAACAACACCTGCAACAATAATTCCCCCATAAATGGGTCCCTTAGCAGCTAAGCGACGAGCAATGAGAGAACAAAGATTGTACCTAGTTTCATTGTTGAGTGTAGAAGCTATGAAGGCCAAATGATAGTTGGAAATATTACTAGTGTTCTCCCTACCAAGAACACTAGTGGCAAGATAATAAGCAAAGTACCTGATAGCTGGAAGTTGAATATTTCTTATCTTTCCCCATTGGGCTCTACGGTCATCATCATTAGTTATCCCGTGGTAGAGATCCAACAAATTAGCGGGTTGAGTTGGAATCTTCTTCACCGACCCAGCTGTACCAAGGCCCAGGATTTCACAAAATTTCTTCAATGCCATGGTGTAAGGCCTGCCATAAATTTTGAAAGACACATCTAGTTTGAACATGTTGTTAGCAAAAGAGAAGCTCTCCACAAATGTTTTAGTAAGCATAGCATATTGCACGCTCTCATCCTGCATATAACTTGTTAATCCAACCCTACGAACCAAGGTTAGAAAATCCTCAAGAATCCCAGCATCCCGCAACAAGGTTGGGCAAGGAAAGGTGGAAGGGTGCGCATCTCCCTCATCTCCCTTGTCAACAAATCGTGGTGTAATGAGATCATCATTGTATGAGGTCCTAGCTCGAGAGGATGATCTTGAAGGCCTTTCCCTCCTAGGTGCATCACTCTCAAATATTTCACCAAAGGTGTGGTTGTCCATGACCTCTTTTGTTTCTGAAATTTTTAGACAAACACCAAACCAAGTGATTTCCATGTTGATAAATGATGAGCAACTACTATAGGAACTTGCTAGAGGGATACACATTCATAAAAATGAAATTTCTAAGCATCGAACAAGCATGCAACCTCACACAACCTGACACCTATAGCAGCAAAATAATCAAGATACAATCTACAAATCACAAATCTAATTCGACAAGCGGATGAGGCACATACCAAGGAGCAACCCCTCCAAAAATCAGTAGCAGAGATGGGACGAGAAAGGAGATCGAAAATCGGGAGCAAGAACAGCAAGAACTCGAGCTTGAGAAAAAAAATCGGTGTTTTTCGAAAGAGAGAAAGAAGATGGCTGGGAGGAGGCAACTTGGAGGGCCACAGGTGGGCCACACCACAGCCAGGCGCGCCCCTAGGGCTGGTCGTGCCACCAAGGGGTGTGCTTGCCTGGGGTGGCCCCCTGGGTCACTTCAGGTGTCCCTCTGCACCTTTTTTCGAGGAAAAATTTATTTTGAATTTTCTGGGATTTTTCGGGAAATTTTATTTTTGGCCAATTTTCAGGATATGAAAATTGATTTTCTCGCAGATAAGAATTTTTTTAGAAGAAGCAAAAACAAAAAAAAAACAAAACTACAGAAGTTCTAAGACACTCTAACAAGCAAACAACTAGCAAAACTAAAGCTAAGAAGAGAAAAAGCAAAGACTAGGAAGGAGAAAAATAAAAGTGAGCAAGTATAACCATAGTGAAAACATTATTTTGTTCATTAAAATCCTTTTGTTAACAAGGTTGATCAAGTCTTGCTACCAACACAATCTTATATGAAACAAAACTTTGCATTCCACAAAGTGATTATGTTACCTCAATCTTGATAGCGATGGTCCCAATCATAATAGTTTCAAAATTTTCTTGTGGAATGGGACAATATATTTCTCTAACCTTGATGCTCTCAATATTTTCAATGGAATTCAGGCAATAGCTCTTAGCAACCTTCTTGGAGAAATAAACAGTATGCTCTTTGTCATTAATATTAAAAGTTACGATTCCTTGATTACAATTGATGACAGCACCTATAGTATTAAGAACAGGTCTCCCAAGAATAATAGACATATTATCATCTTCAGGCATTTCAAGCACAACAAAATCAGTTAAAACCAAGCAATATGAGCCACTTGAACAGGAACATCCTCACATATACCAACAGAAATAGTAGTTGACTTATCATCAATTTGCAAAGATATATCAGTTGGTATCAACTTCTCTAGCTGGAGTCCCTTGTAGAGAGAAAAAGGCATCACACTAACTCCATCTCCCAAATCACATAAAGCATTTGTAACATAATTATTCTTAATAGAGCAAGGAATAGTTGGTATACCTGGATCACCAAGTTCCTTTGGAACCTTACCATTGAAGGAATAATTAGCAAGCAAAGTAGAAATTTCCTCATTAGGAATCATCCTTTTATTAGAGACAACATCCTTCATATACTTTGAATAAGGAGGCAACTTAATAGCATCAGTCAAAGGAATTTGCAAAAATAAAGGCTTCATCCACTCACAAAATTTGTCTTAGTGTTCTTCCTCCTTTGATTTGTGTTTCTTACCTAGAAAGGCATAGGTTTCTACACCCAAGGTTCTCTCTCTTTACCATGTTTATTAGCAATAAAATATTCCTTAGTGTACCTAGTGTTCTTAGTGTGCTTCTCAGGTTCTTCCTCAACTTGCTCCTTATCAGGAGCATCATTTTTATCATTACCACTCTTAGTTTCAGCATCAGAGACAGATATACTACTAGGATCTACAGCAGGTTCAGAGGGTTTCTCAACTATTTTATGTTTCTTTTTCTTTCTCTTACGAGGACTACCACTACTTTCACCTTGTTGAGAATCCTTCTCAATTCTTTTAGGGTGTCCTTCAGGATATAAAGGATCTTGAGTAGCTATACCACTCCTAGTTCTAATTCCATAAGCATGTTTATCTCCTGAGGCATTAACTAGCATATCCTTTTGTACTCTAGAAAGTTGATCAATTTGAGTTTGAACCATTTGAAAGTGTTTACAAAGCATTTTAACATCATTAGCAGTTTTTTCCACAATATCATTCAACTCATTAATAGCTCTAGAGTTTTCCAATAAATGATTCTAAACTTGTTTATTAAAATTACCTTGCTTAAAAATAAATGTGTCAAGTTCCTCTAAGCATTGATCAGGAGGCTTAACATAGGGAATATCACATTCATCAGAGTGTTGGAGAGAGTGTACATCAATAGTATATGAGTGGGGAATTGGCTTACATAATTCTTCTATAGGAGGTAGATTCTTCACATCTTCAGCTCTAATACCTTTCTCCTTTAGACATTTCTTAACGTCCTTCATCACTTCATCATTTAATGCAATAATTTCCCTCTTCTTTGGTGTTGGTATCAGATCTGGTTCAGGTACAACTAGTTCAGGAGTAATAGGCTCAGGTGTATTTAGCTCAGTTGAAGTCCAATCATCATAATTCTTGCTTATTTTAGCCATTAATTATTCAGCATCTGTAGGAGTTCTTTTCCTGAAAATACAATCAGCAAAGCTACCTAGGTATGTCCTAGAATCATCAGTTAGTCCATTGTAATAAACATCAAGAAGCTCATTTTTAGGTAATGGACATCCAGGATGTGCATGAATCAAGGCACAAAACCTTGTCCATGACTCAGGCAATTTCTCTTCTTCTCCCTGTTTAAAAACAAAAGGACTCTGCAAAGCAGCATGTCTAGCACTAGGAGGAAAATATTTCTGGAAGAAAGAAGCAATCAAACAATCAGGACTATCAATGAAACCAAGAGGTAATCTATTAAACCAAGCCCTAGCTTCTCCTTTTAGTGAAAAAGGGAAGATCTTAGTAACAAAGTACTTGCGCATCTTAAAATCATCATAGAATAAACCACTCATAGTAGAAAGCTCATTCACATGAGCCACATCACTCTCATTTTCAGTCCCACAAAAAGGTTCTTTCTCAACAATGTCCAAATAGGATAAATCAAGAGAGAAATTATAATCTTTATCTTTAATATCTATGGGAGAGTTGGCAAACTTAGGATCAGAGGACAGTTCTGGAATAATGGTGTGTCTCGATAGAAGGCTCTTAATAGCACTAGTACCATGTGTGTTTTGGCACTCTTCAATAAATTCATCAGTAAACTCAACGTAACCATCATTAATATCATATATCTCTTTAAACTTAGGAGAGCTAACCGGTGTAACAGTGTCTTCACTAGGAGTTTCAGTATTTCCTAGACTAGCCATAGTAGCATCTAGAAAAGGACCTAATGAACCACTCGCATCAAGCACAGTAGAAGTAACATCATGAGTATCAAAAGCAGTTTCAGACTCAGCAGTAGTAGCAGTGTGTGTAGCATGTGTATGTGGTGGTGGTGTAACAAAGATTACTTATAACAGACGGTGAATAAAGAGTAGCAGAGGTGTTTAGGACTATACCTCTTCTTGTAGTATTACCCAATTTATTTATTCGACACAAGGAGAGCCAAAGAATACTTGCAAGCCTTAACAACTTAGTTGTCAATTCAGCTGCACCTGGAAATAGTCCTTGCTCATAGAAGTTTATCAGTAGCAACAGTTTGTAGTAGCAACAACAACAGTAAAACAAGAGCAATAGTAACAGTAGTAGCACACCGTAGGATATGAGGGCTATAGGCATAGGGATGGATGGACGGGCGTTGCATGGACGAGTCTAAACATGTAACTTCAAGATCTAGGGAAATTGCAGATAAATAAGATAAAGCATCCAAGTACTAAACAATTATAGGCATGTGCTCCATATATAGTCATGCGTGCTCGCAATGAGAACTTGCACAACATCTCTTGTCCAACTAGCCCGTTGAAGCGGGGCCTCAAGGGAACTACTGGCAATTAAGGTGCTCCTTTTAATAGTGCACCGGAGCAAAGCATTAACACTCTGTAAACACATGTGATCCTCACATCAGAGCCATCCCCTCCGGTTGTCCCAATTTATGTCACTTCGGGGCCTTTGGATCCGGACAATGATATGTGTACATAGCTTACAGATAAGACCACAAACAATACTATCATAATGATTCAATAATAAGTTCAGGTCTGAGATCATGGCACTCGGGCCCTAGTGATAAGCATTAAGCACAACAAGTTGCAACAAAGCCAAATAGCACTAATAGAGACACTAGGCACCATGTTCTAACAATCTTATTCGATTACATGATAGAACTCATCCAATCCCTACCATCCCCATGGCCTACTAGGGAAGATTACTCACTCATGGATGAGGGAAACATGGATGGTTGAGGGAGAGGCGTTGGTGATGACGATGGTTCCGAATCGTGGTTTTTTGTGGTGGCGGCGCAGCGGAACTCTTTCTGGAAAAACGTCGACCCTCCCTTGGTTTTTAGGTCAAGAGGCTTCCTATAGGCGAAGAGGAAGGCCGAGGGGGTGCATGAGGTGGCCGCACCCCCCCCCCCCCCCCCACGCGTGGCCAGGCCTGGCCCGCGCCTGGCAGGGGTGTGGGCCCCCTAGGCCCCCACTCCGTCTCGTACACTGGCTCTGTGGAATGTTCTGGTGAAATAGGATTTTTGGCATATTTTCCGGAATTTTTCCTGATAGTTGATTTTCTGCATAAAAACAAGACACCAAGGTAATTCTGCTGAAAACAGCGTCAGTCCCTATTAGTTGTATCCAAATCACACAAGTTTAGAGGAGAAACAATAGCAAGAATGTCGAGAAAATAGATTCGTTTTAAACGTATCAAGGGCATTCAACCTTCTTTGCTTCGACGTACTGAACGGGTACTCTCTCTCGATTTTTCTAACTTCAACCTCTCATGTTCACTTTTGCGAGCTCAGGGAGGAAACATAGAGAGAAAGCTTAAACAGAGGCTCAAGCAGGGACGGTGATATAGGAAGGGCTTTAGTCCTGGTTAGAGTCACCAATCGAAACTAAACGGACTCGCATCGGCCACAGCCTGCAGCAACCCCTTGGTCCCGTTTGACCCAGGACTAAAGCTGGCCGTGTCCATGTGGCATCCTAGCCGTAGGGAACGGGACTAATGCTGACGTTACTACCGAGTCCAAAGACTGCTGGGACTTAAGTTCTGGACAGACGACCCATTTTCTACTAGTGTGATACTTCAGGTACATGGGCCACAAATTAATATACTATGTGGTGATGTTCAGATGATAAAAAATAATTACATAGCGTCCTTCATGATATGACTTCTGAAAGTCTGTACAGAATATGTTTGTGAAAAGGAAGAAGACAACATTGAGTCAGACATTTATTCGTCTTGATACATTTGATGCGGTGGTATTTTCAATAAGTAACTACTCTGAGCGCTGATGAGCGATCTTCTGCTCTTTGATATAGCTTGCAAATGCTTCAGCAGTTGCGGCCAAAGATGCAGTACTGACCATCGCTGCAACCTCGGGATGCCCATCATCCACCTCATACTCAATAGTTGATCTTATTACTGAGGAGCTGGGTCCTTTGGAGATGATCTCGAACCTCACCATGTAGTAGAGGAAACCGAGCTTCAGAATGTCCCCGTCGATTGACTCTGCTTCCTTGATGTAACTTTCGTTGTCAATTTTGACGAGCTTCTCCTTGTATTTCTCCACGCCAGGAATGCCTAGCAAGCAAGAAATAGAGTATATAGATAGCACCCATTGACTTGAAGCAGACTGATGAAGAGTGGTTTCAGAATCTATCTCACCTGGAGCAAACGTTAGCTGCAAGATGGTGCCGACACCGCCATCTCCGCTCTCGACCTCAACCTTAGCGAGGACCTCCGGAAGCAATTCAGGCAACAACTCCGACGCACGAAGTGTACCATAGACTTCCCATAGTTCAGATGCTGGGATATCAGTCTCCAACTCGTGGCTCTGGTTTCCCCTCATCGCTCTACCTTTTAAGTGAGATGAAAATGCCAACAAACAAACGGAAGCTGCTCAGGTTGTGTGACTACAACTGATTATTGACACTACATATATATATATATTTACAGACAAACTCAAGTCGCTCAGTGCTGCTGCGCTTTTTTTATCTTTATTTACACCGAATCTCAAACATTGAGATGCTCCGGCAAGTCGCAACAAGAGGCACGTACGTCGTCGGTCAAGCGGGCAGTTATTGAGTGGTTTAAGTTGGATAAAAAATAAAGTATTTGAGTGGTTGCAGCATTTATAATCTTGGCCTACGCCTACCTGGACCCATTATTTTTTGTGTGGAACAACACACATTTTGTTTGACACGAGAAGCATATACCAAAGTGAATCCAGTCACGCTCAAATAGGCTAGCAAAATGGAATATACCTCCTACTGGTATAAAAGGGCCGACATATATGCTGTGAAAACTCAAGATGACTTTTTCAGAGGGAAAATCTTTTTGGAGGCGTCGCTTTTGGAGGTGTTGAACTTCTCGTGTTGCTGCTATTGATTAATTAGGATCGCATCGCTGTAGCGGGACTTTTGTTTTTTATAAAGTTTTTTTATTTTTTTGGCTGTGTATATCCGTAATGCCAATAGGCCAATGCGTTATTACAGAGGCTAGGTGTAATTGGTATCTTCACGATATTAATATATGCTCCTTATCAAAAAAGGTAACTCAACTGGAAATGCAACACCACGTGTATGTTGGGCCCGGCATCGTCATTACCATTGATTTGTTGGAGATTCGTGCAAAAAAATTTATAGAAAGATCCTTCCACCTTCGGTCAAGATTTATACGAGATTTACTAGAGAATTGAAACTGCTTTGAATCTGCAGACACATACACGATTCAATAACAACTGTAGAACCAATAGGAAAAATAACCAAATTAACAATAGAAAAAATAACCAAAATTAACAAAATTTTGAAGATACATCAAATTCGAGCAGATCGAGTCAAGAAACATACAAGTTTCACTGCCAAGCCGAGCTCAGATTGTTTCTAACTTTCACGCTCCGGGGGAGGGGGGGCACTTAAGTACAAATGTGTAGTGATTGTTGACTTTATAGACTCTGCACGGATCTCCAAGAATCGTGGGGCACAGAAGATACCGAGGACCCAACGTGTTGTAAATCCACTCTCGAAACTCAACCATTCAAGACATACTAGAGGAACGCCTGTCATGGAATCAGGGTAAGCCTACTCCCACCAGGAGACTAATTCTAGTATATATTGGGAGTTGAATTATGAGCAATACATGTAAATTCATGGAACTTGTAGACCAAGGTGGGAGCCCTTTCTGCGTGGCAAGGAAACTCACAATGCGATCTTGGGAGAGCTGATTCGGTCCATCTTGGGAGCCTCACCGTTGTGGGTCTCAACCCCACCAAGACGCTTTCTAGTGCTTGGCCATTCTCATAGAGGACCACCATGGGTGGGGGACAAATTACAATGGTTGAGCATTCTCATGATTTGGCCTTTCTAGTGATTCGGCCATTCTCATGATTTGGCCTTTCTAGTGCTTTCTAGTCTAGTTCTTACAAATGATAATTTTACCTGGGTACCGGCTGGTACCTTATGCGCATCGGCATGGTATGGACCCATATATGTCATGGAGACCAAAACTCTCCCTACTGAATCCCATGACTTGGGACATTCCCACGACGATTTTATTTTGCTAGATACGAAGCCACAAACCGTGTTTTTATGTAGATCACCGAAAACTGCTAACTAGAATACCTAAAACTTGGACGGTCAAAACTCTATGTTCCGAATAAACAAAACCGTAACACCTAAAACCCTATGATCAGCTAGTTTATTCCAACAGCCCATATACTTGATTTTGAAAAACGTGTATTCCTCAGATTCCATGATCTAACCGTCCCTGATGAAGACGACGTGGAGCTCGATGTCGAATGCCTAAGCCTGTGAACCATCGTCTAGGTTTGAACGTCCTCTTCTATGTCTAAGGGAAACAACATTACCTCCATCATTGGATGTTGTAACATGCGAGGAACTCTTACGAGCGTCTCCCCCTCCTCTTGATTGGCCCTGCCATTGGAACTAACATTAGGGCTTACCGTCGGCGAGGTCACCTGTGAAGCAAGCGCCAATGCAGCCATTAGCTGGCGTGCCGATCTAGTAGAACACTCCTTCAAATATCTGTTGTCCATTTTAGATGGAGATCGACAAAGATAATGTAGAGATATCTCCGAATCACTGCCCGGAGGGGAAATTTATCCCTTTTACAGCTCTCAGTCGCTCTTTGTCGAAGCGAGAACCCATAAACAACCGCTGGATAACCCTCCCGGTGATGCATCACCGAGGTGTCCCCCGGAGTCTCCCAAGTCGCCTCTCTCAACGGTCATAAGAACTAGGTAGCTTTCTTTGGATAAAAGAAATATATTAATACCAAAATGATACTATATGTACGCCCAGCCTCTACAACAACACATTATCAAAATCAAGTCTAGACATTTAGAATGCACATAGTCCAAAAAAACTAAAAAGAAAAAGAGGACCCATAGAAGCGACGGGTAATAGTTCACAACACTATCGTCGTCGTCCGCTCTATCCACCATGATTAGATTCTGAATTTGCACCCTAGGGAAGGTCCAGTTTCCAGACAATGACTTCGGCAAGAAAACGACTATGGATCCAATTGTTTTTCGTATTAGTTTGTGTGGTTTGAGGCCAGTCTCTTCCGATCTATTTTTATCATCTTCGGCGATGGTTTTTGCTCTGGTGCATTGATCCTTTAGGGATTAGCACGATGACTTCTTGTCCATCTACTACAACAAGCTCTAATAAGGCAATCTTTGTCCGGCTCCGGTGACGGAGGAGCGATGACGGTGGCATGCCCTCGGGTCGTTCTAGGTGATCCATTGACCTATTTGTAATTTTGTTACTTTTAGTACTTTTTGTACCGTTGTTGATGATTATTAATAGATTGGTAAAATTTTGCAAAAAAATTCAAAGGTCAAGTGAATTCTGGTTGTGAAAATTTAAAGCAGAATAGGTTGTATGACTCAAGGAATCCAACAAGGAATCAAACTCATGAAATACACAGCTCATATCAAGACAAAGGGATCCCGACCAGATCTCTGTGAAACTATTTTTGCGTGCTGTTTTACCCTGGTGCTGCCGCTTCATCTTGAATTACTATTGTTTCGTGGATCTCGATGTGCAGTGACCTTGGAGAAATGAGATTCCTCTCTCAAGTTGGGTTTGTTCCCAGATCACCTACGTATGTCAGTACGTCAGTGATCTGCTATGCCAATAGATATATACTGACATAAATGGAATCTTGCTCAATCATCTACTCAAGATGCTTAATTTGTCTCGGAGTAGTACCACAAAATACATTCACAGAAAAAAGTCTTAATTTGTCTGCGAGTAAGATGCTTGGATCCAGTTGTACTTTCCAGCTGAAAGATGCTTCGTGCAATGTAAGTAGGTAGCTTGTCGTTGGTTGATATAATTTTTTTAATAATCGTTGTTAGCAGACAATGTCGTCGGTGTCGACAGCTACCTCAACATATAAACTACTCATATAGCATAGCTTGTCGTTTGTGATATAAACTACTCCTACAATAATGATAAATTTTCTACTCGCATAACGTAAATACGAGCAATAATCGTTGTTAGGAGACAATGTCGTCGGTGTCCACAACTACCTCCACATAACAATACGTTAGGAGACAATGTGGTCTTTATTGTAAGTACGCCGTCGTGCCGCCTAACATTCAGAAAAACAGCCAACGGCTCCTGCAGTGCATTCGGTTATTAATTTGGGTTTATTCCTCCAAATAGCTTTTCGCTCCGCTCTATAAATAAAAGATATAGATAAGACCGCTGCTAGACCAAACAGCACAGCGCTAACGATACGAGATGCTGGTGCAGCAGCACATACACGCCCGAACTAAAACAAGGAAAAACGAAAAGCAATAGAGACGGAGACAGATCAACTAGACGGGGAAGACGGCAACTGCTGCGCCCTTCAAAGAATGCCCATCCTGCTCCTAGCCCCGACTCGTCAAGCACCAAGCAACACCCTCAAGAGGGAAAGCGACCGCTACTGCCCAGACCATAGATTGGCCCTATGGTTTCCCCCGACACACTGAGGGGAGTGGATGAAGGGTAGCCAAGACGCCCTCCAGGAAGGAAGATGTCACCAGCGGGCGGCACCGCGTCGGAGTCGGTCGAGCCGACAAGGATTTCTCCCGAAAACACTATCCACAAACCCCTGACGAGCCGTTGCATAGGAGACCCGCGAGGAAGAGGCCTCGCCAACACCAAACTTTCCGCCGACGAGCATGTGCCACTCTGGTCCCATTGTCTCACAAGTAAGCCATCACGAGTTCTGCAACATCACGGCACCGGTAGAGTGAAATAGAGCCCACAGCACCGTGACCGCGCAGGAGGGAACTTCCTCCACCGCCGGAGGCGGTAGTCGACCGAACGTGGCCGCAAACACACTAGTCCTCTATAGGTCCGGCCGGGCCTAGCGGGCCCGTAAACCCTCCGCGGAGGCATCCCAATCCCATGGTGGTCCGGCCGGGCCCCGATGGGCCCGTAAAGTCTGCCACCACACTACAACAGTCCGACCGAGGATGTCGCGGATCTCTTCCACCCTACCCGCCTAGATCTGCAGAGTAGCCAAAGCAGAGTCGGCCGGCCCGCCTTACCTAGATTTGGGCCCGATCTAGCCCGCCATGGCACCTCCCACCCCAAGCTGTGCCTACCACAGCTACGTTCCGCTGCCCCGTCGCGCCCCCAGTCGACGCTGGACCTCCGCCGCCCATGCTCAACTGAGGAGCTATGCAATGCAGCGCCGCAACAACAACCGCCTCCGAGGACGCGCGCCACCACCTCTGCGAAGCCACCGCGCCGCCGCCAGGACAGCCGCGCCACCACCTCCGTGAAGCCACCATGCCGCCGCCAGGAAAGCCGTGCCACCAGGACCCTCGCTCATCCTGGCGCCCTCACCGGCCTCATCAGCCCGCGCCGAAGATTTCTGTGGGGGGAGAAATGGCCCTGCCGCCACTAGTGCCCAAGCTTCGCCCGGGGAGACGTCCGGTGGCGGCGAGGGAGGGGAAAAGGAGGGGACGATGGTTGGCGATGGCGGAGTTTAGGGTTCGCCTGCCGCTCACGGGAGCAGGTAGGATGAACCGTTTGGTTCATGCACTGCAATTCTTAATTTGGGTTTATTACGACTGATTCTTAAGTTCACACGGAAATTAGGACTATGCCACTAAAAATCCCATCGAGGCGGTCGTTGTTCTAGCCGTTATTCTTACTTGCAGGCTTCGCCACCTCGGATGTCGACGGCACGCCACCCAGGTTGTCCGAGTCAGCATTATTGTGCAATCTCCCATATTTTGTCCCACCCCAATTGGCTCCGATGCTTTCGTCCCTTTCGCCGCCACATCGTTCCGTCGTGCAACAACACACACATCTAACGCCTTACCCTTTGGCCTAGTCATACTCTGTTTGTCGCCATAGCAGTTGTCCCCTCCCTGCCCTCCCGCTGTCCGTGTGGTCAGCATGCTAGAAGTGAAAAGTGTGAGTCGGCTAATGGCTGCACGCCTACCATGTGGATGTGAAGCGGATCTAAAGATGGATCCTGCATGGCTGAAGAGCACGAAGATGGATCCTGTAAGGCTGGAGAGCACTGGAAGGGCGCGAGACACCGGGGAAGGCCAAACAAGAAACAACTCTCTAAAGTTTTAGAGGCCGATTAATTTGCCCTTTCGTCCTCCTTGAAGGGTAAAAACTATAATTCTGCCTGTTTTTTTCTAATTAGTGTCTCGAGTCCCATGCTAATAACGAGCATATGTGTTAATTGTTAAGAATATAAATACATAGGCTAGTCCTTTCCATCAGTTCTGACTTTTGTTCAGATCACTAGTGGAAACCGCCCCATGTGTCCTGGTTGGTAAGAGCATTTAGTCCCGGTTTCCCGGTTACCCAACCGGGAAGAGGCAATCGGGACTAAAGCCTCAATCTTTAGTCCCGGTTGCCCCACCAACCAGGACAAAAGGCCATACACGTGGCCGCGTCAGAGGGCGAGGGGGAGGAGCAACCGTCCCGGTTCGTAACACGAACTGGAACAAATAACCCTCTATCGCGGAAGAGATTTGACACATTTCTCTGCCGCGGCAGAGAATTTATTTTGGCAACTTTTTTTGCCGCGGCAGCATTTTGGCCACTTTTTGTGCCGCGGCAGAGAATTCATTTATATTGTTCTATTTTTTATTTAGTGTTTTGCACTCATCAATGAAGAAACCATTATATTACACAAGATCATCATGACAATATAGATCCAAGTGTCGAACATATTACATTCGATACACAGAGTTCATGCACTACATACAAAATAAGCTCTTTGTACAATTCCTATATTCTCCTTTTGGGTTTAGGACTTCTGCATCCAAGTATCCTGCCAATTCCTCCTGAATTGCTCGTACACGATCCTTTGGCAGAAGACCGTCCCGTAGACATTCGATCTGATTTTAAAAAGGAGTCAACCTATATGAATGCAACTAAACACAATTTGATGGTAATTAAAAACTATAGAAATTTTTTACATACGTGGAGTTGCTCTAAATTTCTGCCCTTCTCACAGCACGTCTGACGGATGAACTCGCAAACATAGTATCCACATAAATTGTTCCCTGGTCCCTATGTCAGGCACTTTACGAGAACAGAGTTCAATCAAAAAAATAATCAAGCATGATAATAACGGTATCAAAACTAAAATCAAAGAGATGCGC
Organism: Avena atlantica; assembly: GCA_910589765.1. NCBI lineage: Eukaryota > Viridiplantae > Streptophyta > Magnoliopsida > Poales > Poaceae > Avena > Avena atlantica. Next base: position 4,318,868 of record OU342739.1, read on the forward strand.
GGATATAGCTAGTGGTGCTTACATCTAGTGGTTGAAATGTAAGCTCCTCTTTCCAAACACCCCTAGCCTTGTTGGTGAACCGTTTCCAAGCGCTGCCCGGCGAAGAAAATGAATAAAAAAAGTTATTATTTACTTGATGTCATAAAATTCACGAACGTTGCCGATATAGTGTCGTAATGATTAGAATTACCGTTGTAGAAGCATCTGCATGTCCTTCCACGACTCAAGGGGTTTATGTTTCGAGTCCACGACTAGTACACGCCCTTTGTCAAATTGAATGATTAACAGAATATAGTGGAAGCTGCGCATGCATAACTAATCAATTATATACTTAATATCGAGTAAGAGAAATAGAAAGTGTATACAAGACAATAACACTCACTCGAAGTTGTAAGGAAATAGTATTTCTCTTCTGGTTTTTTGAAACCTTAACGCGTGTACGATATTATCCTCTGTACCCTGGGGGTTTGTTTTGAGATTAGCTTGATGAACCCAATATGGGTCAATGAACCCAATGTCATAGATTTGTCCTCTGCTACATTCGAGAATCTTCATTCTGCATATTAGAGTATGATTATATACATGCAATAAACGAGGTGAGATAGCTAGAGACTAAATTAATTGCAGAATTAGTACTTACAGACAGTAGGCACTGATGATCGATTTTTTCAAGGCGTCTTGATTGAAAAATTGAAATAGTTCATCAAATTCAATGGATATCATGTCATCTATTTCTTTCCCATAATGCTTTTTTGTAACCCTCTGCATTATCCAGTTAGCCCCGGCTTTTGTGGCATGCATGTACCAGTTATGCAATGTTCGCATTTTTGTTGGAAGATTAATTACCTCCTCAGGTTTGATGAGAGGTTTTTTGTACTCGTATTTGTATGCTACTTCACACACGGGGAAGTACTGTAACTGGGATAAGTACTAGGCATACTCATACCTTGAGCAGCGGCAGCTTCTCCGTATTATGCAACTACATCTGGATCATACTGCTCTTTGGCCGCATATTTGCTCGACCCCACATTGGTATGGTAAATCACCTTGAGAGGGGCGCAAGACTGTTTTGCTTGTTCTCCGAGCTGGGCAACAGATTTCTCGCTTGCATCAGTATTGCTCTTCGAGGCTTGTTGTGCCGCATATGACTTGAGAATAGAACGTTCATAGTCTGATGACAGCTTTGGCTCGGGTTGATGAAGAGTCTTTTGCATTTTGAACACTCGGGCTTTTTATTCTTTGGTGCTGGGGAACTCTGGCTCTTTCGGCCGCCTCAGCTTAGCGAAAAACGCTATCGTTTCCGCATCAACGATAGCCGTAGTCTCCTCTTCAGTACAGTCATAAGCTCTCTTGGGAGGAACCTTTGGTACTTTTGGAAGAGGCTCTTGTTTACGTTTAGGCGATCGCTTACCATGACGCAGAGTAGCGGTGGTACGCTTACGCTTTTTATCCTGAGGCGCCGGCGATGGTTGCGCCGGATATTGGTGAGGCGACGGAGACGGGTGAGGCGACGAAGACGGCTGCCGTGGCGGCGACGACCTCGCTAGAGATGGGTGAGGCGGCGGCGAAGATGGCCTTGGCATGTGATTTCGAAGCACGATACATTCCTTTGGCCATAGAATGGTGACATTTGTTGCTTCTCCCAGTTCAGTCACATCCCCTTCACCTGCATGGTAGTCAAGCTTCAAACTTCAAAGGTGTGCATGATTTCATCCACCCCGACAACAGCGTAGCCCTGTGGAACCGGACGACAGTGGTAAGTTGGTGTGGGTCCAATTGGTAAGGCATAGCCGATCGCCACCTTCATTGATATGTTCACAACTTTTACATGTAGCTCGCAGTGTGTCATCTGTGTGATATCATCCACTTGGTAGCCAACAGGAGCTATCGTTGGTGCACCATCGTCATCATCATTGTCATCACCCGGGACCTCGGTGGGAGCCACACTGCTTTTTTGATTATTTGATAGGCTGGTAGCATCGAATGCAGGTTCTACCACCATGTGCTGCTAAGATGGGCCGGTAGTACTTTGCTCTCTAAGTGCGTTAATTTGATCTTGTTGTTGCTTTATTCGTTCTTCAATTATACGCATTCACTCTTTATGAATATCTGCTTCAACTCCGCCTTGTCCTTTCTCCTCTTACGACTTCTATCAGGATATTTATTCCTCTCTTCGGGAAACCCAGTGCTCCATGGTTTGGAGCCTATTGTGCCTCGTGTTCATCCATCATGTTCCTTATTTCCAAGGGCGAGTGTGAGCCCATCATTCTCTCTATCGGGAATGAAGTCCCCATCTTTAACAGCCTTTACTGCTTTTCTCATCTTCTCGATTGGCAAGGGGTCTTCTTTATGTCATATGTTATATATACACTTCCCTTCCGAGTCCAACGTGCCCCCATGCCCGTAAAACCAATTCCTTGCACGTTCGATCCAATCGTCTATCTCTGGGATGATCTTTTTAGCACGCAATTCATCCTCAAGTTTCTTCCACTTAGGAATGCCAGCCCTGTAGCCACCTTTCCCCATAGTATGGTGATACTTCTTGTTAGCAGCATTCAGCTTATTCGTTGCAGACATTTTCTTAGCTTTTTCTGATGTCTTGTAATTCACAAACTCAACCCAGAATGGTTTTATCTTCTGAAACTGAATCTTCTCGTAATCCGGAGTCTTCTCTTTCACGACATAGTCAAGGTGCAATCTTATCTTCCAGTTGGTGAAACACTGGGCCATCTTCTTCATAGCCCACTCCATGACCTTCATCTCCATGGCTCGCGCATGTTCTAAGGCGTCCTCAACTAGATCCTCCGCATTTGGATCCAACTCTATGTTCGGTAGTTTGAAATTAACCATCAGCCTCTTCCAAAGTAAATCTTTGGCCACGGTAGGGAGAAATAATGATGTCCCCTCTTCTTCCGCATCAGCAGGCCTATTCCAATTTCGAAGGTGATTGGGATGAAGTCCCCAACGATTACTCCGCATTGTGCCACAAATTTGTTTGTGACAACTTCGGGAGCAATCGGTTTGTCGTCTTCACCGATATCTTTTATCCTGAACCTCTCATGGTCTTCCAACTTTTTGGTTGGGCCTCGTTCGCTCTTTTCAGTAGATTTCTTTGATCCGGAGGGCTAAAAGAAGAAAGATTGTCGTTACTATTTCTATATAAATAGAAGATGATTAATTAATAAATTAATTATATTACATGCACCTCGCCGGAGCGGTCGTCTTCTTGATCACATAAGGCATCGCCTTCTCCCTCGTGGAAGGCATCAACCTCAACCTCAAACAAGTCGTCTCTTCCAGCAAAAAGAGGATCACCCTCACCGGAGTTTTTCAGAAACATTGATACATCTAAATTTTCTTCCCCGCGGATCACACCTTGGATAAACTCTTCCTTTTCTTCGTCTCTGTCGTGTGGGTCCAAATTTTCTGCATAGGTAGAAAAACGGATAAGTCAAAGCGGCTAAGGGAGAATGTTAGGTACGGTGTTGAGAGATATAAACCTTAATTCGGAGAAACCCTAATATATACATACACAATAATAAAAATGAATTTACAATATCAGAAACCCTAATTCGGAGAAACCATCGGGCTCGGATCCTATCGCGAAGAACCAATACCGGAAAGAAAGGCGGCAATCAATCAACCCTCGGGTTCAGGATGCCCTGGCGAGGACACACCGGCTAACCCTAGGTGCAACATCGATTCAACTGGGGTCTATGAAAACTAATATCATGGCTAAGCATCTACAATATGATGGCAATCACGAAATCTTTGATGGTGTTGACCTCGGTCTTTGATCTCGATCTCGTATTCTACCGCGAAGAACCGAACACCGGAAAGAGAGGGGAACAATCAACACATGGCATCGATGCAATGATAAAACAAGGATGATGATATGACAAGTTAATTTGTATTGAAAATTAACCCTAAGACATGCTCGGCAATTTAAACGGGGTTCCGAGGGGTGAAAACCCTAACTCGGGGAAACTCCGGAGTATATGAGAGGGGTTGATTTTGTTCTCTAATTAAACTTGTCTTGAAAGTTGTTGAACAATGCATGATCATAGGTTAAATAGTTAGATCTCATTTTTCTGAACATTTTGATATATTATTTGTATTTTTCTGAATTATAAATAATTAATTATTGAATTTACAATATTATATCAATTTCTGGATTTAATTAAACCATTTCTGAATTTAAACAAAACTGAAAACATTTTTACACCGAGCCCACTGCTTAGGGGTGGGCATGCCAGGTTTTTTGGTTAATTCGGTTTGGTTTTTCGGGTTTTTCTATAATTCGGTTTCTATAAAATAGGCACCGAAATTATTTCGGTTTTCTAATTAATGGATAGTTCGGTTAGTGAATAATTCGGTTCGGTGTTCGATTTTAAACCGAACTTCTGGAAATAACAACACTGTGCCATAATTTATGTCAGATCCATACGAGCTAAACCACTCATCGGCGCACCAGAAGCCACCTCCAGGTCGGCGAGGACCTGAAGCAATACATGGCTAGCTGATGTCTTGAATGCATGTGTATTGTGTAGAAAAAGAACATAATAAGCATGATGTCTATCTTGCTTGTTCAAAAATAATATGTCTATATTCCAAATCGTATACATTCAACAAATTTTATATGTTGAGAGTTCAGCTAAAATATATGATTATATCCGAAACGGGAAAACAATTGAAAGGCTTCCAACAAAATTCATAGACAAAATTGACAATTAAACCACGAACATATACGTGCATGTGGCTGGAGACATACGTCATGCATGGGCTGCCTGGAACTTTTGCATGCATGTCTTTTGTCGCATAAGCTAGTATCTACGTCCAGTAATGGACGTCTGGGACAGAAGCACAAATATATTTAGCTCTGTCATGTATATTTTTCGGTTTGTACGGTTATTTTGGTTAACAGAGAGTCAAAACCGAATTAATATTTATAATTTCGGTTAATCATATTTACCAACCGAAATTAGTTTCGGCTAATTCGGGTTCGGTGTATTTGGTTTCGGTTCCGGTTAATTCGGTTTCGATTTTTTATGCCCACCCCTACCACTGCTAGCCACAGTGGCTGACAGAGGGGGCCGTGGCCACCTCAGCCTCCACGCAGGCAAGTGGCACCTGGACCAGGGCTTGATGGGGTCAGACCCTAACCTAAACTATTTGCACCGCAGAGGCACCTAGCCTTTGAGACTGGCAGGATGGACCGGGGCCACGCGGGCACCATGCGGTAGCCACGCGAGCACCACATCACCACGACGGGCGGCGGACGGTGGTCGACGGCGACCCTGGGGAGCGCGGGACTGCAGGGCTGTTCGGGCTCGAACCAGCGTAGCACGACGAACGATATAGAGGTGGCGCCGCTCCTATTTGGTAGCCGGAGCTACGTCTACAACCAGGTCTGGCGGTGGCCGACGGCGGCGCTCCAGGCTAGAGCAAACCAGAGAGGGAGGAAAGGAAGGGAAGGGTCCTAGAGGACCGGTGATCACCCTGAGCGGGGTGGTGGGGTCGGGGAAGCACGGCGAGGTCGGAATTGGGCTGATGGACGGCGGCGAACCTCGTCAGGGTTGGGGAACAAACCGTCGAGGGGGGCGGGGCGTGATCGAGCCCTCCGCTTGCGCGGACGGAGGCGATGGTGTGGCGGCGGCGAGCTCGGGCATCCTGCCGGCGTCGTTTTGGTTTCCTGTGCGCGCGTCGGTGAGAAGCAGAGAAGTGAGATGGGGAAGAAGAAGAGGAGGCGCGCCAGTTATAAACGAAGGGCCTTTTGTCCCGGTTGTTGCCACCAACCGGGACTAAAGGGTCATACGTTCCGGTTGGAGCCACCAACCGGGACGTATACTCCACCTTTTTTTCATCAGCCCAAGTGGCGCGCGCAGGGGTCTTTAGTCCCGGTTCCAACCGGGACGTATGACCCTGTTTTCAAAACATTTCAGGAATTTTCTCTTTGTTCCCGCCTTATTTTTTATTTTGGCGTTTAAATTTGTAATGTTTTTTAAATAATAATTACTTTGGAATTTAGAAAAACTTTAAACAAGTGTTTGAATTTGAATAAATAATTCAAAACAATTTTCTGTTTTTAAAAATAATTAATGTAACCGTTTAAACTATGAAACATTTAAAATTAAAAATGAATTAACTTATATCTTTTTAATATTAATTTGGAATTTAGAAAAAATTTAAACATAAAAAGTGTTTGGATTTGAATAACTAATTCAAAACCATTTTCTATTTTTAAAAATAATTAATGTAACCATTTAAAATTAAAAATGAATTAACTTATATTTTTTGAATATTAATTTGGAATTTAGAAAAACTTTAAACATAAAAAGCGTTTGGATTTGAATAACTAAATCAAAACCATTTTCTGTTTTTAAAAATAATTAATATAACCATTTAAAATTAAAAATGAATTAACTTATATTTTTTGAATATTAATTTGGAATTTAGAAAAACTTTAAACATAAAAAGTGTTTGGATTTGAATAACTAATTCAAAACCATTTTTTGTTTTTAAAAATAATTAATGTAACCATTTAAAATTAAAAATGAATTAACTTATATTTTTTGAATATTAATTTGGAATTTAGAAAAAGTTTAAACATAAAAAGTGTTTGGATTTGAATAAGTAATTCAAAACCATTTTCTGTTTTTGATTTGGATTTGAATTAACTTATATTTTTTATATATTAATGGGCGGGAAAAAAAGTACGGGAAATAATGGGCGGGAAGAAAATTTTATTAGGATAGAACTGGAATTAAAGTACATAACGCAACTAACACTAAGTTACATAAATCACGACTGAAGATTAAGATACATAGAAGAACTGAAAATTAAGATACATGGCGATATTAAGCCACAATCGGCCGAACTTGTTTTGCAATGTTGGAGTGTTTCAGTCATGCTCCTGCCTACACCTGTAATACTCGCCACTGTAGTCGTCGTACTCGCCGTGGCCGTCGTCGCTGTCATCGTCGGGGTCGCCGTAGTTGAACCTTGAAGGCTGAGTACGAGTGGGCTGGACTTGAGGGTAACGCAGGCGGGGGTTAGAGTCGGCGGCCGTGTCGCAGGCCATGACGCTCTGGAGAGTCCGGTCGTGCCACCACAGCGGACGGCCGGCCTCACTGAAGTACAGAGGAGGTGGGCCATTCTCCTCGTGCCTGGCGAGCGCCCTCTCACGCCGATCCCCGAAGAAGGCTTCCCAAGTCAGGAAATAGTCGGGATGTCAGTTGGGATTCCTCCGTTGCTCTGTCGTGAGCTCGAAGTAGTTGTGGTTCGTGATGGTCATCCGACGCGCCACACCTAGAGGGACAGGAGGAACCGGCACGCCTCCGGCGCTCAGCATCTAGCCGATGGGGACGCACTAGCCCGGCGGGAAGGGGTAGTTCGAGGCACAAAGCGCCTCCGCCTCCTTGTGGGTTAGTCGTATGGTGGAAGACATGGGAAAGAGTGATGAGGTTGCAGATATAAGTCTAGATATGTGCAATGACAATGGAGGCCAATCCTACATATATGTACTGAGAAATGGCGGGAAGAAAACTGTGGGAAGAAATGGCGGGAAAAACTGCGGGAAGAAATGGCGGGAAGAAAAATGGCGGGAAGAAACTTGGGTTTAGGGTTTTGTGAAGGTTTTTTCGAGCATCGTTAGAACTTGCATTGGATCTCTGAAGAAACCACATATTCCGAGTCTAAAAATGATTTTTTCAAAAAATCACGGGCGTTAGATCATGTACATGTAGTACAAACCGGACCCACTTCGTACCGATTCGGCAGACATTTGTCCTTTTTACCTGGCATGGACGAAAAGGTTTGAGATGTCTCGGTTGGGAGATTGTCCATGTAAGGTGGTCTAGTATTTTAAAAAAATGGGACGGTAGCATTCTGAAACAGCATTTTGGTGGTTACTTCACAAAACGACCCGTTTTTTACGCTCGGAAAATGGAAAATGGCTTTTCCGTGCGACGAAAAGGAAAACTTTCTCCTGCAACATTTATCCATAGGCATGCATAATATGGGCACAGCTTCACAAACTATGTCGTGATTCAGCACATAACATCGGTCATTTGGACCGAAAGCCATGAAACCTCGAACATGATAGGTCATTTTGTAAAGGTTTTTCGAGACATGATCAATATACCAAGTCTGGTATTTTTCCTTGCAACTATGTCACATAATATGATACCACGCGAAGGATTTACATTGTTCGGATTTTTTTTTAATTTATTATGCCCGATTGAATTTTTTGAATTTCTAACTATGGTCGGACCGGCGTGCATGAAGATAGGGGACGAGCATCGTTAGAAATTGCATTGGATCTCTGAAGAAACCACATATTGCGAGTCTAAAAATGATTTTTTTCAAAAAATCACGGGCGTTAGATCATGTACATGTAGTACAAACCGGACCCACTTCCTACTGATTCGGCAAACATTTGTCCTTTTTACCCGGGATGGACAAAAAGGTTTGAGATGTCCCGGTTGGGAGATAGTCCATGTAAGGTGGTCTAGTATTTTAGAAAAATAGGACGGTAGCATTCTGAAATAGCATTTTGGTGGTTACTTCATAAAACGACCCGTTTTTTGCACTCGGAAAATGGAAAATGGCTTTTCCGTACGACGAAAAGGAAAACTTCCTCCTGCAACATTGTTCTCCATACCAATATCCACATGCATGCATAATATGGGCACAGCATCACAAACTATGCCGTGATTCAGCACATAACATCGGTCATTTGGACCGAAAGCCATGAAACCTCGAACATGATAGGTCATTTTGTGAAGGTTTTTTTGAGACATGATTAATATACCAAGTTTGGAATTTTTCCTTGCAACTATGTCACATAATATGACACCATGCGAAGGATTTACATTGTTCTGATTTTTTTGAATTTCTTATGCCCGTTTTGAATTTTTTGAATTTCTAACTATGGTCGAACCGGCGTGCATGAAGATAGGGGACGAGCATCGTTAGAACTTGCATTGGATCTCTGAAGAAACCACATATTGCGAGTCTAAAATTTTTTTTTCAAAAAATCACGGGCGTTAGATCATGTACCTTTAGTACAAACCGGACCCACTTCCTACCGATTCGGCAGACATTTGTCCTTTTTACCCGGGATGGACGAAAAGGTTTGAGATGTCCCGGTTGGAAGAAAGACCATGTAAGGTGGTCTATTATTTTAGAAAAATGGGATGGTAGCATTCTGAGACAGTATTTTGGTGGTTACTTCACAAAACGACCCGTTTTTTGCGCTCAGAAAATGGAAAATGTCTTTTCTGTGCGACGAAAAGGAAAACTTTCTCCTGCAACATTGTTCTCCATACCAATGTCCACATGCATGCATAATATGGGCACAACAACATTGATAGGTTCATCTTTAGTCGCGGTTGGAGGGAATTCAGCAGGCTGGGCCAGGCAGCACTAATGATAGTGGTGAGTGTCGATATTATGTCGTGCGGCGTGTACCTTGTCCCGGATGGTGTCACCAACCGGGACTAAAGATGAACCTTTAGTCCCGGTTGGAGACACCAACCGAGACAAAACACGAGTCAGCACTAATAATAGTGGCGAGTGTCGACATTATGTCGTAAGTGTTGACACTACGCCGAACTGCTTGTACTATAAATAGGCATCCTTGTGAGTCCAGTCCTCCAGCCAGATTGAGGCATCTCCAATATTGTTTTCGAGAGCAGGGACACCACTATGACCAGTTTTAGGGAGATGCCGCCGGATCCCAGTCCTCCGGCATCTCCAAGAAACTGGTCATAGAGGCACTCCCTAATATGTGAAATTTGTTAGCTCCCAGGTGTATTGATCTAGTTAGAGAAGTTACAAGCTGCAAGATGGTTTTCGAGAGCAGGGACACCACTACGACCAATTTCAGGGAGATGCCGCCGGATCCCAGTCCTCCGGCATCTCCAAGAAACTGGTCATAGAGGCACCCCCTAATATGTGAAATTAGTTAGCTCCCAGGTGTATTGATCTAGTTAGAGAAGTTACAAGATGCAAGATGGTGTGCGAGAGCAGGGACACCACTATGACCAGTTTCAGGGAGATGCCACCGGATCCCAGTCCTCCGGCATCTCTAAGAAACTGGTCATAGAGGCACTCCCTAATATGTGACCACGCGCGTTTGGAGATCAGATCTTAATGGTAAGTACGAATCATGACAACTTCTTCATAGTTCGGGAAAGTCGTTCTACGAATCGGGACTAAAGGACCCCTTTAGTCCCGGTCCAGCCACAAAACGGGACTAACACTCAAGACATTTATTAATATTAAAAACCGAGACTACAAAACCGGTACTAAAGGCCCCCCTATATATAGTCCCGGTCAAGCCACAAACCGGGACTAACACTCAATACATTTATTAAACTTGGAAAATTGCAAACATTATAAGATATCCCGGCCAGATATGAACTAGAGTTACACAATACGAGCATGAACTTCTTGGCATATGTCCTTCCTTATGATCGCTTCAGACGTAACCATGGAGCATTTTATTTACTTAACTGAATGCTTGGGTCAGTTTTCACTGTGAAGGCCGGAATTTCATCAAACTTATTATAATCTTCTGACATGTCTGTCTTGTCCTCGATTCCCACAATGTTTCTTTTCCCTGAAAGAACTATGTGACGCTTTGGATCATCATATGATGTATTCGTTTGCATATTTTTTTTCTTTTTCGGTTTGGAGGACATGTCCTTCACATAGAAAACCTGACTCACATCATTGGCTAGGACGAGTGGGTCATCTCTATAACCAAGATTGTTGAGATCCACTATTGTCATTCCGTACAACTGGTCTATCTTTACCTCTTCCCCATTCAGATTGACCCATTTGCAGCGAAACAAAGGGACCTTAAAAGAGACTCCATAGTCTAGTACCCATATCTCCTCTATGTAACCATACTATGTGTCCTTTTGCCCATTCTCGTCTGTTGCATCAAAGCGGACACCACTATTTTGGTTGGTGCTCTTTTTACCTTGGGCGATCGTATAGAATGTATTCCCATTTATTTCGTACCCTTGGAAATTCAATATAGTAGAAGATGGTGACGCGGACAACAAGTATAGCTGATCTCCAACAGTGGTGCCATTCAAGAGATGTGTCCGCATCCAACCACCGAAAGACTTCATGTGTTCATCTGTAAACCATGATTCAGGCTTCCCCGAGTTTTTGGAGCGTACAATATTCTTGTGTTCCTCGATATACGGAGATGCCAAGGTGGAATTATGTAGAACTGTGTAGTGTGCTTTAGTGAAAGAATCCCTGTCCCTACATATCATTGCTTTCTTTCCCAGCGTTCCTTTTTCACTTAGTCTTCCCTCATGCCGCGAGTTAGAAACACCAATCGTCTTAAGGTCAGGAATAAAGTCAACACAAAACTCAATGACCTCCTCTGTTCCATATCCCTTGGAGATGCTTCCTTCTGGTCTAGCACGGTTATGAACATATTTCTTTAAGACTCCCATGAACCTCTCAAAGGGCAACATACTGTGCCAAAATACAGGACCGAGAATGGCAATCTATTCCACTAGGTGAACCAGGAGATGCGTCATAATATTGAAGAACGATGGTGGGAACACCAACTCAAAACTAACATGACATTGTACCACATCCTTCTGTAACCTTGGCATAATATCTGGATTGATTACCTTCTGAGATATTGCATTGAGGAATGCACACAGCTTCAGAATGGGTACTCGAACATTTTCCGGTAGAAGGCCCCTCAATGCAATCGGAAGCAACTGCATCATAATCACGTGACAGTCATGAGACTTCAGGTTTTGGAACCTTTTCTCTGCCATATTTATTATCCCCTTTATATTAGATGAGAAGCCAGACGGCACCTTGATACTGTAAAGGACTTCAAAAAATATTTCCTTCTCTGCTTTGGTAAGAGCATAGCTGGCACGACTTAAGTGACGCCCTTTATCCGTCTTGTTCTGTGTATGCATGCTCTTTAGGTCTTTCATAATTTGTTGGTCCTCCCGTGCTTCTGGTGTATCTTTTGTCTTCCCACGCCTAGGAATCCTAGCGGGTTCACGCAAAGATTCTTCGTCACGTGCATCACGTCGATTGAAGAGTGGACATGTAGGACTTTCCAATATGGCAGCTCCCAAAATATAGATTTCTTCTTCCACATGGGTGCGTGTCCTGTATTGACCGCCGGGACCCTTTCCAAAGATTACTTCTATGTCCTTGACCATACCAAATACATCATCACCAGCAGGGAGTTCGGGCTTCTTCCGGTGATCTGCCTCACCTTTGAAATACTTGCCTTTCTTTCTTACGGGATGATTGGTCGGAAGAAATCGTCGATTCGCCGGGTACACAACCTTCTTGCATTTATGCAAATATGTACCTTCAGTCTTATCTAAACCGTGTGTGCATGCCTTATATCCCTTGTTTGTCTGTCCTGAAAGGTTACTAAGAGCAGGCCAATCATTGATGGTTACGAAAAGCAACCCTCGTAGATCAAATGGCTCCTGTTTGTTCTCATCCCACGCATGTACACCTGGTTTTCCCCACAGCTGTAAGAGTTCTTCAACTAATGGCCTAAGGTACACATCAATGTTTTTGCCCGGTTGCTTCGGGCCTTGGATGAGCACTGTCATCGTAATGAACTTACGCTTCATGCACAATCAAGGAGGAAGGTTGTAGATACATAGAGTCACGGGCCAGGTGCTGTGACTGTAGCTCTGCTCCCCAAAAGGATTCATTCCATCCGTACTTAGACCAAACTTCGGCTTCATTATTTTTAGCATCTTTTCAAATGAGGAGTCAGTTAGACCACACTCTGCCTTCCATCGCAGCAATTCCAGTGTGGTACCGAGTTTTGTGCTGCCATCTTCACAATTTGGGTACAACGATTTCTTGTGATCTTCTAACATGCCCTCTAACTTCAATTTCTCATTTTCTGTTTCATAGTCTCGCTTTGCATCAGAAATGACCCTACCAAGTTCATCAACGGGCTCATCTGATGCCCGTTCTTCACCTCCTTCCTCTTTATTGTCTTCCATTGCAGTATCAATGTATTTAGGAAACATATGATGATAGTTGTTATCATCATCTTATTCTTCACCGTCTTCCATCATAACCCCTCTTTCCCCGTGCTTGGTCCAGCAATTATAGTTGGGCATGAAACCTTTCATAACCAGGTGGCCGCGAATGATTTTCGAGGAAGAGTATTCCTTGTTGTTCCGACATTGAACACATGTACAACGTATAAAACCATTCTCTTTGTTTGCCGTAGCCACATCGATAAATTTATCCATGCCTTTAATGTACCCGGGCACACGCCGGTCACCGTACATCCATTTCCGACCGTTCATCTGCATTATATAAGTAAGTTTATAAAAAATAGGACATCATAAATAGTAAAATGACCAATTCACATCGACACATGCATTGTATCAATGACAGAGAAAAAATAAGATTGCTAACCTCGATCGAGGGAAATAAAGAGGAGAAAGCTCAACTGCGTCTCGGACACCTTCTATATTTTTGTTCTGTGAGAAATTGAACGGGATCATTCACTCAAACATTTCATCAAACACCTTGAATGCATGCATAGGAAAAAAACTAAAATAGCACACCTCTCACACCTTCCACCAAGAAAAAACAGAGGGGATGCAGAGGGCTGGGGCGTCGTATTTATAGAGGACGGGATCATATTACTAAAGGTGTGTGCCACGCCACGTGGCTGACGCCTAACATTTAATCCCTTACGAACCGGGACGCATGACTCCGGCCACCGTGTCCGCTCGAACTGGGACGCGTGCCAGCATTAGTCCCGGTTCGTGACGCAACCGGGACTAATGCTGTTAGGGGGCGCGAACGGATAGCCTATTTTCTACTAGTGGATAGCCAGCGTATCAATTCAATATAGTATCAGAGCCAAGAGGTCTCAAGTTTAAGATTATGCTCACGCAGTTTAAAAAAGAGATTTTGTGGCCTGCACTGAACCCACGCTAGGGATTAAAATAGCCTAAACGTGATGGGGAGTGTTAACAATATAAATATATAGCCTAGCCATTTCTATTAGTTTGGACTTTTGGTTTAGATGGCTAGCACATCAATTCAATATTAATAATTGTAAAACGTTTGTCGCATCTGAATTTTTAGTGAAGTCGGCACGCGTGTCGGACTAAAACGTTGCCCGATGGTAAAATTAGAGTTAGTGTTGGTTTGATTATCGACAGACACTGGACGCGACAAACTTGGATCTATTTGAATTATACATAGAATTTGAGAAGTCCCCGATTAGTCAGAACGAGATATTCATACCTAAGTATTAAGATACAAATTTTTAGAATTCCGGCGATAGTAGGACCGACTAGGCCCTAGCCATATTGTGGGATAAACATCTGGAGACGAGGACTGCGATAACGCCTGTCTGCATTGTTAATAGAAAGACTAGGGAAAAGACTGTCATTAGCGAGGGCAACCGCTCAGTTTTTCTTTGAGCATGATGTCTTGTCAGACGGAAGACGTAGAAAGGGATGTGGCCGAGGATGATTTTATGTTTCGAGATGATGATACTTGGACGGTTGTACTTTTCAGCGAAAAGATGCTTGGTGCAATGCAAGTACGATAGCTTGTCGTTTGTGATATGAACTACTCGCAATAATGTTAAATTTTCTACTCATCTAAATACGTGCAATAATCGATGTTATCAGCCCCCTTTAATAGATAGGTACAGATTTTAGTACTAAACTAATGACTTCATAGGCATAATTAACATTAAGCCCGAATTTAATTGATTTGTTGTGCTTCTCTATATCGAAAGCCAAATATAACCCATGAATTCGTTTTATTAGCAACCGTAGTAACATGTCCCAACATTCTTCATTTGTGTAACTAGACCTAATAGCTAGCACTATATGCAATTATTCAGATCAACTGACTCGATGTCTGCCACCATCGCTCGCTCCTACTCAGTAGCCATACACCATGCGATGCCGTGGCCACGACGCCATGCTAGCCAATCATGTTGTTTGCCAGTTTCTACCTTTTAATAATTATGCCGCAACGCCAACAATAAGCATGTTGTGCCATCGAGTGTAGGAATTAATCTTCCTCACTCTTATTGAAGGTACCAAATCGTTAGTATTTTGTTGATAGATTGCATAATCTATAGTCTAATTGATTAATTTATAAAAAAATATGCGTCTTTTGTTTGATGTTTGCTCGGTGATGATGAAAACTTATTGCAAAATAATTGGGAAATAATAATAGGAAGAATAATTGAGAGATAATAATAGGAAGGTCACCTGCAATGGAATTATCAGGCTTTATACTCGTAGAGATAAAGTTGATCCAATATAAATTAATTTTTTGTTTTCTATTGTCTAAAATTTAGTGATACATATTAATATTAGTTATATGCCGATACTTTGATATTGTTATAATTTTTATTCAAACAGTTCTTCCAACACAAAATGATAGCTAATTGTTGTTTTTATGAGAAAAAAATCTTATATATAATCATCAGTATCTTTACCCCCTCAATGTCAAATCTTGGCTCCGCCCCTTTTAGTAGACAATGTGTCGCTTTCCACTACTACTACGTCCACGTAAGAAACGTTAAATATTTTGT
Source organism: Avena atlantica (assembly GCA_910589765.1). NCBI lineage: Eukaryota > Viridiplantae > Streptophyta > Magnoliopsida > Poales > Poaceae > Avena > Avena atlantica. The sequence goes on from OU342739.1 coordinate 4,334,478, forward strand.
CGACAATGGGCTGGTGGTCAACCAGCTAACGTCAAAGAAAAGTTCGCTCCTCCAGTGCATTCAGTTTTTAACTTTTGCATTGTACGGCTATTTTTATCTTTCATCCACAACTCCATCTCTATGAAACTTACATGACATTTTATTGAATTTTAAAAGGTGTAATTTGACCTTCCTGCTTATAAACATACATAATTGTTACTAAGATATAAAAACTATGAGATGAGCTGCTCCAGCATGAGGCACCCTCCAGTTGATCCTTCTCTTTGTATTGCATGTATTAGCTAACGTAACCAAAAATCCAAACTGATAGAAAGAGATATGCAATTTATTTCAACACTTATTCTACATATTTTCCCTTTGGCCTATTATGCGTATGTTTGGAGAGCCGTAATATTTGTTTTTAATTTTTGCGTTGGCCAGAATTTGATCCTATGACCTACTCAGATACCATAAAAAATTGCGAAATATAGATTGTATTAATATAGATTAATATAGATTGATTATATTGAGAGGCCTTGGGCTGCTTATATAGTACTAGAGAGACTCGGGGATAAGAAGCCTAATAGAGATAGAATCTGATTACAATCTTAAACTACCAAATATACACTAAACGTAATATACTCTAACAGCTACTACTAACCTCGCCTATTAGTGAATAAGCTTCGGGGCAACATCTGGACTCGAAAATTGCGACACATTGCTTCACTAAAGGTGATAATTCTCATGAATTTATTAACCAGAGATTTAGGAATTGACTGCTGATGAGTTTAGATCCCGCTGGACTCCTGGCTCCGGGCGCGCCCCCTACGGGAGGTATACCCGAGCCTATTCTCTATTTGTTCCGAGCCCTCGCTTCGCGTATCCGCTGCGGCCTTAGAAGGGACGTGGGACATCTCGTTCCGTCGTACCTTCGGCCCGGAGGAAACCGAAGCATGGCGGGAACTTAGGGCGGAACTCCCGCCCTCTCTGACGGACGAGCCCGACAGTATATCTTGGAGCCTCTCCCCATCCGGGGCCTTCTCGGTTAGCTCCGCCTACCGGTCCCTCTTAGGGCGCGAGGCCATCCCATGGACAAAACCCCTCTGGAAAGCCCCCCTCCCGCTTAAGACTAAAATCTTTGTGTGGCAACTGTTACGCGATAGGCTCCCATCAGGAGTGGAGGTGTCCAAATGACATGGGCCCGGGGACGGGCTATGTCCATTATGTGGGATCCCGGAGACGGGTGCCCACATATGTTCACCTCCCCGTGGCTCGGTTTCTCTGGAGCTTTATCAGGGATGCGTTGGACCCAAACTGGCAGGCCCATGATCTCGGTGAGTTCCTAGAAACCTAGGCGAGCCGGGCAGGGAAGGGCCCCCGCCTTTTCTGGCTTGTGTTTGCTGCGATGTCTTGGGCTCTCTGGAACATCCGGAATAAGATGGTTATTGAGAAGATTCTTCCTCGGCGCGCTTCTGACTCGGTTTTTCACTTCTTGGCCTCTGTGCAGCTCTGGTACCCGTTGTGTAGACAACGGGACAAGGCAAGGCTGGACGCGACTCTTCAGCGACTCTTGGAGGCGGCTCGGTGGCTCCCCCCCCTCCCTAGTCCGGCTTTGCTCTTCCTTTTTCGGTGTGTCCTCGCTTGGCGAGGCGACGCTGTTTCCTCTTTGTTTGGGCCGTCTTGTGCTGTGGCCCCAGCTTTTTTGTTGTGGATGTGCTCGAACCTTGTAACTTGATGTGGACAGTTGCTTTATTTATAAAGCGGGGCGAAAGCCTATTTCGAGATTTCCAGACTGGAAAGGACTCAGGCAAGGGGATCCCCTATCCACAATGCTTTTCAATATTATTGGTGATATGTTTGCCATCCAAATTGCCAGTGCAAAAGAGAATGGATAGGTGATAGGATTAATACCTCATCTGGTTGAGGGGGGTGTGTCCATCTTACAATATGCTGATGATACAATCTTATTAATGGAACATGATTTTCAGAAAACGGTTAATATGAAACTAATTCTCTGCATTTTTGAGTAATTGTCGGACATAAAAATCAATTTTCACAAGAGTGAGGTTTATTGTTTTGGCAAAGCTGTCGAACAAGCACAAACCTACAAGGAGATCTTTGGCTGCCAATCGTGTTCCCTACCGTTTAGGTACATAGGGGTACCTATACACTATCGGAGGTTACACTATTATGAATGGAACCAAGTTGAACCTAGATGTGAAGGAAAACTTGGATGTTGGCAAGGGAAGCTTCTGTCGTACGGGGATAGGCTGGTTGTAATTAATTCGGTCCTAACTAGTTTTCCTATGTTCATGTTATCATTTTTAGAAATACCGAATGGTGTACAAAAACGATTAGATTTCTACCGCTCACGATTCTTTTGGCAAAGTGATGAGCATAAGAAGAAATATAGGCTATCTAGATGGAACATTCTGTGTCGTTCCAAAGACCATGGAGGTTTGGGCATTGAGGTGCTAGAGCTTAAAAACAAGTGTTTATTGAGTAAATGGTTGAATAATTTATTGACGGGGGAGGAAGTGTGGCAAGAGTTGCTCCACAACAAATACCTCGCAAATAAAACACTACCACAAGCGGAAGACAAACCAACTGATTCACCTTTTGGAAGGGACTAATGGGAGTGAAAGATGAGTTCTTTGCCCAAGGCTCTTTCAAAGTTGGCAATGTAAAAGGGTATTAGATTCTGGGAGGATGTTTGGTTAGGAGAAGCGTCTCTTGCCTAACAATATCCTTCCCTGTACTCTATAGTTTGCAGAAAACATGTTTTGGTTCATGAAGTCTTATCTCACTATCCACTACATATTACCTTTCGACGGAACTTGAATGGAAATAAATGGAATGCATGGCTGCACCTTTGTGAGAGGTTGACGGAAGTGAACTTAACAACCCAACATGATAAGTTTATTTGAAATCTATCTGAGAATGGGATATTTTCTATTAAATCTTTGTATGAAGACCTTATGAATGATCATCCAAATTTTCCAACCAAATATTTGTGGAATTGAAAATACAATTGAAAATAAAAAACATTATATGGTATCTGAATAAAAAAAGTTCTTTTAACCAAGGATAATCTTGCCAAGCGTAAGTGGAATGGGTGTAAAAAATGTTGCTTTTGTAATGAAGAAGAAACAATTGAACATTTATTTCTTTCATGTCCATTCGCAAAAATAATTTGGCGCATGGTTTTTGGTACTTATAATCTTCCTCCACCAACCAATATTGCTAATATGTTTGGGAGTTGGCTAAATGGAGTAGATAAAGTGAATAAGGGCAGACTTCGTATTGGCATCTCGGCCATTTGTTAGTCTATTTGGAAATATTGTAACAACTGTATTTTTAACAAGACTGGAGTTCCTTCATTTTTACAGGTTATCATTATGGCGGCACATTGGATTCAGATCTGGGCTTTCCTCCTCCCAGAACATCAACACAACCCATGGTCTTTGGGTGTACCCGTCTTGTGGAGGTTACATCGGAATTTTTCAGCCAGGCTTCATGGCATCATTCAAGTAGATTGACTGAAGTCTAGTGTTTTCTACATGTTCTCTTGTGAGACTCATTTGCTTTCTCAGATGCTTGGTATGCGCACCATAGTAATCTGTCATTTGTTTTTGTAATACTTTGGAAATATTTTTTGGACTTCTTTTAATAAGGGGTTGTGTGCATCCTTGGATGCAGAGGCCGGGGTAATCCCCTTTTCGAAAAAAATGCAAAAGATGAGGATCATGAAGAACATCCAAAAGAGTAAAATCAGCAGCGAAGAGGGGTACCTCTTATGTTCTTTGCAGGAACACGCTTGATCGCATGCACTATCACCGACTCCGCCTTCTTGACCTTGCCTTTGATGCTCTTCCTGACTTTCAGCACCAGGGAAGCCTTAGAGCGCTTGGCTTCCACTTCACCTAGAAGGTCCAGGATGCTCTCCTTTTGAACATAAAACGTGATCTTAGAGATGGGTTCCTGTTGTTCTTGACTCATATTCATGTCCTGAATATCTTGTTTGTGAACAGCCAAGGTGACATTGTCAAAGTTCCATCCCATTGGGCTTTCCCAGCATAGCTCCTTCTTGTCTGCCTCAAGAAACTTGTGAATTTTTTGGATATTTGGAGTTTCGTCAATAGGTGAGTCAACTCTTGTGAGGGAGACATGTGAGAACTCTTAGATATCCTCATCTTATCATTGGTTGAGTTTTTTTTGTTTGATACTTCATGTTCTTTGCTTTCCACGTTGAGCCCCTCGTCTTCCAGTTATTCGACATGGTGTTGTCTTTCGAGTCCAAGTCTTCATCTTATTTGTTCTCCTGGATCTTACTCTCATCATCGGGCCTATGTGGTGCTGATGTAGGAGAGGGGTGCAACTTTATTTCCTAGCTCAGGGAACATGATCAAGTCAATCCATCCCTGTTGACGAATAGCTTGATTGGGCCCATCAGTTTTGCTAGGAAGCGACATTGGGAACATCATCCAGACAGGACCCAAGTAGATCAAATACACTTCAACCATTTTGACAGGCCTATCGATCATGCGCGTGGCCACCATTAGCCTATCAAAGCGGATAAGGCTGTTTGGAATCCCATCGATTTGCTCCCAAGCATCTGCCAGGATGTCACACACCGCCGCATCGATAATGGCCTCCAAGATGACCACTAGGATCTTTTCGATGTCGATATTGATTCTAGCCACGTTCTTGCACACCCTAAGTCTCTCTTTTTGGGGAGGACACTAGTGAAGTTGGTTTCTAAGAGCTTGGCACACCTGCTAATCCCAGGACACATCGATGAGCTGCTTAAGCTCCGCTTCTAGTTCCTCCGCTGAGATTCTGTCTTCTGAGATGACCATAGTTCCCTAGCCAGACGATGAGCTTTATTTCCTCCTTTGGGAGTTTGATGTGGAAGAAACCCGCTCATGGGATGCCGCACCGAAACTAGTTCACCTCTAGTGGCTAGATCTCACAAGGACACATCCCAGATGCTTGGCCCTCCTTGTATTAGATGACACAATGCGGCTCCAATTTGCAACTTGATTGGAAATGGCCTATCCTTCCATAGTTTTAGCAGGTGATATTCACTTTCTTGCCCAAGGCCTTCGGCAGCGGCACACCTAGAGCTAGGGGCACTTGAGGAGTGGGAGAGGCTATTGTTGATGTGACCTCTGACCTTGGAATTGTGGATAGTTCGTGTTCTTGTCCTTTTGGTACTTCTTGTTTCTATTGGGCGGTGGCGGGCTTGACCCTGTTGTGCTAGTTCTGTGGGGCATGAGTGGCGGATTATCGTTGCCGCGCTGCTCCTAGGGCCACCGCTTTGGTGGTTCTTGGCTCCACTCCGGTTGGCGATAGGCATCCCCGTTGTCCAGCTTGAGGGGGAGGTCGCCGTCCCTACGACGGTTGCTGCTCTCGTACACTGACAGCGGACGCTTCCCAGTGCATGATCACCGCGGTTGCGGTCCATCTCACTACACATGGCTTCAGAGAGTGAGGGTGGAAGCGAGGAGAATGGGACATGTCTGGAGATCTGGAAGCGTCACCTCTCGACTGGAGGAGAGGCCAGGAACCCTAGCGAAAGTTATAGGGATCCTTTTGGTAGCCAGATTCATCCCTCTCTACCTGTCTGCTGAGGTGAGCCTATATGGGCAAGCCCACTCTACCTTAGGAGGGATGACCCTTTAAGGGAAATGGAAGTTCCAGCACTTTGGACCGTTCTGGCCTAGAACTGGGGATGGATCTGAATTTGAAACCTCTGCACTTTAGCAGCTGGATCTCGAGATACGAGCCCACCCGCGGGCAGGAGGACCCACTGCCCACCATGCCTGGTGACCGGGAATAGTGACCGAGACTCCACCTATACCGGGAATAGGTGAACCCCGCGCGAGTCGGCTCAGCGGGCTCTGGAGCATGATCCCCTTCCTCCTCCACCAATACCCAGAAGCGTGATCCCACTAGTAGAAAACAAGCCATCCGTTCGCGCCCCCTCAGAGCATTAGTCCCGGTTGCGCCACCCACCGGGACTAATGCTGGCACGCGTCCCGGTTCGAGCAGACACGGGGCCCGGAGGCATGCGTCCCGGTTGGTAAGGGGGCATACATCCCGGTTTGTAACACCAACTGGGACTAAAGGTTTGGTGACAACCATGTGGCGTGGCACACACCTTTAGTCCCGATTGATGGCTCCAACCGGGACGTATTCTCCCGCCCTCTATAAATGCAACGACCCAGCCCCCTCGGCCTCCACTCTGTTTTTTCTCTTGGTGGAAGGTGTGAGGGGTGTGCTAGTTTTTTCTCCCCTATGCATGCATTCAAGGTGTTTGATGAAATGTTTGAGTGAATAATCCCGTTCAATTTCTCATAGAACAAAAATATAGAAGGTGTCCGAGACGGACTTGAGCTTTCTCCTCTTTATTTCCCTCGATCGAGGTTAGCAATCTTATCTTTTCTCTGTCATTAATACAATGCATGTGTCGATGTGAATTGGTCATTTCACTATTTATGATGTCCTATTTTTTGATAAACTTACTTATATGATGCAGATGAACGGTCGGGAATGGATGTACGGTGACCGGCGCGTAGCCGGGTATATGAAAGGCGTGGATAAATTTATCGATGTGGCTACGGCAAACAAAGAGAATGGTTTTATATGTTGTCCATGTGTTCAATGTCGGAACAACAAGGAGTACTTTTCCTCGAAAATCATTCACGGCCACCTGATTATGAAAGGTTTCATGCCCAACTATAATTGCTGGACCAAGCACGGGGAAAGAGGGGTTATGATGGAAGATGGTGAAGAAGATGATGATGATAACAACTATCATCATATGTTTCCTGAATACAGTGATACTGCAATGGAAGACAATGGAGAGGAAGGAGGTGAAGAACGGGCATCAGATGAGCCGGCTGATGAACTTGGTAGGGTCATTTCTGATGCAAAGCAAGACTGTGAAACAGAAAATGAGAAGTTGAAGTTAGAGGGCATGTTAGAAGATCACAAGAAATTGTTGTACCCAAATTGTGAAGATGGCAGCACAAAGCTCGGTACCACACTGGAATTGTTGCGATGGAAGGCAGAGTGTGGTCTAATTGACTCCTCATTTGAAAAGATGCTGAAAATAATGAAGCCGAAGTTTCCAAAACATAACGAACTTCCCAAGAGTACCTACGAAGCAAAGAAGACTCTCTGTCCTCTAGGATTAGATGTGCAAAAGATACATGCATGCATTAATGACTGCATCCCCTACCGCGGTAAGGAGTATGAGAATTTAGATAAATGCCCGGTATGCAATGCGTTGCGGTATAAAATCAGACGAGATGACCCTGGTGATGTTGAGGGAGAGCCCCTCTGGAAGAGGGTTCCTGCTAAGGTTATGTGGTATGCTCCTATAATACCAAGGATGAAACGCATGTTTAGAAACAAAGAGCATGCCAGGTTGTTGCGATGGCACAAAGAAGACCGTAAGAAAGACGGGAAGTTGTGACACCCTGCTGATGGGTCACAGTGGAGAAAAATCGAGAGAGACTTCCCAGACTTTGCAGGTGATGCAAGGAACTTATGGTTTGGTCTAAGTACGGATGGCATGAATCCTTTTGGGGAGCAAAGCTGCAGTCACAGCACCTGGCCCGTGACTCTATGTATCTACAACCTGCCTCCTTGGTTGTGCATGAAGCGTAAGTTCATTATGATGCCAGTGCTCATCCAAGGCCCGAAGCAACCGGGCAACGACATTGATGTGTACCTTAGGCCATTAGTTGAAGAACTCTTACAGTTGTGGGGAAAACCAGGTGTACGTGCATGGGATGAGAACAAACAGGAGCCTTTTGATCTACGAGGGTCGTTATTCATAACCATCAATGATTGGCCTGCTCTTAGTAACCTTTCAGGACAGACAAACAAGGGATATAAGGCATGCACACACTGTTTAGATAAGACTGAAGGTACATATTTGCATAAATGCAAGAAGGTTTTGTACCTGGCGAATCGACGATTTCTTCCGACCAATCATCCCGTAAGAAAGAAAGGCAAGCATTTCAAATGTGAGGCAGATCACCGAAAGAAGCCTGAACTCCCTGCTGGTGATGATGTATTTGTTATGGTCAAGGACATAGAAGTAATCTTTGGAAAGGGTCCCGGCGGTCAATCAGTTCCGAACGACGTCGCTACAGGACACGCACCCATGTGGAAGAAGAAACCTATATTTTGGGAGCTGCCATATTGGAAAGTCCTGCGTGTCCGCTCTTCAATCGACGTGATGCACGTGACAAAGAATCTTTGCGTGAACCTGCTAGAATTCCTAGGCGTGTATGGGAAGCCAAAAGATACACCAGAAGCACGGGAGGACCAACAAATTATGAAAGACCCAAAGAACATGCATACACAGAACAAGACGGATAAAGGGCGTCACTTAAGTCATTCCAGCTATGCTCTTACCAAACCAGAGAAGGAAATCTTTTTTGAAGTCCTTTACAGTACCAAGGTGCCGTCGGGCTTCTCATCTAATATAAAGGGGATAATAAATATGGCAGAGAAAAAGTTCCAAAACCTAAAGTCTCATGACTGTCACGTGATTATGACACAGTTGCTTCCAATTGCATTGAGGGGGATTCTACCGGAAAATGTTCGAGTACCCATTGTGAAGCTGTGTGCATTCCACAATGCAATATCTCAGAAGGTAATCAATCTAGATATTCTGCCAAGGTTACAGAAGGATGTGGTACAATGTCTTGTTAGTTTTGAATTGGTGTTCCCACCATCCTTCTTAAATATTATGACGCATCTCCTGGTTCACCTAGTGGAAGAGATTGCCATTCTCGGTCCGGTATTTCTGCACAATATGTTCCCCTTTGAGAGGTTCATGGGAGTCTTAAAGAAATATGTTCATAACCGTGCTAGACCAGACGGAAGCATCTCCAAGGGATATGGAACAGAGGAGGTCATTGAGTTTTGTGTTGACTTTATTCCTGACCTTAAGCCGATTGGTGTTTCTGACTCGCGACATGAGGGAAGACTAAGTGGAAAAGGCACGCTGGGAAAGAAAGCAGTGATATGTAGGGACGGGGATTCTTTCACTAAAGCACACTACACAGTTCTACATAATTCCACCTTGGTAGCTCCGTATATCGAGGAACACAAGAATATTGTACGCTCCAAAAACCCGGGGAAGCCTGAATCATGGATTACAGATGAACACATGAAGTCTTTCGGTGGTTGGATGCGGACACATCTCTTGAATGACACCACTGTTGGAGATTAGCTATACTTGTTGGCCGCGTCACCATCTTCTACTGTATTGAATTTCTAAGGGTACGAAATAAATGGGAATACATTCTACACGATCGCCCAAGATAAAAAGAGAACCAACCAAAATAGTGGTGTCCGCTTTGATGCAGTAGACGAGAATGGACAAAAGGACACATATTATGGTTACATAGAGCAGATATGTGAACTAGACTATGGAGTCTCTTTTAAGGTCCCTTTGTTTCACTGCAAATGGGTCAACCTGAATGGGGAAGGGGTAAAAATAGACCAGTTGTACGGAATGACAACAGTGGATCTCAACAATCTTGGTTATAGAGATGAACCGTTCGTCCTAGCCAATGATGTGTCTCAGGTTTTCTATGTGAAGGACATGTCCTCCAGGCCGAAAAAAGAAAAAATATGCAAACGAATACATCATATGATGAGCCAAAGCGTCTCATAGTTCTTTTAGGGAAAAGAAACATCATGGGAATCGAGGACAAGACAGACATGTCAGAGGATTATAATAAGTTTGATGAAATTCCGCCCTTCAAAGTGAAAACTGACCCAAGCATTCCGTTAAGTAAAGAAGATGCTCCATGGTTATGTCTGAAGCGATCATAAGGAAGGACATATGCCAAGAAGTTCATGCTCATGTTATGTAACTCTAGTTCATGTCTTTCGCGGTTTGTGGCTTCACCGAAGGATATCTTTCGCGGTTTGTGGCTTGACCGGGACTATATATAGGGGGGGCTTTAGTCCCGGTTTTGTAGTCTCAGTTTTTAATATTAATAAATGTCTTGAGTGTTAGTCCTGTTTTGTGGCTGGACTGGGACTATGAAGAAGTTGTCCCGATTCGTACTTACCATTAAGATCTGATCTCCAAACGCGTGCGGTCACATATTAGGGAGTGCCTCTATGACCAGTTTCTTGGAGATGCCGGAGGACTGGGATCCGGCGGCATATCCCTGAAACTGGTTTTTGTGGTGTTCCTGCTCTCGAAAACCATCTTGTAGCTTGTAACTTCTCTAACTAGATCAATACACCTGGGAGCTAACTAATTTCACATATTAGAGAGTGCCTCTATGACCAGTTTCTCGGAGATGCCGGAGGACTGGGCTCCGTCGGCATCTCCCTAAAACTGGCCGTAGTGGTGTCCCTGCTCTCGAAAACCATCTTGCAGCTTGTAACTTCTCTAACTAGATCAATACGCCTGGGAGCTAACTAATTTCACATATTAGGGAGTGCCTCTATGACTAGTTTCTCGGAGATGCCGGAGGACTGGGCTCCGTCGGCATCTCCCTGAAACTGGCCTTAGTGGTGTCCCTGCTCTCGAAAACCATCTTGGAGATGCCTCAAACTGGCTGGAGGACTGGAATCACAAGGATGCCTATTTATAGTACAAGCAGCTCGGCATAGTGTCGACACTTACGAAATAATGTCGACACTCACCCCTATTATTAGTGCTGACTCGTGTTTTGTCCCGGTTGGTGTCTCCAACCGGGACTAAAGGTTCATCTTTAGTCTTAGTTGGTGACACCATCCGGGACAAGGTACACGCCGCACGACATAATGTCGACACTCACCCCTATCATTAATGCTGCCTGGCCCAACCTGCCGAAATCCCTCCAACCGAGACTAAAGATGAACCATTAGTATATTGAAAATCCGAACAATGAAAATCATGTTTCAGAATGCTACCGCCCATTTTTAGAACAATCCGAACAATGAAAATCCTTCGCGTGGTGTCATATTATGTTACATAGTTGAAAGGAAAAATACCAGACTTGGTATATTGATCATGTTTCGAAAAAACCTTCACAAAATGACCTATCATGTTCGAGGTTTCATGGCTTTCGGTCCAAATGACCGATGTTATGTGCTGAATCACGACATAGTTTGTGATGTTGTGCCCATATTATGCATGTGTGTGGACATTGGTATGGAAAACAATGTTGCAGGAGGAAGTTTTCCTTTTGGTCGCACGGAAAAGTCGTTTTCCATTTTCCGAGCGCAAAAAAGGGTCGTTTTGTGAAGTAACCACCAAAATGCCGTTGCAGAATGCTACCATCCCATTTTCCTAAAATACTAGACCACCTTACATGGACTATCTCCCAACCGGGACATCTCAAACCTTTTCGTCCATCCAGGGTAAAAAGGACAAATGTCTGCCGAAACGGTAGGAAGTGGGTCCGGTTTGTACTACAGGTACATGATCTATCGCCCGTGATTTTTTGAAAAAATCATTTTTAGACTCGCAATATGTGGTTTCTTTAGAGATCCAATGCAAGTTCTAACGATGCTCGTCCCCTATCTTCATGCACACCGGTTCGACCATAGTTAGAAATTCAGATAATTCAAAACGGGCATAATAAATTCAAAAAAAATCCGAACAATGAAAATCCTTCGCGTGGTGTCATATTATGTTACATAGTTGAAAGGAAAAATACCAGACTTGGTATATTGATCATGTTTCGAAAAAACCTTCACAAAATGACCTATCATGTTCGAGGTTTCATGGCTTTCGGTCCAAATGACCGATGTTATGTGCTGAATCACGGCATAGTTTGTGATGTTGTGCCCATATTATGCATGCGTGTGGACATTGGTATGTAGAACAATGTTGCAGGAGGAAGTTTTCCTTTTTGTCGCATGGAAAAGCCCTTTTCCATTTCCCGAGCGCAAAAAACGGATCGTTTTGTGAAGTAACCACCAAAATGCCATTTCAGAATGCTACCGTCCCATTTTTCTAAAATACTAGACCACCTTACATGTACTATCTCCCAACCGGGACATCTCAAACCTTTTTGTCCATCCCGGGTAAAAAGGACAAATGTCTGTAGAATCGGTAGGAAGTGGGTCCGGTTTGTACTAAAGGTACATGATCTATCGCCCGTGATTTTTGAAAAAATCATTTTTAGACTCGCAATCTGTGGTTTCTTCAGAGATCCAATGCAAGTTCTAACGATGCTCGTCCCCTATCTTCATGCACACCGGTTCGACCATAGTTAGAAATTCAGATAATTCAAAACGGGCATAATAAATTCAAAAAAAACGAACAATGAAAATCCTTCGCGTGGTGTCTTATTATGTTACATAGTTGAATGGAAAAATACCAGACTTGGTATATTGATCATGTTTCGAGAAAACCTTCACAAAATGACCTATCATGTTCGATGTTTCATGGCTTTCGGTCCAAATGACCGATGTTATGTGCTGAATCACGGCATAGTTTGTGATGTTGTGCCCATATTATGCATGCGTGTGGACATTTGTATGGAGAACAATGTTGCAGGAGGAAGTTTTCCTTTTTGTCGCACGAAAAAGCCCTTTTCCATTTTCCGAGCGCAAAAAACGGATCGTTTTGTGAAGTAACCACCAAAATGCCGTTTCAGAATGCTACCGTCCCATTTTCCTAAAATACTAGACCACCTTACATGGACTATCTCCCAACCGGGACATCTCAAACCTTTTTATCCATCCCGGGTAAAAAGGACAAATGTCTGCCGAATCGGTAGGAAGTGGGTCCGGTTTGTACTACAGGTACATGATCTATCGCCCGTAATTTTTTGAAAAAATCATTTTTAGACTCGCAATCTGTGGTTTCTTCAGAGATCCAATGCAAGTTCTAAATGAACCATTTTTCTTCCTGCGATTTTTCTTCCCGCCATTTTTCTTCCCGGCATTTCTCCTGCCATTTCTTCCCGCCAGTTCTTCCCTCCAGTTATCTTCCTGCCATTTCTCACTATATATATATGTAGGGTTGGCCTCCATTGTCATTTCACATCTCTAGACTCATATCTGCAACCTCATCGCTCTTTCCCATGACTTCCACCGTAGCACTAACTCCCAGGGAGGCGGAGGCGCTTTGTGCCTCAAACTACCCCTGCCCGCCGAGCTACTGTTTCCCCATCGGCTGGATGCTGAGCGCCGGAGGCATGCCGGTTCCTCCTGTCCCTCTAGGTGTGGCGCGTCAGATGGCCATCACGAACCACTACAACTTCGAGCTCACGCCGGAGCAGCGGAGGAATCCCAGATGGCATCCCGACTATTTCCCGACTTGGGAAGCCTTCTTCGTGGATCGGTGTGAGAGGGCGCTCGCCAGGCATGAGGAGTACGGCCCACCTCCTCCGAACTTCAACGAGGACGGCCGTCGGCTGTGGTGGCACGGCCGGACTCTCCAGAGCATCATGTCCTATGACACGGCCGCCGACTCTAGCCCCCGCCTACGCTACCCTCAAGTCCAGCCCACTCGTACTCAGCCTTCAAGGTTCAACTACGGCGACCCCGACGACGACAGCGACGACGGCCGCAGCAAGTACGACGACTACAGTGGCGAGTATTACAGGTGTAGGCAGGAGCATGACTGAATCATTCCAACATTGCAAAACAAGTTCGGCCGATTGTGGCTTAATCTGGCCATGTATCTTAATTTTTAGTTCTTCTATGTAACTTTGTGTTAGTTGTGTTATGTACTTTAATTCCAGTTCTATCCTAATAAAATTTTCTTTCCGCCCATTATTTTCCGTCCTTTTTTTCCGCCCATTAATATATAAAAAATATAAGTTAATTCAAATCCAAATTGAAAACAGAAAATGGTTTTGAATTACTTATTCAAATCCAAATACTTTTTATGTTTAAAGTTTTTCTAAATTCCAAATTAATATTAAAAAAATATAAGTTAATTCATTTTTAATTGTAAATGGTTCATATTTTCAATGGTTAGATTAATTATTTTTTAAAACATAAAATGGTTTTGAATTATTTATTCAAATCCAAACACTTTTTATGTTTAAAGTTTTTCTAAATTCCAAATTAATATTCATAAAATATAAGTTAATTCATTTTTAATTTTAAATGGTTACATTAATTATTTTTTAAAAACACAAAATGGTTTTGGATTATTTATTCAAATGCAAACACTTTTTATGTTTAAAGTTTTTCTAAATTCCAAATTAATATTCAAAAAATATAAGTTAATTCATTTTTAATTTTAAATGGTTCATAGTTTAAATGGTTACATTAAATATTTTTTAAAACAGAAAATGGTTTTGAATTATTTATTCAAATCCAAACACTTTTATGTTTAAAGTTTTTCTAAATTCCAAATTAATATTCAAAAAATGAGAGTTAATTCATTTTTAATTTTAAATGGTTACATTAATTATTTTTTAAAAACAGAAAATGGTTTTGGATTATTTATTGAGATGCCAACACTTTTTATGTTTAAATTTTTTCTAAATTCCAAATTAATATTCAAAAAATATAAGTTAATTCATTTTTAATTTTAAATGGTTCATAGTTTAAATGGTTACATTAATTATTTTTAAAAACGGAAAATGGTTTTGAATTAGTTACAAATTATTTTTAAAGTTTTTATAAATTCGAAAGTAATTATCATTTCAAAAATATTACAAATTTAAACCCTAAAATAAAAAATAAGGCAGGAATAGAGAGAAAATTTCTGAAAAAAATTGAAAACAGGTTCATATGTCCCGGTTGGAGCCACCAACCGGGACTAAACACCCCTGCGCGCGCCAACCCTTGGTCTGCTGAAAATAGTGGAGTATACGTCCCGGTTGGTGGCTCCAATCGGAACGTATGACCCTTTAGTCCCGGTTGGATCCACCAACCGGGACAAAAGGGGCTTCACTACTTAACCGCGCGCCCCTTCTCCTTCTTCTTCTTCTTCTTCCCCATCTCATTCATCGACGCGCGCACACAGGAACCCCCCCCCCCCCCCCCCCACGACGCTGGCAGGCTTGCCACCGCTGTTCGTTGCAAGGATAGGAACCGCCGCATTCTCCTCTCTCACCCAGTACCAATCTCATCCCCTCCCGTTCCTTCTCACGTTCTTCCCCATTTGAGCAGAAACCCTAACTTGTCGTCGTCGCCGTTCAGAGCCTCCCCGAGCCAAGCCAAGGTGCCGAGGAGCTCCGCCGTGCTGGACTGCGTCTCTACTCCAAAGGAATCGGCCCCGCTCGGCCTTAATCAAGCTCTGCATCCCATCTTCCCGAGCTCTGGCCGCCGTCGATTCGCCTCCGTCCGGCCACCCCTTGCTTCCTCGACCCCGGCATCGTGTTCGTGGTGAGCCACTGGTGCTCTAGCACCTCTTCACGTGCTCCCTCTCGCTCTCTAGCTCTACCGCGACGACCATCCATCGCCGCCTCTGTCCGCCGTTGTGCTCGTCGCTCCGGCAACCAATAAAGGGCGGCGGAACCACCATATGGTTCGCCTCGACGAGCACTTTCCAACGCGCCCCCTCTCGCTGCCCCGCGCGGGCTCAATCGCTGGCGGCGCCACCACCATGGGTGATGTCATCGTGACATCATCATTTTTTGTTTTCTGTTAATGTTTTCTGAAATGATTTCTGTAATGATTATGTAATTGATTATTGCTTACAGGTGGGTCCACCCTGTAAGTGGTATAAACATATTCGGAAACATTTTCTATTTAATAAAATGTTAAAAGTAATTCCAAAAATGTAAATTAATTTATAATATTCTAAAAATAATTTAAAATGAATTAAAAATGGAGAAATTCATAACTAATTCATTTTAAATAAGAAAAATAAAATGTACAACTTAAAACTATTACCATACATTATTTTGTAAACTATTTAAATAACTACTATTTGATAAATATTTTTAGAATATCATCCGTCCCCACGCTGCGTCGGAGAGGAGCTCCGCGCCGCCTATCCCCGGCCGCGCCGCGCTGCGCCGCGCCTCCCACGCCCGTCCCTGCGCCGTGTCGTCCATGCGTCGGCCGTCCCCGCGCCGCGCCGCCCACACCGTCCCCGCGCAGCGCCGCCCACGACGGCCCGTCCCCACCACCTCCACGCCGCCCCCATCGTCGGGAAGAGCTCTGTTTGTGAGCTCCACTTTTAATTTCTCTGTTTTTCTTTTTTTCAGTTATTTCTTGATACACTTGCAAAATATCCCGAGGAAGTATATAATCTTTGGATTTTAATATTCTTGGCAGGATTATGTATACAAAATGTTAGCTCACATGTACAAGGTCCCGCATTTTGACTGTTATTTAGCAATCAAATTTAGAGACATCAAAATTAATATTCCCTCGGTTCCGAATGAGATGTCGTAGATTTGTTTAGATTCACATGTATCTCTACCCTAAAACGTGTCTACATACATACGAATCTAGCCAAATTTGTTATGAGTAATTCGGGGCGGATGGCGTACATGAGTTCCAGCAATATGCATGATAAAATTTACTAAAATAGTTTTGTCCGTTAGAGTACAATGATGCATTTAGTTTTGTATTGAAAAATAATTCTTCGGTGTGTAATGCTTTTTGACAGTTAATTTATTCAAACCATTATCATTAATTGTGTATCCACGCTTGCTCTCCTTATTTTTGTATATTTTCAGAAAATGAATTACATCTTATAAAATCAATAACTTAAATCTTGAAAAATATGAATAATATATCAAAATGTTTATAAAATTGAGACCTACCTATCTAAGCTATCATCATACATTGTCAAGCAACTTAAAAACCCTATCTTAGATAAGGAATCATTAATACCCCTTAGGTGCATGTGGGTTCGACGATGTGCCTTCGCTAGGGCATTCCGAACCCTCTTAAATCGATTCCAATATGGTATTTTGTTAGTATCTAGTGTTACCTATATGATGGATAGTTTCCCTTTTGTAGCCTTATACTCATGTTCCCCTCTCATATGCATCCGAGGTTTCTCCGAACTAGGTTTTACACCCCTCGGAACTCCGGAATATTGATTTTAGTTGATTTTAGCTAGAGTTACCAATCTACTACACAATTTCCTTTTTGTAGCTAGGTTTAGGGTTTAGGTTTCTCTTCATTTTTATTATTGTGTATGTATATATTAGGGTTTCTCTGAATTAGGGTTTATATCTCTCAACACCGTATCTAACATTCTCCCTTAGCCGCTTTGACTTATCCGTTTTTCCACCTATGCAGAAAATATGGACCCACATGTCAGAGACGAAGAAAAGGAAGAGTTGATCCAAGGTGTGATCCGTGGGGAAGAAAATTGAGATGTATCAACGTTTCTGAACAACTCCGGTGAGGGTGATCCTCTTTTTGCCGAAATAGACGACTTGTTTGAGGTTGAAGGTGTTGCCTTCCGCGAGGGAGAAGGCGATGCCTTGTGTAATCGAGAAGACGACCGCTCCGGCGAGGTACATGTAATATAATTAATTCATTAATGAATCATCTGCTATCTATATAGAAATAGTAATGACAATCTTTCTTCTTTTAGCCCTCCGGATCGAACAAATCTACTGAAAAGAGCAGATGAGGCCCAACTAAAAAGTTGCAAGACCATGAGAGGTTCAGGACCGAAGATGTCGCTGAAGACGGCAAACCGCACAATGCGGAGTAATCGTTAGGGACTTAATCCCGATCACCATTCGAAATTGGAATAGGCCTGCTGATGCGGAAGAAGAGGGAACATGTTTATTTGTCCCTAACCACGCCAAAGATTTACTGTGGAAGAGGCTCATGGTTAATTTCAAACTACCGAAGATAGAGCTGGATCAAAATGCGGAGGATCCAGTTGAGGACGCCTTAGAACATGGGAGAGCCATGGAGGCTAAGGTCAGGGAGTGGGATTTGAAGAAGATGGCCCAGTGTTTCACCAACTGGAAGAAAAGATTGCACCATGACTATGTCTTGAAAGAGAAGACTCCCGATTTCAAGAATATTCAGTTCGAGAAGATAAAACCATTCTGGGCTAAGTTTGTGAATTACAAGATATCAGAAAAAGCTAATAAAATGTCTGCAACGAATAAGCTGAATGCTTCTAACAAGAAATATCACCATACTATGGGGCAAGGTGGCTACAGGGCTGGCATTCCTAAGTGGGAGAAACTTAAGAATCAACTGCGTGCTAAAAAGATCACCCCAGAGACAGACGATTGGGTAGAACGTGCAAGGAATTGGTTTTACGGGCATGGGCGCACGTTGGACTCGGAAGGGAAGTGTACATATAACATACGACATAAAGAAGACCCCTTGCCAATCGAGAAGATGAGAAAAGCAGTAAAGGCTGTTAAAGATGGGGACTTCATTCCCGATAGAGAGAATGATGAGCTCACACTCGCCCTTGGAAATAAGGAACATGATGGACGAACACGAGGCACAAGCGGCTCCAAACCATGGAGGACTGGGTTTCCCGAAGAGAGGAAGAAATATCTTGATAGAAGCCGTCAGAGGAGAAAGGACAGGGCGGAAGTTGAAGCAGATATTCAGAAAGAGCGAATGCGTATAATTGAAGAACGAATAAAGCAACAACAAGATGAAATTAACGCACTTAAAGAGCAAAGTACTACAGGCCCATCTCAGCAACACACTGCATTCGATGCTATCGGCCTATCGAATAATCGAAAAAGCAGTGTGGCTTCCACCGAGGTCCCGGGTGATGACAATGAAGGGAATATGCCCGAGAGGCAATAATAAAGTGGTTATTATCGTATTCCTTGTTTATGATAAATGTTTATTTTACATGCTATAATTGTATTAATACGGAAACGTTAATACATGTGTGTTTCATAAACAAAAGGAAGTTCCTAGTTATGCCTCTCTTATAAACTAGCTCGTTGATTAACAAGATGATCAAGGTTTCCTGATCATGGAAAGTGGATGTTGTTAATAACGAGGTCATAACATTAGTGTAATGATGTGATGAATATTCATCCGAAGTATAGCATTACGATCAAAGTCATTGATTTATATTGCTATAACAACTTACGAAGTGATCCTAATCCTTAGACCATGAGATCATGTCAATCACTAACACCGGAAGAGTTTCTTGATAACATCAAACGTCACACCGTAATAGGGTGATTATAAAGATGGGTTCAGAACTACTAACGTCTTATGTTGAGGCCCATGGATCGAGAGTGGAATTTGTTCATCCCGATGACGGATAGATATGCTCTGGGCCCTCTCGGTGATATCACATTGATTAGCTTGCAAGCAAGTGATTTGATCACTAGAATGTTATATCACGGGAACGAGAAAAGAGTGCATGTCAGTAACGAGATCAAACTAGGTATGGAGATGCCGATGATCGAATCTCGGACATGTAATATATCGCGAAACAAAGGTATTAAGATACTAGCGTAAAAGGTTCCGACGATCACAAGAAAGTCATCGTTGAATGTGTGGGAGTCAGTATGGGTCTCCAGATCCCGCTTCTGATTATTGATCCGAGAGGGGTCTCGATCATGTCCGCATTATTCGCGAACCGTAGGGTGACACACTTAAGAGACACCGACATCCATTTGGAGCAAAAGTTTCATGCCGAAAAGAATAACAAGCGCAGGAATTTATTTCACTAGATACCGAAACGGGTTTTCGGGTGAAATTGCAGAAAATGTTTCTGCATGTGAAATGAAATACTAGTAAGGGGTTATATGTGAATGTTTGTCATTAAAGTAATTGACAAAATTCTGAATAAATAAAAGGAGTTTTATTTAATGAGAGTTTGCATTAAATTTGGTGAAAATTTAATGGGATTTTGAGTGGAAAAAATTGAAGGGGCATTTTGTGAGTGGAGTGTCCACCCACATGAATGAGGGAGAGGTGGGGGCACCCTACATGGCCGGCGGCCATGCCCCCTTGGGCTGCCCCCCTCCCCTATATAAGGAGCCCCTCTCCTCACTTCTCACTCACACCTCCTCGTGAAGGATCTCTCTCCCCCTCTAGTATTTATCCCCCATGGTCTCGGACTAGCGAGATACATGTTCCCGGTGGCTTTTCAGCAAGAAAGAGTTGTGCTTCCGCTGCATCGCTGGAGCGAGGAGGCGGAGGTTGCTCGGTGCCTCGAACGTGTGTGCGAGCACGGATGCGCTGCTGTTTTGCGGCGCTAGGACTTCCTCTCGATCTTGAGATCGGCAAGAGATCGTCTACATCAACCAAGAGTTTGGACTCGTTAAGCTTTGTCGGTCTTCAAGGGTATGTTCTCTATGGATATACATCCGCCCGTTGTTTGTATCTAGTAGATAGATCTTGGTACATAGTTGTTCCCATCGTAGGAAATTTTTTGTTTTCTATGTTGCGAACCCTACAGACAATGGCGATGCCGATGGTGCACCGACGATGGCTCATGTTGGCTACCCAGTGGATGATATCACAGAGATGACACACTGCGAGCTACATGTCAAAGTTGTGAACATATCAATGAAGGTGGCGGTCGGCTATGCCTTACCAATTGGACCCACACCAACTTACCACTATCGTCCGGTTTCAGAGGGCTACGTTGTTGTCGGGGTGGATGAAATCATGCCCACCTTTGAAGTTTCGAAGCTTGACTACCCTGCAGGTGAAGGGGATGTGACTGAACTGGGAGACGCAAAAAACATCACCATTCTATGGCCAAAGGAATGTATCGTGCTTCGAAATCACACGCCAAGGCCATCTTCGCCGCAACCTCACCCGTCTCCAGCGAGGTCGTCGCCGCCGCGGCAGCCGTCTTCGTCGCCTCACCCGGCTCCGTCGCCTCACCAATCTCCGGTGCAGCCATCGCCGCGGGAGCCATCGCCGGCGGCCGCGGGAACCATCGCCGACGCCTCAGGATAAAAAGCGTAAGTGTATCGCTACTCTGCGTCTTGTTAAGAGATCGCCGAAACGTAAACAAGAGCCTCTTCCAAAAGTACCAAAGGTTCCTCCCAAGAGAGCTTATGACTATACTGAAGAGGAGACTGCGGCGATCGTTGATGCGGAAACGACAGCGTTTTTCGCTAAGCTGAGGCGGCCGAAAGAGCCAGAGTTCCCCAACACCAAAGAAGAAAAATCCAAAGTGTTGAAAATGCTAAAGTCTCTTCATCAACCCGAGCCAATGCTCTCATCAGACTATGAGCGTTCTATTCTCAAGTCACATGCGGCACAAAAAGCCTCGAAGAGCAGTACTGATGCAAGCGAGAAATCTGTTGCCCAGCTCGGAGAACAAGCAAAACAGTCTTGCGCCCCTCTCAAGGTGATTTCCCAAACTCATGTGGGGTCGAGCAAATATGGGGCCGAAGAGCAGTATGATCCAGAGGTAGTTGCACAATACGGAGAAGCTACCGCTGCTCAAGGTATGAGTATTGCCCAGTACTTATCCCAGTTAGAGTACTTCCCCATGAGTGAAGTAGCATACAAATACCAGTACGGCAAACCTCTCGTCAAACCTGAGGAGGTAAATAATCTTCCAACAAAAATGTGAAGATTGCATAACTGGTACTTGCATGCCACAAAGGCCGGGGCTAACTGGATAGTGCTGAAGGTTACAAAAAAGCATTATGGGAAAGATATAGATGACATGATATCCATTGAATTTGATGAACTATTTCAATTATTCAATCAAGACGCCTTGGACAAATCGATCATGAGTGCCTATTATCTGTAAGTACTAATTCTGTAATTAATTTAGTCTCCAGCTATCTCACCTTGTTTATTGCATATATATAATCATACTGTAATTAATATGCAGAATGAAGATTCTCGAATGCAGCAGAGGACAAATATATGACATTGGCTTCAGACCCATATTGGGTTCATCAAGCTAATCTCAAAACAAACCCCCAGGATACTGAGGATAATATAGTACACGCGTTAAGGTTTGAAGAAACCAGAAGAGAAATACTTTTTCCTTACAACTTCGAGTGAGTGTTATTGTCTTGTATACACTTTCTATTTCGCTTACTCGATGTTAAGTATATAATTGATTAGTTGTGCATTCGCAGCTTCCACTATACTCTGTTAATCATTCAACTTGACAAAGGGCATGTACTAGTCATGGACTCGAAACATAAACCCCTTGAGCAGTGGAAGGACATGCAGATACTTCTCCAGCGGTAATTCTAATCATTACGACACTATATCGGCAACGTTCATGAATTTTATGATATCAAGTAATAATAACTTATTTTATTTGTTTTCTTCGGCGGGCAGCACTTCGAAACGGTTCACCAAAAAGGCTAGGGGTGTTTGGAAAGCGGATCTTACATTTGAAGCATTAGATGTAAGCACCACTAACTATATCCATGCATCTCTTTGATTCAAGTTTTGATATAGTTATTATCATGCTTGATTATTATTTTGATTAAACTATGTTCTCGTAAAGTGCCTGACGCAGGGACCAGGTAACAATCTATGTGGATACTATGTTTGCGAGTTCATCCGGCAGACGTGCGATAAGAAGGGCAGAAATTTAGAGCAACTCCACGTACGTAAACAATTTCCATAGTTTTTAATTACAATCAAATTGTGTTTAATTTCATTCATATAGCCTGACTCCTTTCTTAAATCAGATCGAACGTCTACGGGACGGTCTTCTGCCAAAGGATCGCGTACGAGCAATTCAGGAGGAATTGGCGGGATTCTTGGATGCAGAAGTCCTAGACCCAGAAGGGAAATACTATTCGGCTGTGTATAGACAATAGGGATTGTACAAAGAGCAACTTTTGTATGTAGTGCATGAACTCGATCCATGTATCGAATGTAATATTGTCATGATGATCTTGTGTAATATAATGGTTCCTTTATTGATGAGTGCAAAACACAAAATAAACAATAAATCAACCTAAACCTCGTATGATCCTCCTATAATTTGTACCCCGGCCAGCTGTAACATCATGAGAGAATCCAATGGGTAACAATATTGTTTAGGAGATTATTACAAGTTTTGGTCGTTGTTGTTCAATATTCGTCGTAGGTCATGGTAACATGCCGGCCGGCTCACAGCTTGACGAGAACCACCCCTGACTGGACACCCTTGACGTCCTCCCTCTCCATGGACTCGCCAAGAAGCTGGGCGTACTTGTGGAACAGCGGGTCCATGATATCCGGCCCGAAGTGGTGGCTGAGCATGGACTCCTGGATGGCCCTGATCGCCATGGACACGGTTCTGCCCGCCTCCTTGGCCTTGCCGTCGTCGGGGCCCGTGTTCGTCGTGCCGAGCTCGTACGTTGCCATGTAGTCTAGGCGAAACGAACCTTCCTTGAGGACCTCCTCCTGAATCTCCTGCAGGGACGGCGGGTAGAATGGAACGTCGTAGGTGTCCACCTTGTCCTGCTCGACCAGCCCCTGCTCCACCAATGTGGCAAGTGAATCCGAGAGGAGGTCCCACAACAGGGTCGTCTTC
Source organism: Avena atlantica (assembly GCA_910589765.1). Classification (NCBI taxonomy): domain Eukaryota; kingdom Viridiplantae; phylum Streptophyta; class Magnoliopsida; order Poales; family Poaceae; genus Avena; species Avena atlantica. The sequence continues at coordinate 4,357,828 of OU342739.1, forward strand.
TTGTCTGTGCAGACCTCTGTTTCCCTGCTGAGCATGGACAGGACCATCCTGCCGCCCGCTACGACCTCGGCGGCGCGCGACATGAGGAAGAGGCCGAAGTCCCTCTGGAACTGCCCGGAGTATGCCTTCGCCACCGCAGGAGGGCTCGTGCTTGATATGAACATCTTCCCTTTGTTTATGGGCCCGTTGTTCTCATCGTAAAGACCGGGAGGAACCTAGCGATCATGAAATCATCTGGACATGATAATTATTATGTTCCAAACGAGATTCAAAATCACATGAACGATATTTTGTATGTATATATGTATTTATGATATTGATTGATTTATTACTAGATTGTATGGATGAATTAATGATGCAATTAGTTGCAAGCAACAATTAATGTAACAGTAGTGGAGTACTAGATAGAGGATACCCGTGATAGCCAGTGCAGACTGGTGAAAGAGCAAACCAAGTGCACGCTCCTCCTAGGGAACAGCCTCCCGTAGAATGATCCCGGGACGCCGGACAGGAACACCATCGGCTCCTCCTCCTCCTCCTCCTCCTCCTCCTCTGCCTTGGCCTTGATCTTGCCGGCGAAGCTGCGGAACATTGTGTTGAAGTCGTTGGTTGGGAGGTCGTTGAGGAGCACCGAGAACTCCGGTGATGGCAGCTGCGATGATGCCGAGGAGGACACCTGGGCCAGGGCCATGATGCTCCTGATGATGTCCTCCACCATGCCGAGCGCGTTCGTCCCGGAGGAGCACCCGAGGTCGGCCATGGCGAACCTCTCCGGCCTGAGTGACACGTACACGTCGGTTGCTGACCGGATCACCAGGCTCTTCACCGTGTCCATGCCCTTCTTCTGCGCGCGCATCAACTTAATATAAGCTTGGTGAGGAAGAACTAATTAAGGAAGGTGGTGGTGAATGAATACCTGAAGCGTCGAGTTCTGCTCGTAGCTGCTCTCGCCGACTCCTTCGTTCATGTGCAGAACAGCTTCCACGTCCATGGGAGGGGATTTGCTGCACGAAGAAGTCATTGCCCCCCCCCTTCAACAATTAATGGCTAGCTTGCCGCCGATCCTTCGCTCTTCTTCCTGCTAGTTCTGGCCAGATGTATATGTATATATATAGAACTAACGTACTGGTTTCCTCGATCTTGGAGTACTAGCTAGTTCTCAAGTTTTCCAAAAAATATATATTCTTGTTTCAAGCTCGCTTGCAGAAATTTTCAAATATATATTCTTTGCGATATGCCGGCCTGCTAAGTTGACTAAATGCTAATTAATAATGCAGTATTATAATGTGGATGACAAACTGAACCCTTCTTGTACTAGTGATTTCGTTGATCTTTAACCTCCACAAGTATATCTATATTAATCTCTCTCGTGTACGTGTTTCAGATGGAAAAGGTACCCCTTGGACTTAATGAGGACCGCTTTTTTCACTTCTCCATTCTTTTCTTCCGATCATATTATATTACATCCCGAGTACAATACACAGTAATATACATATGTAACACATATGATGCATTACGGGGTCTTCTACATACCTGCAATACCTAGAGGGGTTGTACCGCTAGCCCCCTCCTCCCCGCCGCTGCCGGATCAGTCGCCAGGCAAAGCTCCAGCGGTTAGGCGGCGTGTCGCCAGGGGTGGACCCAGACGAAATTTTGACTGGGGGCACAACATTTGACCGGGGGCCTGTCTCTGTATAAATTTGCTAAATTTGAACATTTTCTTTAAATTTCTGAACAAAAACTACAGGAATTCAAAATTTTGAGTGGGGGCCTAGGCCCCCACTCGCATGTACTTGGGTCCGCCCTGCGTGTCGCTTCCATGGCGGCAGCGGCTTGAGATCCAGGCAACGGCAGCGGCGCTCCAACGGATCTGTAGCAGTGATGTCGGGTGGGAGGCGGCCGGTGAGCTCTGATGGCAACGGTCCCTGGGCGGCGGGGCAACGGGTGGTGGCGAGATCTAGGGTTCCTAGATCGGTCATCCTTGCCTACTCGACGTTGGCCGGTGTCATCCAGAGGTCTTCTGTGGCCTACTTTGCAACATGAGGGCGCCCGGGACGGAGGCCCTCGGTTTGGTGGAGGTGGTCATCTTCTCCGTCGAAGCAATCCGGCCTGCGGTTGGATTGGGAGATATCGTGATCCGTCTTCCAGTCCCAACAGCGAGGTGGGGAGACCTAGGTGCCGGTGAAAACCGAGCCATTGGCAAGCGATGGCGGTGTTACCACGTCGTTACCTTGATGAAGGCATCGTCGTTCACCTTGTGTTGACCTCAATCATGCTACTCCGGTGGAAACCCTAGGATCTTCAGGTCAGGCGATGGCGGTGCCGCGGTGTCGGTTGATGACCCACAAGTATAGGGGATCGCAACAGTCTTCGAGGATAGTATAACCCAATTTATTGATTCGACACAAGGGGAGCCAAAGAATACTTATAAGCCTTAACAACTGAGTTGTCAATTCAGCTGCACCTGAAAATAGTCTTGATCACAGATGTTTATCCGTCGCAACAGTTTTATAGTAGTAATAGCAAAGTGACCGTAGTAGTAAAACAAAGGTAATAGTAACAATAGTAGCAAACAGTAGGATTTGAGAACGGTAAGCATAGGGATGGATGGACGGGCGTTGCATGGACAAGACTATTCATATAACTTTAGGAGCTAGGGCAATTCCAGATAAATAAGATAAATCATCCAAGTACTAAACAATCATAGGCATGTATCCCACATATAGTCATACGTGCTCGCAATGAGAATTTGCACAACATCTTTTGGCCTGCCAGCCCGTTGTAGGGGGAGGGGGCTCAAGGAAATCTACTGGCAATTAAGGTACTCCTTTTAATAGAGCACCGGAGTAAAGCATTAACACTCCATGAACACACGTGATCCTCATATTGCAGTCATCCCCTCGGGTTGTCACAATTTCTGTCACTTTGGGGCCTTTGGTTCCGGACAATAATATGTGTACACAACTTACAGATAAGATCATAAACAATACTATCATCATGAATCAATAACATGTTCAGATCTGAGATCATGGCACTCGGGACCTAGTGACAAGCATTAAGCACAATAAGTTGCAATAATGTCAAATAGCACTAATAGAGATACTAGGCACCATGCCCTAACAATCTTATTCGATTACATGACATAACTCATCCAATCCCTACCATCCCCATAGCCTACAGCGGGGGATTACTCACTCATGGATGGGGGAAACATGGATGGTTAATGGAGAGACATTGGCGATGATGATGGCGATGATCTCCTCCAAAACCCCGTCCTGGTAGGGTGCCAGGACGGAGTTTCTAATTCCGAATCATGGTTTATGGTGGTGGCGACGCAGAGGATCTCGCTTCTGGAAAATATCGACCCCCCCCCCCCCGGAGTTTTAAGGTTAGGAGGCTTTAAGTAGGCGAAGATGGAGGCCGAGGGGGTGCCCGAGGTGGCAACACCCCCTCCAGGCATGGCCAGGCCTGGCCCGCGCGGCCAGGGGGTGTGGGCCCCTCGAGGACCCACTCCACCTCGTCTTCTGGCTCCGTGAGTCTTTTGGTGAAATAGGATTTTTGCCATATTTTTCGGAATTTTTCCTAAAAGTTGATTTTCTGCACAAAAACTAGACACCAAGGTAATTCTGATAAAAATAGCGTCAGTCCGTGTTAGTTGCATCCAAATCACACGATTTAGAGGAGAAACAATAGAAAAAGTGTTCGGAAAAGTAGATATGTTTTGGACGTATCATCGGTATCGCATTCTCTCCTGGGAGCATCGCCTGTGGAGCATCGTTGGATGGAAGCGGCAGAGGGGTGGAGCGCCTAGCGCGTGGGGGGTCCTGCTACTTGGCACCGAGGTGGTGTCGGTGGCTGGTGTGGCGACAGTCTGCGCATCAATCTACATGCTGATGATTGGTTGGCGAAAGATTACAAAGGCAGCGACATCTGGAGCGTGTGCGTGGGCGCAACTCCGTGGATATGTTGTGCGGTTCTAGGGGTCCTTTTGCTTGAGTTCATGCCGCCGTTCCAAGGCACTCCAACTTCTCTTGGCGAGTGGCAACAGTGTGGGTGACCATGGAGCGTGGTCGAAATAAGTAGATAGGGGTTTGATAGATCTCGTTAGGGAGCTGGCGATACAGTTATCGTTTTTGCTCATTGTTTTGCTTTGGCGGTTCCGGTTTTTATGATCTTTGTAATGGCCTTTGTCAAACAATGTGGTTCTAATAATAAATAAAGGTTGTGTGCATGCTTGATGCAGAGGCCGGGGATCCGCTTCCCATTTTGAAAAAAAAAAGAAAAAAAGAACCTACAATACCCAGAATCCATCATGATAACCGAGTTTAGCCCGGAGACATAAATATAGGAGGAGTTGTGCTTGGAAAGCCCCTCCATAGATAAAAAATATGGGTGATGAAAATGGCATTGGAACATGAGGGGAATGTCATGAAAGTAGGAACACGAGGGCTAGCGATGGTGATTGGAGTCTTTGTGGCGATGGAAGTTGGTTGTGTGATCTGTGACTCGTGGTAGCGATTGTTTGTGGTGGCGACAACACGCGGAGAGTTCGTAGTTCTATCTTGTAGGGGGGAGATCCATGGTCTGACCTTAAGTGCCTGGTAATGCCCTTGTTGAAGGCATTGTTTTACAAGCGAGGAAATTCACCCTGGTGAAAACCTATGATTTTTGATAGGGTGATGACGGCGCTTGTGCACTGTTTCTTTTTTGAAGGTGTTACTCTTGGAGTGGTTGGACTTATGGTGTTTTTCTGGTGGTGTCCGTGTCCTTGCTGCAAGAAATAGTTTCACTGTAGTGGGAATTTTTCTATTTTTTTCTTTTTTCTGGGTTCTTCGCATCTGTAAGGCTGTTAGGGCATGCGATATTGCGGAGGCTAGGTGCAATTTGGATCTCCGTGATATTAGTATATACTCTTTTCCAAAAAAAATGGATAAAATATGTATATATGGTTTCTTAACCATCACTATAAATACTCGCCATTAAGGCCTTAAATTCATTGCATGTCTACAAAAATGTACCACAAAAGCAGTGATCATATAATATATCTATAAGCTATTCCCTCTATCTGAGGTCATCAACTCTTGTCTCTTAACTCAAACTTGTTTACAGTTTTACCATGTTTGTTGAAAAACATGAATATATAATGAGAACATAATTCATGATAGATTTACCTTCTCTCGCCTGCTCGCTCTCTTTCTCTCTCTCAAGAAAACTCACTTATGCCAGCCACCCTAAAATAATGTGGGAATATTTACACCAATAAATAAATATTTTCAATTATGTACTACCTCTCTATAAGTTAGTTGGAACACTTTTGTCTTCACTAGAAACTGGCATCTCAGGATTTTGATCCCTTGTCAGCTGCATCCTCCTACTACATGAAAAAACAATATCGGATGCCAGACATCATTGAATATGCTTACTAGTATAATGTTAGAGTTACGTCATTTTGCGTTGTCTTCGTTTCTTTAAACTTTTTGTTTGTTTGTTTGTTTCAAGGCTGGCTTCATATATGTGATGCGGTTTGTTCCACCTACTACATTTATAATTAAAGATGCAAGAAGGTACGATGGTGAAAGGCTCTAAACAAATGGCAACAAGATACGACAGTAGATTTATTACTTCTCCATTTTTCTTCTTCTTTTCACGTTTAAGATACAAACTAACAAATACCATCCCGCAAATACACGATGTTTAATTCTTTGTTCTTCAGCTTGTTAAACTAGTGACGTCGTAACACCACATGCTGCACAGATTTTTCTCTCTGCCGGTGCAAGATAATTGGTAATTAAGGCCCCGGACCTGATTTGTCTCTAGCAGAGCATAGAATATTCACCATGTCCCGTGTCACCACCATCAGGACCTATAGCACTACAAAGGGGTTTGGTGCGGCCGAACTTGCAGATTGCCGGCGGTTGGCGAGGGGGCTGCCAGCTCGTTTTAAATAAAAGGGGTGGTCCTTGGATTCCTCTCGCACCAAGATGAAGATCTACTTGATGCGTGTCTCCATTGATTTGGCCTGAGTGGCTGGTTCCGGAAGGATCCGTCGGTGAACTTGCATGGGCGCATATGCCTGGAGCTTGCTGGATCTGAAGGAATTCGATCATGTGCACCTGTATTGTTTTGCTGACCGTTTGGTTTCAGTCGGAGCATGATGAAGCTCAGTTACCTGTTACCATCATGTGACATGTCTTTGACAATACATATGGTGAAGTTAGATGCAGAGAATGTCATGAAGCTAGAGACATATGGACGAGCTATGGTGGTTTGAGTCTTTAAGGCGATGAGGATCTGGCTTGGTTATTTGTGATTCACAGTAACATCTGTTAGAGGGGACGATATCAGAAGAGGAGTTCACAGTCTTATCTTGCAGGGTGAAAATCCAAGATCTGGCCTTCATTTGTTCTGCTTGGCAATGGTCTTGCAGAAGACATTGTTTTGCGAGCGAGAACTTTGTCCAGGGTAAAAACCTAAGATCTTTGATCGGCGATGACAGCGCTTGTGCACTGTTACCTTCTTGGAGGCGTCGCTTTTAGAGGGTTGGACTTCTGGTGTTTTTTTGGTGGTGGTAGTGTCGTTGCTGCTAAAGATCAGACTGCTGTAGCAGGACTTTTTTTTTTTAATTTTTTTCCTTTTTTTGGATGTGTGCATCCGTATTTCCAATAGGGTATGCGTTATTACAGAGGCTGGGTGTAATTGGTATCCGTGTGATATTAATATATGATCTTTTCCAAAAAAAAAGCACTACAAAGTGTGCAAGTATTTAAGATCTCTTGGTCGAAAAAAAGAACTTCGATCTTCCTAATTCCGGCACTTGAACCATATATAATTGAATTTAGGATGCATACACAATTGAAGTTAGGAAATGAATTTAGTGGGAATTCCAAATCATGTCTGAAAAGGAAATGGCTGCCAATTCGAATTATATTGTTTGGGTGGCTTGAATTTTGCTGTTGAAACCACACGATGGTACCGAATTCTGAATCCTGTTTAGATGTACAAATCATGGAAATGGTATTTTTTGGCTTTTGGACAACATATACTTATATCGACGTGGATTTGCTAATCACGGGTGTAGCTGCGCATATGCAGAGCACCGTTGGATTTAGGGATCAAATGCATGCAACCTCTAGATGGAAGTGGGGTGGAACATGGATGAGCTAACGGTGTTAGTTTGTGCATGCATGCAAGAATCTAGGGTTTGGCATGGGTTCCAAATTAACACACTATTTTGGCTACAAAAATTTTAGCATCTAAAATGAGAAGGGATTGAGAACAAGGATTAAATAAGTTAGGGTTTCTCAGCATGTTGTTCGTTAGGGTTTGCCTCACCTAAACGAAATTAGATAAGCTTTGTTTTCCATGTTGCTCGTTAGGGTTTGCCTCATACAAACGAAATTAGACAAGCTTTGTTTTGCTAGGGTTTCATGCATGTAGTATATTAGGGTTAGGATTTACCTCATGTTGTATATTAGGTTTGCCTAACCAAAACGAAATTAGATAAGGTTTGTTTTGCTAGAGCTTCATGCATGCATGCCAAATGAACACTAACGGCGTTAGTTCTTAGACAAATCCTGGGTCTGGATACATGTGCTCCCTATATCAAAAGAGGATAGAATCAACGGTGGATAGGCTATGCGCAGCTATGCCCGTATTTAGAAGGCTATTAGAAGGCTATTGTATATATATATATATATATATATATATATATATATATATATCAAATAGACGAGCTCTAGTCTCGGTTGTGTAAATCATTATGAATGGAACTCAACAAAAATTATGGTATAAAATAAATTGTGAATATATTGTTTACGTACTCGAAGAAAGTCTGTGCCCTGCTCCATCCACCCACGAATGAATTCGCATACGTAATATCCACATAAATTAGTCTCCTGTGGCTGCGTCGCACACTTTTCAAGAATATAATTCAATCAAATAATAATCAAGCATGATAATTGTATGGAGACTAGAATTGAAGAGATACGAGGACCTAGCTCTCGTACTACTTAAAGGGACCATACGAAAAGTCAGCTTCTTACGCCATTCACCCGGAACCTCCTTCGTGAACCCTTTCCAAACCCTGTCCGGCAAAAAAGAAATGAATGAGTTATTAATTACTTGACATCTCAAAGAATGAATGAAAGAGACAGATATAGTATGATAATGATTGAAATTACTTTTGGAGGATATCAAGTATATTGGGGTAGTCTTCCATCGGCTTCTTTAACGAGTGCGAGATTTCAACTTTTGCACGGTCAACGTCAATATTTAGAACAATCCAGTGGAAGCTGTGCACGTTTATATACATTTAACATCGAGTAAACAAAAAGTGAATATGTACAAGACAGTAAGACTCTCACAAGTGTGTTGTAAGGAAATAGTATTTGCATCTTGTAATGTTGCTCCATTAAAAACATTAGCATGTTATCCCCTGTTTTCTCGAGGTTATTTATTAGCGTATGTCCATTAACTCTGTTTGGGTCAACGAACCTAATACCGTAGATTGACTTGATTCTACATTTCTGAATCTTCATTCTACATATATAACAGCATACAGAAGGATATATAGTGAGGATAACGACAAGCACTGAATTGAACGAGCCGAGTTAGAGACTTAATTACTTACAGACAATAGCAACGGAGGAGGGACTTTCCGAGGGCGTCTAGGTTGAATAACTGAAATAATTCACAAAGTTCAATAGAGATCATGTCTGGACGGAAGTACTCCTCTCCAACTTTACATAGGAGAAATTGTCGCCCTTCCTTTGTGACTTCAAGTACCAGGCATGCAACAGTTGCATATGTGTTGGAAGATCATCGAATACCTCATCGCTGACCAGAGGCTCCCCGTAGACAAATTTCCGTGCTATTGGTGCCATGGCGACATCTCCGCTGCCTAGAATTTCTTCGACAAGCACGTTACACTCCTTGGCTAATTTAATAGCTTCTTCCATATCTATTGCACCTTGAGTGGGCTGGGGGTAACACCTTGAGCGGGGAGACCGATTGTTTTACATGCTTGCCAAACTGAGGAACTTATTTTGAACCTCTCCCGCTTGCAGACTGCTTGATGACTTCTCTTTCGGTGTCTTCGTAAGACAGTGTGTATAGTCAGCTTTCCTATTTAACACATGTTGGGGTGGTTGCGCAAGGAATGCCTTGAATTGCTTCTTGACTTTTGGATCAACTTACACCTGTGGATCGGGTTGTTTTGGTGCAAAATGGGCCTTCACTTCGGCTTGGGAGATCATCTTGTTTTCCTCATCAGTTCGGTGATAAGCTAACATGGGAGGAGACGGCGGTACTCTTGGTAGGGGCTCTTGTCGTTTTCGGCGTCGGTTATCCCTTGACGTAGCGGTATTATTCTTCCGCTTTTATTCCCTTTGATTCAGTGGGCGGAGATGGAGATGCACTCGCGCTACGGTCCCTCTTAGGGAGGGGTGGACTATTGTTTCTCGGTGGAGATGGTGGACCCGGAGGTGATGGATTGCTTCTTGGAGGAGAAGATTGCCTTGGCGCCCAGCCTGGAAACACAATGTGCTGCTTTTTCCAAAGAATGATCCCACCCTCCACTTCTCCCAGTGTTTTCTCCCCTTCACATGCAGGGATGTCAAGCTCTAGTGATCGACATGCCGGCTCAACTTGATCCACACCGACAAGAGCATAGCCAGCTGGAATCTGACTTCCATGGTAGGTTTCTTCCGGTGGACAAGGTAAAGCAAAGCAGAGCGTCACCTTCATAGAAATGTTCTTCACTGTCACATGTTGCTCACAAGCTGTCCTTGCCTCAACTTCATCCACGGGGTAGCGAACCATCGTTTCACCGGCCGTATCATCTATCACCGGTGCATTATTCTCCATCAGCAGTAGATTAGTAGCTTGTACCTCTGTGGAAGCCACGCTGCTTCTCCGTTGAGATGGGCCCACCGGACTGTCGAATGCAGGATCTTGCTGTCGGGCCAGTAGTCTAAGTTCATTAATCTGCTCCTTCTGTAGCTTGAACATGGCTTAAAATTCCGCGTTCCTTTTTTCAACCGCCTCCAACCGCGCTGCCTCCTCCGCCTTCTGTCGGTCGGCTTATATAAGTGTCAATGTCCTGGGGAAACCCAGTCTTCCATGGAATAGATGGGCCAAAGCCTCGTGTTCGTCCGACTTTTTCAGGATTCCCGATCGCATATGTCAGCTCATCGTTCTCTCTGTCGAGAACGAACTTTCCATATTGTCTCTCTTTTATCACTTTAACAAGTTCATCTTTGGGTTTAATAATGGCCTTCTTTGTAGCAATAATCTCCCCGGTTTTAGTGTCATATGATCTCCCATGTCCAAGTAACCAATTTTTTGATCTCACGGTCCACTGATTTGTAGCTGGAATGACCCCTTTATCACGCATGTCTTTCTTAGTTTTTGCCCACTTAGGCATGGCCGTCTTGTAGCCACCTGTCCCCATAGTATGGTGATATTTCTTTTTGGCCGCATTTTCCTGATTCTTTGCCGGCCCTGCCATAGCTTCTTCTGAGCCCTTGTACATCACAAATGCGGCCCAGTTATCCTGCTTCTTCTCCAGCGGGCCAGTGAATGGCGGAGTCGGATTCTTCTTAACAAAGTTGTGGTACAGTATTTTCTTCCAGTCCTTGAATTGTTCGCCCATATTCTTAAGGGCCCACTTTTTGACTGTCGACCTCAATGCCTCATTGAGTTCAGGAGTGTCCAATTCAGGTAGAGAGAAGTGTGTCATGAATGAATTCAAAAGACACTCTTTTCCTCTTTCATCGACAAAAGTTGCTCCAACTTGATCGCTTTTCTTTTCTGGCTTATTCCACTTCTGAGTGGTGATCGGGATGGTGTCCCTGAATATCACTCCGCATTGATATACAAATACACTTGCGGCCTCTGTCTTCTCCAAAGGTTCACCTAGCTCAGAAACTACATCAATAGTGAAATGCGCACCATCGGCCAACTTTTTGGTCGGGCCTCGTTTCCTTGTAGAAGATTGGCCCGATGCGGAGGTCTAAGAGAAGAAACGGTCGTTGGTATATATATATGAATCAACTAATGCATCTCGTGATCAGCAGAGGCTATATATACCTCTCCGGACTTTTCTATGATGTCTCCACCGTCGTCTCCATCGTCGTCTCCATCATCGTCTCCACCAAAGTCTTCATCAAAGTCATCTCTACCGTCGTCTTGATCCTAGTTGAGGTATTGGGAGCCATCATCATCTCCATCGCCATCTGCTCGATCATAATGCATTATGTACCCTCATCTATCATCTTGTACATGCGCTCTTCATCGTCTCTACCGTCCATAACTTAACTAATACAGAAGAAAGATAAAACCATTTTGCTTAATGTGATAAATAAAGGAAGATAAAGTAATTCAGGTTAATATACCATATTACACATTAAAATACCAATTAAACATGCGATGAAGAAAGATAAAGTACCGATTAAACAATAATACATCTCGAATAATCCAGCTAGTACAACAATAATAAAAGATAGTATATCCCTATTACACATCTAGCTCAACCAAGACGTCGACCCCCGGCCACTGAGCCGCGGGAGGTGTGCACCCAAAGAGTAGGAACCATCACCGCAGAATATCTCGGGTAAGGTGCCTGAAGAACCTGCCAGGTATTGGAGACACTGACTTAGAAAATGTACATGTAACGTCAGGCGTGCTCGTCCTTCTCCCTGACACGACGTTGTACCACCTCATCGGAGGCTGCCTCCCTCTGAACCGCGCCGACCACTCGGCCGCCACCACAGAAGATCCTGGTCGACGACGACACCCGGATTCCTCACCGAACTACGTCTGCCGGCTGGTAGCACCTCCCAGTGCCAGCCCGGTGTAGTCCAGTCCCGTGGATGCCCGGCGACAGAGCCTAGTAGTCCTCCATTGTTCCCGCCGAGTGAACGATGAGGACACGACATAATCCTAAACACTAAATTAAACCTATACACTTTAAACATGACGACAGTAAATAGTATCAACTAAAATAAACTATATTAAACACTAAATAAATTCAACTAAAATCAACTAAACATATTAAGCACTAACTAAAATCAACTAACCATATTAAACACTAAGTAAAATCAACTAAAATCTCTAAACAAAAATACACTAAACTTCGAACTTACTAAATTATAACTAACTGACTACATTAACCCTAAACTTCGAACTAACTACCTAATTAACCCTAAATACTAAAATAACCCTAAAATACTAACTAACTAATTAACCCTAAAATACTAACTAATAACTAACTAATTAATTTACACTAATTAACACAAAATTACACTAACAAAAAACTAAAAATAGGGCAGCCGGAGACCTCACCTGCGGGGTGGGGAGACGCGGGCGGCGCGGCGCTGTCGTCGGGTCGCCGGGGTGGCTGACGATGGCGTGGGCGGCGCGGGGGAGCGGGCGGCGCACGGGCGCGGGCGATGGGCGGCGCTAGGGAGCAGGCGGCGGCGGCATCGAGTTGGGGACTAAAGGGTTTTCGGGGGCGCCGCCTTTCGCGCGTAGAAATTTGTATTTTTCACCCAGGAAGGATAGAAAGGTTTGAGATCTCTCGGTTGGGAGATAATTCATGTAAGGCGGTCTAGTATTTTAGAAAAATTGTATGGTAACATTTTGTAACTGCATTTTGGTGGCTGCTTCACAAAACAACCCGTTTTTTGTGCTGGAAAAATGGAAAATGGCCTTTCCGTTCGACAAAAAGGAAAACTTCCTCTTGCAACATTGTTCACCATCCCAATATCCACATGCATGCACAATATGGGCACAGTATCACAAACTATGCCGCGATTCAGCACATAACATCGGTCACTTGGACCAAAAGCCATGAAACCTCGAACATGATAGGTCATTTTATGAAGGTTTTTTGAGACATAATCAATATACCAAGTTTGATATTTTTTCTTGCAACTATGTCACATAATTTGACACCACACGAAGTATTCACATTTTTCAGACCTTTTTTGAATTTCTCATGTCCGTTTCGAATTTTTCCCATTTCAAACTAAGGTCAAAACGGCGCGCATGAAGATAGGGTATGAGCCCTGTTAGAACTTGCATTGAATCTATGAATAAACAACATATTGTGAGTCTAAAAATAATTTTTTTGAAAACTCACGGGCATTAGATCATGTATCTATAGTTCAAACCGGACCCACTTCCTGTCGATTCAGCAGAAATTTGTCTTTCTCACCCGGGAAGGACAGAAAGGTTTGAGATCTCCCGATTGGGAGGTAGTTCATGTAAGGTGGTCTAGTATTTTAGAAAGATGGGATGGTAGCATTTTGTAACTGCATTTTGGTTGCTGTTTTACAAAACGACCCATTTTTTTGCGCTCGTAAAATGACTTTTCCGTGTGACGAAATGGACAACTTCCTCCTGCAACATTGTTCGCCATCCCAATATCCACATACATGCACAATATGGGCACATCATCACAAACTATGCCGCGATTCAGCACGTAACATCGGTCACTTGGACTGAAAGCCATGAAACCTCGAACATTTCCCGTCTCCCTCTGAATGGATCTTTTAGTCCCAGTTCTAGCTACTAACGGGGACTAAAGATATTTCCCGCCATTTTCCACCGCTTCACGCCATGTTTTCCCACCATTTCCCTCTGAACAGAGCTTTTAGTCCCGGTTGTAGCCACTAACCGGGAATAAAGATATTTCTCGCCATTTCCCACCGCTTCCCTCCATGTTTTCCCGCCCTTTCCATCTATATATAGGCCGACCACGCCATGGCTATTCACACATCCACACCTTCCTCTCTCACAACAATGGGAGCGACTACTGGGCCATTCTGACCCTCGAGGAGACCGATGCGATGTGCGCCTCCAGCTACCCTTGCCTGCCGGGCTACCTGCTTCCTGTCGGCTAGATGCTGAGTGTTGGAGGGGTTCCTTTCCCTCATGTGCCTCAAGGTTCCGCCCGACAGGCGGCCATCACGAACCACTTCTACCACGAGCTCACGCCAGAGCAGCGGATGGATCACCAGTGGGATCCCGACAACTACGACACCTGGAATGCCTTCTTCGCTAACCAGCGGGAAAGGAAGCTCGCTAGGTACGAGGGTGACGGCCCGCCCCTAGTGAACCACAACGAAGATGGCCGCCGTATGCGGTGGGCGAACCGTACTATCATCAGCGTGATGCGCTACATCGCCAGGGGAGACCATCTTCCCCTGTGGTGCCCACAAGTCCACCCGCCGCATAGCCACAAGAAGGCCCCTCCCCCGCCCGAAGGTAGCGGCATTGTCTTCCAGGAGACCCCTCCCCCGCCCGCCGTGAATCCGAGACCGGAGTGGCAGGTGCCCCTGGTATATGCCATGGCTGGGCTGAGGATCGACCTGCGTGTGCCTAGCCACGACGACGATGACGATGACAAAGAAGACCCTGAAGCTGTGTACTACAGGACTAGGCATGATTATGACTAAAGGGGGCGGCTTTATTCCTGAGTGTTAGCTAGTCCCGGTTTGTCCCTGTTTTTTAATATTAATAAATGTCTTGAGTGTTAGCTAGTCCCGATGTGTGCCTGGACCGGGACTAAATATGAATATGTTGTTGTATTCTTGTGAGTTCGCTCAAGTGATTAAATGCTCTTTTTTTCTACCTACCTTCATCAATCTCAAAAAAATTTAAAAAATAGGGTTAATTCACAAAAGGTTTAATACATTATTACATCACCAACATCCACATCTAGTGTTTTGGTTCTCTTCTAGTCCGTAACCATGGAGCATCTTCCTTATTTAGCGGTATGCTTGGGTCAGTTTTCACTTTGAATGGCGGAATTTCATGAAATTTGTTATAATCTTCTGACATGTCTGTCCTGTCCTCAACTCCCACCATGTTTCTTTCCCCTAAAAGAACTATGTGGCGCTTTGGCTAATCGTATGATATTGTATTCTTTTGCTTACCTTTCCTTTTTATCGGTATAGTAGACATGTCCTTCACATAGAAAACTTGAGCCACATCATTGGCAAGGATGAATGGTTCGTCTCCGTACGCAAGATTATTGAGATTCACTGTTGTCATTCCGTACTGCTGGTCTCCCGTTACCCTGCCTCCTGTCATCTTGACCCATTTGCATCAAAACAATAGGACCTTGAAATTAGGACCATAGTCAAGTTCCCATATGTCCTCTATGTAACCATAATATGTGTCCTTCTTCCCATTGTCGTCTGTTGCATCAAATCGGACACCACTGTTTTAGTTGGTGCTCTTTTTATCTTGGGCGTGCGTGTAAAATATATTCCCATTTATCTCGTACCCTTGGAAAGTCAATATAGTTGAAGATGGAGACTTGGCCAACAAGTACAACTGATCTCCAAAAGTGGTGTCATTCATGAGATGTGTCTACAACCAACCGCCGAAAGTCTTCACGTGTTCATCTCTAATCCACCTATCAGACTGCCCTGGGTAGTTCAAGCGTACAAAATTCTTATGTACCTAGATATATGGAGCCACCAAGGTGGAACTTTGCAGAATTCTATAGTGTGCTTTAGTGAAAGAATGTCGGTCCATACATATCTTTGATTTCTTTCCTAGCATGCCTTTTCCACTAAGTCTCCCCTCATGCCGCGATTCAGGTACACCGATCGGCTTAAGGTCAGGAATAAAGTCAACACAAAACTCAATGACCTCCTCTGTTCCATAGCCCATGGATATGCTTCCTTCTTTCGTAGCACGGTTATGGACATATTTCTTTAAGACTCCCATGAATCTCTCAAAGGGGAACATATTATGTAGAAATACGGGACCGAGGATGGTAATCTCTTTGACTAGGTGAACTAGCAGGTGCATCATTATGTTGAAGAAGGATGGTGGGAACACCAACTCAAAGCTGGCAAGACACCGGGCCACATCTTTATATAACACTGGTAGACTCTACGGATCGATTACCTTCTGATAAATTGTATTGAGGAACGAACATAGTGGGAACACCAACCGGGACTAAAAGTGGGTGACGACACTATATGTCGTGAGTGGAGACACTATGCCAGTGAGTAGCGACACTATTTTAGTGGGTGGAGACACTATGACAGGGGTGAGTGTCGACATTATGTCATGAGTGTCGACACTAACTCCACCAGCCAAAAGTCTTGCGGAGTACACCCTGTACTCACCCTTTCTTTGTTGATACTTTTGCAGTTAAGTAAGTGTTACCATAAGAAGATGATTTCTTCATGGCATTGACATCGACGAGTAGTTTGGAGTTCCTAGTCGGCAGTTTGGGATCTATGTATTGGACGTCATCATTATGCTTCAGGCCTCTTAGGCCATTTGTTAAGTTTGCTATAATGTCGTGAGTGGAGACACTATGCCAGTGAGTGGCGACACTATAGCATAATTTGCCTTCCGTTGTTTGATGTTTGTGGTCACTGACCTCTTCTTGTAATATTTTGGTTCTTTGCTCAGTTATGAGCTTACTGTAATAATTTTGTGTCGTAGGGTCACTGTTGTGTTACCGATTTTCTCTATGTACGCTTTCGAGATTTAGGTTAGGCTTATGTTCATACGGTGGTCTGGGATTTGTCTAGCCCTAATCCTGGGGGTGTGACACTTACCACCGCCGATGGGTGGGGAGTTCAGAGCTCGAAGACTTCCGGTCCTGAACGCTTCCGGCTGCTAGATGGGTAGTGCCTTGTGAGCCACCCGTGAGCTTCTCGAGGAGAAAACCAAAGGGCAGATGTTGGTCCCTGGAGGAGGGAACCAACGACTAGCATGAAGATTTTTGTTTTTTAAAGACTAGGAAGCATGGGTGAGGTAACTTGTGACCGAGGAATGGGCCGTAATTTCAGAGCTCTATGCTTTAGGTCCTGGAAAGTTGAGACACAGAGGGACAGAGCCTCACAAGCTACCAAGAACCATGGGTGAGGTAACTTGCGGCCGAGGAACGGGTTGTAAGTTCAGAGCTTGACACTTTAGGTCCTGGAAATTTGGGTCACGGAGGTCAGTGCCTCATGTGCCGTCTGGAACCGTGGGTGAGGTAACTTGTGGCCGAGGAACAGGTCATAAGTTCACAGCTCAACACTTTAGGCCCTGAAGATTTGGGCTGCGGAGGTCAGAGCCTCATGAGACATCAAGAACCGTGGGTGAGGTAACTTGCGGCCGAGGAACGATTCATAAGTTCAGAGCTCCACACTTTAGTTCCTAAAGATTTGGGCCATGGAGGTCAGATCCTCATGAGCTATACCGTAGGCCTCTCAAGGAGAGCACTGTAGGTCCCATGTTTGCATGTGATCATCCCGAGGGGGAATCTTAGGTATCACACATTTTGGCGGTCCTAACCAAGGAAAAACGTTCCCCGGACAAGCCGCGTCTCCAGTAATGGATTATTTTGTTTAGACACCATGCGAGGCTCTCAAGCACCGAGAACCATGGGTGAGGTAACTTATCGCTAGAGCTAGTCCGCAAGTTCAGAGCTCGACGCTTTAGATCCCCGACATTGACGGGGGCGATCAAGCGATGGGCACCGTCCCAAACCCCGCTCGTATGATGGGTACACTAGGACATAGACAACACGTGGGAAGAAAGGAACAACTAGCAGAATGAATCAACTCACAAGAAAAGCAGGCAGAAATTGTCCATCCGGTGGTGCTTCCTTTCCTCAGGACCCAGCCCCCAGGGGATGGAAAAAATATCGCCCGTCAGAAAAGTGTGGGGACCGAGAGTCACGTTGGAGGGCTGGACCGTGGCGCGGTTTGCGCGGCCTCGAGGGCGCGGGCGATGAGTTTTAATCTCGCCAATGCCCATTGTTATGAGCTTGGGTTTTGGAGAAGATGGGGATGCTGGAGATCGCGGAACGGTTAGAAAATAAGCAACACGGGGACACGAGGTTAACCCAGGTTCAGGCCCCTGGAGGGAAAACCCTACTCCTGCTTGTCTTCTCTTGATTACGGCGGAACCGAAAGTTACAGGTGTGCGCAGATGCAATCTGGCGCGGAGGTCTGTATGCGGTGGTATGAAGTGCCCTCCGCGTCGTGCCCTCCTAGCCTTTATATAGAAGTAGGCAGTTCCCGGGAATAGATTGAGTCGGTTACAGGTTTTAGGGTTTGACCCTTTGAATATTCTATCTACTCTATTCTTGTTCTCAAAGGATCCGAAGACGTCATGGGCCTGGGCCACCTGAAAATCTTCATGGGCCACATATATTCTTGTGGGCCTTCCTTGGACTGGACCAGGTATGCTAAGGTCATGTACCCATAGGGTATAACCATGTCAACGGGGGCGTTCCTGGCTTCACAGGATCTTCCGTGCCGCTGGCTCGTCGGTGCTCCTGCTATGACCCGTGCTAGCCCCCGAGCCCCTCACGGGTTATGGGTCCAGGGCACTAGGGAACTGAGCCCTGCTGTGCTTTTTTCTCTGCTCATGGATCCTCTTGATGTCTTACTCCTCTCTTACTTCCCTGAGCTTGACATACTCACGGGTGTCGTGGCCTTGCCTCTGGTGAAAGGCATAGTATGGGTGATGGTCGCCCGTGTCACCTGCCCCCTTTCCTGGGGCACACTTCTTGGCGGCTCCATGATCACATCTGCCGGCCCATCCTGACCATGGGCGAACAGATTTCCTATGTCTGCCTTGGCACAACGATCAGACACCATGAAGAGTTTGGCAACCGTCGAAAGGTTCTATCCATGGTGACCAATCTTATCGAGCACCCGGGCATCGGTGACCACTTCAGCAAAATACATTATGACCTCTGCGTCGGAGGCCCCGTCAACCTTGACGAGGGTTTGGTCAAAGCGTTGTAGTTATTTGCGCAAGATCTCTCCTGAGCCCTGGCATACCCTCCTGAGGTCTTCGTAGCTGCACACTGGTCCATCCGTGTCTCCAAACTTGGTGACGAAGAGGCCGTAGAGATCGAACCACGAGTCGATGGATCCTTTGGGGAGGTTCAGCAGCCAGGTATAGGCCTCCCCCAAGTCCCATGGGGAACCAATTGGCGAGGACGTGGTCTCGCCTCCCGCCGCCTCGACTCCCATGGTATAGAGCTGCAGGAAGTCCAGGGTTTGGTGGTGCAATCGTATCGTGGTGGCATTTCAGGCTTGAACTTGGGGGGCCACACCACTCTACGGAGGTGCTCGGCAAGAGCGAGGCAGTTGGAGCTGTAGGTCTCCACGCCGCTGGCGAGGGTCGCGCTGTTCTAGAGCCCTGCGTCCATGATGGCCTGGAGAATCCGAGTTTCTTGACCCAGGAGCCTTGCCAGGGTCACCATGTTGGGAATATGCCCTAGAGGCAATCATGTATGATGAGATTTTCCATTGTATTCATAAAGATATTAAGTTGTCCTTGTATAAACATCTGATGTGTATCATTGAATATGTGATTCGGTTGTGGAACTATCCATTCATGTTGTTTGTACTAAATATCCTTGGTCATTGAGGTTGTGCTGGACACACAACTTAGACCAATGTGAAAGTTGGCTTGATGACTCGGTTCCACTTGTCATGGGCATGGAGATGCTATTCCAACTTACACAGATTCGGCTAAAGAGTTTAGCGAGTCGGATTGACCCATATTGAGGTACAACGAACAAGTTGTCATTTGTATATCTCAATCAATGTAATCCTTAGACCTGAGGTTGTTGCATAGTCCGAGTTGAGGATCACCGACTTAGGTTCTGTCAAACGCTAATCCGTAACTGGGCAGTTATAAAGGCAGAGTTCGGGTCGACTGAGAATCAAGCTGCGTGATGTGAATAACCAAGATGGGATTTTGCCCCTCCACTTGGAGAGATATTCTCTGGTCCCTCTCGTGAGATATGATTCGGAAAGCATGGCCATGCACGACTCGGTTAAGTGTTAACCGAGGCGATCGACTAAGAGTTAGTCGGGTGAATCACTTATCTCGGATCGAGAAGAGAGTCGGACTATTTAAGGGATGACAATTATTCGCCTATAGTCTGACAAGGTATACCGTGAGGCAAAAGGGACTCGGACGTAAGTCGCATTGGAAAGGCAAGTCGTCATGACTCTTTGGTACTTGGGAGTCAGCACGTTCTGCTAGGAGCCGCTACCGACTGATCGATTGAGAGTCGGACTCCAATCGTGTCCAAGTAGCCATGAGCCTGTGGGGTCACACACTTAAGAGCGGGAGCAAGTTCGGATTGGATCTGAACCTGTAATCTGGTTGGGTTGGACCTAAACCAGATTAGGACTGAGTTAGTGAGTTGGACTCACGGTGACTAGTGTTATATGGGCTTTAGTGAATGGGTCGTGCGAGCAGAGCCCACGTTCACTCCCTATATATAGTGGAGCACTGTAACCCAGAAAGGTTAATCGTTGTTCGGTTAGGTCATTCCATGTGTTGGAAACCCTAGCTCCACAGCAGTCTTGCCGACGATACAAACCTAGCAATTCGCCGCCTGCGCTCCTCCTTGTACGTGTTGATACCAGCAGAGGTGATGTGCGATCAGCACCAGGACGATCGGATCGTGAGGACTGCACAGCATCAACTAACGCGCTTCATCAGTAATCCGCAACCGCGCGTCTAGTGGTAAACCTCGTGGCCTTCTACCTCAGCTAGATCTTGGGATCACCACGTTAGAGGAAAAAAATTGTTTTATCTCTGCGTGGCCCAACAGTGGTATCAGAGCGATAGCTTCTGATTTTAGGCTCGAGATCTCGCATATGTGATATGCGGTTGGCTGTAGATGAGATCTATGTGCTGTTTGGTGGTCGATCTATGAGATAGATCGGTTTTGTACGAAGTTGATTGGATCAACTGTGCTCAGGGAATGGTAGATCTGATTTCCATGATCATACTGCTGAGGTCGTGAAACGACATACCCCTACCGGTCGGCTTTCGCCATCGGGGTAGACCGTGACACATAAATCCAGAAGGGATGATCGAATCGAAACGATGGTCGGAATCCATTTTCGGACCGCCAGCTTCGCCCTGTCATAGCGCCTTAGATGTCGTTGCGAGTTTCACAACACCGGTAGATATTGTATCTATGTATAACTTGTTTTTGCAGGAAGTTGTGAATGGTATGGTTCATGTGCATGTGATGTGTGTAATCCATACGTGATCTGGGAATCATGGTTTTTTGTCAGCCGGCTGGAGCCTAGGTGCTGTCATTTTATTGTATAACGACCTGCGTGTCGGATTCTCTATGTAATTTACTTTACTAAGCTAGTGTAGCTGTTTGGAGAACCCGGAAGGCATGCAAGTCATTGTACATGTCGGCGACATGGAGTAAGACGGCAAGTGACAAGAGTTGGCATGAGTCGGATTACAGGGTTTGTGGAGACGGAGATCGCCATGAAGAGAGCCATACCATTTCACATTATAATTGCTTTATTTTGTGTTATTGTTATGTCTCTGTTTTACCTCTATTAGATAGTCGGTAAAATTTAATCCCTCAAAGAAGGTCTAGTCGGTTTTCCCGCCAGTGTTTGCACCATCACAAGTCGGACATTTTTGGTAGTGGGCTCATAAAATTGAGGTGCTGCCAATTCTTTCCGACTAGGTGGTTTCGAGTCGGACTCTTACTGCGGAAACACTCGGTAAGCTAGACGGGTCTATCACAACGGTTGTGGGGCTTGGGGAAAAGTCGGATGGGAGCCGGGGCATGTGATGCCACCCGTCCAACAGGAGTCGTATGAGATACGATTGACAATGAGTTGTCTACCTAGATCACTTGGTGGCTAGCGGTGATGCTAAAGCTCACTAGCCGACTTGCTTATTTAGGATCCTGGATCACTGAGCAACCATCGGAGGGGTGTTGGTTCTAGTGGGAGCATAAAATATTAAAATGCTTAATATGCTTGCTCTTTTATGAATACATGTCTTAAGTGTTTTGCATATTTTCTGTTGTAGATCATGGCACCAAGTAGCAGTCCCTCTCAGATATTCGGTTTTGTGTTGAGAACTATCCTTGAGAAAGATAAACTGAACGACACTAATTTTACCAACTGGTATCGAAATCTGAGAATTGTTCTCAAACAAGAAAAGAAGGACCATGTCCTAGACAACCCACTTTCAGATGAGCCGAATGAGAATGCGACTGTCGCTGCCACCAATGCCTACCGTCGGGCTAAGGATGAGTCCACGGATATTAGCTGTCTTATGCTTGCTCACATGGAACCGAACTTGCAAAAGCAAATCGAGCATGTTGAGGCCTACGATATGATCGAAAGCCTCAAAAGTATGTTCTAGGCTCAGGCAAAGACTGAGAGGTATCAAGTCTCTCAAGCTTTGCTGAGTTGCAAGCTTAAGGATGGTGATCCACTGAGTCCGCATGTGATCAAAATGGTTGGTTACGTGCATTCTCTGGAGAGGCTTGGCTACCCCATTAGCGAAGAGTTTACTACAGATATAATTCTGAACTCTCTTCCTAGTGCATATGGGCAGTTCATTTCGAACTATCACATGCATGGTATGGATAAGAAGCTCACTGAATTACATGGGATGCTCAAGCAGGCAGAGGCGGATCTCAAGAAGGGCGCCAGTCAAGTGTTGATGGTGCAGAATAAGGCTAAGTTCAAGAAGAGTTCTTGGACTAAGAAGAAGGCTAAGTCAGGAGGAAAGTAGGCTCCGGACCCGGTCCCAAGCGCTTCCTCAGGGACTAAGCCATCTCCTTCAGCCGGATCCACTTGCTTCTACTACAAGGCGGATGGCCACCGGAAGAGGAACTGCATCAAGTACTTGGCCGACAAAGCCAAGAGTGGAGGTATGACTTCCGACTCAGGTACACTTGTTTGCAATATTATAGACATATATCTTTCTGATGCACCTAATAGTTCTTGGGTATATGATACCGGATCAGTTATTCACATCTGCAACTCGTTGGAGGGACTGGTAAGAACTAGGAGCGTAGCAAGAGGCGAGGTTGATATTCGAGTCGGCAACAAAGCAAGAGTTGTTGCGTTGGAAGTCGGCACGATGCAACTTCATTTACCTTCCGGATTCATTATGGAACTGAATAATTGTTATTATGTTCCAGTGCTCAGTCGAAACATTATTTCTGCTTCATGTTTGATGAGGCAAGGCTATGAGTCGAATATCAAGAATAATGGTTGTTCTTTGTATTTGAATGATATGTTTCACGGCTTTGCACCCGTCCAGGACGGGTTGTTTATTTTGAATCTTGATGGTGAGTCGGTTTATAACATAAATGTTAAAAGGTTGAAACCAAATGATCTGAATATGACTTACTTTTGGCACTGTCGGCTTGGTCATATAAGTTGGAAACGCATGAAGAAGCTCCATGATGATGGAGTCCTAACTTCGTTCGACTTGGAGTCGTTCGAGACATGCGAATCTTGCCTACTCGGCGAAATGACCAAGACACCTTTTGCAAAGAGTTGCGAAAGGGCGTCCGACTTGTTGGGACTAGTACATAGTGATGTATGTGGACCAATGAGCACGACAGCCAGGGGTGGTTATGAGTACTTCATTACCTTCACTGATGATTTGAGTAGGTATGGATATATCTACTTGATGAAACATAAGTCGGAAGCCTTTGAAAAGTTCAAAGAATTCTAGAATGAAGCATAGAATCAACTCGGCAAGAAAATAAAGTTTCTTCGGTCAGACCGAGGAGGTGAGTACATGAGCCATGAGTTTGATGACCATCTAAAAAGTTGTGGAATAGTTCCTCAACTTACTCCGCCAGGAACGCCGCAAAGGAACGGTGTTTCGGAAAGGCGGAATCGGACCTTGTTGGACATGGTACGGTCAATGATGAGTCGGACAGATCTGCCTTTATCATTTTGGGGTTATTGACTAGAAACAGCAGCGTTCACACTAAACAGAGTACCATCAAAATTGGCAGAGAAGACACCGCATGAGATGTGGACAGGCAAAAAGGCGAGTTTGTATTTTCTGAAGATTTGGGGTTGTGAAGCATTTGTCAAGTGACTTCAGTCGGACAAGCTTATAGCCAAGTCGGATAAGTGTATTTTCGTGGGGTATCCGAGGGAAACCTTGGGTTACTACTTCTACAACCGAGAAGAGGGCAAAGTGTTTGTCGCTCGGAACTGTGTCTTCCTTGAGAAAGAGTTTCTCAGTTGGGGAGTAAGTGGGAGCACGGTGCAGCTCGAAGAAATTCGAGAGGAACCGGCTAGTAGCGAGTTGGCGAAAACCTTGGAGGTTGAGCCGGTCGTGGCAGCTGAGCCAGCAGCAGCACCTGTACCACGAAGATCGGCAAGATTACGAAGTGTTCGTGATGTGTTACTGTTAGACAGTGATGAGCCAGCAAATTATTCAGAAGCGATGGTGGGATCTAATTCCGAGTCATGGCTTGGAGCCATGAGATCCGAGATAAATTCCATGGATGAAAATCAAGTTTGGAACTTGGTTGATCTGCCAGACGGTGCAAGACCCGTCAAGTGCAAATGGGTCTTTAAGAAGAAAACTGATATGGATGGAAATGTTTCCGTCTATAAAGCACGCCCTGTCGTGAAGGGGTTCCGACAAGTTCAAGGAGTTGATTACGACGAGACTTTCTCGCCCGTAGCGATTCTTAAATCAGTTCGGATCATGTTAGCTATAGCGTCCTATTTCGACTACGAGATATGGCAGATGGATGTCAAAATGGCTTTCCTTAACGGAAATTTAACCGAGGACGTGTATATGATACAACCCGAGGGTTTTGTCGATCCGGCTAATGCTGAAAAGGTGTGCAAACTTCAAAAATCCATTTATGGGTTGAAGCAAGCATCTCGGAGTTGGAATATTCACTTTGATGAGGTAGTCAAATCGTTTGGCTTCATCAAGAGTGATCATGATTCTTCTTTGTACAAGAAGTTTAGTGGTAACAAAGTAAATTTTCTAATCTTATATGTGGATGACATATTACTGATTGGAAATGATGTCCAGATGTTGCAAGAAACCCAATGAATCATTGGAAAGGAGTTTCTCAATGAAAGACTTGGGTGAGGCAACATACATCCTCGGAATCCGGATCTATAGAGATAGATCAAGGAGGCTCATTGGATTGAGTCAGAGTACTTATTTGGACAAAGTGTTGAAGAAGTTCAACATGGAATCGTCTAAGAAGGGGTTCTTACCGATGTCCCATGGTGTAAAACTTAGCAAGACTCAGTGTCCCTTGACAACTGATGAGCAAAGTCGGATGAGTGCGATTCCGTATGCTTCTGCAGTCGGATCCATCATGTATGCCATGATTTGTACTAGGCCAGATGTTTCATATGCTCTAAGTGTTGTGAGCAGATACTAGGCTGATCCTAGAGAGATCCACTAGACAGCGGCTAAAAATATCCTAAAGTACTTGAGAAGGACTAAGGATATGTTCTTGGTTTATGGTGGTGAAGATGAACTCAGTGTAAAGGGTTACACGGATGCGAGTTATCTTACCGACTCTGATGATTCTTGTTCGCAATCCGGATACGTGTTTATTATAAACGGAGGTGCTGTGAGCAGGAAGAGTTCCAGGCAAGAGACTGTGTCCGCGTCTACAACAGAGGCTGAGTATATTGCCGCCTCGGAGGCAGCAAAGGAAGCTGTTTGGATGAGGAATTTCCTCATGGATCTTGGTGTGGTTCAGGCTCGTCCAATCCGTTGGACCTGTATTGTGACAACAATGGTGCTATTGCACAAACCAAGGAACCTAGACAACACCAGAAGAACAAGAACATACTCATGCGGTACCACCTGATTCGCCAGTTCGTGGATCAGGGTGATATCAAGTTATGCAAGGTACACACGGATGCAAATATTGCGGATCCGTTGACAAAGCCGTTACCACATCCAAAGCATGAGGCGCACCTGAGAGCCATGGGCATTAGATGCTTAGACATGTGATGTCGGAAGATTGACTTTAGTGCAAGTGGGAGACTGTTGGGAATATGCCCTAGAGGCAATCATGTATGATGAGATTTCCCATTGTATTCATAAACATATTAAGTTGTCCTTGTATAAACATCTGATGTGTATCATTGGATATGTGATTTGGTTGTGGAACTATGCATTCATGTTGTTTGTACTAAATATCCTTGGTCATTGAGGTTGTGCTGGACACACAACTTAGACCAATGTGAAAGTTGGCTTGATGACTCGGTTCCACTTGTCATGGGCATGGAGATTCTATTCCAACTTACACAGATTCGTCTAAAGAGTTTAGCGAGTCGGATTGACCCATATTGAGGTACAACGAACAAGTTGTCATTTGTATATCTCAATCAATGTAATCCTTAGACCTGAGATTGTTGCATAGTCCGAGTTGAGGATCGCCGACTTAGGTTCTATCAAACGCTGGTCCGTAACTGGGAAGTTATAAAGGCAGAGTTCGGGTCGACTGAGAATCAAGCTGCGTGATGTGAATAACCAAGATGGGATTTTGCCCCTCCACTTGGAGAGATATTCTCTGGGCCCTCTCGTGAGATATGATTCGGAAAGCATGGCCATGGACGACTCGGTTAAGTGTTAACCGAGGTGATCGACTAAGAGTTAGTCGGGTGAATCACTTATCTCAAATCGAGAAGAGAGTCGGACTATTTAAGGGATGACAATTATTCTCCTATAGTCTGACAAGGTATATCGTGAGGCAAAAGGGACTTGGACGTAAGTCGCATTGGAAAGGCAATTCGTCATGACTCTTTGGTACTTGGGAGTCGGCACGTTCTGCTAGGAGGCTCTACCGACTGATCGATTGAGAGTCGGACTCCAATCGTGTCCAAGTAGCCATGAGCATGCGGGGTCACACACTTAAGAGCGGGAGCAAGTTCGGATTGGATCTGAACCTGTAATCTGGTTGGGTTGGACCTAAACCAGATTAGGACTGAGTTAGTGAGTTGGACTCACGGTGACTAGTGTTATATGGGCTTTAGTGAATGGGTCGCGCGAGCAGAGCCCACGTTCACTCCCTATATATAGTGGAGCACCGTAACCCAGAAAGGTTAATCGTTGTTCGGTTAGGTCATTCCATGTGTTGGAAACCCTAGCTCCACAGCAGTCCTGCCGACGATACGAACCTAGCAGTTCGCCGCCTGCGCTCCTCCTTGTACGTGTTGATACCAGCAGAGGTGCTGTGCGATCAGCACCAGGATGATCGGATCGTGAGGACTGCACTGCATCAACTGACGCGCTTCATCAGTAATCTGCAACTGCGTGTCTAGTGGTAAACCTCGTGGCCTTCTACCTCAGCTAGATCTTGGGATCACCACGTTAGAGGAAATTTTTTTGTTTTATCTCTACGTGGCCCAACACATCATCGCGTCCTCGGTTGACCGGGTGACCTGGTCCCGGCTTTGGATTTGCCCAGGATATGTCGCGGAGGGCAGCTCCATGCCCCTCGAGCCCCCGGGACCAACATGGAGAGGAGGTGGTGGAGGCGCGCCGTGAGCTATGTCGCACGGCCGTGCTTCGACCACATCAGAGTTGTCCCAGGCAACGTCCATCAGGGCTATGAGGCAGGTCTGCCACTCCTCACACTCTTCCTTGGTAGTGAGTAGCGGAGAAGCTCCTTCGCCATGAGCCGAGTTGTTGCTGGGGTGAGCAGGGCGTAGCACGCCTGGTCCGTGAGGTGCCTGAATAAGGATTTTCTCGGCACGCCCCTGCAGAGGGGTGTGGCTGGAGGTTGTCGCTAGCTCCTGAGCGGAACGAGGGCGTTGGGGTGGCGTGGAGCAAACTCCCGAGCCCTCCTGCCTGTTCTCGTCGGGAGAAGGCGTCGTGAGGATTGCTGCAAGCGACCATGTTGATGTCGCCGGATGAGGTCCTTTTACACGCCTCAGCCCCCTACCTGGCGCGCCAAATGTCGGAGATTTGTCCCATGAAGGAAACTAGGGTCAAACTATCCCTTGATTCGAGAGGAGGCTGAACAAGCGGTTCCAAGGATCTGCGGCGATGGTGACGACGACAGAGGAAGCACATGATAGAGAGATGACACAGAGTTTTTTTACCTAGGTTCGGGACCCTCATGAGGAGGTAAAGCCCCTACTCCCGATTTGATGTATTGCTCGCTTGCTTCTCTCAGGGTACAATGGAGAGTGTATGTCTAGGGTTTAGATCGCAGGGGATCGACCTGTTATAAGGTAGGAGAAGGGTCCCTTATATAGGGCGGCGCAGGCAGGCAGGCATCTCCCAAGGCAAACCAGTCTTTGCGTGAACCACTTGTTGGTGCGTCATTTAGCACGAGGCACCTTCAGTTAA
Organism: Avena atlantica; assembly: GCA_910589765.1. Taxonomy (NCBI): domain Eukaryota; kingdom Viridiplantae; phylum Streptophyta; class Magnoliopsida; order Poales; family Poaceae; genus Avena; species Avena atlantica. Next base: position 4,385,968 of record OU342739.1, read on the forward strand.
GGGTGTAGCCCCTAGTGAGGCCTTGGCTCCCAAGTCCTTGATGTCCGACGTGGATGACCTAGGTAGCCCTTGGCGCTTCCATGCTCCCGTTGCCTTCGCGAGGGTCACGAGCCTCGCAAAGGACGTGTCTGGTGGGCTCGGTGCCTCGGCAGGATGAGACACCCACAGTGCCAATAGTCTGATAGCCCCGAGGAACCTCCATCCTTACCCTAGCGAACCACTGCCGTCGCTCTCCCACCGTCCGCTGTCGCCGCCCTCGCCGGCGGTGGCGGCCACGCCTAGGCTGCTGAATGCAGCGGGCGATCTGCACGGACTCGATCATCCTCTTTGCGCCAGGGGGTGGACAACAAGGGGAAGTGCCAGTGGATCCAAGCGGCGGGCCGCGGTGCACGCCTGAGCGGGGTTTGCCAGCGGCTTGGAAGGGAGGCATGGAGGACAATATGAGGGCGATGGTGCGGAGTTAGAAGTGGCGTGGTGGTTGCCTTAGGCGGCAACGGTGCATCTTAGTCTCTCTCTAACCAATCCGTGGGTTCAGCCATGGATTCAAAAGGGCTGAAGGCTGAACCTCTCATTTCTTTTGCCGAAAGCCAGCCAACGGTGTGGGGACTGCTGGATCGGCCTAAATAATGGTGGCGGTCCTAGGGTTCCTTCCGCGCGAAGACGAAGATTTGTTGGCTGCCTGTCCTCGATGATCTGGTCTGGAGCAGCGAGTTCCGGAAGGCTCCGCCCGCGAAATGCCATGGGCGACTATGCCTGTAGATTTCTGGATCGGATTGAATTCGGTTGTACATACCCATATTTTTCTTGGCTGTTTGGTTTCAGCAAGAGCGTTATGAAGCTTTGATATCTGTTACCATGATGTTTAATGCCTTCGATGATCCATGGTAAAGTCATATGCGGAAAATGTCAGGAAAGCTGGAACATCAGGGAAGCGATGGTGATTTGAGTCTTTGTGGCAACGAGGAACTGGCTGCATGATATGTCTCTTGCAACAGCGACTGTTTGTGGGGGCAACAACACAGGAGAAGTTCCCAGTCTTATCTTGCAGGGTGAAAATCCAAGGTCTGGCCTTAATTGGTTGTGCCTGGCAATGACCTTGTTGAAGGCATTGTTTTGCGAGTGAAGAATTTCTCCAGGGTGAAAACCTATGGCGACGATGACGCTTGTGTACTATTTCCTTTTTGGAGGAGTCGCTATTGGAGTGGTTGAACTACTGGTGTTGTTCTGGTGGTTCTAGTCTTATTGCTTCGAGGAATCGTTCCCTCTATGAGGGCTTTTCTTTTTAGTAATTCTTCTTCTTTTTTATGGGATGTGTGTATCCGTAAGGCCATTAGGACATGCACTTGTTGCAAAGAGACCGGATGTAATTGGTATCTCAAGATATTAACATAACTACTCTTTTCCCAAAAAAAAAAGATTGTTCGAGTCAAATTTGAGCCGACATGTAGCAACAGAAACATTAAAACATGGGTATCCCTACGCGTCCCCCGGGGGATAACTTCCCCGGATCCCCCGGGTCCTCTAGCTGCCACGTGTCCCTTAAAATAGGTCTAAATCCCGTTTTTGCTACAAACGTCCCGTTTTTGTTACAATTTGCTCCGTTTTTGCTATATGTAGCAAAAAATGGTTCGTGTACGAGACAAAAAATAAAAAGACAGATCTTGTTGGAGACCTCGCCGGACACTTTGTAGCAAAAAAATTGTCCTAATGTAGCAAAACTGACTTTGTCGGACACTTTCGCCGGGCGACCTTGTAGCACAAATTTTATACTATTGTAGCAAAACCATAAAACAGTGGTAGCAAAAATAATATGATAATGTAGCAAAAAGAAGACATCGCCGAAGACTTTCGCCGGAGACCTCGCCGGACACCTCGTAGCAAAAACATTGGACTAATGTAGCAAAACATGAGAACAAATGTAGCGAAAAACTATATTAAGGTAGCAAAAACAAATTTCGTCGTAGACATCACCGGGACTCTCGTCGAAATTCGTAGACAAAATTTGTACAAAACACACTGATAGCAATATCCTAGACCAAGGTAGCAAAACCAACTACCGTTAGTAGAAACGGCATACATCCGTGATAGCAAAAAAGCTTCCCAGTTGGTAGCAATCGCCATGCATCCTAGGTAGCATGTAGGAGAAGGGCGCGCTCCGGCCATACGGCCATGAGGCAACACCGACTGCAGCAGGGAGCAACGCCACCCTGCACGTATGGAGCAACACCGTACGTCTTGGGGAGCACATCCCCATCAATTTCCTGAGCTCCCCAGTCCCCCATGGACATGGAAGGGGAGGCGGGCGGCTGGGAGGAGGAGAGGGCGGCGAAGGAGGAACCTAACGGAGGAAGAGGAGCCAGCTCGGGCGGCGCGCATCGGCGCTCCAGGGAAAGGAGTATGGGGCGACCGGCGAGCTGCGGAGCTGGATGGCCGGATTTATGGCGGCGTGAGACACGACCTTCTCCATGGCCAAACTTCCTAAGAAGCAAAATCAGGGAGAAACAGAAGCCGAGATGGGGACAAGGAGCACGGCGGCGGAGCTCAAGCCTGGGCGCGCGGCGTCGGCCGTAGGCGACCGTCCATGGCAGCACTGGGGATTTGTTTTCTATTTTGTTTCTATAAAGAGAACGAGGAGGATATCGAGAGGATGGGAACGAGTACACCGCATCGTGGGTGGAATCCGCGGTAAACCGTCCGTGTGATGCTGGCCATCCAACGGCCACAAACCAGGAGGATGCGATGCGCGTTTTCCCCCGGGGTATGGTATCATTAACCTTAAAACATGGAGCTCAATGCATAGTGCAACTAAAATATTTCTTAGATAGCTTGAGCCATGGAGCCAAGTGGTCAATCGGGCTTCTTGATTTAAGTGTTGACGTTTGGCAGGATCTGCCGCCGGTGGGTACCTTTTCAAATGCGTTCAAAAATGTGTTTTCCAGCAGCGACTTGTGTCTTAGAGGGACTCGATCTACTGGCTTTAGGTCAATTGGATGCCACATACGTTAACGTTTTCCATGTATAAGAGTATTGATGGCGCTTGGCAGCATCTGTCGTCGGTGGATGCCTTTTCAAATACGGACAGAAATGTTTCTTACATTACATATTATATATATATACATGTATGTGTATATGTCGGTTGCAATCCACCACCAGCCAGCAGACAGCAGCAGCAAGCCGACCTAGCTAGCGCCATGCAGACCACCATGGTACCACCCAACCTTGTCTTCGCTGCATTGCTTGTGCCCACGGCGGTTCTGTACCTCGCCGCCGTGACCCGGCGGCGCCGCAGCGACCTTCCGCCGTTGCCGCCTGGCCCCAGCGGATTGCCGCTGGTGGGCAGCCTCCCGTTCATCGACCTCAACCTGCACAGCTACTTCGCTGGCCTCGCCACCAAGCATGGGCCCATCCTCTCAATCCGGCTGGGCACCAAGGTGGACATCGTGGTCACCTCCTCGGAGCTCGCCCGCGAGGTGCTGCGTGAGCAGGACCCCGTCTTCTCCAACCGCGTCATGCCGGACGCCGGGAGCGCCGTCTCCTTCGGCGGCGTGCAGAACATCGTGGGCAACCCCGTCGGGCCCACCTGGCGCCTGCTCCGTCGCCTCTGCGTCCACGAGATGCTCAGCCCGTCGGGGCTCGCCAGCGTGCACGCCCTCCGCCAGCGCGAGTTCAGGTCCACCCTGCGCTACATCCACTCCAGGTCCGGCGAGCCCGTGGACGTGGGCTCGCAGATGTTCCTCAACACCATGAACGTCATCACGGGCGCCATGTGGGGAGGCACCATCGGCAGCGATGCCGAGCGTGCCGCGGTGGGCGCCGAGTTCAGGGGCCTCGTCGCCGAGCTCACGGGCCTTCTCGGCACCCCCAACGTCTCCGACTTCTTCCCGGCGCTGGCGCGGTTCGACCTGCAGGGCATCCGGAAGAAGATGGAGGGCTTCCGGGCGCGGTTCGACCAGATGTTCGCCACCATCATACAGCAGCGGGCCAAGGTCGAGCAGGACGGCGGCAGTGCCACGACCACGCCGACAGATTTCCTGGAGACGATGCTGGCGATGGAGAAGGAAGGCGGCGACGGCAAGACGGCCTTCACGATGGACAACGTCAAGGCGCTGCTTCTGGACATGGTGGTTGGGGGCACGGAGACGACTTCCAACACCGTGGAGTGGGCCATGTCGGAGCTTATGAACAACCCCGAGGCGCTCAGGAAAGTGCAGCAGGAGCTCGACACCGTCGTTGGACGGGACGCCATCGTGGAGGAGTCGCACCTCCCGCAGCTCCACTACCTCCTCATGGTGATCAAGGAGACGCTCCGGCTGCACCCGGCGCTGCCCCTCATGGTGCCGCACAGCCCCAGCGCCGCTTCCACCGTCGGCGGCTACCACGTCCCGGAAGGCTCCCGCGTCTTCGTCAACGTCTGGGCCATCCAGAGGAACCCATTGGTCTGGAACGAGCCGCTCGAGTTCAACCCGGAGAGGTTCGCCGGAGAAGAAGGCCGCAAGTGGGATTTCACCGGCAACCAGCACGACTACTTCCCTTTCGGCTCCGGGCGGAGGATCTGCGCCGGGATCGCCATGGCGGACAAAATGACGGCTTACTCTCTGGCCATGCTGCTGCAGGCCTTCGATTGGAAGCTCCCCCAGGGAACCCAGCTTGACCTGTCGGAAAAGTTTGGGATCGTCATGAAGAAGGCTACGCCGCTGGTGGCTATACCCACACCAAGGCTGTCCAAGCCTGAACTCTATTATTCGTCTGAGTAATAGCCTAGGCGGCATGAACTTGAATTTTTCCTTTTTTTCTCCCTTTAATTTGTTCACGGCTCTCGTGATGCTTGTATATGTGGACTTGATGCAAAAAATTTACCTTGATAAAAATTCTGAACTTGTGATGATCGATACAATGTAATCAGTTGCTGAATATGTTTGATATAAACTACTTGGATAACTGACTATATAAAATGAGCAATTTGCAGTGAAAGAATAAGCATTTGGTTGTCTTAATACGATAAAATGAAGTCCACATATGATTTTTTATTCTCATAAAGACTCCACCGGAATTTCTCAATCTAGAGATTTATAAGAGCAGAAGAAAAAATGGGAAAATTCCAACATTTCCCAAGAAGTGATGTGGCAATCTTGAAGAGAAAATTATCCACCTTGCAAAGATATCTCGGTGGGATCAAATATATGACGAGATTGCCAGACATTGTGATTCTTTTATGAGTCCCTTGCGCGACAGTTGGACCACTCTTATTAGCTCTGGTACAACATTCCGTGTTGCAAGTCTAGGGGGCAATTACAATGGCGGAAGGGTTACAAACAAATAAGTAGGCAAGTGATATACAAGGGGTGATTGGCATCCAGGAGATAGGCCAATACCTACAAGTTTGGAAAACCATACAAGGCACTATCCTTACATAGATCCAAGATCAATTACAATGGAATTGTACCACATATGGTATCTACACGGCGCGCTCTTTCTATCTAGCTTTTGCCCACATGGCAAAGAGCCTGTGTGCCGTAGTGTAGCATCCTATAGAGGATCAACTACTCGTTTTTCATGGAGAATCATTTGGAAAAGTTGGGTGCCTACAAGGGTCAAATTCCTCCATGGGATAGCCAACTAGCTAGGATCAATGTTGGAAGGCGGAGATGCTGGTCCGTCCCGTGTGTGACGGTTAGGTGATCCGTAATTCCCGTGCGCGATTTTGAGGCGATCGTCGCCGGAGCTTCGTCGTCGCCGTCCAGATCTCACGTGTGCCGGTCACCGTAGATAGTTCCCACGCCCGTCTCTGGACCAGGTAGTTCTGGTGCAGGGTGACATACAGCTCGTCGTCGTCCCATCCACAAAGGCCTTCCCCATGTGTCTAGGGCACGGGGTCGTAAGACACCTACCTAGGGTTTGATTCTCTCTGTGTTCGTGTGGTGGAGGCTGTAGCGATGGAGTAGGTTGAGGAGATGCTGGGAGGTCTGAAGCTAACGGAGCAGGAGAGGTCGGCGGTGAAGATCGGATGGAGGGGCGGCGGGAAGGTTGGAGTTGTGGGTTTGAAGGCGATCGGCAAACTTTTGGTTGATAAACCTGCTCTGGAGTTGGAGAAAGCCCTGGGACCTGTCTGGTGTCTGATGAAGGGGGTGGATTGCAAGGATCTAGGTGAGAATGTCTTCCTCTTCACTTTTGGTACTGAGGGAGGACGGAAGAAGGCAGTACACGTGGACCATGGATGTTTGAGAAAGACCTTCTAGTTATGGAGGATTTTGTACCGGAGAAACTGATTGAGGAATACACGTTCTCGCATATTCCCATCTGGGTGCGTGTGTTCAGGTTACCTTTAGGGAGGATGGATAGAGAAACCGCAGAATTACTGGGAGACCAGATTGGTGAATTTCTCGCGGTGGATGGTCTTGAGAATGGGCTTGCTATGGGCAAATTCCTTCGAATTAAAGTGAGGCTGAATATAAAGGAACCACTTATGCGAGGCTCCCTGGTGCAAATCAACGAGCATGGGAAGATGGTATGGTGTCCGTTTGAGTACAAATATCTACCTGATTTCTGCTTTATCTATGGAGTGCTTGGGCATCTTGAAAAAGACTGCTCAATCAAATTGAGGAGAGGTGAGGAACCGCAGTATGGGAAGTGGCTCAAGTGGTTCCCTCCGAAGAAGGTTCCGCTCCTGGAGGGTCGTAGAGGGTGGAGTGATAAAACGGAGAGGCGTGGCCTCAGCTATGGCAGTGGGGGAAGTTCTGGTAGTGATGCTCCTAGGTGGCGCAAACCGGATGATAGTTCTAAAAAGGGAAGTAGGGTTACAAACGAGAGTGATCAGGAAGTCAATAGTCCTACGAAGCTAGCCTTGAAGGGGAGAAGGGAGAGTATTGAGATGCCAAATACAGGGGGAGGTAGAGGTATTGAGGGTTCTAGTGGCCATATCCAGAAGGAGCTGCAGTTTCAGGGGTCTGCGAAGGTGGGAGGTGGCTCGTCAGCAAGTGCTAATGTGGTGCAGAACAAGGAAGGACAGGCCAAGGGAGTCATGTTGGTGGATGTGGTGGTTCAGGAGGTGGTGAAGGTTGATGGGGGAAGTGCACATAAGGTAGGGGCGAGAAGGTGGGAGTTGTTTCGGAGAACGTGGTGGGACAGCCCACAGTAACAAAGAAAGGGGGTACTTTCAAGCGAAGGCAAAGAGAGCAGAAGGGAGCGAAGGTGGAGAAGGGTCAAGCAGAGGAAAAGAAGCGAAAGATTGATGCTATGGAAATTGATGGGCTAGCAAAGCAAAAGAAGAAGAAGAAGAGAGGTGAGAAAGAAGTGAACACTGTGGTAATAGGTGGTGCCATTGTTGAAGCGGGGCTGTCAGAACAGCCCTGTGAGTCCAAATGAAGCTAGGAATTTGGAACGGTAGGGGTTTGGGGAATGGCCCTCCCGTTAGTGGTCTTCTGGATCTCCAAAAGAAGGAGGACCCTGATGTGATGTTCGTGTCCGAAACCAAGTTGGTAGAGGCGAAACTCGAATGGCTCAGGTGGAAACTATGTATGCCTAATATGATTGTGAAGGATTGTGTGGAGCAGAGTGGTGGTTTGGTTTTATTTTGGAAGAATGGTATTAACGTGAAGCTCATCGGTTTCAAGTCCAAGTATCATATTGATACCGAGATTACTGAGGATGATGGCTTTCTATGGAGGTTCACAGGGATTTATGGTGAGTCGAATAAGGATGAGAAGGAAAAAACCTGGCAGCTTCTACGGACCATAAAACATCAGAGCACTAGGCCTTGGTTATGTGCTGGTGACTTTAATGAGATTTTGTATTCTTGGGAGAAAGAAGGGGGCGTGCCAAGGGCCCAATGCTGTATGGACCGGTTTAAGGAAGCTTTGGAATTCTGTGAACTAGATGATCTGGGCTTCGTTGGAGATAGTTTCACGTGGAGAAAACATAGTCATGATGCTGACAGGTACGTTCGAGAGAGACTGGACAGGGCTGTCGCTACACAAGCCTGGAGAGACCGTTTCCCGGGCTACAAAGTGGTTAACGGTGATCCTCGCCATTCGGACCATAGACCCATTATTGTTGACACTCATGGTGCTCTGCGGCCGCGACGTAGCCCTGGCAGGAGATCGTCGCCACGGTTTGAGGCAAAGTGGCTCGATGAGGCTGATTGTGCAGCGGTGGTGGAGAATGCATGGTCTGTTGCAACCGATATTTATCATATGGATGTGGCGGGAGCAGTGAAGGGGGTGCTGGGAGATCTTAGGGACTGGAGCAAAAACGTCCTTGGTGATCTGGACCATAGAATCAGCAAGGTAAAAAAGGAGCTTGAGGTGTGGAGGCGGAAGGGCATTGGTCATGAACAAGTGCGGAGGGAGGGACTCCTTCGGTTTAAGTTGCAAAGGCTGGAGGACCAAAAGGAAACATATTGGAGACAACGTGCGCATGTAGAGTGGATGAAAGGGGGTGACCGTAATACAAAGTATTTTCATACGGTGGCTTCAGAACGGAAAAAAACGGAATCAAATTACAAAACCGAGGAAGGATGACGGGAGTGTGGTGGAGGAAGGGAGGCCATGAAAGATGTGGTTACTAACTACTTTTTAAACCTCTTTACTTCTAGTGCAGGTGCTCGGGCGGAGGAACTTTTGATTCATGTCGATCATCGAGTAACAACACAAATGAATGAATTGCTTTGCAAGGAGTTCAATGAAGAGGAGGTGAGAGCTGCTCTGCATAGCATTGGGGACCTCAAGGCCCCGGGACCTGATGGCATGCCTTCAATCTTTTATAAAAGGTTCTGGGGGAATATTGGGAGTAAGGTGACTCAAGAGGTGCTAGGGGTCTTAAATGGTGGGCCGATGCCGGAGGGCTGGAATGAAACGTGTGTGGTACTCATCCCCAAGGTTAAGCATCCAGAAAGTATGAAAGACTTATGTCCCATCAGTCTCTATAATGTTGTGTACAAGCTGGTTTTAAAATTCTTGGCTAACAGGTTGAAGAAGATCCTGCCTGAAATTATCGCTCCAAATCATAGCGCATTTGTTCCAGGGAGACTCATCATGGACAACATACTGCTTTCATATAAATGTACCCATTTTATGAAGACAAAGAGAAGTGGACGAGATGGTTTTGCGGCTGTCAAGCTGGACATGAGTAAAGCGTATGACAGGGTGGAGTGGTGTTTCCTGGAAAAGATGATGAAAAAGTTGGGCTTTGATGAGAGATGGACTGATCTGATTATGCTTTGCATCACTACGGTAAAATGCCAGTTTAAGGTTAATGAGGAATGTTCTGATGTCCTTTTACCCCAGAGGGGCCTGAGGCAAGGTGATCCTCTATCCCCCTATTTGTTCTGAATAAAGCTGGTGCCGATGGAAGCCTAGAAGGTATCAAAGTTTGTACAAATGCTCCAAGTGTGAACCATCTGTTGTTTGCAGACGACTCCCTGGTACTTATGAAAGGATCAAGTGCGAGTGCCAGAACTCTGCAGAATATTCTACATCTTTATGAGGTTTGCTCGGGTCAGACTATAAATTTTGAAAAATCTTCGGTGATGTTTAGTAGAAATACTAGTACTGCAAGAAGGAAGGAGGTGCTAGAGGAGCTGAATATTAGTGAGGAGGCCAAAACTGAAAAGTATTTGGGCTTGCCGGTATATGTTGGGAGATCCTGTTTTAAAACATTTGAGTACATTAAGGACAAGGTGTGGAAACGGATTAAGGGGTGGAAGGAGAGATTTCTGTCAAAAGAGGGAAAGGATATTTTGATCAAAGCGTGCGCCCAAGCAATTCCTACCTATGCGATGTCATGTTTTGATCTTACCAGATCTCTATGCGAGCAAATGAGCACTATGATCTGCAGGTTTTGGTGGGCACAACAGGATAACGAGAATAAAATGCACTGGCTCAGCTGGGAAGTGTTGACTAGACCAAAAAAGGAGGGAGGTTTAGGGTTTAGAGATCTCTATGGTTTCAACCTAGCGATGTTGGCTAGGCAGGCTTGGCGTATGCTCAACACACCTGACTCCGTTTGTGCAAGGGTGCTAAAGGCTTTGTATTTCCCGAACACCTCCATCTTGGAGGCACAATCCATCACGGGTATGTCCTACTCTTGGAGGAGTATATTTAAAGGAGTTGAGATACTAAAGGCAGGAGTGGTCTGGCGAATTGGTGATGGCACTGATGTCAAGATCTGGTCTGATCCGTGGTTAAACAGATTTGATGCTGCAAGACCAATCACCCTGAGAGGCCAGTGCTTGCTTACAAAGGTGTGTGAACTGATTGACCCTGCCACCAATAATTGGGACGAGCAGGTAGTCCGCAATACTTTCTGGGAGATCGATGCAAAAGTCATATTAGCTATCCCGTTGCGGGAGGATTTCGAGGACTTCTATGCTTGGCAATATGAAGAGAGTGGTCTGTTTACGGTCAAGTCTGCTTATAAACTGTATGTTCGATTAAGGGACGACCCGAGACAGTCGAGTTCCAACCCTGAGTTATCTGAGAGCTTCTGGAAAGGAATTTGGAAAGTGGAGTGTACCACAAAAGTAAAGCAATTCATCTGGCGTCTCGCCCATAATAGCTTACCGTTAAGGAAAAACCTTGAACGGAGAGGAGTTAAGTGTGAAACGTTGTGTGTATGTTGCGGACGGCTGGATGAGGATGGATGCCACCTCTTTGTGAAATGCAAAATGGTCAAGCCAATTTGGGAGAAGCTTGGACTAGCTAAGGTGCGGGAGCGCATGTGGAATACACAATCAGCGAAAGAAATGATCTAAATTGTCTTGGCCTTGGAGTCAGAGCAGAGGGTCCTGGTTTGCTGCCTGCTATGGCAGTGGTGGACGAACCGAAACAAAGTAAATGCAAAGGAAAAGGGAAAGGAGGTTAATGAGCTGATCTCACACATCAGATATTGGACATCTGAATCCCTACAATACGGCCGGAATCTGCCAGGGAGCTCCGCAGGAAGAAAAGCTGGTAGATGGGAGGCGCCAGGGGAGGATGTGATCAAAATTAATACTGATGCAAGCTTCATTGCAGACGGGAGTCTGGGTGGCTGGGGGTTTGTCGCTCTGGATCACCATGGCGAGGTGCTCGGAGCTGGGGCTGGCAAACTGACGAAGGTAGCCAATGCGGCTAGTGCAGAAGCGCAGGCGTGTGCTGAGGACATCCAGTATGCAGCGATGTGGGGCATGAATAAAGTGATCATTGAGTGTGATGCCCAGAACCTTGTCAATGCAGTCCAATCGAATCGGTTTGATCTAGCTCCTGAAGGTGTCATCTACAGAGATATTAGATCTTTTGCTCAGTTGCATTTTTCGTCTATTAGCTTTTCTTACTGCCCACGAGTCTGTAATAAAGTCGCACACGCTCTAGCTGCGATAGGCGTAAGTGATCACGTGGATCATACTGTGTGGGTGGATGATCTGCCAAACAATGTAACGGTGTTGGTGGCTAGCGATGTAGCTATGACTGCAAGTTAATGGAATGAGGCTGTTCCATCAAAAAATGTTGGAAGGCGGAACGTCTCACATGTCGCCGCCTCTAGCACCATACTCGCTGCCCACTCTGTGACAAACAACCTGAATCGATAGGCATGCCCTATTGCTCGACAAGTGTGGCATTAAATCTTAGGCATGGTTGAGGATGACAAGCAGACCACCAGACCAAGAGTCATCGCTCGTGGAAGGGTGGCATCAGGCCAAACGAGACGCACCCAAGGATTTGCGGAAATGACCATCCTTTGCTGCGCTCCTCATTCCTTGGATGATCTGAAAGCACAGAAACGTGTGCATCTTCATAAGAGATTTGTTTTCCCCTAGGAATTTGGGTGAATCATGATCGTTAATTGTTACTACGTATGTTCCATATTATAGAACATTTTGGCAAACTAAAAGAATTTATAATACGGAATGGATTAAGTGGCTGATGGCCACCGGGACCTGCTACCTACTACATTGTCGACTAGTAATTACTAATGAATGTGAGCCATCAGCGCTGGTTTGGATGTTTTCAACTCGCATAACAGCATAATATATATTACGATGAAGGCAACACATGCCATAAACGACAAGGTAACCCAGTAGGAATCTTTGAGGTGCCTAGAACCCATGAATGTGACCAAAGTCAATAATGACAGATGGCCTGTTTGGAGAATTGGATGTTTTGCAACTTTCTTAAGATAAGATACTCTCTCGAATGCCTAGAACCATTCCATGATTTATTTGAATTTTGGTTCGCCGTAAAGCGGTCGTTTTGTGGGATGGCATCGCAGGTAAGTATGAGTGATTCCAAGATCTCCAAATTAACGTTTTTATATACAAAAATATTAATATCGATAAGGTACCAATTACAATATAGCTTCTGCACCAACGAAATACCAAAAAAAAGACATCAAGGATGCACAAGCTAAAAGAATAAAAAATACGGCACCTGCCAAAGGGATCAACCACTTGCAAACCGGTGATCGCCAGGCTCACAATCGCCACGAGCCTGGTTTTGAAGTGGACATTGTCATGCAACTGAAACCATATCCCCACATTGTTGTGACTCATCCATTGCTTCACCCATGGACAGTTGACTTGGAGCACCACATGGCCAAAATCCATGCCTAGTCAAAGAGACCCGTGGGACTATTCTCATCTTTCTCCACTTTCACCATCACTAACAGTCTCAAACTCGTCATGTGCCACCGAGGTAAATTCTATGGCCTTCCGAGTAGAACCGTTGTGACATACCTTGCATCGCAGGACCAAAGTAAACGACGCGATGTTGGCATCGTCGATGGGACAATGCTGTTGATGAAAAGAGAGGCTTCTTGCCGCCTAGTGGCGCACCACACGCGGGACCAGTTTGACGTCAATTAGGAGAGGCACCCAAACATCACGGGTGGCCGCAGCGGCACGCCGACCGGTGGACCATCTACCAATCTTGGTGGTGTTAGATAATGTGTATAGGAGTTTTTCCTTTTATATCGAACTAGCAAGATGGCCCTCGCAAATGCGAGGGTGTCATATCTAGTTTACAGAAAATGTCTAGCAAAAAATTATGATTATATATAGACATGCTTATTATACCATTTTAAGAAATGATAAAAATCAGAAAGCAACACATATATTATGTTAAAATAATATCTTCTAGTGGAAAATATCTTTCAAATTTGTAAGCGAATGATTATTATTCCATTATCGAAAATATCATATTAATAAACACATATGTCATTTAAAGTTTGGTCCAAAAGTTACAAAATAATTATTATGTGATGCTAGACTATTAAGAAATTTTCTTTATGATGCAGAACAAAAAATTCCCCTCCTCAATATGTAGCCCTTGCAAACAATAAGAAATTTCTATACCACTTGCTTCTAACAGATTTTTATCACGTTTAATTACTTTATAACATTATGCATCTTTCTTAAAATATGTGACCTTTTGGCAATCAAATAAATATTAATTTGAATACAAGTTTTTCTAAATTAAATATGCGATGTTAACATCAATTATCTAGATATTCCTTAGATTCTTGGACAAAGAAGTTTCTTTGGTTTTGAAAATGTGTTCTCTTAATTCGTGGAAGGTGTGTAGTGTATACTTTAACATCAAAGACATTTAGATTTGAATATTGAATGCGACATTTTTGGCTTGTGTAAGGATAAAAATCTTGTGAACACAAAGTTTAAGTATTATTTTGAGAATGTCATAAATAGTGATAGTTTTATATGAAATTATTTATGTCTGGATGTCATAGTGTGCAATGTGGTCACAACAAAATAAGAGCATGCACTCTTATGAGTAAGTTTTGTAACAACAGGGTTAATGACTCGCTCGTACTTGGTTGTACCTTGCCAAAACGACTTATATTTTGGGACACATGGAGTATTTCTTATGAACTCTCATTGGTGATCATCTTTCTTGGGGGTGCATCCTGGCAGGGCACAACTGCATCGTATGTTTAGTCAAAATATTAGCAGCCACTGTTATTAGGTTGTATTGTATATAGGCTCTGTCAATGGGATGGTGTAATTTATATATTCATGATATTAAAATAATACCCATTATAAAAAAGAACCCCCTATGGTTTTCATATCAAATAATAAATTTTAGTTATACTTTATTTAATAATTATACGAAAAATATCTATTTATGGAGACACCATTGTATCTACCATGTGTCTTATTTGTATTTTCTATCACCTCAAATTAAAATTTTAATTATGAGTTTTCATTATATGTAAAGGTACAATTGTGTATATATATATATGTTGTGGTTGAAATATTATATAAGACCATCTAATTAATCATATATGATGTTTTTATGATACATGTGATAGAATAGCAAAATCTATATTCGTAATGAAGTGAAACCAAAAATAACTCATACTTCATGTAATCTATTAATTACATATCTAACTACAAAAATAATTTCGATGATGTGGTTGAATGTGGTGTGTTATCATCTCTAGTGCTCCCTTAAAAGTATTGATAGCTTCATACTAAATTGACAATTTTCCTTTTGCATTCATAGCATTATTAATTGTAAAAGACATGTGTTACTCATGGTTATAACTTTCTCCTTTATTTTACATGTTTCTATGAAATAACATAAAACAATTATGAAATTGTTGATTCATTTTTTCTTACTAAGATATTTGTATAGGTAGACATTTAATATTGAGAATACAAACCGAACTAAGCATCAAATCTCACAAAGCTTGATTGGTTGTTATATGCTTACTAACTTAGCTATGTACCTATGCGCCTCTATAGCATTTTTTTGCATGGCCATACATAGCAATATTTTGCAGTCCCAGTTATCCTCGCAAATGGGAGGTCATCATCTTTATCGTCTCATAAGTAGTAATTCCTCATGTTAGAACATGTGTAATAAAATGCATAAGACAGTAGGCCATCATTTATATCGTCTCATAAGACAGTAGGTCTAGCTGAGTCGAGCCATATAAAACGCATGCACGTACGGCTTGACTCAGCTAGACCTAGTGTCTTACACATGTGTGAAACATGTGTAATTTCTTCCTCCATCTATATGCAAGTTCTTTGTCATACGATTTTGGTTTCATATGGCTCGACCGTTGTGTCCCCATGAAGCGACACACATCTAGCCAGTAAAGATTATTTAATAAATTGATTTTCTTCAGGACACATGTGCGAGAAGCGAGACGTTTCCGGCCATTGAAAATTTATATAGTCTCTGTTATAAATTCACACGGAGATGTGTTCAGTTCGTGAAGACTTGAGAAATTTATGAAAAAAAAAATTTGACATGAAGAATAAAAGTCTATGACTACTAAAATTTAGATCCGGCAGTTCAGCTTTTCGCAGAGGAAAAAAGGTCTGGCAGCTCGGAAGACTGATATTGTATATTTCATCTCAAAAATAATTGTTTTTTTTTTGCAAAAGAAAATATATGTCTACTAAAGTTTACATCTGCCAGTTTCTTTTCGTAAAAAATAAAAGATCCATCAGTTCGCCAGGCTGATATTGCGCGTACTATAAATCGTTGTAAACTGGCTACCGTCAAAAACCGTAGGTTGTCTCGAGTCCTATGGAGATACATGTCTTGACTATATAGATCTTGTTAGTTCTTTTTTCACGTTTGATCTGGTACAACCCCAGAGCGTGTCAAATAGGTGTCAAACCGGACTATGTACATAGTTACGTAACTATTAGTCTTTGCTAAATCCTAGCCCTATATTATAAATCCAACTATCAAAATAAATTTGGATGATGTGGGTTAACATGGTGCCTCGAAAAATACCCTTATATTGCTTTTAGTATATAATAGATAGATACCATACGACATGTGTATGTGTATACCACCCTCATGTATATCTATTGCCCTCGGGCATTTATTAACACGCAACCAGTACGAGAACAAATATTGTTCCACACCAAACATTAATATGGTATCATAGCAAGTCTCTTCTGAGACCTTGCTGCCCTAGCGCCGCCGCCACTGGATCTCAGCCGCCGCCGCCATAAACATACAACTGTCGCCGCCGCCAGGCCTCTCTGACCGTTGCCACCCTACAATCAACAACGACCCCGCCGCCGCTGAAAACCAGATGCCGCCGCCACACGATCTACGTCATGACCGCATCTGTCGCTGCATCAACGACCTACGACACGATCGCCGCTGCTGTTGTCCAACAGCCGCCACCTACACGATCTACATCAACATAAAGTGATCAAGACCCTCTCGACCGCCGCCATGAGCACCTCAATATCTGCATTGACCACTTCTCTAGACGCTGCCCTAGGTGCGCCTCCTGCACAACCGCTCACTAGCACCAATCACCTAGCTTGGAAGGCTCTAGTTCTTCCAGCGTTCTGTGGTGCTAGGGTCACGGGCCTCATCAATGGCTCCGATATACAGCGCTTGAACCCTGGGGGCTGAGGACAAGAACAAGAAGAAGATCCAGGTGGAGAACCCTGCCTATGTTGTGTGGATCGCACGAGATCAACATGTCTTGCGCTTCATACGCAACTCGCTGTCCCCAGACATCTTGTCCCATGTCCTTGGCGTGACATCAGCCGCCGATGCCTGGTCCACAATCAACACCATCTTCACGACTGCCGCCTGCTCCAAGGTTCAACATCTCAGGGGTGAGCTCAATGACACTAAAAAGCTAGGTATATCTGCAGATCAATACTACACCAAGATGAAGGGGCTGGCTTCCAGGAACCCCATGAGATAGGCGCCGCACACCGCGGGGAGCACTTGGGTCTCCAAGAGAAGGTAGTTCTCGCGGGTGAGCTTCTCGGCAGTACCTTGGTTCGGGAGCAGGTTGCTCATGGCAGCGGGGATGGAGGACGAACTCATAAATGTGTTTTTGTGGAAGAGTGGCTCTGATACAAAGGAATTGGGATCTGATACTCATGGCGGCGGAACGATGCCCTTGGACTTGGGCTCGCTATGTGTTTATAAAGGCTGAACATGGCAGGATGGATACAGGTTTTTTTTACATCGTATGCGCAGGAGATCGATCTCATCCTTATAGAACATGGTGAGATAGTTACAACCGAATTCTCTCGGCATACATATCTATCTAGAATATCTATCCCTAGTGGAAACGAGGTCTTTTGTTGATCCCGAAAAAGGGCTTTAACACCGGTTCTTCAAAAAAGGAGCCCCCCTTTAACACCGGTTCATGCCACGAACCGGTGTTAAAGGTCCCTGCAGCAGTGGCCGCACCCCCCCCCCCTTTAACACCTGTTCGTGGCATGAACCGGTGTTAAAGGGGGGGGCTATATAAGACACCACCCCAGCCCACACACACCCCACTCTTCCATTCTTTCACATTTTGGAGCCTAGCAAGAGGGTGTGAAGAGTGCTAGTTTGTGTTTTTTTCATATGCACAAGAGGTGTTCGGTGAAATGCCCGAGAGCTCAAAATAAGTTTTCTTGTTGCTCTTTCCGTCTCGGTCGAGGTCGGCAACTATAGTTTCATGTGTCATTGATGTACTATATATATAAATGGTCATCTCCCTATTATTTTTTGATATATACTACATATTAATGCAGATGAATCGGTAATGGATGTAGGGTGACCGCCGCACTTCCGAGTATATTACGGGCCTCCAAAATTTCATCGTTGTGGCTAATGCAAACCGTGGTCACAATGGTTTTATGTGTTGTCCGTGTTTTCACTGTCATAACAAGAAAGACTACTCAAATACCAGAACCATTCACGCCCACCTGCTTCGATCCGGTTTCATGCCCAGCTATAATTGTTGGACCAAGCACGGAGAAAAAGGGGTTGTGATGGAAGAAAACGAAGAAGAAGAGGATGATGACAACTATCATAATATGTATCCTGAATATGATGATAATGCAACGGAGGTAGATAATGAAGATCAAGAGGGAGCAGATGGGCCCGCTGATGACGATCTTGGTCGGGCCATTACTAATGCAAAGGAAGAATGTGAAACTGAAAAGGAGAAGGAGAAGCTGGAGAAGATGTTAAAGGATCACAAAACATTGTTGTATCCAACTTGCGAGGATGGCCACAAAAAGCTAGGTGCCACACTGGATTTGCTGCAATGGAAGGCAGAGAATGGTGTGACTGACAGCGCATTTTCAAAGTTGGTAAAAATGAAGAATCTTCTTCCAAGATAATGAGTTGCCCGACAGTACATACCAAGCAAAGAAGGTTGTCTGCCCTCTAGGATTAGACATGCAGAAGATACATGCCTGCATTAATGACTGCATCCTCTACCGTGGTGAGAAGTACGAGAATTTGGATGCATGCCCGGTATGCACTGCACTGCGGTATAAGATCAGACGAGACGATCCTGGCGATGTTGAGGGCGAGGCCCCTAGGAAGAAGGTTCCCGCCAAGGTTATGTGGTATGCTCCTATAATACCACGGTTAAAACGTCTCTTCAGAAATAAAGAGCATACCAAGTTGTTGCGATGGCACATGGAAGACCGTAAGAAAGACGCGATGTTGAGACACCCCGCTGATGGGTCACAGTGGAGAAAAGTCGAGCGAGAGTACCCGGACTTCGCACGTGACGCAAGGAACTTAAGGTTTGGTCTAAGTACAGACGGCATGAATCCTTTTGGTGAGCAGAGCTGCAGTCACAGCACCTGGCCTGTGACCCTATGTATCTATAACCTTCCTCCTTGGTTGTGTATGAAGAGGAAGTTCATTATGATGCTAGTGCTCATCCAAGGCCCGAGGCAACCCGGCAACGACATTGATGTGTACCTAAGGCCATTAGTTGAAGAACTTTTACATCTGTGGGCCAAACCAGGTGTACGTATGTGGGATGAGCACAAAGGAGACCCATTTGACCTACGAGCATTGCTTTTCGTAACCATCAATGATTGGCCTGCTCTTAGTAACATTTCAGGGCAGACAAACAAGGGATACAATGCATGCACACACTGTTTAGATGATACTGAAAGTGTATATTTGGATAAATGTAAGAAGGTTGTGTACCTAGGGTATCGCCGATTTCTTCCGAACATGCATCCAGTAAGAAAGAAAGGCAAGCATTTCAAACGTCTGGCAGAACCTCGGAGGAAGCCTGTCCTCCGTACCGGTGAGGAGGTAATTGGTATGGTCAAGGACACAGAAGTAATCTTTGGAAAAGGTCCTGGCATTCTATCTGTTCCGAATGACGATGCCGGACACGCGCCCATGTGGAAGAAGCAATCTATATTTTGGGACCTACCCTATTGGAAAGTCTTAGAGGTCCGCTCTTCAATCGACGTGATGCACGTGATGAAGAATGTTTGCGTGAACCTGCTAGGCTTTCTAGGACTGTATGGGAAGACAAAAGATACACCGGAAGCACGGCAGGACCAGCAACGTCTGAAGGCCCCTGAAGAGCCTATGCATCCTGAGAACGAGAAGGGTAAACGATGCCACTTAACTCCTGCCAGCTACGCTCTTACCAAAGCAGAGAAGGAAATCTTTTTTGAATGTCTGAGCAGTATCAAGGTCTCATCTGGCTTCTCGTCGAATATAAAGGGAATAATAAATATGGCAGAGAAAAAATTCCAAAACCTGAAGTCTCATGACTGCCACGTGATTATGACACAATTGCTTCCGATTGCATTGAGGGGGCTTCTACCTGAAAATGTTCGAGTACCCATTGTGAAGCTATGTGCATTCCTCAATGCAATATCTCAGAAGGTAATCGATCCAGAAAGCCTACCAGGGTTACAAACAGATGTGGCCCAATGTCTTGTCAGCTTTGAGTTGGTGTTCCCACCATCCTTCTTCAATATTATGACGCATCTCCTGGTTCACCTAGTAGAAGAGATTGCCATTCTCGGTCCTGTATTTCTACACAATATGTTCCCCTTTGAGAGGTACATGGGAGTCTTAAAGAAATATGTTCATAACCGTGCTAGGCCAGAAGGAAGCATCTCCAAGGGCTATGTAACAGAGGAGGTCATTGAGTTCTGTGTTGATTTTATTCCTCAACTTAAGGCGATTGGTGTTCCAGAATCACGACATGAGGGAAGACTGTGTGTAAAAGGCACCCTAGGATGTAAAGCAATGATATGTAGGGACGGGCATTCTCTCAATCAAGCACACTACACGGTTTTACAAAGATCTATCTTGGTTGCCCCGTATATCAATGAACACAATAATTTAATACACCTCAAACACCCGGGACAGTCTGATGAATGGATTATAAGTGAACACATGGCGAGTTTTGGCGGCTGGCTGCAAAGACTTCTCACGAATAACACAACTGTTGGGGATCAGCTGTACTTGTTGTCCAGGACACCATCTTCGACTGTATGTACTTTCCAAGGGTACGAGATAAATGGGAATACATTTTACACGATAGGCCAAGATAAAAATAGCACCAACCAAAACAGTGGTGTCCGCTTCGATGCAGCAGAAGACAATGGGCAAAAGACCACGTATTATGGGTTCATAGAGGAGATATGGGAACTTGACTATGGACCTAATTTTAAGGTCCCCTTGTTTCGATGCAAATGGGTCAAGCTAATAGGAGGAGGGGTTGAGGTAGACAAGAAGTACGGAATGACAACGGTGGATCTCAACAATCTTATGAAGGTAGACAAGAACTTAGACGAACCATTCGTCCTAGCCAATGATGTGGCTTAGGTTTTCTATGTGAAGGATATGTCCTCCATACCAAAAAAAAGAAAAAATATGCAAATGAATACATCATATGATGAGCCAAAGCGTCACATAGTTCTTTCAGGGAAAAGAAACATCGTGGGAATCGAGGACAAGATAGACATGTCAGAAGATTATAATAAGTTTTATAAAATTCCGCCCTTCACAGTGAAAACTGACCCAAGTATTCCGTTAAGTAAAAATGATGCTCCATGGTTACGTCTGAAGCGATCATAAGGAAGGACATATGCCAAGAAGTTCATGCTCATATTATGTAACTCTAGTTCATGTTTTTAATATTAATACATGTCTTGAGTGTTAGTCATGTTTTGTGGATGGACCGGGACTATGAGAAGAAGTTGTCCCGATTCGTACTTACCATTAAGATCTGATCTCCAAACGCGCGCGGTCACATATTAGGGAGTGCCTCTATGACCAGTTTCTTGGAGATGCCGGAGGACTAGGCTCCGTCGGCATCTCCCTGAAACTGGCCGTAGTGGTGTCCCTGCTCTCGAAAACCATCTTGCAGCTTTGTAACTTCTCTAACTAGATCAATACACCTGGGAGCTAACTAATTTCACATATTAGGGAGTGCCTCTATGACCAGTTTCTCGGAGATGCCGGAGGACTGGGCTCCGTCGGCATCTCCCTGAAACTGGCCGTAGTGATGTCCCTGCCTCAAACTGGCTGGAGGACTGGACTCACAAGGATGCCTATTTATAGTACAAGCAGCTCGACATAGTGTCGACACTTACGAAATAATGTCGACACTCACCCCTATTATTAGTGTTGACTCGTGTTTTGTCCCGGTTGGTGTCTCCAACCGGTACTAAAGGTTCATCTTTAGTCCCGGTTGGTGACACCATCCGGGACAAGTTACACGCCGCACGACATAATTTCGACACTCACCCCTATTATTAGTGCTGACTCGTGTTTTGTCCCGGTTGGTGTCTCCAACCGGGACTAAAGCTAGGTTCATCTTTAGTCCCGGTTGGTGTCTCCAACCGGGACTAAAGGTTCATCCCGCCATTTTTTCCCGCCATTTTTCTTCCCGCCATTTTTCTTCCCACCAGTTCTTCTTCCCGCCATTTTTCTTCCCGCCATTTTTCTTCCCGCCAGTTCTTCCCGCTAGTTCACTATATATATGTAGGGTTGGCCTCCATTATCATTGCACATCTCTAGACTCATATCTGCAACCTCATCACTCTCTTTCCCATGGCTTCCGCCGTAGCACTAACCCCCAGGGAGGCGGAGGCGCTTTGCGCCTCGAACTACCCCTGCCCGCCGGGCTACTGTGTCCCCGTCGGCTGGATGCTGAGCGTCGGAGGCGTGCCGGTTCCTCCTGTCCCTCTAGGTGTGGCGCGCCGGATGGCCATCACGAACCACTACTACTTCGAGCTCACGCCGGAGCAGCGGAGGAATCTCAGATGGCATCCCGACTATTTCCCTACTTGGGAAGCTTTCTTCGTGGATCGACGTGAGAGAACGCTCGCAAGGCACGAGGAGGACGGCCCACCTCCTCCTAATTTCAACAAGGCCGGCCGTCAGCTATGGTGGCGCGGTCGGACTCTCCAGAGCGTCGTGGCCTATGACACTGCTGCCGACTCTAACCCCCGTCTGCGCTACCCTCAAGTCCAGCCCACGCGCCACCCTCAAGTCCAGCCCACGCGTACTCTCCAGAGGTTCAATTACGGTGACCCCGACGACGACAGCGATGACGGTGGCGGCGAGTACGACGACTACAGTGGCGAGTATTACAGGTGTAGGCAGGAGCATGACTGAATCACTCCAACATTCCGAAACAAGTTCGGCGCACGATTGTTACTTAATCTGGCCATGTATCTTAGTTTTCAGTTCTTTTATGTATCTTAATTTTCAGTTCCAGTTCGGCTTTATGTAACTTACTATTAGTTGGCTATTAGTTTGGCTTTATCTGCTATATTGATTATGTCTCAAAAAAACCTTCACAAAATGACCTATCTCATTCGAGGTTTCTTGGCTTTCGGGTCAAATGACCAATGTTATGGCTAGAATCAAGGCATAGTTTGTGCATACATGTGCATCATGGCATGGCAAACAATGTTGCAAGAGGAAGTTTTCCTTTTTGTCGCACCAAAAAGGCATTTTTCATTTTCCGAGCATAAAAAACGGACGGTTTTGTGAAGCAACCACCAAATGGCTAATTCAAAAAACCACCAACACATTTAAAAAAAATACTAGACCACCTTATATGCTTTGATCTAATAAAAATCATTTTTTAGATGCTTAATATTTCTTATGTTCAAAGTTTTAGGATTTAACAATTTATTTTTGTTTGAATTGAATAATCAAAATTTATATGTAAGTGTTTTAATTATTTTAAAAATTTCATGTAAAGTAAATATAAAATGATTTACATGAATGGATAGATATTATTTTTCTGAAAATTATGATATATTATTCATATTTTTCTGAGTTGAAATGAAAAAGATATGAATTTTCTAAATTCATATCATATTTTTTGAATTAAAAATGCCCCTTTAATGCATGAAATAAATGCCCCTCCCTTTAACACCGGTTCCAGACAGGAACCGGTGTTAAAGGGGGGGGGGCATTTATTTCGTTTCCCGTGCGCACCACACCCCCCCTTTAACACCGGTTCGTGGCTGGAACCGGTGTTAAAGGGGGGGTGGTAATAAATGCGCGCGGGAAACGGAATCCCCCCCTTTAACACCAGTTCCAGCCACGAACCGGTGTTAAAGGGGGGTATTAAATTCACCTTCCCCTTCCTTTCTTCGCCCTAGAGTAGCCAGATCGATCGAACACCGCCGGCCGCGCGCAGAGAGAAGCGCCGCCACCGCCGCTCGCGAGCGTCTCGCCGCCGCCGCCCTCCGAGCTCGAGGTCGGCCGCCCCCGACCCTCTCTTTTCCGCACTTGACCGCATCGCCTTGACCACCTCTTCCCCATGCAGGAGCACCGCCGACGCCGCCCGTCAACGCCGGAGCACCGCCGACGCCGCCCGTCAACGCCGCCCGTCTCCGCCTCTCGTAGGCCACGCCTCAACGCCGACGCCGCCCGCCGCCCGACACCGCCCGACGAGCACCGCCGCCGCCCGACGAGCACCGCCGCCCGTCTCCGCCTCTCGTAGGCCACGCCTCAACGCCGACGCCGCCCGCCGCCTGACGAGCCCCCCGCTAGCACCGCCGCCCGACGAGACCGCCGCAGTCCGACGAGCACCGCCGCCCGACGAGACCAACGTCACCCCACCGGTGAGCGCCAAATATTAGCTATTGGTTCATGTGATATCTTGTTGTCGGGCACTATTATTAGCTATTAGCTATTGGTTCATGTGATATCCTGTTGTCCCGATTTTAATGGATGACATTTGCAAATATTAGCTATTGGTTCATGTGATATCTTGTTTTCGGGCACTATTATTTTATGTTGGGAAACACTTTCCTATGATATCATGTGTCCTATCCCTATTGCGGGTTATTATTTTATCTGTCATTTCATGTGTCATCTCATGGCCGTGGGCTATACCATTTATCTAGAGGTCTTGTGGAAAATAATCGTTTTAGCGTTTTCTCGTTCATTTTCGGGGGCTATACCACATTTATGGGGTTTTTCTATAATTACTGCAATGATGATAGAAGGTACTATACACGGTCATGACGTATTTGGCATTTTACCGCCCATTTTCAGGGGGTCGTTATTGCCTCGTGGCCACGTTATCGGGGCCCTTATATTATGTGAGTAGCTAACAAATTTCTATCATTTAGAGAAATAAATTCATAAGAAAATAAATAATATTCAGAAAATTACAAATAATATGTCCCTGGAATCACAACCCCGTGGGGATTATATATCTGATTTTAGTTTGATTTTTAGACAACAGAAACTATTTAAATGATTTAAAACCCATTAAACACTATTTAAATCATAAGAAAAAGATTTGTAACTCTGATTAGGGTGAATCCAACGACTACTGGTTCGTATTAATGTCCTCTATCCATTGTGACTTATTAAATTGCCATGCATGCATTTGTTTGATCTCTATGTGCTATTGTTTATGTTGTATGAAATTGTTTGCTCGATAGATTGCGAGGAGTGCAACGTGTGTGATTGCTGACTCATCTTGATTAAAACTTGTTTGCTCGATAAATTGTACTACATGCATAGATTAAAACTTGTATACAAATTGGACTTCTGACTCATTTGTGTATTTATTTGTGTATTTTTGTATGAATAATATGTATATTTGTGTATGAATCCAAGTCCACTTGAATGTTTACACTCTTACTCTAGATAATATTATTGTTTTAGAAACTATGGATCCACTTAGTAGAAACCTTGAAGAAGAAGAAATAATGGAGAACATTATTGATGAGGACACCTCACAATATCTGAACTTGGAGGGACATGATGACGACAGCTCAAGTACTAGTCATGGAGAAGATGAAGACTCCGGTGAACGCAATTTAATGGTTACAAAGTCCGGCGAGGTATATGCATTGATTAAGCCTCTGCTGACTTCCACCAACAATCTTCTTCTACATGTATTAATTAACGCTTCTTTCTTCTTTTAGCCCTCTGGATCGACCAGCCAGCAACCATCTTCTTCTACGAAAAAGAGCAAGCGAGGCGCGAGCCAGCGGTTGAAAGATCGTGCAAAGTTCATGATCGAAGCAGTCCGTGTTGATGGCAGGCTGATGGAGCCCAAGAAGGCCGCAGACAAATTTGTACGTCAGGCTGGAGTTTTTGTTAGGGACCAAATCCCAATCATAATTGAAAATTGGAATAAGCCAAAGAAGGGCGACGGTACCTTTGTCGATGACAGATCCAAAGAAACGCTTTGGAATTCGTTTTTGGTAAATTTCACCCTTCCGCCAGAGGAGGATGAAAACAACCCGGTTATAAAGGAAAAGGTCAAAGAGTGGACTCTAAAGAAGATGGCTGACGCTTTCCGCAACTGGAAGACAAAATTGAACAAATTTGTCAAATCTGGCGAGACTCCAAATTTCGAAGACGCATATTATGCGAAGATAAGACCTCACTGGCCCGAATTTGAGACATATAAAAAAAGTGCTATAGCTGAAAAGAGGTCAGAAACCAATACGCTTAATGCCCTGAAGAAGGAATATCACCAGAGGACGGGGTCAGGTGGCTACATATCTCAGAGGCCTAAGTGGGAGGAAGCTGAGAAGGCCCTGCGCGAGAGAGGGATCACACCCCAGACAGATGGGTGGGACCTACGTGCAAAGACTTGGTTCTACGGAATCGGGGCAAGGTTGGACCCAGAAACAGGATTGTGTATCTTCCCAACCCTCCTTGCCAAACCCGTCACTGAACTCATCACGACATACGAGGAAACATCCGCCAGGACCTTCCATCCCGACAGAGAGAATGACCAGTTCACACGCGCCATCGGTAAAAAAGAACACCCTGGACATGCACGAGGCACAGGGGGTATGACGTGGAAGGATGGGTTTGCCGACTGGAGCGACTCTTACAGATGGCGCGGAAGAAAAGAAAAAGAAGACACAGATAGAACATGCACTTGCGGCGCTACAGGCGCAAGTGAATGCACAACAGAGCCATCAAGCTACCGGCCCATCTCAGCGGCACGAAGAGCCTGCATTGGAAGCTGCCGGCAGCCCAGACTCTGTGCGGAAAAGCAGTGTGGCTTCCACGGAGAACGTGCAGCCCAGGCTTGAAATGACGGGTCCTCGATACCCCGTGGATGAGATCACGGAGAGCGAACACGCTGAGCTTCATGTGAGATTAATGGGCTTATCCATTAAGGTGGTTGTCGGCTATGCCTTACCTCCTGTAGCTGGTGGAACTTACCACCGCCGACCGATTCCAGATGGCTATGCTATTGTCGGGGTGGATGAGGTTGTGAAGGAATATGAGGAAGCACAGCTTGACCATGCTACAGGTGAAGGGGAAACTCAACTCAAATTTGCAGTGAAAACAACCATTCTTTGGAAGAAGGAACACATTGTGCTTCCAAATTGGAGGTCACTGGCACCCCCGCCGTCTCCGCAGCGTAAGCAGTCTGAGCCGCTTCAGCTATCTCCTGCGCGGCAGCCATCTCCGGCGCTTCAGCCATCTCCTGCGCGGCAGCCATATCCGGCCCGTCAGCCATCTCCGGTGCTTCAGCCATCTCCTCAGCGTAAGCGGAAGAGCACTGCCACGAAGAGCATCAGTAGCACTGCCACAAAGAAATCCGCAGGAAACCGTACGCCAAAGAGTTCAAAAAACTACGTCCCGCAGCCTTCCGCCAAGCCATTGTCGGTTTTACCGTGGAATCGCAGCGACGAGGAGACCAATAGGATCTCGGAAGAACAGGTCAAGAAATTCTTTGCACCTAGACGGGCCGAGCCAAAGGAGAAAATAGATCCGGCGCTGGTGGAGAAGTTTTACAAAAATATTTTGAAACCTGAAACCCCACTTGTGCCGGACTACGAGCGCCAGATTTTGAAGGCGGATGCAAGGCGCCGTAGGGAGACTGAAAGTAGCAGTCGTGAGGCACCCCAGAAAACAGTTTCCAGGCTCGGAGAGCAGGAAAACCAATCATGCGCCCCGCTCCAAATATTCGACACAGGGACGCTCCTCCCGTAAATGATTACGAGGCAGAGCTACAAAGAAAGGCCAATGAGATAGGGATGACTTACATTGCATACTTGAACGTCATGGGAGACAACTTGCCCAAATGCGATGCCAACCCCATACAGCCATGGAAGTATGGGAAGAATCTAGTCAAGAAAGAGGAGCTCAAGAATCTACCAACAAAGATGCAAAAATTGCACAAGTGGTACCTTGATTTCTGCAAGACGAGAAAAGAAAAATGGATCACGGCGCATATAAGAGATCAGATTTTCTTGTGCGGAGACGACGCGATCGACTTCAACATTCAAGACTTGCATTTTCTATTCAATCAGAAGGAACTCGACAAATCTGCCATCAGCCTTTATTGTGTGTAAGTACTATTTCTGTAATTTTTATCTCATCTCATTCACTTCATTAATTGCATGTATATATATATGCTCACCATATATGTATATACTATTATGCAGGAAAAAGGTTATGGAATGCATGAAAGGAGGCCCTTTTGACATTGGGTTCGTTGACCCAAATAGAGTTCATGAAGAAGTGGTAAGAACCAAACCCGGGCAAACAGAAGATTACTTGCTAAAGTCTTTACTGAGACAACAAACCAAATGGGAAATACTATTGCCTTACAACTTTTCGTGAGTACTGTTACCCTCTCTCTTGTACACATTCTGTTTCGGCTTACTCGATGTTAAGTGTAACTGATGATGAGTTATGCGTGCGTAGGTTCCACTTTATTCTGCTAGTCATTCAACCCAACTCAGGAAAAGTCCTTGTCATGGACTCGTTACAAAAAGAAAAAGAAATATGGGCAGACTTTAGAGAGATGCTCCAGAGGTAATTTTAATCATATTATCGCACTAGATCGGCAACTTTCGTGACAACAAGTAATTAATTACTCCTTTATCCATTTTCTTTGCCGGACAGGGTTTGGAAAAGGTTCACGGGCAGGGCCGTGGGTGAATGGTCAGAAGAACTAAAATTTGTAGACCAAAATGTAAGTAATACTAGCTAGCTTCCAATTCCATTATATCATGCTTTATTGATTATTATTTTGATTTAACTCTCTATTCTCGTAAAGTGCGCGCATCAGGGACACGACAATAACTTATGTGGGTACTATGTTTGCGAGTTCATTCGCAACACGATATGTGCGACGGGCCAACCCGCACTAGAACAACTTAGAGTAAGTAAACAAAGTCCACAACATTATTTTATTACCATCAATTGTGTTGAGTTTTATTCTTATATATATTGACGACCCATTTTCATATATATTCAGATCGAACGGATGCGGGACCAACTCCTACCATTTGAACGCATACGAGCCATTCAAGAGGAATTGGCGGGGTTCATACTTGATGAGGTCGTCACGCCTGGCGGAGAACTCTTTAGATATCCACCAAAATGAACGATGACGATGTATATGCCGATGACGATGTATGTGCCGATGACGATGTTTGTGTATAATAATAGTTGCTTAATTATTCATGTACTCGTATGTACCGATGACGATTTATGTGTATACCTCTCCCGATCGATTCCCCCTCGCTCCCCCCCCTCCCGCAGAAATACGCCCAGAACGGGGCAGAGGCAGAAGTCTACCGTGGCAGAGATTTAGGCCGTTTTCCTGCCGCGGCAGAGTTCTGCCGCGGCAGGAAAACAGCCTAAATCTCTGCCGCGGCAGAAGAACCTTTAACACCGGTTCCAGCCCCGAACCGGTGTTAAAGGGGGGGGCTGAGGCCTGCGGCAGCCCCACGTGCGCCACCCTTTAACACCGATTCGTATAAGGGGCCTCCCCTCTAACACCGAACCCTCAACAGCGGTTGGGGAACCGCTGTTAGAGGGCCCTCCCAACCGGAGTTAAAGGGGGGGCTCTGCACTAGTGTATGTACGTGACAGGACACGATACATTGCACAAATATTCCTAACATGCACACATCCATGAAAAATGAGTTCCTGGATTTTTAAACTTAGTTAAACACTAAGCTTGATTCTCGGGATAACTTGCATGAGTATCACAATAGGATGGTCCTCAAGTACAAATAGAACACTAAATTTGTATCCACTAGAATTTGAACCCCGATATTGGGTATGTACAACCACTCCTCCAACCAGTTGGACTAGCTTCACTTCCTCTCCAATCCTCCAAATTAACTGCTCGCCAACCTTAGCTTAGTTGTTCTCGAGAAGTAGCTCTTAAAAATGTTGACCCCCGAGGAATGATCCCTCGCAGGCTATATGTTGTTAGAGAGACAAGACCTCTCCCGCAGGAAATTGTACGCGCTCGGATAAAACCCTGTTTAATTCGGTCCTCATGGGGACTCGAACCCGGGTGGGCTGGTTGCACACTCACTAGCATTGCCACCAAGTCAACGCTTGGTTCCCAAAGTAGCTGTTTTAAGAAGGGATTTGTTACCCACGGTGATTTCGTCAGTGAGAAGATTATCTTAACTGACTAATATAATGACCGTGACTTGGTATGGATATCTATGACATTGTGACTTCCACGAGGCAGAGCTGACACATTATTCGACTTGCATAGAAGCATTGCTATCTAGGATGCTTGATGTTGGATACAGGGAGTACATAAACTAGCAACTAAGATGAGAGAGAGTAAATATCTTGTATGCAGTTAACGGTGTTATTTCCGTTTGTAGAATAGCATGATCAGACTTTATTGTAGCCTCTATTGTTGCAAACAAAAATTACAAACTCGGATGCATGCGTATGCTAGTTGTACTTGATGCGCTAGACCCTGACTAGCTGTACTACTTGATGAGATGTGTGCATGGTAAGCATCAATCCAAGCATGAAAACATACACGGATTTCGATAATAAATCCAACCATGAGAGTAGACCAAGATATCAAGCAAGTTATCACGCGTTCCGGGCTGCACGAATTTCATCCAAAATTTCCGCGTGTGGCTTTCGTTTTAGCGCGGGAGTGCTTCCCGCGTCCGTTTCCGCTAGATTTTTTTCAGTACAAAACGCAAAAATCATTCCTTTATATATAGATTCCAGATCATTCCTTTATATATAGTTTTTTTTCCGGTCTATATGTAGTGTTAGAATGCATGCTGAAATTTTGGCCGGTTCAATGGTCTGAATGTATTGCTAGCTTGCATGCTGATATTTTAGCCGGTTTCAATGGTCTATTAGTATTCCTAGCTTGCATGTGATACGTGAGTTGTTGCTAGTTTGCATGCATATGCTAGCTTGCGTGTGATACTTGCATGTACTTGCAAGTGCATGCAAATATGCTCTTAGTGTAACGGAGGTGGTGTTTTCCGTTAGATATTTTATGCTCCGCTGCTCAAATTCATGCTCTCTATAGAATATCCAATGGTTTGATTAGTATGCATAGGTAGCATCTTAGATAGTCCACTATTTCCCATATATAAGGAAGCCCGTATGGGACACCATGGTGCCCGGGCACAATACCTATATTTCATTCAAATTCTTATATACCTGATGATATACACTACGCAAATTTCACATATATATACCTAAGTTATATGTATCTTAGTTACATATAACCAATGTATCACATACCTAAAGCATACGTTCAAAGTTACATATATATATTGACGTATGCATTGGTACTACACACTAGGTATGTGATACCTTAGTTATATGTAACTTAGGTATCTATATCTTAGATATGTATACCTTCAGATATGTCTAGTTTAAAGAAAATTTATGCATATCATGCTTGGTGATTGGGTACCAAGGTGTACCAGTTATTTTACCTATATATATATGACCACCAGGGTGTAGAACTATTCTACACCCACCCTCTATCTTTAAAATTGTATATTATTTTTACGTCGCTAAATTTTGTCTTACCTCAAGAGTTGAGAAGAACAACAAAAAATATAGGCATGTCATAATTTTTTTGTTTACATGCCGTATAAAAATACGACGTAAAATGCGTATTTTTAGTATTTTTTACAGTATAATTACTCATAAACTATTGTTTATGTCAATCTTTTTGTGTTTGGGATGAATATGAACATAATTATCTATTATATACTAAAAGCAATATAAGATTGTTTTTCGAGACACCACGTTGATCCACACGTACTAAATTATTTGATTCGTCTATTTTAATTGCAACGGTTAAGATTTAAAGCCGAAAAAGGTTACGTAATCCACAATTGTGTACAACCTGTCACGTTTAAGAAGTATTAGTAGGTCCATGCAAAAAAAACGCGCGAGCGAAGTCAAACGTACATCCTTTGGACTCTAGCTAGCTGTGTCTGGCTTTTTTTTGTCATCTAATCGGTTCAGATATACATACATTTTTTTTGGAAATGGAGATATACGTACATGAACCAAACTATCTCCATTTTTTGCATCATCTGATCTTTAATTTGTGGTTCAGATTCCGGGCGACAAGGAGCTGAGTATCACTGAGAGTTTCATACTCTGTATTTCCATATTTTGGATTTTATTTTACCAATTAACTATGATTCGAAGAAAATACGCGAAAGTGAAGGAATACACGCCACATACATAGGATACACCGATGGGAGCACATGGCGGGCACATCCCATTCAGGAGCCATGGGAATTTGATACTGTCAACTCCTTGCATATTTAAGAGGTCATAAATACTATTCATACAAAAATAGAATGATACCAATATTCATTTATTTTGTATGACATCATCCTAGCGATGGAAAAAGTAAATCCAAAGAAAACCAATAGAGGATGTGATTTTAGCTTATGCGCATGACCTATCACAACATAGTATTAGTACAATTGGACATGGTGTGAACCTCATGGAAAAATTACGTGAAAAATACATGATAGGGAAGCACAAGTGACACTCTCACCTCACCTTATGATGATATAATTAAGGGGATGGATATCTCTATAAACTAATAGCTGGGTGCCAACGTGATGAGTTTCAGAACTCCCCTTTGCACGACAAGGAGCCGAGAATTATCGAGAGTTTCATACTTCGTATTTCCATATTTTAGATTTTATTTTGTCAATTAATAGCATATGATCGAAAGAAAAAAGGAGAAAGTGACGGGATGCACGCCACGTACCCGGAGCGCACCTATGAGAGCAAGAGTGCTCGCAGGGGCCATAGGAATTCAATATTGTCAACGCTTTGCATATTTAAAGAGGTCATAAATACTATGCATATAAAAAATTCAAGCAGCTATTATTCATTTATTTACATGTTAGAAAATATTCATTTATTCTTTATGACATCATCTCAGCACCAGAACAAATAAATCCAACAAAACAATATGAGGTGTGACTTTAGCTTACGCTCATGACGTGCCATGACATAGTATTACTACAATTGGACATGGTGGCAGCCTCGCGGGGAGAATACATGATGGGCAAGAAGAAGTGACACTCTCACCTCACCTTATGATGATGATACAATTAAGGATATGGATATCTCTCTATAACCTTATAATTTAATGGGAATAATGTGAACCAAATTTGTATTTGGCAGAAGGTGAACTAAATTGGACCTTTGTTGCAACCTTTGAGCTCCATCCGTAAGCTACTAGAGGTGGAAAATCGTGGGAATTCATTAAACATGTTCATGTTTGAGGAAGAACGACGATACTCTAATAAGTATAAATACAAACAAATTGTGTTGTTTTCAGGAGATGTCGGGGATAATATTTGTTTCGGAATAAAAACTTATTTTCTAATATTTATATCCAAAGTAATTTTAAATTCATTACAAACTTCTAATTCTTAGGAACTTCATACTTAATTGAATTCTTTACTTTTGAGGATTCAAATGCTAGAGAGTATTTTTAGACATCACAATGAGATGGATTTTTCACTCAGTATGACCTTTTGGATAAATATTTAATAGGACATGTCATTAAAATTTAATCCTTAATATTTAATAGGACCTGTCATTAAAATTTACTATCGTCTAGAAAAAAATGATGACTGCTTAAAATTGCTTAAATATTCCATCTATGTTACATGACATGACTAGAATGGCTAGATTGAAGAGTACGGTTATGAAGGAGAGAGTTTAAAAAATTGAAACATAACATTGCATCCATTGGAAAATAAATGATATGTTATTGTTATTGATATGTAAATATATTATTGAAACGTGACAACGTAAGTTCAATAAATTTGGTTAAATTTATTACCTTATCTAAGTCATAAAGTAAAGTTTTGCAAGTTATATATTGTAGATTTTCCATGTCTAAGATATCATGTATTCACAACAACATGAGAATGTTGTGCATTTCACAAGAGACGGAAAAATGAAGTACAAGGATGAAATAAAGGTAAAGCTAATGTTATTTTTGAGTCGACCTATATAGTAATGAGGATAAATTATTTTTGTTTCACCTTATTAAGGAAATATATTTTATGTTCCGACATAATGGTATAAGAATCATAGGACATTACTTAGCTAATGAACAATAATTATTTGACAGTATCATTGTTAATCTTGCATAATCACACCTAAATTCCTGTTAAATCTCCCGAATAAGTTAAAGTCTGAACTTTTATTGTATATCTTTATCATGTAACATATACGTATATGGCAACCATATTCGTATCGATCTTTTGTACACGCCACCATTGAGGGTTTTCCTCAATCCTTATAACATGCAGGCAAGCTCTCCAACAAGTTTACTGTTCCCAGCTAGAGGGATAGTATATACCATCCCATTCACAAACTTCACATTGTGTCATTATTGTATTGTTTTTGTAACTAGCCTAATAATCTTTCGAAGATGACTTCTAGGCATGTGATATGATATCAATTTAGCATAAAAGGTGGAACGCAATATTTTTCTATTTCACAAAAATATGAAGGTCCTATTTCACCAGAATGGTCCTCTCTATAAAACAACTAAAGGTGATGCCCTCGCATTTGCGAGGGCCACCATGCTAGTTTATATACAAAACAAAAATTTCTAAATGTGACAATATAAAATTATGTGGGGTACAAAATAACTATTTTACACCCTATGTAAGTCTGCATGAACGACAAGGTAACCCAGGAGGAACTTTTTGAGAGGCAAACCTCCGAATCTAATCAAACTCAGTATATAATGACAGATGGTCAGTTTTTAGTATAAGATGTTTGCAGCTTCCTCGAGATGCTCAGTGGACCTGGAAGTATTCCACACAAATACTATTTTGGTGTGGATCTCTTCCGATAACACACATATATATACCAGTGTGATGCTGTATAAGATTCAACTGAACCAGCTCACAGAGTCCCAAATGAGCATTTGGTTTGGTTTGGTGTGGATCTCTTTCGATGATATATATATAAATATATAAAACTCCAATCATATAAATCTTTGGCAGGCATCAGCATTAAGCAGACGACGAAACACAGTTGTCATCAGCAGTTGTTGGTCGATCGGGTATGCGTATCAGCAGAAAACCCAGCGAGCTAGCTAGGCAGAGATCTCTAGCATCAGGGCAGATCGATGATGATGTGCGAGGAGACGGAAGCGTTAGCGGTCTTCTTCTTCACCGTCGTCGCAGCTTTGGCTCTGGGCGTGTACCTTTCCGCGCCGTCATGGCGAGTGCGCAGGGTGCCCGGACCCACCGCCTTCCCTCTCATCGGTCACCTGCCGCTGCTGGCCAAGCATCGGCCGAGAGATACGGTCCGATCTATAGGTGAGGAAGTTTCATTGATTCCCACATTGCTAGCTATGTATTCTGCCAGGTGACAGTGAGCACTGATAATAATTATGGTTAATTTTGCACGGCCTGCAGGTTCCACATGGGCAGACAGCGCCGGTGCACTACAGGAATGGCCAGATGCGCCGACGGCCAAACACCGCACCAGGCTAGCCCAACTGGCCAGCCCTCGGCGTAGCCAAGCCGTCGGCGTAGTATACACTACACCGACGGTCACCCTCGGCGTAGTGGCGGCCCTCGGCGTAGCAAGCGGACGCGTGGCACATGCCGGCCAGCACGGACGGCGCGCTAACGGTGCCGTCGGTTAGGCCGACGGCGACCCTCGGCATAGCATACGCCGACGGCCACCCTCGGCGTACCAGCAACGTACGCCAACAGTCACCCTCGGCGTAGCATTCTCTATTTTTCATATATTTTGTATTTGCATCAATTATTTATATTTTTTTTTATTAATTAGATAATTTCGTACCCTCTGAATAGCAGTCTACACGTCCACATGAAATGTCGTTGCGAATCTTCTCACACCCCAAGAAATTTCTATATGTTTGTAAGTGTTATTATCGCATGTGGTTCTCAATAGCACTCACCACGACCACATGAAGTGCTTGCATGTGTCCCCCCTCGCATGCATGCGCTCTAGTCTAGAGGCGAAGGTTCCGTACCCGTATAAGGGGGGAATCTCCTCGTCGAGGTGAAACCGGGTAGGATAGTGCCCCAACTTGTGAACCAACATGGTTTGACATCACCCTATGACCTAAACAAACACAAAACAAGAGAGAGCTACGCCGGGCTACCCCTGTCAGAGGAACGTCTAGGGGGGTAGACGATCCGAGTGTGCATAGAGATCAGGGTTTCGCCGGAGGAAGACCACGAGAACATTGGAATGAGATGAAAACTTGCATGTGCCCCTAGCATATATGTGTGGGTGTGGTGAGAGGTTGGTATATATAGGTGCTTGCATGTGTCCCCCCTCGTATGCATGCGCTCTAACCTAAAGGCAAAGGTTCCGTACCCGTATAAGGGGGGAATCTCCCCGTCGAGGTGAAACCGGATAGGATAGTGCCCCAACTTGTGAACCAACATGGTTTGACATCACCCTATGACCTAAACAAACACAAAACAAGAGAGATCTACGCCGGGCTACCCCTGTCAGAGGAACGTCTAGGGGGGTAGACGATCCGAGTGTGCACAGAGATCAGGGTTTCGCCGGAGGAAGACCACGAGAACATTGGAATGAGATGAAAACTTGCATGTGCCCCTAGCATATGTGTGTGGGTGTGGTGAGAGGTTGGTATATATAGGTGCTTTCATGTGTCCCCCCTCGTATGCATGCGCTCTAACCTAGAGGCGTAGGTTCCGTACCCGTATAAGGGGGTAATCTCCCCGTCGAGGTGAAACCGGGTAGGATATAGTGCCCCAACTTGTGAACCAACATGGTTTTACATCACCCTATGACCTAAACAAACACAAAACAAGAGAGAGCTACGCCGGTCTACCCCTGTCAGAGGAACGTCTAGGGGGGTAGACGATCCGAGTGTGCACAAAGATCAGGGTTTCGCCGGAGGAAGACCACGAGAACGTTGGAATGAGATGAAAACTTGCATGTGCCCCTAGCATATGTGTGTGAGTGTGGTGAGAGGTTGGTATAGGTGCTTGCATGTGTCCCCCCTCGCATGCATGCAAGACGAAATAAGGGGGAATCTCCCCGTTTAGCCCACATCTAGGGTTTGCTTGGAAAACGAGCACAAGACAAAATAAAAAATTATATATTAATAATATATAGTTTATTCTATAATAGTACACACTAAATAAAGTATGTTGTAAAATTTGATATTAAACAAAAGACCCTTTTTCAAAAAAAAGTTAAAAAAAAAACCCTAGCTACGCCGACGGCTGCCCTCGGCGTATGCCTGGCCGTCGGCGTAGCCCTATCCTACTTTGGCTCCCACGCGCCCGTTCCCGACCCCGCCTCCTCTCTCCAACTGCTCTGCCCGCGCCCGCTCCCGACCCCGCCCCCCCCCCGCCTCCCTCCCCCGAGCTCCACGGCCTCCTCCCTCCCCCGACCCCGGCCCTCCCCCCACCGCCTCCCTCTCTCCTCCCCGCCGCCAGTCGCCTTCCTCCCTCCTCCCTTCCTCCTCCCCGAGCCGGTCCCCGAGCTCCACCGCCTCCTCCCTCCCCCACCGCCGCCTCCCTCCCTCCTCCCCGCCGCCGCCGCCTTCTTCCCTCCTCCCTCCCTCCTCCCCGAGCTCGGCCCCCTCCTCCTCTGACCTTCCTCCTCCCTCCTCCCTTCCTCCTCCCCGAGCTCGGCCCCCTCCTCCCCGAGCTCTCCCCCTCCTCCCTGACCTTGCCCCCTCCTCCCCAAGCTCTCCCCCTCCTCCCTGGCCTTCCTCCCTCCTCCCTTCCTCCTCCCCGAGCTCGGCCCCCTCCTCCCCGAGCTCGCCCCCTCCTCCCCGAGCTCGGCCCCCTCCTCCCAAGCTCTCCCCCTCCTCCTCGAGCTCGGACCCTCTGCAGGTACCTCCTCCACTCCCCTCTAGAAGCAAATATTTAATTTTGTTAGATTAAATCTTGTTGTTAATCTTGTTAGAATTTATTAGTTGCATCTATTAGTAGTTTATATCATTTGTTAAGTGATATGCATGCACGAGTTGCTAGGATTAAGCCGTTGGTTAGTGGCAAGCTAGCTTGGTCATATGGCCTTTGAAGAGAGAAGCCACACTAGGGCCGTGAGTGTGTTGCATGTTTACTAAGGTGTTCTCTTTATGTCAATGTTCAGACTTTGTAGTGTTTCGGGAGTGACCATCCTTGGCGGACTGACTGTCGTTGCGGGATATGGTGTAGGTGACACCTCTATCCCGTCTCCGAGTTCCGTCGCCGACCTCGACACTCGGTTGATCGACTACTTCCTCTACCGCCGAGGGTGAGAATCTGTTCGCCTCTCTTGTACCTAGGTTTTATTTTTTTGTCTAGATCACCAAGTCTGTCGCGTCACCTAGGCGTCATCCCGACCGTAAGCGTTACGCGACTTAATATGCATTAGTGACTGGCATATTTTGGACCGTAACGCTTATGGCTTTTATCGGGCAGTCGGCGGATTCGTAGTTGGGTTTGGTTCTCCCTGGCTCTACCTCGATTCGAGACAGGATTTCGGTGGCGCCTCCTCGTTGTTCTCCGGATGCACATCCTCTTGGCTTTTTGTCGAGACGTGTATCGGGAGAGCAGCGGGGAGGTGCTGCCGAAATTCTGCTTGGATCGGGGTAGAACCAGGGAGAACTTACCCAATCTACGGATCCGGCGGCTGGTTAGGACCCTCTTTTCCTATTGGACATTTAGGTTGATGAATGCGTAAAAATATGAAGCATTTAATCTCCTGTTTGATATAAAATGTTATATTTGTTGTTTGTCTCCCAACAAAGCAGAAGAGGATGGCTGATAATGGGTGGATGTACAGTGGCCGTATTAGTGCGACTAATAAAACAGACAATTGGGTACGGAACACTCATTTGTTAGTGAATGAGTTAGCGCGTGGTTCGAAGGCAATGGTTCGGGCACTTTGTCCCTGCGCTCATTGCACTAAGCATCATTGTCAGGGAAAGGATGACATGTACAAACACCTTCTGCAATATGGGTACATGTCTAACTATGTCACGCAAGTCGACTTTGCTCGGTACGAACGTGACAGAGGTGAGGTGATGCGTCAGCGGCTCAATGGCAATGAGCACGATGGGATTAGAAACATGCTAGATGATCTTATCGATGCCGACCAGCCGAATTCGCCACCTCCACGGGAGGAATCACCAGAACCGGAGGAACCTCTAGAACCGGAGGAACCGGAGCCAACCGCGAAGGCCTTCCTTGATATGATGGCCGCGGCTAAGAGGCCTCTGTACGAGGGTGCAAAGATTTCTCAGCTCGATGCCATCTCTCAGTGTTTAGCCGACAAGTGCCAGTACTCCGCCACCCGTTCTCACTTTGCAGCTAATCTGAGAACATGTGGTAACATGTTGCCCGAAGGGCATTGTCTTCCTAAAACCTTTCACGAAACGAAGAAACTCATGAAGGAGCTCAACATGGATTATGAAAAGATAGATTGTTGTCCAAAAGGCTGCCTTTTGTTTTGGAAACAGTTTGAGGGTGACAAGCATTGCTCCATTTGTAAGGCCTCTAGATATGAAGAGATAAAGGGGAAGGATGGTCAGG
Organism: Avena atlantica; assembly: GCA_910589765.1. NCBI lineage: Eukaryota > Viridiplantae > Streptophyta > Magnoliopsida > Poales > Poaceae > Avena > Avena atlantica. The sequence continues at coordinate 4,425,029 of OU342739.1, forward strand.
TGAGGGAGTCGAAGGTCGCTAAGAAGATACTTCGGTATCTCCCATTCATAAAAAGAATCCAGCGGTGATGGGGATACGCCTACTGGGGTATACTCAGCGGGACATTTCCGACTGGCTCGAGGGCTGGCGAGTGGGCCTGCAGAACGGCGAGTGGATCAAGGCCCAGCAAGGTACCAGGCGACTGGAAGCTGGAGGCCCAGGCGAGTAGATAGGCCCAGTCGGACTAGGTTAAACGATTACCGAAGCTGTAACCGAATCGGTTGAGATATGTAAACCCTAGGGGAGGTGAGCCTATATAAACCTCCCTATAGGGTGAGTAGAGACACGTTCCCTCATACACCCAAGCGACTCGCCGCCTAGCCGCCGAGCTCGCCCATTGTAAACACCTCCATAATACAATCTAGCAGGAGTAGGTCTTTACCCTCCGGGGGGCCGAACCTGGGTAAAACCCTGTGTCTTTGCCCTCATCTCGCACCGCAGATGGCTGGCCGCCCTTGCCCCTCGTTCTACTACTCGCTGCCGATTGCAGCATCTGCCGTGACCATCCCCACGACAGTGGCGCCCACCGTGGGGCCTGGCCGGTCTGGCCGGTGTTCTGCGGCGAGATCCAATCTGCCCATCAACGAGACGGTCGCCACCGGTCGCATGATAGCGATCGGCGAGATGCTCCAGATCTTGCCGAGCAGCTACGTCCCGGCGGCGCGACCCGTCACGCACAGCGTGATCCTGCCAATCGGCACGATCAGCCTCTTCGTCGGCCTCACCGACGTCATCGTCTCGGAGGACTCGGCTCGCATCCGCGAGTCGCCGCCACGCGATCGGCTCTCCGAGAGCCAGGTTCGCACGATCCACCGCCTTGCCTCCGAGTACAACTCGGACCACAGCAACATGGCCGGGAAATCAACGGCCGCAGAAGATGCGGCCCTCACCGACGACGCCGACTCGGCGACCCCGGCGTCACTCACCGGATCCATCGCCGCGGCTTCTTCCGCGGGCTCCATCGCCCAGGTCTCCAACGCGGAAGACTTCGAGGACCCCTCCATCCTCGGAATCTTCGAATTCGACTCCGGGTCAGAGAATTCCGCCGACCTCCGCGAAGGAGCCAGTCGCCACGCCGCGGCTTACATGGCCACCGGCACCGATCCGCCGGAGGATCCTTTCTCCACCCCAATCCCTCCTAACGCCACGGCAACGGAGGTCGAGGAACTCCGCTTGAAACTGGCGGAGGCGGTACGCAAGGAGCAAGCCGAGCGCGAAAAATTCCGCCTCGAGCAGGTGACGGCGCAGGAGCTGTCACGCTACCACCAGCAGCGGATCAGGTCACGTATGAACCCCACCGTTCAAGGGCGTGCCCTGAACTTCGACGACGAAAACGACCCGGCTCGCATAGCCGAGCGCGCGATCTGCGAGAACGCGCCACCAGGAGGAAGCGCCCGGCCCCCGCCAGGATCGACGGCGATGGGTGCCCCACCACCACCCAACCGCACCCCTCCCAGGGACCAGCCGCGGATAGTTGTCTCCTCACGGGAGCGAGACGCAAACGGCCTCCCACTGTTCTCCACCCCGATGGACAACCTCGTGGCAGGCCGAGCAGCAGCCGATAGCATCACGGCCACCGGCGACGGCGCCTTACAGATCCAGTACGTCAAGGCCCTGCTCGCAAAGGCCGTGGAGCAGCAAAGAGCGGGCGCCGACTCGCAAGGTCGAGTATACTCGCGTTCCTCGGGAAGCAGAGCGGCCTCTAGCGGCCGCCCAGCGGCGGCAAACACCCTCAACTGCCCGCCACCAGAGCCACTGCAGCTCCAACACCGACCCGCGAACGCGGCACTCTCCACCAACGATCCCCGACCGGCGACCAACTTCGTCGCCGCTAACGGACAACCCATCGACGCCCGCACCCACATCATCAACAACCAAAGCTGGCGCGCACGCCAGTACGACGACTTGCGGCACACCCTAACTAATGGCCGCGATGGCGAACCTATGGGGTCGCTCAGTCGACTCGGGCCTAAGTGCTTCGGACCAATGATCCGAGGCGAGAAGTACCCGCCAAACTTCAAGGCGCCAAAGGAGATAGAAAAATACGACTCCTCGTACGACCCCGCAGTCTGGCTCGACACATATCTCATGGCAATGGGGATCGCAGGTCACACCGACTTACTCGCCGCCCGCTACCTCCCACTGATGATGGAGGGGACGTGCAGGCAGTGGATCAACACTCTCCCCCAGGACAGTATCGACTCCTGGGAGGAAATGCGCGACGCCTTCGTCAGGCACTTCGAGTGCTCCTACACCCGCGCCACCACCATTGAGGACCTGGAACGATGCGTCCAGGGACCCCGCGAGTCGACCCGCAACTGGGTCCAACGGTGGCAAGAGCTCTGGTACAACGCGGTCGGCATTCACCCGGACACCGCGATCCATTGCTTCAAGACCTCGTGCCGCTACGAGCCTCTAGTCGCCAAGCTCAAGCGACACTCCCGCACACTCGACAACATCCCCGACCTCCTCGAGATCGCCAAACGGTACGCCGAGGAGGATCCAAACCAGGAAACCGACGACGAGTCAGGAGGGCAACGCCGCACGGGCGGCAACGACAGCGGACGCCGAACCGACCTACGCTACAGCGGCACCCGCCTCACTGGCAAACGCCGCAACGACGGGCAAGTCGACTTCGTCGCCAACGCTGGGCACGCACAGCGCGAGCTCAAGAGCTACCGCCGCGACGGAGGGAAACGGCGCGATGGCGGCAATTACAAGAACAAGCCAAGGTTCGATCCTGCGGCCCTCCTTAACCAACCATGTGCCTTCCACAGCAGGGAAGGGAAGCCCGCAACGCACACCACCGCCGACTGCCACACCCTCAAGAAAATCGAGAAGGCACGGCACGCGCGGGAGGACACCGACAACGACCCGCCAAATGGCGGAAAATTCGGCAAAGTAGCCGGCTCGCTCCACACCTTTACAGGCTTCAACACGAAGCGCGAGAAGAAGGTCATCGCCCGCGCCATCGCCGTCAATGCGGTGGCCCAAATAGACGTCCCCCAGTTCCTGAACTGGTCGGAACAGCCCATCACCTGGAGCCGGCAAGACCACTCGCCACGCATCGAGTACCCAGGACGAGTCGCCCTGGTGGTCAAGCCCAAGTTCGGCGACTACTGGCTCCCCAAGACACTAATGGACGGCGGCAGCTCCATCAACATCCTCTACCTCGACACCTTCAGGCGGCTGCGGCTCCCGCAGTCGATGATCGAGACAACCCACACCACGTTCCACGGCATCGTCCCCGGTCGGAAGGCGTATCCGATCGGCAAAGTCACGCTGCCAGTCACTTTCGGTACTCCGGCAAACTTCCGCACCGAGCGGATCATCTTCGAGCTGGTGCCCTTCGACAACCCTTACCACTGCGTCCTGGGACGCCAGGCGTTCGCTAAATTCATGGCAGCGCCCCACTACGCGTACAACGCGATGAAGCTCCCCGGGCCGTGCGGCGTCATCACCATCAACGGCGACCCCGACATGGCCGCCGAATGCGAGGCCAAAGGAGCCGAACTCGCCGACGCCGTCATCGCGGCAGAGACTAATCACGCCGACGAGCTCGCCAAATACGCAAGCGGGGTCAACAATGACGACCCCACAATACTCAAGAAGCCCAACTCAGAGGGCGCAAACACCTCAACCTTTGAGGCCACGACGCACACTCGCACCGTCGAGCTGGTCCCAGGCGACTCCAGCCAGACGGTGACGATCGGGACAGGCATGAGCCCAGCATAGGAAGGCGCGCTTATCGAGTTCCTCCGTGAGAACAGGGACATCTTCGCATGGAAACCTTCCGACATGCCCGGTGTCCCTAGGGAGCTCGCTGAGCACAAATTAAACGCCGACCCCAAAGTGCGACCCGTCAAGCAGTCGCTACGGCCCTTCAATGAAGAACGCCGTCGAGCAATCGCCGAGGAAGTGCAGCGTTTACTCGCTGCCGGCTTCATCCGGCCAATCAAATACTCCAAGTGGCTGGCAAACCCAGTCCTGGTCGAGAAGAAAAACGGGACCTGGAGAATGTGTATCGACTACACAAACCTGAACAACGCCTGCCCAAAGGAGCAGTTCGTCCTCCCGCGGATCGATCAGATAATCGATTCAACCGCGGGTTCGGAGTCGCTATGTTTCCTCGACGCCTACTCCGGGTACAACCAGATCAAAATGGCTGTCGAAGACGAGGAGAAGACGGCGTTCATCACGCCATTCGGAGCCTTCTGCTACACCGCCATGACCTTCGGCCTCAAGAACGCCGGGGCAACCTACCAGCGGTGCATGCAAGAATGCCTCGCGAGCCAAATTGGACGCAACATCCACGTCTACATCGACGACGTGGTCGTGAAATCCGCTCGCCAAGGCGACCTACTCGCCGACCTGGCGGAAACCTTCGCCAATCTTCGAAGGTACAAGATAAAGCTCAACCCAGGCAAGTGCACCTTCGGTGTACCCGCCGGACAACTACTGGGGTACGTCGTCTCCAAACGAGGGATCGAGGCGAACCCAACAAAGATCGACACGATCGCCCGGCTCGGCAAACCCGAGTGCCTGCGTGACGTCCAGAAGCTGGCCGGGCGAGTAGCGGCTCTCAGTCGCTTCATCCCCCGCCTGGGCGAAAAGGCGATGCCCCTATACCGCCTGATGCGCAAGAACCCTACCTTCCAGTGGGATGAGGAGGCGGACCACGCGCTCCGCGACCTCAAAAAAGTTCTACTCGCCGCACCATTACTCGCCGCTCCCGCCGACAAAGAACCTATGCTGGTTTACGTCGCGGCATCCGAGCGCGTCGTCAGTGCTGTGATGGTCGTCGAACGACCAGAGGAAGGAAAGGAGCGCCCGGTTCAGCGTCCGGTGTACTACATCAGCGAGGTCCTCACCGAGTCGCGCCAGCGGTACCCACAGTACCAAAAACTAGTATACGCGGTCTTCAGGGCTCAGCGGCGCCTGCCGCACTACTTCCAGGAGCACCCGGTCACGGTCGTCTCCCCAGCGCCACTGCAAGACATCATCCGCAACCGCGAGGCGACCGGACGGGTCGCCAAGTGGGCCGTCGAGATTGGCGTCGACAACATTAAATACGAGCCACGAAGGGCGATTAAGTCGCAGGCACTGGCAGACTTCATCGCCGACTGGGAGGAGGCCCAGCAGCCATAGAAGCTGCCGTACCTCCATTACTGGAGCCTGCACTTCGACGGCTCCAAGAACGCGGACGGTGCAGGAGCAGGGATAGTGTTGACTTCACCAAAGGGCGACAAGCGCCGCTACATCCTCCGCCTAGAATTCACGCCCTGTACCAACAACATGGCTGAATACGAGGCCCTACTCCACGGCATGCGAGCCGCCAAGGAGATGAACGTCAATCGCCTTCGATGCTACGGAGATTCCGACCTCGTCGCGGGGCAAGATGCCGGCACCTGCGACGCCATCTCCCCTACCATAGCGGCGTACCGCCAAGAGGTGGACAAGTTGGGCGGCCACTTCACCGGCTACTCTGTCGAGTGGATCGACAGGCGAAAAAACGAGGAGGCCGACGCCCTCTCTCGCGTCGGGTCGGCTCGACTCGCACCACCCGCTGGCGTGTTCCTCGACACAATCTCCAAACCATCAGTCTCTCCCCCGAGGGAGATCGACATCGGAGTCCCACTCCAACCAGAGGCAGCCTTAGTCGCACTCATCGCCGAGCCAGACGACTGGACCAAGCCCTACATCGCCTACCTGGAAGCCGGCACCCTGCCAGCAGACGAGACAGACGCTCGAATGATCGCTCGCCGATGCAAGTCTTACACCATCATCGACGGCGAGCTACACAAGCGGAGCGTCACCGGCGTGTTCCAACGCTGCGTCCAACCGGCTGAAGGACGCAAAATCCTCCACGACATTCACTCAGGTGACTGCGGCCACCACGCCGCCGCTCGCTCCCTGGTCGCCAAGGCTATGCGACACGGCTTCTACTGGCCCACCGCACACGCCGACGCTGTCGACATCGTCCAGCGATGCGCCGGGTGCCAGAAGTACGCCAACCAAACGCGCGTACCGAGCTCGGCGCTCAAAACGATCCCCATCACTTGGACATTCGCCGTATGGGGCATGGACATGGTAGGCCCCTTCAAGAAAGCCCCCTCCGGCTACACCCACTTTCTAGTCGCCGTCGACAAATTCACCAAGTGGGTGGAGGCCAAGCCAGTCCGGAAATGCGACGGGAAGACCGCCACTAAATTCCTACGCGAGCTCATATATCGCTACGGGTTCCCAAATAGTATCATCACGGACAACGGCACAAACTTTGCCAAGGGAGCAATGGCCGAATTCTGCGAAGAGCACCACATCCGGCTCGACCTCGCGTCAGTCGCCCACCCGGAATCCAACGGCCAGGCGGAACGAGCCAACCAAAGCATCCTCCACGGCCTGAAGCCGCGACTCCAAGTACCACTCGAGCGCACCGCTGGATGCTGGGTCGAAGAGCTGCCCTCCGTCATCTGGGGAATCCGCACCTCGGTTAACAGGTCGACGGGATTCACTCCCTTCTTCATGGTCTACGGCGCCGAAGCAGTCATGCCCACCGACCTTGAACACGACTCGCCGCGGGTCGTCCACTATACGGAGGCCGCAAACGAGCTGGCCCGCCAAGATGGGCTCGACCAGCTCGACGAAGCATGCGACCTCGCTCGATCGCGCACCGCCATTTACCAGCAAGAACTCCGCCGCTACCACAGCCGACGGGTGAAAACCCGCACCTTCCAGGAAGGCGACCTGGTGTTACGCCTCATCCAGGACAAGAAGGGCATGCACAAGCTCTCCCCTCCATGGGAAGGCCCGTTCGCTATCGGGCGCGTACTCGGCAACGACGCCTACTACCTCATCGACGTTCGCGGGGACGGCGAGCTCGACGTCAAGCGACCATGGAATGTAAACCTCCTCCGGAAGTTCTACTCCTAGAACCCCACACATGTACTCTCCAGTCGCTATGAAATAAAAGAAACGGTTACCGCAAATTGCGCCTACTCTCCATGACTTGTGCCACTCGCACTCGTAATAACAGCGGTACGCTAAATGCAGAAGTCAACCTTTGGTACAGCGATCGGCACGGCTAAGTAGTGCGGTGTAAGAGCACTGAATCACTCCAGGTCTTGCATCGTCCACGAAAAACGCCAACCCGGAGCCCCATTGGAGTCGCCTAGCCCGACTGGTTTTACGAACCAAGACAACTGCCCTCGCTTCTCACAGCGACCTTGGTCCCCCGCATCCTCGGCATAGCGACTCGAACGGCTAAGTACCACGCTCGGGGACTGAAAACCAGTTCGTCGCGAGCGGTCAGGGAAAACGCCAAGTAAGAGAGCATGCCCAGGACTCGCCACGCGACTGACCCTCCGGGCCAGGCAGGAGTGACGCGCTCACACCAACGCGCTAAGTCCTCAACCACCCTCGAGTCGCGCCTAGAACTACCAAGTACCACGCTCGGGGACTCGGCCACCCGACCCCGTTCGCATACGGGAAAACGGTAAAGTACAGAGCACTCAAGGGAGTCGCCTTGCGACTGGCTCTCCGAGCTCGGGCGAGTCGACTAAACTAACAAAACACATGATAAAAACAAACATCATATACGAGGTGAACCCCACAAAAGGGCGGACGCGCTCGGGGACTCGTCCAAAATCAATCCAAAGCACATAGCAAAATAAACACGACGTCCCATTCAATCGCATATTGCATTGTCTTATATTACAAAATATGCCCGCGTGGCAGAACTGCTGCTCACACATCCAGGCAAACTACCCTATTCTGCAGGCTTCGATGACGACTCGCCAGAATCCCGGCGCCTACGGATGAACGCGGTGTATGGGTTTGACGGATACGTCGTCAGCTCACCCGCCATCGCCGCACGAAAAGGCTGCTCGACCTTGAAGTCATGATGCGGCGGCTCGGGGTCGTTCGGCGCGACGACCGTTTCCTGGTAGGGAAGAAGGTCGCCCATCGCCCAGACACGCTCCGAGTACGCGGCGGCACGCTCCTGCAACTTGAGAACCTCGGACAGGTCCACCGTGCCAGTCGACGAGGGGTACCCACTCGTCACATCGTCGAGGTCGAAATCCTCGGGGAAGTGGGCGAGTCCAAGGCTCAGAGCTGTCGACGCTCCACGCCGAAACGCCGACCGTGTCATGAACTCAACGACCGCGGGCGCCTTCTCCAAATACTCCCACACCTCAACGAGGTCGCTGGGAATAACCTCCGTGGGCGACATTTCTTGAAGGTAGGCGCGGATGCACGTCGCCGACAGCGTAGCCGAGTAGACAAGCATGCTTACGCACTGCCTCGCGTCGAGCGAGCTCGCTTCTTCTTGGCTACCAATAACGCGACCTGCGAGAAGGAGACAATGATGAGCGCGATGAACACCACAAAAACCCCAACTAACGGAAAGGGAAGATGCTCTCACCAAGCAACGGGCGGGCGAGTCCCGTGATGAAGCACTGAAGCGACGTGTGGTCGTCCTGAAGCCCAGCAATAAGGGCTTCCGACACCTTGCGGTCCTCCTCCGCGGCCGCAATGGCGGCCTTAGCTCGCCCGTCCACTAAGCTTGCTTCTTCTCTCGCCTTCCGCAGTTCGCGCTCGAGGTCGGCGACCCGCTGTTCAGCAGCACCCAGAGCAGACCGCGCCGCCACCAACTCACCAGCAGGGACAAGCTCCTGGCGAGCTTCCTCTGCCTTCGCAGCAACAGCCTGAAGCTCTCTGTTCGCCTCTTGGATGGTGGCCAGCTCCTTCTCAGCACGCTGTTTCGCGGCCAATCGGTCCGCCGACTCATGTTGCAGACCCTGCATATCATCAAAAAGTCAGTAAAAACGAAATTCCTAAGTGCCCACCCGCTAAATTTAGCGCGTGCGCACTCGGGGACTGGCGATCAAGAAAATTCCTAAGTGCCCACCCGCTAAATTTAGTGCGTGCGCACTCGGGGACTGGCGATCAAGAAAATTCCTAAGTGCCCACCCGCTAAATTTAGCGCGTGCGCACTCGGGGACTGGCGATCAAGAAAATTCCTAAGTGCCCACCCGCTAAATTTAGTGCGTGCGCACTCGGGGACTGGCGATCAAGAAAATTCCTAAGTGCCCACCCGCTAAAATTTAGCGCGTGCGCACTCGGGGACTGGATGCGAAAGTAAGAGACAAGAAATTATAAGAATCAAGCCGTTGCAAAGCACCGACCTGATCCTCGGGGACTGGAGGTACCTGGATGGCTGCACCAAGCATGCCATGGAGTTGTATTGCGTCCACGGACGCAAGCAGCGCTGGCGTGTGCCCGCGACGCTGGCCGACTTCAGCATCGGCGGTCCCTGGAGCGAGGCTCGGGGGCGCAGCCCCGCTCGCCGTGGCCGCCTTGGTCACGAAGCGGGGGAAGGTAGCGATCGAGGCACCCGCTCCAAAGGAAGTCGCTTCCTCCGGTCTAGGCAAGGAAACGCCCTCCTTCGTAGACGCGGTGGCTTCCACCGCGGGTCCGGCCGGTGCGACCGCCGTGTCGTCAGAGACAGTGACGATGCCGTCGCCCTTGGCCTTCTTGCTGCCTTCCGCTGAGGCGACGACCTCGTCCGCTTTCCTCTTACGGGAAGGTCCCTCCTCGCTAGCGGCGGAGGGTACCTGAGCCACGGTCGGGTGGCCCATCTTTTTCACTCCGGTCCTGCATATCAATCGAATCAATAAAGGCAATCGAAATAGTTATGAAAGGTAGGAAAGGGTGAAAGCACTCACTTGGCAACTGGGATGAAACGTAGCCCTGTACGAAGGCCGGCCGGTTTTTCCAGTTCGGGGCCCAGTTGGCAACTGAGCCCCAGTTCCAGGACGTCGCGTGCCCAAGACACGGACGGCTTCTTCGTCGTTGAGGCCGCGGTTGGCGCCTCTGGGACACCCGTGGCGGGGGCTTCCTCGCGAATTGGAGCCGCCGCGGCCGGAGCCTCCTTGCGGGGCGAGACCACCACACTCGGAACCTCCCTGCGGGGCGAAGTCGCCGCAGCCGGAGCCTTCCCTAGCCCAGAGACCGGCGCGAATGGCGGAGGCATCGAGGCCAGCGGCACTTCCACGGTCGGCGTGTCTGGTACGGTTGTCGCTGGGGGCGCGCCGTCACCGTCCGAGCTGGGAGCATCGGAGCTGCTCGTCGAGTGCGGCGGCGAGGCCATCCTTGACGGCTTCGTTTTCCTCTTCGGGGGGGCCCTCGCCTCCTTTTCCTTCTTCTTTTTCTTCGAAGGAGTGGCCTGGCGGCGCTAGGTGGTTTCTGGGAGCTCGTCGTCGTCATCATGACGCTCGAGGCTCCTGCTCGCTTCGATTTCGCGCTGACGTTGCCCGCGGGTCTTTCGGACCAGCGGGGTGATTTCCTCTTCGGACTCGTCTTCGTCGTCCTCGTTGCCCTTCGCGGGCGGCGATTCGCTTGTAACCTGGGCGGATGGCCCCGGGCTCTCGTCATCGGAAGGTGGGAGCCACCCTTCCACCACTTGGAACAGCTGTGATAAATACGAAACAGAGTCAGAATTACCGCGACTGCATACGCTGCGACTGCGAACAAGGTAAAGAAATTACCGTCGGAGCCGGACGCTTCGCGGTGTAGGGGGCGACCCCGGCCTGTGCATCCACGTACACCGCCTGGGTGATCTTCTTCAACGCTGGGAGATAGTCCTCCAGCTTCCACTCGTCGAGGCAGGCTTTCGTCGAGTCTCCCCGACCCGTGTACTGATACATGTAGTGGTCGCGTTGGGCGAGCGGAACGAGCCGTCGCCCAAGCCAGCAATTGTACAAGTTTATCGTCTGAAGGCCCTTCTTCTTTAGGCCACGGATGGCCTGGAGCATCTCGTCGACGACCATCCGCTGGTCGTCGGGGAGCTTGCCGACCTGGAGATGGCGCGGCTCGGAACGATTGGCCGAGTACCGCGGGATCGCCGCCTCGTCCTCCGGGGTCGCCTCGGTCACGTAGAACCATGACTTCTTCCAGTCGCTCGCTGCTTTGGCGGGTAGCATCAGATCGAAGAAAGACGCTTTGGATTTGAGCTGGAACGTCAGGCCGCCCGCGGCTAGCATTGGGCCGCCTGCCTCCTCACGGCTGATCCGTCCGTGGAACAGATCTTGCCACAAGGGAAAGTAGGGCCGGCAGCCCAAGTAGCACTCGCAGAACGCCACGAAGATGGCGAGCTGCTCGATGCTGTGGGGACCCAGATCCGAAGGCTGGATCCCGTAGTAGGCGCAAAAACGCCGGAAGAACAAAGACGTGGGAAACCCTAGCCCCCGCTCGAGATGACTGGTGAAACAGACGAATTCCCTCTCTCGCGGGTTTGGGGTCATTTCTCCGGCTGCGGGGATACGCCAACAGCCGGCTCGCAGGATTCCAGCCTCCTCGAAGGAGGCCAGCTGCGCCCTCGTGCACTTGGACCTGCCCCATGGTTCGGTGAGAAGGGCCATAGCCGAGGGGTTGGTTGGAGATCGGAGGATTTCGGGTCGATTGGATCAAGAAGCAAAGGAAAGAGAATGCGCGCACTCGGAAGAAGTGGTGGGCAGTTGGCTCTACGATTGCCTGCCATTCCTCTTATATAGCGAGAGTTACCCGCCAAATCAGGGGGCCGTTACCGCGCGATGATTACGCCGAAAGTTACCGTTGAGTTGCCCTAACGGCTAGTTTGACCACGCCTGACGGTCCAATTCCAGCCACTCAGCTCGCCAGGTCACTCGCCGCGACCGCGTTCCGACAGCTCGACTCGCCCGAGACGTGATTCGGTTCACCGGATTTTCTTCTTCGTACCGGAGCCCGCCGACGATTCGACTGGATGCCTACTTTGGAGCCGCATACTCCTACTGCCAGCAGCCACTTACGCCTAATCGACGACGGCCTCGGGGACTACTGATGGGGATACGCCTACTGGGGTATACTCAGCGGGACGTTTCCGACTGGCTCGAGGGCTGGCGAGTGGGCCTGCAGAACGGCGAGTGGATCAAGGCCCAGCAAGGTACCAGGCGACTGGAAGCTGGAGGCCCAGGCGAGTAGATAGGCCCAGTCGGACTAGGTTAAACGATTACCGAAGCTGTAACCGAATCGGTTGAGATATGTAAACCCTAGGGGAGGTGAGCCTATATAAACCTCCCTATAGGGTGAGTAGAGACACGTTCCCTCATACACCCAAGCGACTCGCCGCCTAGCCGCCGAGCTCGCCCATTGTAAACACCTCCATAATACAATCTAGCAGGAGTAGGTCTTTACCCTCCGGGGGGCCGAACCTGGGTAAAACCCTGTGTCTTTGCCCTCATCTCGCACCGCAGATGGCTGGCCGCCCTTGCCCCTCGTTCTACTACTCGCTGCCGATTGCAGCATCTGCCGTGACCATCCCCACGACAAGCAGCTTTACTTGAGCGAGGAGACTGCCAAACAGATGACGTGGCACAAGAAGGGGAAAAGATACGAGGACGGGCATGGACGGAAGAAGATGGGACATCCATCTGATGGTAAGGCATGGAAGAACTTCGATGACAAATACCCCCAGTGGGCAGAAGAGGCTCGGAATGTTAGAATTGCGATAGCAACAGATGGCTTCAACCCATATGGTATGTTGACGGCCTCGTACAGCTGCTGGCCGGTGTATGTTATTCCGCTCAATCTCCCTCCCGGAGTATTAATGCAACGGAAGACCATGTTTTTGTCGCTGATAATTCCAGGACCTGAGTATCCGGGGAAGAACTTGAGTGTCTACATGCAGCCGATTGTGGATGATTTGAACCACTCTTGGATACACGGGACGTTGACATACGACCGAGCATCAAAGAGAAACTTTTTGATGAAAATTTGGTTACAATATACTATGCATGACATGCCCGGGTACGCCCTAACGTGCGGATGGTGTACAGCTGGTAAGTGGCCATGCCCAGTGTGCAGGCACTGACTTGAGTTCCTTTGGCTAAAGTCGGGTCGCAAATATGTTGCGTTTGACACGAATCGACAGTACCTCAAAAGAAATCATTCGTTCAGAGAAGATAGAAAGAACTTCAAGAAGGGCAAAGTTGTGCATGAAGTAAAAGAGGTACCAAAGTTCGAGGGTGCAGTTGTTGATGCCGAGATACGTGCTCTCGTGCCCGCGGCGCCGGGAACTGGCCATCAATTTGCGGGATATGGTGTAACGCATAATTGGACTCACGTGGCAGCCTTAACGAATCTCGTGTATTACAAGGACCTCGAACTTCCCCATAACATCGATGTGATGCACACCGAAAAGAATGTCGGGGAGTCCCTTTTTCACACAGTCCTGAACATTCCTGGGAAGTCAAAGGATAATGTCAAGGCTAGAGTTGATGTTGAGAAGCTTTGTGATAGGAAGAGATTACACATGCAGCCTCCTAATGTCCGTCGAAAGAATTGGTTGAAGCCGCATGCCTACTACTGCCTTGATAATGTCCAAAAGAAGGAGTCATTTAGGTGGCTCAAATACGTCGTGATGTTCCCTGACGCCTATTGTTCGAATATAAGTAAGGGAGTCAATCTTTTGACGGGACAAGTCAACGGGCTCAAGAGTCACGACTATCATATATGGATTGAGCGGCTGATGCCGGTGATGGTTCGAGGGTATCTCCTCGAAAAAGTATGGCGAGTGCTTGCGGAGTTGAGCCATTTCTTCCGCACCCTCTGTGCTAAGCAGATATGTCCTCTGGTGATTGAGAAGCTGCAAGTTCAGGTGCCGGAGTTGCTATGCAATTTGGAGATGATCTTTCCGCCAGGCTTCTTTACTCCGATGGCACATCTCATTGTGCACCTCGCGAACGAGGCACTATTGGGGGGGCCGGTGCAATTTCGTTGGCAATTTTGTATTGAGAGAGAGTTTAAGTATATTCGAAAGATAACTGGAAACAAAGCCAAGATTGAAGCATGCATAGCTGAAGCAACATGCCTTCGGGAGATGGCAGACGCCGCGACAACCTACTGGCCCGATGATGTTCCCACTATGCATAACCCGGTCTCTCGGTACAATGTCGACCTGCCCAAGAATGACCCCAATCTCGAACTATTCCAATTTCCCGGTGGCAAGGCCGGTAAAGGACTAAAATATAGGTTGCCGAAGGAAGAGAAGGATTGCATAATGCTCTATGTGCTTATGAACATGAAGGAAGTGGTCGATTTCATTAGGTAAAATGGTGAACACCCTATTTCTCTATGCAGCTAGTAACTCGGTCTCCGTCTAATGCTTATTTTCTCCTTCTTAGCGATTTCACGGATGAACAGTGGCCGGGACCGACTGATCCCTCTCCCATGGAGTTGGACACTCTACTGAAAGAGGGTGCTCCCGGAAATAAAAAAAACTTTGTGTCCTGGTTTATCGACACCGGTAAGTTCTTTGCTAACCCACTGGTTATCGCTTTACTTTGCCTCTGGTTGCTAACATGTAGGCACTGGTTGCTAACATGTAGGCAACATGTAGGGAACGGGAGCTTCTGGGAACCGGCACTTTGGCCACGCCTCGCCGGATGGGCGTCAGATCACACCGCTTCATGACCATGGTCCATCTCCTGGCCATTCTGCAGGTGGTTCTCCCGAGCTTCACACTTCTCCTACTCCCTCGCCAGGTGGCTCTTCTGCTGCTTCTACTGGACGCAACCCTCGGCAGAGGTCGCCACTTTTCACCAGGGGAGATCTCGGGTACACCCCGTCTCCTCCAGAGTTGTAGGGATGTGTGATGATGTCGATGATCCTGTATGACTAATGTATGGATGATCTTGTATGACTGATGTTGATACATGTATGGCATATGTGATCTTGTTTCAATTGGTGTGGAATATATATTGCATGGATGTATGGATGATGTATGGATGTATGGATGATGTATGGATGTATGGCTGCTGTGAGTGCTGCTGCTGCTGTAAAAAAATTCAAAAAAAAAACTGTGCATTTGATACGCCGACGGCCTTGCCCTCGGCGTAGGAGGTACGCGTGACCAAATGGTCACGGCTACGCCGACGGCAAGGCCCTCGGCGTAGGGCCAGCCCGCTGCTGCCAGGCCGCTGCGCTGCTTCCACGTGGCAGGCGTACGCCGAGGGGGAGGCCGTCGGCGTAGCAGCTGCGCCAGGCCGCCCGCCTGCCTCCACGTGGCGAGCTTACGCCAAGGGGGAGGCCGTCGGCGTAGCAGCTGCGCCAGGCCGCCCACCAGCCTCCACGTGGCTTGGTACGCCGAGGGTGAGGCCATCGGCGTAGCCGACGCGCCGTTAACTGGCCATGTGACGGCGCGGTCGACGTTCGCCGACGGTCTCTACGCCGACGGGCGCCGTCAGGCCGTCGGTGTTGACCTACGCCGACGGTCTTGTCCTACGCCGACGGCCGCGCCTGCTCCGCCGAGGGAGAGGTCCGCCGAGGACGGTACGCCGAGGGCAGCCGTCGGTGTAGCGTACGCCGAGGGTTTTCCTGGCTACATCGACGGCAATAAGCCCTCGGCATACCGAGCTTCTCCTGTAGTGGTGGTGATAGTAGCAAGCCCCTGAGCTGTGCAGCGAGGTGGGCGTCAAGAAGTTCAAGAGCATCCCCAACAGGAGCATGCCGAGTCCGATCCGCTCGTCGCCTATCCACCACAAAGGCCTCTTCTTCACCAAGTATGTATATATAATTGTTTCACCAACAAATAAACATCGAATCCAAGTGAGAGCTGGTGGTTTCACTTACTCTAATCTTCACCAAGTATGGCAGGGACTCGAGATGGCAAGCCATGCGCAACGTCCTGATCTCCATCTACCAGCCGTCGCACCTGGCAAGCCTCGTCCCGACCATGCAGCCCTACGTGGAGCGTGCCGTCGGCGGCCTTCTCCGCCACGGGGAGGAGATCACCTTCTCCGACCTCTCCCTCAAGCTCTTCACCGACACCATCGGCCAGGTGGCCTTCGGGGTCGACTTTGGCCTCACCAAAGACGACACCGCGGCCGCCAGCAGCCGTGGCTCCGACTTCATCAACAAGCACTTGTACGCCACCACGGCGCTCAAGATGGACCTCTTGGGCTCCCTCTCCATCGTGCTCGGCATGCTGCTGCCGCTGATCCAGGAGCCCGTGCGGCAGATCCTGCTGCGCGCGCCGGGCTCCGCCGACCGCCGGATGGAGGACACCAACATGGACCTGAGGAGGATGCTGGACGGCATCGTGGCGGAGCTGGCCGCCCAGCCGGCGTCCCACAGGGGCACCAAGAACTTCCTCTCCGTGCTGCTCAACGCCAGCGACAGCACCGAGACCATGCGGAAGCTGTTCACGCCGGACTACGTGAGCGCGCTCACCTCCGAGCACCTCATTGCAGGCTAGGCCACCGGCTCCTTCATCCTCTCCAGCCTCGCCTACCTCGTCGCCGCACACCCCGAGGTTGAGGACAAGCTTCTCCGAGAGGTCGACGCTTTTTTTGGGCCACCCAGCATGGACGATGATGACCACATAGGAGTGTGGATTTACCCCTCCTAGGTTGGGCCCCCCGGCACCATCTATACCATTTATTTGTTGGAGATCCGTGCAAAGTCAATGCAGTCAATCGTCTATCCTACATTTATATTTAAGCCCTCCTTCTTTTTGGTATTTCACCCGCAGTCCAGGGGAGAGGATGACCACCCCAACGGCCCACACCAACCCCTAGCCCACGCGGCCAGTTTGTGGTTGGATTCAGTTTGTGGTTTTTCTGAGGCCCTACTTTTCCTTTTGGTTTTTCTTCATATTTGGATCGAGTTCGTGGTTGAATATTTTGTTTGGATTAA
Organism: Avena atlantica; assembly: GCA_910589765.1. Taxonomy (NCBI): domain Eukaryota; kingdom Viridiplantae; phylum Streptophyta; class Magnoliopsida; order Poales; family Poaceae; genus Avena; species Avena atlantica. The sequence goes on from OU342739.1 coordinate 4,441,781, forward strand.
ATTCGTGGTTGAATCTTTATTGAATCTTTTATGGATTTTGTTTAAATTCGTGGATCTGGGCCCCCTATTATTCCTTTATTGAATCTTGATTAAATTCATGGTATAATGTATTATCAAGTTTTTGACACGGATCTTGTATGGATTTTGTTCATGTTTGGATCCTTTCTTTTCATTCGTGCTTGGATCTTGATTTGAGTTTCTTGTTTGGATGAATCTTTTAAAAAGTGATGTTGGAAACGTGTATGAAAAATAACCATATCTAGTTCATGGTTGAAACATGTATTTCCTCTTTCCAGATTCTGTTCGTGGATGAAACTTGTATAATTTCTTGAATGATTTTTAATATCAGATTAAGGTCGTGAGACTACTTGTTTTATCTTGACAGGCGACACATGTATGAAACTGATGTTTGATCTTGCTTGTAGCTAGACTAAATCATGTGTGTAATAATCTACTGAAACTTGTGTGAATCTTTAATATTTTTTGGATTTTGTATGTATGATCTGCACTATATAAATATCCATAAAAAATTGTGCATGTTTCATTTTTAGAATAAAAAATGTCCATAAAAACATTGTTCAATATTCCTGAAATTTTAAGAGAAAAAAGGAGGTGAAAAGGAAAAAGAAACGTGTGTGTAGAATTTCTTTTGATTAAATTTATGAATCTGGAATATTTAGTGAATAATAAATATATATTAATATTTATAAATCTTTAAAATATTTAGTGTACAAGTTCTATGCTTGGCAGAAACAAGTTTGTAAAACATGTGAATCTTGTATGAAACTTCTGAATCTATGATGAAACAAAGTAAGAGTGTCTAAATATTGTTGAATAAAAAGTACAAGAATAAAATTTATCAAATAAGATTGTTCAAAAAACAAATTGTGCATGTTTCATTTTTAGAATAAAAAATGTACATAAAAACATTGTTGAATATTCCTAAAATTTTAAGAGAAAAATGAGGTGAAAAAGAAAAAGAAACGTGTGTGTAGAAAAAATTGTTGTTTAAATTTATGAACCTGGAATGTTTAGTGAATAATAAATATATATTAATATTTATTAATATTTAAAAAAATTAGTGTACAAGTTATGTACTTGGCAAACACAAGTTTGTAAAACATGTGAATCTTGTATGGAACTTACGAATCTAGGATGAAACAAAGTAAGAGTGTCTAAATATTGTTAAATAAAAAGTATAAGAATAAAAATTATTAAATGAAATTGTTAAAAAAAATTATACATGTTTCATTTTTAGAATAAAAAATGTACATAAAAAGTTGAATATTCCTGAAATTTTACAAGAAAACATAAGGTGAAAAAGAAACAGACATTATGCAGATTGTTTGAAGAAAAATGTTCTCGGTATAACATGTGTAGGGTTTTATATAGCAACGAAATATGTATTCTGTTGAAATAATGAGGTGAAAAAGAAACAAACGTTATGCATGTATTTTTTGAAAAAATTATATGAATATCTCGTGGCAGAAACAAGTTTATAAAACGTGTGAATCTTGTATGAAACTTCTGAATTTAGGATAAAACAAAGTAAGAGTGTCTAAATATTATTAAATGAAAAGTAGAAAAATAAAAATTATCAAAAGAGATAGTTGAAAAAATAAATTATGCATGTTTTATTTTCAGAATTAAAAAATACATAAAAAATTGTTGAATATTTCTGAAATTGTACGAGAAAAAATAAGGTGAAAAAGAAACAGGAACATGTAGAAGACTATCAATTGTAAGGAGACAAACAAGCGATTTTTCTTATAATATCCGAAAAGGTTAGGGGTTAGATAGAAAAACTACAGCAGGCCTGAGAGATGAGGTGGGAGGGTTATTTTGTAAAACGCATAGCACGAATCTCCAACAATTCGAGAGTAGAGATGGTGCCGGGGGCCCCTCCTACGGGGGGAATTGCATTGTCCGACCACATAGTGCCTAGCGCTGAGGATCTTCACAACAGTTTCCCCTATGTCGAGCAGGTTCGGATCCTATACTATCTTTGGCTACAGGACACACAGATATATGTATGTATGTATGTATGTATGTATGTATGTATGTATGTATGTCCACGGAAATAGAGGAGAGAGTTTGATCTTTTTTAAACAACAGGTTTTGAAGGAGACGATGAGGTTTTTCTTCGCACTACGGGAATAACTAAATAGGCCGACGGCCTTTTTACGCCGACGGCAAAATATCGGGGCCGTCGACGTAGCTTGACGGGCCGTCGGCCCAGTTTTGCCGTCGGCGTAGAATAAATAGGCCGACGGCCGCCGTCGGCGTAGCCCATTGGGCTAATGGCAGAGCAACGGCGTCAAGTCTACGCCGACGATAGGCCTATGCTGACGGCAAAGCCGTCGGCGTAGCTATTTTTCTTTTTTTGCCACATTAATCTTAGAAAAATCATAACTAAATCATTTAAATGCAGAAAAATACATATAATATATCAAAATTTGCAGAAAAATAAGATATATCTATATAAACTCAAATATTATATATTTTTATTCAAAAAAATACATAAAAAATACAAATACTTTCGTATAACATATTTTTCATTTTCCAAGTGCAAAAAACGGGATGTTTTGTGAAACAACCACCAAAAGAAAGTTTCAAAATGATAATACCACATTTTTCACAAATACTAGACCATATTGAATGGACAATTTCCCAACCTAGAAATCTCAAACCTTTCCGTTCACCTCTCGTGAAAAAGACAAATTTCTGCTGAATCGGTAGGAAATGAGTTAGATTTGAGCTATAGGTACATGATATATTGCTCATGATTTTTTGTAAAAATCATTTTTAGGTTCACAATATGCTATTTCATCAGAGATCTAATGCAAGTTTAGTGAGACTCGTCCCCGAGCTAAGAATCATCATGCCCCTAGATTTAGGAAGTTTGATGATAGTTTGAAATGGGCATAAAAAATTAAAAAAGATCGAAACAATGCAAAACCTTCGCATGGTGTCATATTATATGACATAGTTCCATGGAAAAATACCAGACTTGGTATATTCATTGAGTCTTAAAAAAACCTTCACAAAATGGCCTATCTCAATCGAGGTTTTCTGGATTTCAGGTCAAATGACCAATGTTATTGCTAGAATCGCGATATAGTTTGCGATAATGTGTCCATATTGTGCATGCATGTGTATCATGGGATGGTGAATAATGTTGCAGGAGGAAGTTTTCCTTTTCGTCGCACCAAAAAGCCATTTTTCATTTTCCGAGTGCAAAAAACGGGGTGTTTTTGTGAAGCAACCACCAAAAAAAAGTTTCAAAATGATAATACCACATTTTTAAAAAATACTAGACCATATTTGAAATGGATCGTATGGGCACCTAGAGGGGGGGTGAATAGGTGCTAACCAATTTTTAATACTTTTTCAATTTTAGGCTTGACACAAAGTAAATTCTCTAGATATGCAACTACGAGAATTTCCCTATATGTAACCCTAACTACTAAGCACGTAAAAGAGGAGCGAGGAAACCGTAGTGGAGCACGCGGAGACACAGGTATTTGTTTTACCGCAGTTCCTTCCTTGTTAAGGGAAGTACATCTGCGTTGGAGGGGTGGGCGGTTCTAAGACCACCACGCCACAATAGGCCTCACCCTATTCTCCGATGGATCTCGCCACGAGAGGCCTGATCCATCTTCTCCACTATTGGATCCCTTCTAGGCGGGAACCGGTGCCTTTTACAACACTATCGGGGCACACACCCACAACCGAATTGGGGGCTCCCGGGATGACAACAAGCTGTCACAAAAACAAGGGTTATCAATATAAACAAAAACGAGGATCTAGATCTTTGCAAGAAATACTAGATCGGAGGTTCTCCAAATTAATGGAGAGGAGATGAAGTGCTTGATTGCTGATGATGAAGATCGAGTTCTCCTCCTTCGATTCCCCAAGGGATGGGGCCTTTGGGTGGATCTAGGTGGAGCACTCTTGTATGAAGTTTTTAGATCTGATCTGTTCTTTTTCGAGATGAATCAAGCATTCTGGCAGGAGGGGGATGGCTGGCTTAAATACCCCCTCCCCAGATCTGGCCGTTGCACAACTTTGGGGGCGGATTATCCGCCCCCTGGGAAAACTCCGCCCCAAGGGCGGATTCTCCGGGGGAAACTCCGCCCCCTCTCTGGGGCTTGCGCCTTGGAGAAACTTGGAGAAGATCTTGGGGGGCGGATAATCCGGCCCTCCTGAGGGGCGGATTATCCGGCGAGGCCGGAAAGTCCGGCCAAAACTCCGCCCCCTCTCTGGGGCTTGCGCCTTGGCGATGAGCAGGAGGGGCGGATTATCCGCCCCCCTGAGGGGCCGATTATCCGGCCAGGCCGGAAAGTCCGGCCAATATTCCGCCCCCCTTTCTGGGGCTTGCGCTTGCTTGGGAAGAGGGAGGGGCGGATTATCCGCCCCTGGTGGGGCCAGATTATCCGCCCCCAAAGGCAGAGTTCTGAGCTGCAACACTTCAACACACATTAAAAGATCCTTGGTATTGTTATCTAACACACAAAACACTAGGGATTAAGAAATGTTCTTTCAATATCCCCCTTTTTGGTGTTAGATGACAATACTAGGATTTGCAATGAAACCGACAAGTGCCACCTTAGATAATGAAAGACGCTCCCCCTAGATGCGTGCATATTAAAGATTTGCATTTGAATACAAATACACACACTAGGTAGAACACTACTTTAAGGTTTGGAGAAAAAATGTCATACCACCGGAATATATAGCCAAGGCATACATAGATAATCCCATGAATCCATATGTCATCAAATATGCTCCATAATTCCAGAATTCCATGGGGTCCATGATAGATAAATCCAGAAATCCATGAATACCAAACATAGTACCAAACTTTGGAGTACGACATAGTCTTACACAAACAACCACAAATAGCAAACAAGTTCACGCTAGAAAAGGCACAAGCAAGCAAATGAAAAACGACGACTAAAATCGAAAAGCTTGTGCCCGACCCTTGCAAATCCACGAGACCTAATAGAACTACTTATCCCCCTTTGGCATCGAAACGCCAAAAAGGAAGAAGAGCGATGCTAACGTCCCTGAAGAAAATCCAACGAGACCCATGAAAAACCAACTCTTCTCGAGGAAGAGGGCGGTGGCCGAAGCCACCATGTTGGAGCGCATGGCATGACACCGCGAAGATGTATCTTGAGTTCAAAACCAATGCTCATCGATGACCCACATATCACAAAATGATATTAAGGGAAATGATTTTACTTGCTTTCGGCATTATGGGGGGAGGGTTGGCCCAATCAATTAGGACCACACTCCCCCTATGTCTATGTCCGCATCTAAACCAAATACATGAATAAGAGCAAGTGAGTGTGCAAGAATAGTCAAGCCAAGCTCCTTGAATCTATGATATTTAGCTCATTCCGCAAATAACAAAATCTTGCTTCATCGAGGGGCTTCGTGAAAATATCAGCAAGTTGGTTCTTCGTGCTCACAAAGGACAGAGCAATATCTCCACGAGCAACATGATCCCGAATAAAGTGGTTGCGAATCTCTATATGTTTTGTTCTTGTATGCTGCACAGGATTGTAAGCAATTTTGATAGCACTTTCATTGTCGCATAAAAGAGGCACTTTGTCACAATTGACACCATATTCCTTTAAAGTTTGCCTCATCCATAACAATTGAGTACAAGCACTTGCAGCAGCAACATATTCAGCTTCGGCGGTTGAGAGTGAAATACAATTCTGTTTCTTTGATGACCAACACACTAGAGACCTGCCCAAGAATTGGCATGCACCAGAGGTTGATTTCCTATCATCTTTGTCACCAGCCCAATCTGAATCAGTGTAACCACACAGAGAGAAACTTGAACCCTTGGGATACCATAACCCAAAATTTGGGGAATGAACCAAATATCAGAAGATTCGCTTGACCGCCACTAAGTGGCTTTCTTTAGGAGCGGCTTGGTACCTTGCACACACTCCTACACTTAACACGATATCGGGCCTAGATGCGCAGAGGTAAAGGAGAGAGCCGATCATGGATCGGTATACCTTTTGATCCACATCTTTACCCTTGGGATTGAGCTCAAGATGACACTTTGTTTGCATTGGGGTAGCAACGCCATTGAGATCCGTCATCTTGAACCTTTTGAGCATGTCTTGGATGTACTTAGCTTGATTAATAAAGGTTCCCTCTGTAAGTTGTTTTATTTCAAATCCAAGAAAAAACCTTAGCTCACCCATCATGGACATCTCAAACCTGTCAGTCATAAGCTTTGAAAATTCATCGTTAAAAGCTTGGTTAGTAGAGCCAAAAATAATGTCATCTACATAAAGTTGGCATACAAAAAGCTCCCCATTGACCTTCTTAGTAAAAAGAGTGGGATCGATTTGCCCAACTTCGAATCCACGGTCTAGAAAAAGCTCTTTAAGGTGCTCATACCACGCACGTGGGGCTTGTTTAAGGCCATAGAGCGCCTTATCGAGTTTGTAGACATGGTTCGGAAATTTGGGGTCCTCAAACCCCGGGGGCTGCTTGATGTATACTAACTCATGTAGAGGACCATTAAGGAAAGCGCTCTTAACATCCATTTGTTGTAATTTAAAATTATGATGGGCTGCATATGCAAGAAGGATACGGATGGACTCAAGGCGAGCTACAGGAGCGTAGGTCTCGCCAAAATCAATTCCTTCTACTTGAGAGAATCCTTGAGCCACGAGTCGTGCTTTATTCCTCACAACAATGCCATTTTCATCCTGTTTGTTCTTGAAGATCCACTTGGTGCCGATAACATTGCGGCAATCCTTTGGCTTTTCTACGAGCTTCCAAACTTTGTTGCGTTCGAAGTTGTTTAATTCTTCATGCATTGCAACAACCCAATCGGGGTCTTCGAGAGCATCAAAAACCTTCTTTGGTTCAACCATGGAAATGTGAGCTTGATGATCATAGAAGCTAGCAAGCTCTCGTCGAGTGGATACCCTTCGTCGTAGATCACCAACTACCTTGTCAAGAGTGTGACCTCTTAGTTCAAGGTTGCGATCAGCACGAGCCTTGCGACGAGCTATCCTTATTGTTTCTCGGAGGAGTGGATTCAATTGTTGTATCCTTGTCTTGATTACTGCATTGCCCTTGATCTTGGTCACCGGTACTGCCAGAAGATTGTTGCAGAACATTTTCTTTAGGCCCGGATAATCCGCCCCTTGGAGGGGCCGGACTATCCGGCCTGGGAGATGAAGTACCAGAACCATCTTCCTGAGAAAGCCTGACTGGAGTTGGAGAGCCATGGCCGGATAATCCGTCCCTGGGGGCCGGAGAATCCGGCCTGGGAGCATCAGAGATGTTGATTTCTCCTTCGGATCCCCTGGTACGAGTTGGAGTGCCAGGGGAGGATTGTCCGCCCCTTGGAGGGGGCGGATAATCCGGCCTGGGACTACCATCTTGTCCAGGAGACTGATGATCTTCAGCAGGTTGCGGTGTTGGTGCAGAGTTTTCTCCAACCGTAGGAGCTTGTTGATCTTGTGAAGATGAGGGCTCCACTTGAGTGGAGCATTGTCCTTCCCGATCCGCCACAAGGGGTTCCTCAATGGGGCGGAAAAATCCCACGCCCATTCTTCTTATGGCATCTTGGGGTATTTCAACATCTGCATCACAAACATCAACTTGCCCTACAAAGGAGCCGTTATTTTCATCGAACTCCACACTACAAGATTCTACAACAATCCCAGTGAGCTTGTTGTAGACTCTATAAGTGTGGGATTCGGCACCGTAACCAACAAATATACCCTCTAAAGCCTTGGATTCAAATTTTGACAAACGGACACCTTTAATAAGAAAGAAACACTTACACCCGAATACCCTGAAGTATGAGATGTTGGGTTTGTTGCCGGTAAGTATTTCATATGGGGTCTTGTCCAAGATCTTCCGAAGGTAAAGCCGGTTTGATGAGTGACAAGCAGTGGATATGGCTTCAGCCCAAAAATTATAAGGAGACTTAAATTCAGCTAGCATAGATCTTGCCATATCCATCAAAGTCCGGTTCTTCCTCTCGGCTACACCATTTTGTTGAGGGGTGTACGCAGCGGAATATTGGTGTCTAATCCCCTCTTCGCTAAGAAACTCGTTTAAAGTGTAGTTCTTGAATTCTGTGCCGTTGTCACTTCTAATTGCCAAGATGGGAACATTGTGTTGACGTTGAACTTCATTGGCAAAGTCGATGACAGTTTGTTGAGTCTCACTTTTCATCTTGAAGAAATATACCCATGTATATCTTGAGTAATCATCGACGATGACCAAGCAATATTTCTTCCCACCAAGACTTGCATGAGAAGGAGGTCCAAATAAATCCACATGGAGTAATTCCAAGATCCTCTTCGATGACACAATAGTCTTCCTCTTGTGGGGAGAATCATGCATTTTTCCTTCAACACAGGCCCTGCAAACACGATCTTTGGCAAAAGAGACATTGTCCTTTAGTCCAAGAATGTGGCCACCCTTTTGGAGACTTTGCAAAGTTCTCATGTTGACATGGGCTAAACGGCGATGCCATAGCCAGCCCACGTCGGCCTTTCCGAATAGACACATCGGACCCGAAGTGGTTTTCCCCGAGAAGTCCACCACATACAGGTCATTTTCGATGTATCCAACGAAAGCGACCTTTAGAGACTTGCTCCATAAGAGTACCACCAAATCATCATCGATAAAAACAGCAAAACCCATCTTGCCAAGGGCACGAACAGAAAGAAGATTGTAGCCAAGGGTCTCAACAAGCATGACGTGCACGAGAGAGATATCGTGGGCAAACACAACCTTGCCAAGACCCAATACCTGAGATTTAGACTTATCACCATAGGAGACTGTGATATTATCAAGATTTGGACGCATCTCCGTGATGATCTCCTTGCTTCCGGTCATATGACTAGTGCAGCCACTATCCAGCACCCATTTCGACCCACCGGAAGCATAGCCCTGCAAAAAAATTACTTCTTGGTTTTAGGGACCCATTTTTCAATGGGCCCTTTCATGTTAGTAACAAGGGTCTTTGGGACCCAAATAGACCAAGCAATATATTCATCAAAAGGACCAACATAATAAGCATAAACATCGCCATAATCATCACAAAAGAGTTCATAATTCGGATTGTGAGACCCTGCAAAACCAATATTATTAGTCTTGTCTTTTGTGACAACCTTCTCAGCAGTGCTTGTCTTTAATTGCACATTCTTGGTCTTGTTCTTCTTGGTTTTCTTCTTCTTGGACTTGGTGACATACCCAAGTCCCTCTTTACCATGATTTGACCTTTGCTTGTTAAGGACTTCATCAAGCACACCTTTTTCCTTTGTAGTGATGTCCTTGATCACTCCTTTTTCCACATTAGCATTTTTCTTGTTACTATATGTTGAGTTGGACGAGCTAGGAGTATCATATTCGGCCAATCGACTTTGAAGCTGATCATGTGACTCATTGAGGATAGAGAACTCGTTTTTCAACGCCTTGTGAGCATTGTCAAGTTTCTCCAATTCCTCGGAGAGTCTATCATGAGCAGCCCCAAAGTCAATCCTTTCCTTCTTTAACTTCTTTGCCTTGGTGACCGCATTGTCACGTTCCTTAACGAGTTTAGTCACAATTTCTTCATGTGACTCTTCCATAGACTCAAGCCTCTCTTCAAGAGAGACCCGAGCTTCTTCTTCTTCTTCAAGGGCATTTTTTAGGGATGCAATTTCCATTGCATCCTCCCTTTCAATTCTGCCCTTTTCTTCGAGGAGTGCTTCGTTTTGGGCCAACTGATCCATAAGAGCCTCAAATTGAACTTTGTGCTCACCTTGCAGGTTAGTATAGAAATAATCCAAGGCAATAATCTCTTCTTTAACCTTAAGACTAGCAGGATCATCCATGTCTATCATAGCCTTGGGAAAGGAAGAGTTAGAAGAAGTTACCTCGGAGCTTCTTGCCATGAGACAGGTAGGATTCTTGTTGATGATGTTTTCGTTTGGAGAGTCGAAGAGTGATGTTGATGTAGATGTGGTGGCTATAGCAGCCACCTCTTGAGAGCTATCGTCCTCGTCCTCATCTTCACTCCCCGATGAATATTCTTCTTGAGCTACTAGAACAATCTTTGGTTGCTTCTTGAAAGGAGCATTTTTCTTTACCAACTGTTTCTTACGTGGAGCTTTTGATTTGTCCTTGAAAATGAGTCTTCCACCATTATCCTCTCTACTTTGATATGGACACTCAGCTACGAAGTGCAGCCGGTCACCACAATTAAAGCAAGTTCTCAGCTTGGGACCATTTTCTTTTCTTCCATAGGCTCCACTTTTGCGATCTAGTTCAGCTTTAGCCTTGGCTGGATCTTTCCAAAAGTTTCTTGCATAAAGAGCCAAGTATTGTCCGTGGATCCTTTTTATATCTTCGGGACAGTCCAGGCCTTCTACCGCATATTCATCATGATCAATCACACTAGTCTTCAAAGCCATGTTGACCCCCTTTTGCATCCCCATAGCTCGAGCACGAGCATCTTCGGCATTCTTGGCAGCCACTTTGAATGCGGCCATTTCTTGCATTACCTCATTGGATGACATGAGGTGATAATTATGCCTACCTTGGAGACTTTTCAAATCTGTGGGCTCAAATGGCATAAGAGCACTAACATACTTGCGCTTGATCCAAGCATCATCAACATGAGCTGCGCCGTGGTTTCTGAAGGTTGTAGCTATTGCCTTGAGCCTCCTATACATGTCCTTGTGGTCTTCTCCATCCAGCATATAAAATCCTTCAGCTTCATTGCTCAAGGCATCATATCTATTCCTTATCATACTTTCATTTCCGATGAAGAGCTCGGTAAGGACATCCCAAGCTTCTTTAGCTGTGCTAAGATGCTGAATGTGTGGCATGTCTTTATCACCCACACCAAGTTGTATCATGTGTAGAGCTGTAGCATTGAGTTGGCTATCGACCACTTCTCTCCTTGTGAGATTGTTAGGATTTCCAACGTGAAGACCATTTTTGATGATCTTCCACAACTCTATGGAGGAACTGCACACATGAGATTTCATCAAAAATTTCCATTGAGAGAAAGTAGAAGCTGATAGTTTGGGTGGATCACCCCTATTATGTATGTGTGGGTGAGGAATAGGCGGATCAGGGGAATACACATGAGAAACCTCATTGTATCCATCCTTACCGCTATCCTTTTTCGAGGAGGAGCTCTTACTAGTATCATCACCTACCACTTCGTTATCTTTGGAAACAGTTTTACCCGTTTCCTTGGACTGCGGAGTGGTATCCTCAGAGTTAGATGGAGGTGATGCTGCGGATGTGGAGAGACGCATTATCAATTGACGCATCTCTTCCATCTTAGCCTCCATTGAACTCACCAAGGTTGTTTCCAACGTCTTGAGATCGTTCATGGTGACTACCTCCGGAGCATCACTCCCATCTCCCTTGGAACCCATACTTCTCTTAGGCGGTTAAGCCCGAAATAAGAGCCGAGGCTCTGATACCAATTGAAATGGATCGTATGGGCACCTAGAGGGGGGGGTGAATAGGTGCTAACCAATTTTTAATACTTTTTCAATTTTAGGCTTGACACAAAGTAAATTCTCTAGATATGAAACTACGAGAATTTCCCTATATGTAACCCTAACTACTAAGCACGTAAAAGAGGAGCGAGGAAACCGTAGTGGAGCACGCGGAGACACAGGGATTTGTTTTACCGCAGTTCCTTCCTTGTTAAGGGAAGTACATCTGCGTTGGAGGGGTGGGCGGTTCTAAGACCACCACGCCACAATAGGCCTCACCCTATTCTCCGATGGATCTCGCCACGAGAGGCCTGATCCACCTTCTCCACTATTGGATCCCTTCGAGGCGGGAACCGGTGCCTTTTACAACACTATCGGGGCACACACCCACAACCGAATTGGGGGCTCCCGGGATGACAACAAGCTGTCACAAAAACAAGGGTTATCAATATAAACAAAAACGAGGATCTAGATCTTTGCAAGAAATACTAGATCGGAGGTTCTCCAAATTAATGGAGAGGAGATGAAGCGCTTGATTGCTGATGATGAAGATCGAGTTCTCCTCCTTCGGTTCCCCAAGGGATGGGGCCTTTGGGTGGATCTAGGTGGAGCACTCTTGTATGAAGTTTTTAGATCTGATCTGTTCTTTTTCGAGATGAATCAAGCATTCTGGCAGGAGGGGGATGGCTGGCTTAAATACCCCCTCCCCAGATCTGGCCGTTGCACAACTTTGGGGGCGGATTATCCGCCCCCCACTTGGGGCGGATTATCCGCCCCCTGGGAAAACTCCGCCCCAAGGGCGGATTCTCCGGGGGAAACTCCGCCCCCTCTCTGGGGCTTGCGCCTTTGAGAAACTTGGAGAAGATCTTGGGGGGGCGGATAATCCGGCCCCCCTGAGGGGCGGATTATCCGGCGAGGCCGGAAAGTCCGGCCAAAACTCCGCCCCCTCTCTGGGGCTTGCGCCTTGGCGATGAGCAGGAGGGGCGGATTATCCGCCCCCCTGAGGGGCGGATTATCCGGCCAGGCCGGAAAGTCCGGCCAATATTCCGCCCCCCCTTCTGGGGCTTGCGCTTGCTTGGGCAGAGGGAGGGGCGGATTATCCGCCCCTGGTGGGGCCGGATTATCCGCCCCCAAAGGCAGAGTTCTGAGCTGCAACACTTCAACACACATTAAAAGATCCTTGGTATTGTTATCTAACACACAAAACACTAGGGATTAAGAAATGTTCTTTCAATATTGAATGGACAATTTCCCAACCTAGGAATCTCAAACCTTTCCACTCACCTCTTGTGAAAAAGACAAATTCCTGCTGAATCGGTAGGAAATGAGTTAGATTTGAACTACACGTACATGATATATTGCTCATGATTTTTTGTAAAAATCATTTTTAGGTTCACAATATGCTATTTCATCAGAGATCTAATGCAAGTTTAGTGAGACTCGTCCCCGAGCTAAGAATCATCATGCCCCTAGATTTAGGAAGTTTGATGATAGTTCGAAATGGGCATAAAAAATTAAAAAACGATCGAAACAATGCAAAACATTCGCGTGGTGTCATATTATATGACATAGTTCCATGGAAAAATACCAGACTTGGTATATTCATTGAGTATTAAAAAAACCTTCACAAAATGGCCTATCTCAATCGAGGTTTTCTGGATTTCAGGTCAAATAACCAATGTTATTGCTATAATCAAGTTATAGTTTGCGATAATGTGTCCATATTTGTATCATTTGATGGTGAACAATGTTTTAGGAGGAAGTTTTTCTTTTCGTCGCACCGAAAAGCCATTTTTCATTTTCCGAGTGCAAAAAATGGGGTGTTTCATGAATCTTGACATCGTTTTAGTTGGTCTAATATTTAAAAGTTATGATATATAATTAAATAGATGATAGGGATGTCATATTTGGATTCCTCTCATTTTTTTAATCGATTTGGATATATTATTGTCGAATTGTGATTTACGGATTTATATATATGAATTATTCAAATTTAAATAAAAATACAAAATAAATAAAATTTATTTTATTTTTATTTGAATTCAAGATTATTATTACTTATTTATTTTTGTTTACTCAAAAAATTGTATGGAATGTAAAAAAACAAACATGTCTAACATTATAGTGTAATGGTTAATAGGTTTAATATGATAATATTCACAACAAGTTCTAGTTTCTTTGTCGGAAGCTCATGTGGAAGGAACGAAGAAGTTAAGCGTGTTGGGGTTGGAGTAGTATTAGGATGGGTGACCGGTTGGAAAGTTTGACTAATTGTGCAATTTGATTTGAGACTAAGTATACTTAGAATTAAAAATGTCCATGTGAGATTAACAAGTTAAACAATACAAAAATGTTAAAAAATTTGAAAAAAAAATTGAAAAAAAAATTTGAAATTTTTTTTTGAAAAAATTTAGGCCGACGGTAAAGCCGCCGACGTAGCCAAAAGACCGTTAGTCATCTAGGTGGGCCCCATATGGTCTACGCCGACGGCTTTTCTATGCCGATAGGAGGAGAGGCTACGCCTACGGGGGGCTGTACGCCACGGCAGCCGTCGGTCCAGCCTACGTCAACGGTATTTAGGGCCTACGCCGACGGGACCCGGCCGTCGGCGTATTCAGCTTCTCCTGTAGTGTCGTGTACCCGCTAATTGCTAGGGAAGCATGTGAGGATGTTGAAATTGGAGGCTATTTCCTACCAAAGGTATATATATACTTTTCAAGTTTTAATTTGCAAAAAACAATATTGCCTCCAAGTCAAAAATTGATTTTCATTACTCCCTCTAATCCATATATTGTCGCAGAAATTGATGTATCTAGAATATTTTTAGTGTTAGATACTTGCAATCCAGTGATAATTAATATGGATCGAAAGAAGTATCATATATAAATATATAAGAGATAAATTGTATTAGCCCTCCTAATGAGGAAAATGGATATCCACGGCACATGGGTGTGGATGGCGCCAGGCGTTCTAGCAAGAGACCCAAAGCAGTTCCCGGACCCCGATGTGTTTCGGCCCGAGAGGTTCGACCCCGAGAGCGAGGAATGTAAGAGGAGGCACCCTTACGCGTTCATCCCCTTTGGCATTGGACCTCGGGTATGCATCGGACAAAAGTTCTCCATCCAGCAGCTCAAGCTCGTCGTCGTCCACCTCTATCGCCGCTATGTCTTCAGGCACTCACCTAGTATGGAGACCCCCCTTGAGTTCCAATTCTCCACCGTCGTCAACTTCAAGCACGGCGTGAAGCTCTAAGTCGTCTGCAGGAACAAAAAATGATTCATTTGGTACAAGTTGTCCATATAGTACAAAGCATCACTGTTGATTGATACGTGCTGTCAATTGCGAAAAACTACATGTACTTGCTTTTGTGCCGTGTCACGGTAATAATGGTGTTGCCATTGGGAAGTCCAACTGACTCACTTCTCAAATCTATATTTTCCGTCTGAATTCTTTTTTTCGGTTTTGCCCTCACATGTTCGTTCATAGACTGCCACCGCCGAGTGCGGTCAGCACCGACGGTTCGTTCCTCTCTCTTTCTCTCCCCTCCACATGACCTTATCGCCAGCGACCATTGCCGTCCGCGAGAAGGAGGAACACCGTCGTGGAATCTTGTTATGCGCCGCGCCGCGCTGTAGGCCGCACTATCGAGCTGCAGGCCTGCCCGCATCGTCAAAGGGAAGGGGAGGGCAACAGCCGCCGCGCCCTCGAGGTACTCCGGTGAATGGGGTGCGAGGCCACCAGCGATGAGGTTGTGCTCTGGTGAGAGGTGACTCGGGAAAAGTACAATGGAGCTATGTGATGAGTTCAGGGAAAGACTATGTGTTGCTCCTCATCTAGATCCATATATTCTGAATTTCCGATTGCACCTGATTCTGAATTTTGGCTGCACACGGTTGTAAACAAGAGCAAAATCGTGAGCTTCACAAATTTAGACTTCGACTCCTCAATCATCTCCAGGCTTCATAATCTCTGATTTATTTACAAGCATCTAGAGGGTTTTGGGCTCAGAGCACACTTTTCTAAAGATGAGTAGACCTGTGCGGAAGGTTATTTGTCTTGGGAATCAATGACATACTATTTCGCTTAGTCTGGACTCCGTCCCCAAAGTCCACCGCCGGTTCAACCCTTGCTACCTTTCGCCCCTGTACTCCGTCGTCGCCGCTCGACGAGAAGGAGATCACAATGGTCTTCGAGAAGCTGACGAGGTTCAACGGCCTGGAGCTGAGTGGCCCTCCATGGAGGGCCTGACCCAAAGCCCAGCTGCTAATGCCCCTGACACCACAAGAACTGTGTATTCTACACCTCCGAGTCGCTATAGGTACGCACCGCCTTTAGGGTGGGCACACCCATCAGGAAGTTCACCTACGGCGGCGCCTTTCACCTCAACGTCCGCGCGTTCAACCTCCTCGCCGTCCATGCGCGCCGGCGCGTCTGGCTCAAGCCCGACTCCAAGCGATTCTTCCCCTTCGAGAACTCGGTGCCCAAGTCCGCCCTCGTGCATCACTAAGAACACCAAGTCCAGCGATGGCGTTGTAATCATGTCCATGGCGGATGTGCCTCTTAGGTTTGGGGTCGCTGGAAGGGGCGCCCAGGACTCGAGGAAAGCCGGCACCAACGCGGTGGTGGTTTTGCACCAGTCTGACGCAGGTGAGTACCTCCGCAAGGAGGAGGAGCTCGAGGTTAGGCTTGGATGTTACCAAGATTTATCACGGTTACTCAGAAATCCCAAGTGGTTACCCAACAAATTTAAAAATTCAATTTCTTTTAGAGATGTCTAATAGATTGTGTAAGATCAATTTTTTGCGACATATTGTCTATTTATCCATATTAAGAAATTTAAATTAAAAAAATTCAAAAAAACTCAATTTTTTTGGTTCGGTTACTCGGTTTCCCGAGGATGCTCGGGATATCCGGTTACGGACGGTGACCAAATTCTTGTGTATGTTACTGATTGGATCATAATAGAGACCCATTGTCTTGCTACATGTACGATAGTATGAGGTTTCATGCATATGATGTACTGAATGATTAATTGGTTTTTATGCGATGACATGTTTGTGTTGATTATCATTAATTGTGTTAGTCCTTATATGCTTAATACTTATTGTCTGATCCTAGATTTGATCTTTCACAATACGATACTTGATGTCAATGTGTTTGATAGCACCACTTGACTTGTTCTTACTCAAATATATTACTACGGATTGATTGTCACAGAAAAGAGTGAGTGGCTCATATATACTGTCAATCACCCTTAAACCTGGAATCTTCAGCCATACTGCCTGCCTAAACTCTGCATGCATTGTTGACGATGCAATAACACTTTACTTGGTGCTTTTCCAAGAAATAGCTCCTTCTGCTAGGGTGAATATGCAACCCGATGAGGATTTCTTAGTGTCAACACACCCCACAAAATCAGCATCTGAATAACCCACCACCTCGAGGTTATCAGTTCTCTTACATGTGAGCATGAGGCCTTTAGTGTCTTGTAAATAACGCAAGACTTTCTTAGCAGCCTTCCAGTGATCCAACCCTAGATTGGACTGATATCTTTCAAGCATCTCGGTTATGAATGCTAAGTCAGGGCAAGTGCAAACTTGTGCATATATTATACCTCCAATAATTCAAGCATAAGAAATTGACTTCATCTGCACAGATTCAGAATCATTACTTCAGCACTAGAAAGTCCCAGACTTATCACCCTTGACAATAGGAGCAGGCGAGGCTGAGCATTTATGCATGTTGAACTTTTTGAGTACTTCCTCAATATATGCTCTTTGTGATAGCCCCAATATTCCTCTGAATCTATCTCGGTGAATTTGAATTCCTAAGACATAAGCGGCTTCACCAAGATCATTCATGACAAACTTTGAAGAGAGAAACCTTTTTTGTTTCCAGCAGCATATTCTTATCGCTACTAGCTAAGAGTATGTCATCAACATACAGTATCAACAAATTAAAACTGCTCCCCCTGAACTTCACATAAATACAATGTCCAATTCATTCTCTTTGAAACCAAAAAATCTTTTTGACTTGATCAAACTTGAAGTACCATTTCCTTGAGGCTTGCTTTAATCCATAAATGGAATTTTTAAGACGACATCCTAAATGTTCCTTTCCTTCCATAAAAAACCTTCTGGTTGAGACATGTAAACATCCTCATGTAAGTCACCATTCAGAAATGCCGTTTGACATCCATCTGATGCAAATCTAGATCATAATGAGCCACAAGTGCCATAATACTTCTGAACAAGTCCTTAGAGGAGAGAAGTGAAAAAGTCTCATTATAATAAATACCTTCTCTTTGAGTGAATCCCTTAGCCACAAGCCTTGCTTTGGACCTTTCGATATCACCTTTGGAGTCACGTTTGTGTAGGGGTTCGTAGCATGGAAAACAAAAAATTTCTACCGCATGCATACAAACAAGCCAAGATCTATCTACTAGATTGTTGCAACGAGTCGATAGAATCACTCACCCTCGAAGATTCCAAAGCGGTTAATGAGAGCAGATTCTCGTGGGTGATGTAGTCGTACACTTGCCGATCTCAAGATCGCGTAGACGATCATTCCGGCGTTGTGTTTTGGCAGCGCTTCCGCAGTCGGTCACACGTTCGGTACTCGATGAAGACCTTCCTCTCCCTTGTTCCAGCAGACAGCGGAGATTGTAGTTCTCCCCTCGCAATTCTAGCAGCACGACGGCGTCGTGTCGGAAGCAGAGGGATAATCCCGCAGGGCTTCGCCTAAGCCAGTGCGAGTTATGGTGGATCTAGGGTTTCTCGGTGATCTTGGGTTTAGAAGACCGGGAGGAGGAGGAGGTGTCGGCGGTAGCTAGGGCGGCGGCGGCTTGCGGCGGTGGAGGCGCAAGGGGAGGGTTTGCTTGGTTGTGTTTGGGGCAGCCCTCCCCCTCTATTTATGAGAGGGGAGGCAGCCTTGGGAGGGGAGGGTTTGAATCCAAACCCAAACCCAAGTTGGATTGAAAGGACTCTTTTCTTCTTCCACTAGGAAACCATTGTTCCAGTTTGACTTTTCAAACCTCCAGTTTGACTTTCAATTTAGAGCTTTAATTCTCTCTTGCAAATGCCCAAACCAAGTGACCTAGGATATGATCCAATCATTCCACTTACCCATGCCACATTCATGTTCCATTCCCCTTCCGGTCTGGTGAACCTTCTAGAACCTTCTAGAACATCGGAATCTTTCCCGAACTCCGGAATCGGACTTTCCTTATATGAATCTTATTCTCCGGACCATTCCAGATCTCCTCGTGATATCCCGGATCCCATACGATACTCTAAACAACATTCAGTATCCCTACTTACATTCCATATCTACTAAACAACATCGAATCCTTAAGTGTGTCTCCCTACGGTTCGTGAATTATGCGGACATGACCGAGACACTTCTCCGATCAATAACCAATAGAGGAATCTAGAAATTCATATGGCTCCCACAAATTTCAACGATTACTTTGTGATCAAATGAACTGAAGGGTTTCGCAGCATAGTAAATCAAAAAAATTCTACGGATGCGAACGGGAAAGCCAAGATCTAATCTAGGAGATGCAAACAACGAGGGGGATAGATGAGATCTTCATACCCTTGAAGATTCGTACAGCGGAACATTCAACGGAACGTGGTTGATGTAGTCGTACTAGCTTCTCCTCCTCGCGATCCGATCTGATCCAACACCGCAAGTGGCGATGCCTCCGAGAGATGCACACGTATGGCACCTAGACGTCTCCTCCTTCCTCGGTCCAGCAAGTGGGGTGGAGAGATAGATTGGATCTACAGCACGACGGCGTGGTGCAAAGGTGGAGAGTTTCTGCGGCAGGGCTTCGCCTACGCATAGTCGGGAGAGAGAGATCTGGGGGGTAGCAGTATGGCGGCTAGGGTTGAAGGAGTGGGGGAGGAGGGCTGTGCCCCTGCCCTCTATATATAGGGGGCTGTTCAGCCCCCTTGGCCCCTCCTCCAAGCCCTAGGGCGGCGGCCCCAAGGGTTGGAGTGGGGGGCAAGTTTTCCCCCTCCTTCTAGAAGCTCTCCCTAGGGTTTCCCCTAGGGCTTGGCCGGCTGGGCCTATGGGGCCTTGTGCCCCTGGCCCAATGTGGCCAGGGCACTCCCTCGTAGGCCCACGCCCCCTCCCGACAAGTGGGGCCACGTTGGTCCCACTCCAGAAGGTTCTAGAAGCTTCCGGTACAATACCGAACAATCCGAAGCAATTCCGAAATCCAAAAACTTCTTTTCCTTATATGAATCTTATTCTCCAGACCATTCCGGAACCTCTCGTGATGTCCTGGATCTCATCCGAGACTCCGAACAAAAACTCATAAACCAATTATCCATTCCATCCTAGCGTCAAGACACGTTAAGTGTGTGACCCTACGGGTTCGAGAATATGTAGACATGATCTTCTATCAATAATCAACAGCGGGGTCTAGAAACCCATATTGACTCCCACACATTCATCGATGATCATATCGGATGAACCACGATGCCAGGATTCAATTAATCCCATATATATATATTCCCATCGTCTCACGATATTTTACTTGCCCGAGATTCGATCGTCGGTATCGGCATACCTAGTCCAATTTCGTTCACAGCAAGTACTTTACTCGTTCCGTAATCCGATATCACTTTGTGATTAACTCCTTAGCCACGTGCTTGAAAGCAGTGTTGATATCGATTATCGAGTGGGCCCGAAGTATATCTCTCCGACTTGGGAGGGACAAATCCCATCTCGATACATACAACCCAACAAGTACTTTCCGATCACCTGAGAGACACCTTTATGATCACCCTCTCATAGGATGACGTTTGATGACCTCAAAGCTTTCTTCCGATACCAGGGAGTTGCATTATCTCATGGTCTAATGAATACAATATTTGCGATAAGAAAAAGCTTCGCAAAGATGAACATGATGACACGATCTAATTGCTCTGCTTGATTTGGGTCTGTCCATCATATCATTCTCCCAATGATATGATCTCATTATTAATCGACAACTCATGTCCATGGTTAGGAAACCTTAACCATCATTAATCAATGATCTAGTCCATAGAGGCATACTAGGGACACGGTGTTGTTCATAAACCACACAAGTATCAAAGTTTTCGCTTAATAAAATTCTAGCATGGAATATAAACTTTATCATGAATAAGAATAATAATAATAACATCTTTATTATTGCCTCTAGGGCATAATTCCAACAGTCTCCCACTTGCACTAGAGTCAATAATCTAGTTTACATCTAGCAACAACCTAACACCCATGGCACTAAGGTGTTGATCATGTTTTGCTCGTGGAAGAGGTTTAGTCAACGGATCTGCGACATTCAGATCCGTATGTACTTTGCTAATCTTCAGATCTCCATCTGTTATATAATCTCGAATTATATGAAACTTGCGGTTGATATGCTTGGTCTTTCGATGATATCTTGGTTGCCAGTGCTATGGCGCCAGTGTTGTCACACAATATATCTAGTGGGTACAAGGCACTTGGAACCACACCAAGCTCAGTGATGAAGTTCTTGATCCAAACTCCTTCACTTGTCGCTTCTACAGCAGCCATGTATTCCGCTTCTACTATAGAGCGCGCGATCACGCTTTGCTTGCAGCTTCTCCAGCTCACAGCTCCTCCATTCAAAATATAAATGTATCCCGTCTGAGATTTAGAATCATCCTTGTCGGTGTTGAAACTAGCGTCGACGTAACCTTTTACGACGAGCTGTTCATCACCTCCATAGACTAAGAACATTTCTTTAGTCCTATTTAAATACTTTAGGATGTTCTTCACGGCTGTCCAGTGTTCCACTCCTGGATCACTTTGGTATCTGCTCGTCAAACTAAGATCATTGTACACATCCGGTCTAGTACACAACATGGCATACAAGATAGAACCTATGGCCAATGCATAAGTCTCTTTGCTCATAGCTTATCTATCGTTTACCGTAGCTGGACACTGAGCCTTGCTCAATATCTTACCTGACAACATAGGCACTGAACCTTTCTTTGCCTTATCCATTCTGAACCTTTTCAGAACTTTGTCTAGGTATGTACTTTGGCTTAAAGCTATCAAGCGTCTTTGTCTATCTCTATAGATTTTGATGCCCAATATATAAGCATATTTCCCTAGGTCTTTCATTGAAAAACATTTGTTCAAATAACTCTTCACATCGTTAAGCATGTCAATGTCATTTCTGATAATCAATATGTCATCCACATATAGTACCAAAAATGTCAAAGAGCTCACACTCACTTTCTTGTAGATACAAGCTTCGTAGCAATTTGGAACAAATCCAAAGCTCTTGATCACTTGATCAAAACGAAGGTTCCAACTCCGAGATGCTTGCTTCAGTCCATAAATGGAACGCTGAAGTTTGCACACCTTATCAGCATCCTTAGGATCGACAAAACCTCCGGGTTGCATCATATACAACTCTTCATCAATGTTGCCATTGAGGAACGCAGTCTTGACATCCATCTGCCATATTTCATAATCATGAAACGCAGCAATTGCTAATAAAATCCGAATGGACTTAAACATCGCTACGGGAGAGAAAGTCTCATCGTAGTCAACACCTTGAACTTGTCGAAAACCTTTCGCGACAAGCCGTGCTTTATAGACAATAACATTACCATCCTCGTCCGTTTCCTTCTTAAAAATCCATTTGCACTCAATGGCCTTTCGGTCGCTAGGAGGGTCTACCAAAGTCCATACTTGGTTTTCTCTCATGGATCCCAATTCAGATTTCATGGCCTCTAGCCATTTCTCAGAGTCTGGGCTCATCATTGCTTCCTCATAGTTCGCAGGTTCACTGTTGTCTACTAACAAGACAGTTAAGACAGGGTTGACGTACCACTCAGGAGGGGCACGCGACCTTGTCGACCTGCGACGTTCAGTAGTAGCATCGTCCGAAGCTTCATGATCCTTGTCATTAGCTTCCTCTATTGTTGGTGCAGACGGCACTGGAACAATTTCAGGTGCTGCGCTACTCTCCAACACAAGAGAAGGTTAAATAACCTCGTCTAGCTCCACTTTCCTCCCACTCACTTCTTTCAAGAGAAACTCTTTCTCAAGAAAGGATCCGTTCTTTGCGACAAACACTTTGCCTTTGGATCTGTGATAGAAGGTATACACAATCGTTTCCTTAGGGTATCCTATGAAGATGCATTTCTCCGCGTTGGTTTCGAGCTTGTCCGGCATCAACTTCTTGACATAAGCTTCGCATCCCCAAACTTTAAGAAACGACAACTTAGGTTTAGCACCAAACCACAATTCATACGGTGTCGTCTCAACGGATTTAGATGGTGCCCTATTTAAAGTGAATGCTGCGTTTTCTAATGCATAACGCCAAAATGATAACGGCAAATCTGTAAGAGACATCATTGATCGCACCATATCTAATAGAGTTCGATTCCGGCGTTCAGACACACCATTGCGCTGTGGTGTTCCGGGTGGCGTGAGTTGAGAAACGATTCCGCTTGCTTTAAGATGCGTGAGAAAATCATAACTCAAATATTCACCTCCACGATCGGATCGTAGAAATTTAATTTTCCTGTTACGATGGTTTTCCACTTCATTCTGAAATTCTTTGAACTTTTCAAATGTTTCAGATTTATGTTTCATTAAATAGATATACCCATATCTACTTAAGTCATCAGTAAAAGTGAGAAAATAGCGATAACCACCGCGTGTCGAAACACTCATTGGTCCGCATACATCCGTATGTATGATTTCCAACAAGTCCGTTGCTCGCTCCATTATTCTGGAGAACGGGGTTTTGATCATCTTGCCCATGAGGCATGGTTCGCACGTGTCAAATGATTCAAAATCAAGAGACTCCAAAAGTCCATCAGAATGGAGTTTCTTCATGCGTTTTACACCAATATGACCTAGATGGCAGTGCCACAAATAAGTCGTATTATCACTATCTACCTTGCATCTCTTAGCCTCAATGTTATGGATGTGTGTTTCATTGCTTTCGAGATTCAGAAGAAATAAACCATTCACAGCAGGTGCATGACCATAAAAGATGTTACTCATATAAATAGAACAACCATTATTCTCCGATTTAAATGAATAGCCGTCCTGCAATAAACACGATCCAGATATGATGTTCATGCTCAACGCATGCACATAATAACATTTATTGAGGTTTAAAACTAATCCCGAAGGTAAAACTAAGGAGAGTGTGCCGACGGCCATCACATCAACTCTTGATCCGTTGCCAACGCGCATCGTCACCTCATCCCTCGCTAGCCGCCATCTATTCCGTAGCTCCTGTTTCGAATTACAAATATTAGCAACTGAACCAGTATCAAATACCCAGGCACTACAACGAGGGCTAGTAAGGAAAACATCAATAACATGTATATCAAATATACCTTTGATGGTGCCAGCCTTCTTGTCCGCTAAGTACTTCGGATAATTGCGCTTCCAGTGACCCTTGTCCTTGCAATAGAAGCACTCAATGTCCGACTTAGGTCCAGACTTGAGCTTCTTCTCTGCAGGGGCAACACGCTTGCCGCTGCCCTTCTTGAAGGGCTTCTTTGCACCCTTACCTTTCTTAAAGCTGGGGGGCTTGTTGACCATCAACACATGATTATCTTTCTTGATGTCCACCTCCGCAGCTTTCAGCTTAGCGAAGAGCTCAGTGATCGTATCAGTGGAACCAATCTGATTATGAGTAACTACAAAACCTTTGTAGCTAGGAGGGAGTGATTGCAGAACTCTGTCAATCTTGAGCTCCTTTGGAATCTTGCAGTATAGTTGCTCAAGGCATTGATTGTAGCCCGACATCTTAATGGCGTGCTCACTAACGGAACTCCCTTCCTCCATCTTGCAGTTAAAGAATTTCTCAGAGATCTCATATCTCTCAGAACGGGCCTGAGTCTGAAACATAGTTTTCAGTTCCTCAAGAATCTCAAAGGGCCCGGGGAACTCCTCAAAACGATTTTGAAGGTCCGATTCCATAGCAAAAAACATGGTGCTCTTAATCACACCATAATCATCCTTGAGCGACTGATAAACAGCTTTCTCATCCGCCGGCGCATCTACAGCAAGGGCGTCACCTAGCGCTTTCTCAAGGACATAGTCCTTTTGTCCGCCAGAGAGAATGATTCTCAGATTGCGGAACCAGTTGGTGAAGTTAGACCCATTGTTCTTAAGCTTTTATTTCTCAGCAAAAACGTTGAAGTTGAAGTTGGACTTAGCCATTTGATCTACAAAATTTGCAAGTACAATTTAGACTATGTTCATGATAACTAGTTCAACTTAATCAAATTACTAGATGAACTCCCACTAAATTCAACATCCCTCAAGTTGTTTAGTGAACATGATCCAAATTCACCACACCTAATCCGATCTTCACGAGAAGAGATGTGGTTTCAATGGTGGACAACCAAGTGTCGATCATATCATTCATATGACTCATGCTTAACCTTTCAGTTCGTGTGTTCCGAGGCCATGTCTGTACATGCTAGGCTCTTCAAGTCAAACCCAAGTATTTCCGCGTGTGCAAAACTGGCTTGCACCCGTTGTATGTGAACGTAGAGTTTATAGCACCCGATCATCACGTGATGCTTGAACACGACGAACTTTCGCAACGGTGCATACATGGGGAGAACACGGTTTTATCTTGATCTTTAAGTGAGGAATCATCTTATAATGCTACCGTCGCGATCTAAGCATAATAAGATACATAAAAGGATAAACATCACATGCATATAATTTTATGTGACATGGTATAGCCAATCTCTGCGCAATGATCTCCATCTTGTGCGTGCCAGCATGATCTCCATCACTCCACCACGAATAGCAACTACAACTATTGCTAACTACTTAGCGATAAAGTAAAGCTATTACATGGCGTATAAGAAGTTGACACACAGGTCATACACAATTATAAAGACAACCATATGGCTCCTGTCGGTTGTGTACTCATCGACATGCAAGTCGTGAAGCATTACAAAACATGATCATTGCATACAACATACACATCACATCTTGGGCCATACCATATCACAGAAACACTCCCTGCAAAAACAAGTTAGACGCCTCTACTATGTTGTTGCATGTTTTACATGGCTTATGGGAGTAACAAGCTAAGAACGATTCTTACCTACAGAAAGACACAACGGTGATAATATGGTTGCCAACATCTGGTGTAAATCCCATGACAACTATGTGAGAGAAACTGGCATCCACCAGCCGCATGTGTGGAACAAGCCACACGTCAAGTGCGGAGCCGGTCTCGCGAACGAGGTCGCGTAAAGTTGGCCTGGACCGCTTCGATCTCACTATCCCGCGTCATAAGAAGTACACAAACAAGAGGCTTGCAACAGAAAACATCAACGCCTGCAACAAGCATGTTGCATTCTACTCGTGAAACACATCTACGCATCGAACTAGCTCTGATACCCACTGAAGGGTTTCGCAGCATAGTAAATCAAAGGTTTTTACGGATGCGAACAGGAAAGCCAAGATCTAATCTAGGAGATGCAAACAACGAGGGGGGATAGATGAGATCTTCATACCCTTGAAGATTCGCACAGCGGAACGTTCAACGGAACGTGGTTGATGTAGTCGTACTAGCTTCTCCTCCTCGCGATCCGATCCGATCCAACACCGCAAGTTTCGATGCCTCCGAGAGATGCACACGTACGGCACCTAGACGTCTCCTCCTTCCTCGGTCCAGCAAGTGGGGTGGAGAGATAGATTGGATCTACAACATGACGGCGTGGTGCAAAGGTGGAGAGTTTCTGCGGCAGGGCTTCGCCTACGCGCAGTCGGGAGAGAGAGAGATCTGGAGGGCAGCAGTATGGCGGCTAGGGTTGAAGGAGTGGGGGAGGAGGGCTGCGCCCCTTCCCTCTATATATAGGGGACTGGCCGGCCCCCTTGGCCCCTCCTCCAAGCCCTAGGGCGGCAGCCCCAAGGGTTGGAGTGGGGGGCAAGTTTTCCCCCTCCTTCTAGAAGCTCTCCCTAGGGTTTCCCCTAGGGCTTGGCCGGCTGGGCCTATGGGGCCTTGTGCCCCTGGCCCAATGCGGCCAGGGCACTCCCTCGTAGGCCCATGCCCCCTCCCGACAAGTGGGGCCACGTTGGTCCCACTCCAGAAGGTTCTAGAAGCTTCCGGTACAATACCGAACAATCCGAAACAATTCCGAAATCCAAAAACTCCTTTCCCTTATATGAATCCTATTCTCTGGACCATTCCGGAACCTCTCGTGACGTCCTGGATCTCATCCGAGACTCCGAACAAAAACTCATAAACCAATTATCCATTCTATCCTAGCGTCGAGACACGTTAAGTGTGTGACCCTACGGGTTCGAGAATATGCAGACATGATCTTCTATCAACAATCAACAGCGGGGTCTGGAAACCCATATTGACTCCCACACATTCATCGATGATCATATCGGATGAACCACGAGGCCAGGATTCAATTAATCCCATATATATATTCCCTTCGTCTCACGATATTTTACTTGCCCGAGATTCGATCGTCGGTATCGGCATACCTAGTTCAATCTTGTTCACAGCAAGTACTTTACTCGTTCCGTAATCCGGTATCACTTTGTGATTAACTCCTTAGCCACGTGCTTGCAAGCGGTGTTGATATCGATTACCGAGTGGGCCCGAAGTATATCTCTTCGACTTGGGAGGGACAAATCCCATCTCGATACATACAACCCAACAAGTACTTTCCGATCACCTGAGAGACACCTTTATGATCACCCTCTCATAGGATGACGTTTGATGACCTCAAAGCTTTCTTTCGATACTAGGGAGTTGCATTATCTCATGGTCTAAGGAATACAATATTTGACATAAGAAAAAGCTTCGCAAAGATGAACACGATGACACGATCTAATTGCTCTGCTTGATTTGGGTCTGTCCATCATATCATTCTCCCAATGATATGATCTCATTATTAATCGACAACTCATGTCCATGGTTAGGAAACCTTAACCATCATTAATCAATGAGCTAGTCCATAGAGGCATACTAGGGACACGGTGTTGTTCATAAACCACACAAGTATCAAAGTTTCCGCTTAATACAATTCTAGCATGGAATATAAACTTTATCATGAACAAGAATTATAATAATAACATCTTTATTATTGCCTCTAGGGCATAATTCCAACATGAACCACTTACATACGATACCATTTTACCTTTGTCTCGTGATAGTTTACTTATCCAAGGTTTTGAACGTCGGTATCTCTGCATACCTAGTTCAACCTCATTACCGATAAGTACTCTTTTCTCGTTCCGTGATATGTGATCCCTTGTGAACCAGTCACATGCTTGTAAGCCAATTGGATGACATTCCACCGAGAGGGTCCAGAGTATATCTATCCGTCATATGGATGGACAAATCCCACTCTTGATCCATGTGCCTCAACACATACTTTTCTGAACACTCAATGCCACCTTTATAGCCACCCAGTTACGGTGTGGTGTTTGATGTCATCAAAGCATCCTTCCGGTGATGGTGATGAGCATGATCTCATGGTCGAAGGAATTTAGGTTACTATGTATCAGAAAGCTTATAGCAAACGAACTATTGAAATGACTTGATCTTTATGCTACGCTTATCTATAGGAGTATGTCCATCATACCATTCTCCTAATGGTATGATCTTGTTGTTAATAACAAATCAATGTTCATGATCGAGAAACCACAATCATCTATTAACCAACAAGCTAGTATTACGAAGAGGCTTTACCAGGGACTCTAATTTAGTTTACAAATCACACAAGTATTAATGTTTCCGGTTAATACTGTTAGAGTATGAATGTAAACATTTATCATAAACACAAAGATATAATAATAACCACTTTTATTATTGCCTCTAGGGCATATCTCCAACAGTCTCCCACTTGCACTAGAGTCAACGAATATAGATTACATGGTAATATACCGAACACCCATGGCAGTTTGGTGCTGGTCATGTTTTGTCCTCGGGAGAGGTTTAGTCAACGGATCCGCCACATTCAGATCTCTGTGTACTTTGAAAATCTTTATGTCACCATCTTGGACACTCTCTCGAATAGCGTCAAAACGTAGCTTGATGTGCTTCAGCTTCTTGTGTGACCTTGGTTCTTGCACATTGGCTATGGTGCCCATGTTATCACAGTAGATAGACATTGGGTCCAGTGCACTTGGAACCACACCGAGCTCTGTAATGAACTCCTTCATCTATATTGCCTCTTGTGAAGCCTCCGAAGCAGCTATGTATTCCGATTCAGTTGAAGATCTCGCCACAATGCTTTTCTTTGCACTCCTCCAGCTAACTGCTACACCATTAAAAGTAAATACGTATCCAGATTGAGATTTAGAATCATCCGGTTCGGTGTTCCAACTAGCATCGGTGTAACCATTAACAACGAGTTGTTCATCACCTCCATAAGAAAGAACCATATCCTTGGTTCTTCTCAAGTACTTAAGGATGTTTTTGACCGCTGTCCAATGATCCACTCCTGGATCACTTTGATATCTTCTAGTTAGACTAACAGCATATGCAATATCGGGTCTAGTACATAGCATGGCATACATAAGAGATCCTATGGCTAAGGCATAGGGAGTCTTACTCATCCTTTCTCTATCTTCTATCGTTGCAGGACTTTGAGTTTTACTCAAGGTCGTATTGGGTAACATGGGAAAGAACCCTTTCTTGCTATCTTCCATTCCAAACCTCTTTAGAACTTTGTCCAAATATGTACTCTGTGACAATGATATTAGGCATCTCGATCTATCTCTATAAATCTTTATACCTAATATGTAAGCTGCTTCACCAAGATCTTTCATTGAAAAACTATTATTCAAATAATCCATGACACTATTAAGAAGGTCTACATCATTCACAATCAACAATATGTCATCTACATATAGTATTAAGAATGCTACAGAGCTCCCACTCACTTTCTTGTAAATACAAGCTTCTCCATAAGTTTGTATAAAACCAAAGCTTTTGATTACCTTATAAAAACGTCAATTCCAACTCCGGGATGCTTGCTTCAATCCATAAATGGACGGTTGAAGTTTGCATACCTTGTTAGTATCTTTAGGATCGACAAAACCTTTGGGTTGTATCATATATAACTCTTCATCAATGTCTCCATTGAGGAACACTGTTTTGACATCCATCTGCCATATCTCATAATCATAATATGCAGCGATTGCTAACAAAATCCTCACAGATATAGCTTTGCTACCGGTGAGAAAGTCTCATCGTAGTCAACTCCATGAATTTGTCGAAACCCTTTTGCGACAAGTCGAGCTTTATAGACATTAACATTACCATCAGCATTTGTTTTCTTCTTGAAAATCCATTTGTTCTCGGCAGCCTTCCGGCCATCTGGTAAGTCCACCAAAGTCCATACTTTTTTTTCATACATGGATCCAATTTCGGATTTCATGGCTTCTTGCCTTTTATTGGAATCTGGACTCATCATCGCTTCCTCATGTCGCAGGGTCATCGGTGTTGTCCACCAACATGACACTCATAACGGGATCATACCAATCAGGAGTGGTACGAGTTCTCGTTGTCCCGCGAGGTTCCGTAGTAACTTCAACCGAAGTTTCATGATCAACATCATTAGCTTCCTCTCTTATTGGTGTAGGCGCCATAGGAACTACTTCCGGTGCTGCGCTACTTGCAAGTTCAAGAGTAGGTTCAACAAACTCATCGAGTTTTACCTTCCTTCCAGTCTCTTCTTTCGAGAGAAACTCCTTCTCTAGAAAGGATCCATTCTTGGCAACGAATATTTTTCCCTCGGATCTATGATAGAAGATATACCCAATAGTTTCCTTTGGGTATCCTATGAAGACGCATTTTTCCTCTTTGGGTTCAAGCTTGTCGGGCTGTAACTTCTTTACATAAGCTTCGCAACCCCAAACTTTAAGGAACGACAATTTAGGATTCTTCCCAAACCATAATTCATACTGTGTCGTTTCAACGGATTTAGATGGTGCCCTATTTAAAGTGAATGCGACTGTTTCTAATGCATAACCCCAAAACGATAGCGGTAAATCTGTAAGTGACATCATAGAACGAACCATATCTAAGAGAGTTCGATTACGACGTTCAGACACACCATTACGTTGTGGTGTTCCCGGCGGTGTCAATTGTGAAAGTATTCCGCATTTCTTCAAATGCTCGCCAAACTCGTAACTTAGATATTCACCTCCACGATCAGATCGTAGAAATTTAATCTTCTTGTTACGCTGATTCTCTACCTCACTTTGAAATTCCTTAAACTTCTCGAAAGTTTCGGACTTATGTTTCACAAAATAGATATACCCATATCTACTCAAATCATCCGTGAAGGTAAGAACATAACGATAACCACCGCGCGATGCTACACTCATTGGGCCACACACATCAGTATGTATGATTTCCAATAAGTCCGTAGCTCGCTCCATCATACCAAAAAATGGAGTCATAGTCATTTTACCCATCAGACATGATTTGCATCTTTCAAGTGATTCGAAATAAAGTGATTCAAGAAGTCCATCGGAATGGAGTTTCTTCATATGCTTCACTCCAATATGACCAAGACGACAGTGCCACATATAGGTCGAGTTATCGCTCAATTTCAAACGTTTAGCTTCAATGTTATTAATGTGTGTATTTCTAGAAGCAAGATTCAATAAGAATAGACCATCTATCAAAGGTGCATGTGCATAAAACATATTACTCATATAAATTTAACAACCATTATTCTCGGACTTAAACAAGTAACCGTCTCACAATAAACATGATCTGGATATAATGTTCATGCTCAACACAGGCACCAAAGAATAATAATTTAAGTATAAAACTAATCCCGATGGTAGATGAAGAGGTAGCGTGGCGACCACGATCACATCAACCTTTGATCCATTTCCAACGCGCATCTTCACTTCATTCTTCGCTAGCTTCCGTCTATTCTTCATCACCTGTTTTGAGTTACAAATATGAGCAACCAAACCAGTATCAAATACCCAGGCACTAGTACGAGTACTAGTCAGATACACATCAATAACATGTATATCAGATATACCTTTCTTCTTGATGTTGTCGTTCTTCAAATCCGCCATGTACTTAGGGAAATTCCGCTTCCAGTGACCTTCTCCCTTGCAGTAAAAGCACTCAGTATCAGGCTTAGGCCTAGCCTTGGTCTTCTTCGCCGGCGCGGTAAATTTCTTACCGCCCTTCTTAAAGTTTCCCTTTTTCTTAGACTTGCCTTGCTTCTTGAATTTGGTGGTCTTATTGACCATCAACATTTGGTGCTCTTTCTTGATCTCCACTTCCGCATATTTTAACATGGAGAAGAGTTCAGGCAACGACCTGTCCATGTTTTGCATATTGTAGTTCATCACAAATTTCTTGTAACTTGGTGGTAGTGATTGGAGGACATGGTGAATCTCCAAAGCATTAGGAATCACTATACCCAAGCTTTGAAGCTTGCTTGCGTGCCCAGACATCTTAAGCACGTGCTCACTGACCGAGCCGCCCTCTTCCATCTTGGAGTAAATAACTTTTCAGAAGCCTCATAACTCTCAACTACCGCGTGAGCCTCAAATATCATTTTGAGTTCACGGAAAATATCATGTGGGTCATGGTTCTCAAACCTTTTCTGAAGCTCCGATTCCACGCCATACAAGATAGCACACTGACTTGTCGAGTACTGATTCTTTCGAGCGAGGAAAACATTCTTTACCTCATCGGTAGCATCAGCTGCAGGTGGGTCACCCAGCGATGCATCCAGCACATAGGTCAACTTACTAGCATTGAGGACAATCCTCGAATTGCAGAACCAATCCGTGAAGTTGCTTCCATTATTTTTCAACTTTTCTTTCTCTAGGAACGCATTAAAATTGATGGTAGGGGCCGCCATCGATCTACAACATATTTGCAATAGTTTAGACTAAGATTATGACAAACTGAGTTCTAATTAATAGTTAAATTAATCTAAGTGAACTCCCACTCAAAACAATATCTCTCACATTGTTTTAGTGATCACACGAACCAAATCCACCACATCAAAACCATGTAGGGTTTAGTAGCATGGAAAAAAAAATTCTACCGCATACAAACAAACAAGCCAAGATCTATCTACTAGATTGTAGCAACGAGTCGATGGAATCACTCACCCTCGAAGATTCCAAAGTGTTTAACGAGAGCGGATTCTCGTGGGTGATGTAGTCGTACTCTTCCCGATCTCAAGATCGCGTAGACGATCCTTTTGGCGCTGCGTTCCGGCAGTGCTCCCGCAGTCGGTCACACGTTCGGTACTCGACGAAGACCTTCCTCTCCCTTGTTCCAGCAGGCAGCGGAGGTTGTAGCACTCTCCTCGCGATTCCGGCAGCACAACGGCGTGGTACCGGAAGTAGAGGGGAGATCTCGCAGGGCTTCGCCTTAAGCCGGAGCGAGTATGGTGGACTATGAGAGAGATCCTCGCCGATCTAGGGTTTAGACGCACCAAGGAGGTACTAGGCCGGCGGCTAGGGTTTAGCTAAGGGACGGCGTCTTGCCCTAGGCGGCGGCGGCAGCAGGAGGTGGCGGCGCCGGGGCTAGGGTTTGCGGGGTGGAGGTATTGTGTCTTGGAGGGGCAGCCCTGCCCCTCCTTATATAGGTGGAGGGGGCGCGCCACGGGAGGGGAGTCCCT
Source organism: Avena atlantica (assembly GCA_910589765.1). NCBI lineage: Eukaryota > Viridiplantae > Streptophyta > Magnoliopsida > Poales > Poaceae > Avena > Avena atlantica. The sequence goes on from OU342739.1 coordinate 4,474,938, forward strand.
CCCCAACTCGGTTTCCCAAGTGGGCCGGTGGTGGAGGGGAGGAACTCCTCCCCAAGTAGGTTTCCTACTTCCCCTCCACCTTCCAAAATAGCCGTTTGACTTTTCAAACTAGGTTTTGATTAAACCCTTTATTTTGTTCAGCGATGACACCTAGTACATGATGCAATCATTCCAACTTGATATGACACATTCATGTACCCTTCCCCTCCGGAGTGCCGGACATTCTGGAACCTTCTAGAACATTCCCGATGAAAACACCGGAACCATTCTCCAACCCCGAAACATGACTTTCCTTATATGAATCTTATTCTCCGGACCATTCCGGATCTCCTCGTGATACCCCGGATCCCATCCGAGACTCCGAAAAACATTCGGTCTCTTACTCATCATTCCATAACTACTCAAACAAAGTCGAATCCTTAAGTGTGTCTCCCTACGGTTCGTGAATTATGCGGACATGATCGAGACACTTCTCCGAACAATAACCAATAGAGGAATCTGGAAATTCATAAGGCTCCCACATATTTCTACGATTACTTTGCGATCGACTGAACCACTTATATACGATACCAATTTCCCTTTGTCTCACGATAGTTTACTTATCCGAGGTTATGATCGTCGGTATCTCTGCATACCTAGTTCAACCTCGTTACTGATAAGTACTCTTTTCTCGTTCCCGTGATATGTGATCCCTTGTGAGCCAGTCACATGATTGCAAGCTAATTGGATGACATCCACCGAGAGGGCCCAGAGTATATCTATCCGTCATATGGATGGACAAATCCCACTCTTGATCCATGTGTCTCAACCAATACTTTCCGAACACTCAATGCCACCTTTATAGCCACCCAGTTACGGTGTGGTGTTTGATGTCATCAAAGCATCCTTCCGGTGAAGGTGATATGCATGATCTCATGGTCGAAGGAATTAGGTTACGATGTATCAGAAAGCATATAGCAATTAAACTATTAAAATGACTTGATCTTTATGCTACGCTTATCTACAGGAGTATGTCCACCATATCATTCTCCTAACGATATGATCTTGTTGTTAATAACATCTCAATGTTCATGATAGGGAAACCACAATCATTTATTAACCAACAAGCTAGTATTATAAAGAGGCTTTACTAGGGACTCTATTTTAGTTTACAAATCACACAAGTTGACATCGTTATACCCTACGGGTACGTGATCTCAGCATACCTGTTCTAGCCCAAGGAAGGTCCACGACAGATGTACGCCGGCCCATGAAGACTTTCGGGTGGCCCAAGCCCACGACGCCTTCGGATCCTTGGAGAGCAAGACTAGAGTAGATAGGAAATTCAAAGGGTAAAACCCTAGATCCTGTAATTGACCAGGTTTATGCCCGGGACCTGCCTAAGTCTATATAAAGGCCAGGAGGGCACGACCTAGATCTCTCGACTCATACTTTCGCATACACACCTCCACGCCAGATTGCATCTGCGCACCCCTGTAACCGTCGGTTCCGCCATAATCAAGAGCAGACAAGAAGAAGTAGGGTTTTCCCTCCGGGGGCCTGAACCTCGGTAAACCTTGTGTCCCCGTGTTGCTTGTTTGCTAACCGTTCCACGATCTCCAGCATCCCCATCTTCTCCAAAACCCAAGTCCATAACAATGGGCATTGATGAGATCAAACCTCGTCAATTGGCGCTGTCTGTGGGAATTGGGGACGTTGATTGTGCGGTTGTGACGGTCCCAGCCTGATCGATCTACAACTCTGCAGCGACGGAGAGTCACCTCCTCTTTGGCGCTTTCGACTTCACCGCCCACTCACCGGCCACCATGAAGGACTTCGAGCCCGTAGGCGACGGACTCGAAATCCTGTTCGGGAGCTTCTGCTTCCAGGTGGGGCAAACCGGCACCCCCCGCCTCCCTGAGCGGGTGCCCCTGCCGTCAATCAGGCCCGCTTCATGGACCCCACACCCCGTGCTACGCACAACATCATCAACAGATGATTCCTACGACAGCAGCAGCTGCAACTCTGATCTGTGTGATCCGCCATCGGATGCAGGGACCTACGGTTCCTGATCTGAAAGCTGCGGCAGCAGCGGACCAATCTATGAGCGCTACCAATGCGCCGTAGTCATCCAGAGCGACGCGGATCAGCAAAACCCGCCGCCCAACCCGACGCCTAATCCGCCTGAACAAAACGGTGGGAACAGAAGAAGCCAGTCCCCCCACCCGAAGGGGAAAACAACGGCGGCCACGTCATCCTCCTTTGCAAAGAAGGATGGGCCTAGGTCCGCAACGCCGTGGCAGGCAACATAGTACTGCCTGCAGACGCCTCCCGGGATATGCTGATGGCCTAACACCTGCTCCTGATCGAGGAGCACAAGAAGCAGGTCAAGATGCAGGTGGTGCTCGACAAGCGCAAGCGAGCAGCCTCAGAGTCCAGCGCGCGACGAGCTGCGCTCTCCGCCATGGGCATCGGCTCCAGCTCGAACGCAAACCAAGGCAACAAGCACCGCTCTAGGGTGGAGAACATGGACCCCAAGGAGCGCCGTGAGGTGACCCGAACCCTCCACACATCCTTCATGGAGATGGACACCGACGGCAACATCATCCCGAAAACACCGCAAGCTGCGATCATGGCAGCCATTGCGTACGTCGCGGCCCACCCACCGCCGGAGGGGGACCCAAAGAGGGCCATGCACAAGTCCGCACTCACCGGACTCGGACTCGTTGGAGCTGCGCTCCACCAGGAAGCTCCCACGGAGCCGAAAAAGAAAGCTCCGGTCAGGTTCGACCGCAGCCCCACCCCTTCATCCGAAGAAGAGGAACATGACCTTCCTCGAATGAAGAAGAGTTCGCGCCGCCGCGACCACGACTACGACGCCAGAGATGCGCTCACACAGCGCAAAATCGACAAAGCGTGAGCCAAGTGTGCATGCTCGTCTGAATCCGAGATGGATGAAGACGAAGGAGAACTCTGCGGAGCCCGATGCTTCAGCAGATCCGTCCGGCGGACACGGATGCCGCGCAACTTCAAGCTTCCTTCGGATACTCCAAAGTTCGATGGCACTCAGGACCCAAAATCTTGGCTCAGCGACCACTTATCATCCGTCAAACTGCACGGTGGAAACAAGGAGACTGCCATGCAGTGCCTTCAGCTGCAATTGACAGGCGCGGCCTGGATCTGGCTCAGCAGCCTATCTTCAGGGTCCATCCGAAGCTGGGATGAGCTAGCTTACAGCTTCATCCGAAACTTCAAAGGCACCAGCAAAAGGCCCGCCTCAATCGAAGAGTTGCGAGCCTGCACTCAACGAACGGGCGAATCCATTCGCTCGTACATACTACGCTGGTCCAACACAAAGAAATCCGCAGCGCACATCTCCGAAGAGAGGGCCATCGACGCCTTCAGGGACGGTGTCAAGCGGCAAGACTTCAAGGAAGAACTTGGGCGCGTCAAGCCCAAAACACTCGACCACCTCATGGACATCGCCAACAGGTGGGCCGACGGAGAAGATTCCATTCACCAAGCACAATCGGAAGAAGAAGACGACTACGGTCGACGGCGAGAGCGCCGTAGCAAGATAAGATCGCGCGTCTAAGACGATCGCAACGGACCCGACATGGTCGCGGTTGGCTACGCCGATCGCCGCAACGACGCCAACCGCAACAGCGGAGGATATCACGGAGGAAACTTCCGCGACGGGGGACGCCCAACGCAGTCGTGGCAAAGCCGCGACCGTGATAACGGACCCTCAGCATACGAAAAGCTTTCGGGTCCATGCACCATCCACTTCTACATCGACAAGCAGGATGGCAAAAAGAAGGCCAGCCACATGCTCAAGGACTGCCGCGAGTTCCAGAAACTCAGCGAAAGCATGGTGCAGATGAGGCAGCAAGCCTCAATCCCTCCGTTCGGAAATGCACCCGCGCCAAGTGAAATAGCGCATGGAGCCCCTCCACCGCCACCCGTTGGAGGCCCAAACCAACTAGTTGCACCAGCATAGAACAACGCTGGGAACGGGTATCCCCAGCCGAAAGGAGCACTGATGATCCAGAAGGGGCGCCCCACGAACAGGGTGCAGAAGAAAATCACCCGATAGATCAACCTGGCCGTGGCAACTCCACCCGCCATCCCTGAGTACCTCAGCGGATCGGAGTCCTGCATCACGTTCAGTCGTTCGGATCACCCTTGCCAGATCCCTCGCCCAGGTCAAGCTGCCCTGGTGCTGGAGGCGCAGATCGGAGGTTTCGAGATGAGTCGGGTCTTTATGGACGGCGGTAGCGGAATCAACCTGATGTTCGGAAGCACTCTAGCAGCAATGCGGATCCCGCAGTGCAGCCTGGAACAGTCAGACACAACGTTCCACGACATCGTTCCAGGGAAGGGCATATTCCCCCTGGGCAAAATATGGCTCGACGTCATCTTCGGCAAGCCAGACAACTTCCGGCTGGAGTGGCTCGAATTCGAAGTGGTGGACTGGCCATCACAGTACCACGCCATCCTCGGGCGTGTAGCATTCGCAAGGTTCTTGGCTGTCCCACACTATGCATACCTGCTACTCAAGATGCCAGGACCAAAGGGCGTCACCACAATCCACGGGAGCTTCACCCGATTGGACCAATGCGACAGAGATTTCAACAGAATCTCCTAGTCATTCGGCATGCAGGAGGAGCTCCTAAGGCTCCGCGAGGTGACGGACAATGGGGCACCCCCAGTCGCACGACAAAACGCACCTGACATGTCTTTCGACTCCACCGTCAACACAAAGAAGGTGCAAGTCCATCCGACGGATGCCTCCAAGACGGCGCTGATCGCCAACTACCTTAGCCCCGCATAGGAAGGCGCGCTCGTCGAATTCCTCTGTGAGCGCTGGGAAATCTTCGCCTGGTGTCCTACGGACATGCCAGGAGTTCCCAGGGAATTCGCTGAGCACGCACTCAACGTCTTTCCAGACACCAAGCCCGTCAAGCAGTCCATCCGGAGACTGTCCGAGCCACGAGCCGAAGCTATCGGCAAAGAAATCAACAGACTACTCGCTGCAGACTTCATCAGGGAAATCAAAGAAAGCGAGTGGCTTGCAAATACAGTGATGGTCCCAAAAAAGGGCACGGACATCCTGCGGATGTGCGTGGATTTCACGTCGCTAAAGAAGCACTGCCCAAAGGACCACTTCCCTCTTCCACGGATAGATCAAATCATCGATTTGACTACAGGTTGCAAGAAACTCTCCTTCCTCGACACCTACTCAGGCTATAATCAGATTCGACTCAAGGTCGAAGATCAGGAGAAAACGGCGTTTATCACACCGTTCGGAGTGTTCTGCTACAACACAATGCCCTTCGGGCTAAAGAACGCAGGTGCCACGTACCAGCGATGCATGCAGGAATGCCTCAAGGATTAGATTGGTCGCAACGTTCAAGTCTATGTCGACGACATAGTCATAAAAACCAGGGAGGCGAGGACACTTATCGACGATCTCCGCGAGACGTTCGACAAACTCGATCGCTACAGGATCAAACTCAACCCCGAAAAGTGCGCCTTAGGCGTCCCATCGGGTCAGCTGCTTGGGTACTTCATCTCTCAGTGAGGGATTGAGGCGAACCCGAAGAAAATCAGAGCCATCATGGCAATGGAGAAGCCGAAAAACCTCAAGGGTGTCTAGCAGCTTGCAGGACTCATAGCGGCGTTGAGCAGATTCATCAGCTGCATCGGTGAGAAGGCCCTGCCATTCTACCAGCTGCTACTCAAGGCAGATAAATTCGAGTGGACGCCCGAAGCCGACGACGCGTTCGAAAGCCTCAAACGGCTACTCTCCACCTCGCCCGTCCTGGTCACGCCAAAGGAGCGCGAGCCTCTACTACTGTACATAGCAGCCACACACCAGGTGGTCAGCACCGTGCTAGTGGTCGAACGACCCGAAGAAGGAAAGACCCACGGGGTCCAACGCCCAATCTACTACCTCAGCGAGGTACTGACACCAACAAAACAAAGGTACCCTCACTACCAGAAACTCGCCTACGGCGTGTTCATGACGGCTCGACGGCTGAGCCATTACTTCCAGGAGCACCAGGTGATGGTCATCAACGAGGCACCCCTGAACAGCATCCTGAATAACCCAGAGGCCACAGGACGCGTGGCCCTGTGGGGCATCGAACTGTCACTCTGGACATCATCTACGAGAAGCGACACGCAATCAAATCTCAAGTCCTCCCGGACTTCCTCGTACATTGGATGGAGCTGCAGCTGCCAGACACCCCAGACATGTCGCAGTCATGGACAATGCACTTCGACGGCTCCAAGCGTGAAGCTGGAGCAGGAGCCGGGGTCATACTAACCTCCCCGCAGGGCGACCAAGTGAAGTACGTCCTCCGGATGAAATTCCGAGCCTCCAACAACGAGGCCGAATACGAAGCACTCATCCATGGCATGAGGATGGCAAAGATCTGCGGCGCAACGCACCTGGTCATCTACGGTGACTCCAACCTCGTCGTCCAGCAGACGATGAATGAGTGCGACGCACACGGCGAAAACATGATCGCGTACCGCGCACTCTACAACGCACTCGAAGGAAAATTCGACGGCTGCGAGCTTCGGCACGTTGGAAGAGAAAGCAACGAGGAAGCCGACAGACTCGCCAACATCGGCTCCACTTGCGCAAAGGTGCCACCAGGTGTGTTCCTCGAACAGATCTGCGTGCCATCCATCAAGCGGAAATTCCCCAAGGGATCACCCGAAGAAGCAGAACACTCGAGGGCTACGCTGCCCGAAGGACACGAAGGACCCGAGAAACTGGACACAGAGGTCTCTATGGTCAACCTGATGCAGGTCATGGCAGTCGAAGAAACTTGGACGCGACCATACCTCTAGTTCTTTATAAACGGAGAACTGCCTGACAGCCCGACAGATGCCCGGCGCATATCTCGTCGGTCAAAGGCCTTCACCATCATCAATGGCGAGTTATACAAGCGCAGTATTACGGTTGTACTACAAAGGTGCGTCACCAAAGGTGACGGTAAAGCCATCCTCCAAGACATCCATGAGGGCATCTGCGGCCACCATGCAGGCAGCCGCTCCCTTGTCACCAAAGCTCTACGAGCTGGATTCTACTGGCCAACGGCCATGAGCGACGCAAAGGACATCGTCCGAAGATGCAACGGGTGCCAAAGGTTCGCTGACAAACCACACGCACCTGGATCAGAGCTCAGGCCAATACCTATAGCCTGGCCCTTTGCCCAATGGGGCCTCGACATGATCGGCAAACTGCCAAAGTCCTCGAAAGGGGGGCATGTTTACCTCTTGGTCGCAGTCGATAAATTCACCAAGTGGGTCGAGGCTATGCCGGTTACCAACCAAAAGGGCAAGACCGCCGTTAAGTTCTTCGAGTCCATTGTCTACAGGTTTGGCATACCGCACAGCATCATCACCGACAATGGATCAAACTTCATCTCCAAGGAATTCCAGGACTTCTGCGAAGGCCTCGGGATCAACATCACGTACGCCTCAGTGGCGCACCCGCAAACAAACGGGCAGCTGGAAAAGGCCAACGTTCTAATCGGCGCTGGCATCAAAAAGCGCCTCATGATCCCACTCGAACGAAAGGCCGGAGCCTGGACGAAAGAGCTGCCATTCGCCCTATGGAGTTTGCGTACTACGCCAAACAGCTCCACCGGCTACACACCGTTCTTCATGGTGCACGGAGCCGAAGCCGTGCTACCAGCCGAAGTACGCCACCAGGCCCCCCGGGTCGTCGCTTACAGCGAAGCCGAATCCACGGCTGCACTCGAAGACGCCGTCGACACACTCGATGAAGCAAGAGACATAGCAGCAGCTCGATCAGCGGTGTACCAGCAGAGTCTCCGCAACTACCACAGCCGACGGGTACGCCCAAGGTCCTTCGTCGAAGGAGACCTCGTCTTGCGACTCAAGCAAGAGCGACCGAAGAAATTCGAGTCGCCATGGGAAGGACCCTACGGCATCACCGAAGTCATCCCAGGTGGCGCCTATCGCCTCAAGCACGTGGAGTCTGGAGTCGCATACTCCAACCCATGGAACATCGCACACTTGCGGCGATTCTACCCATAGCTACCTACCCCTTTTACTTTCAATAAGGCTTTTTAGCCAAGGCTATTCAGCCGAACAATGTACTTCCTCCATTACGATATAAATAAAGCTAAGTGTGCCGCCCCAAAATCTTGTTTGCTACTTGCAACTTTACTTTATGCTACAAACGCACTCGGGGGCTCCCTCCCACCTCATGATTTCATCGACGAGGATAACACGTGTACCCCTGAGTAGCTGACAATGTCAGGCAAACGAAAAGGTCACGTACTCAAACAAAGCACTACGTGCTCACAATAAACAAACCTTTATAACAAAGGGCACAACACGCCCAGTCGAAGTATACAAATTTTACATCTATCTCTTTTACAGGTACTACCTATTCTAAAGAATAACTTGAGCACGCTGCTCAAACAAATCTACTACATGTTCGGCATACTGCCTTATAACCGCATAATGCGGACGCATATCCCACTCGCCACCATCTGACCGAGGAGGCGGCCCAGCGACCACAGTAGACAAATCTACATCTGGACGGTGCAGCCTCACAAGGGACAACGCAGCCTTCACTCCTGCGACGAGTTATTGCCGCACCAGCTCCTTGACATTATTCGCGCTCTGAAACTTCGACAGAAGACCCGCAAAGCTTGTTGGCACGGCATCCAATGGAAACATGACATGCAACACCGAGGCAAGCGACGTGTGCACCTGACGAAGCACCCGCGAAACCTGGTGCACACGATCCTGCACCGTCACCGGAGCCATGGCACGGTCACGATCCATCCAGAAGAAGCCGCCAGCCTCCATGTCCTGTTGAGTCAAGCAATTGACCCGAACAGCGACATGCTCTTTCTCCTCCCTGGGAGCAAGGTTGGCACCTGCGACAATTGCACAAAATAAGAAGCAAGGCCAGCAGGTGCACCCGAAGAACTGAGTTGCAGCTCGAAACAAAGAACAACTTACATTGAAGCTGCTTAGACAGCCGAAGCAGTTCCGCCATCACGTACTCCTCTCTGGCTGCACCGTGATCCGTCTTGGACTTCCAAACATCGGCGTGACCACGCAACCCAAGCAACTCCCTCTCAAGACTACGAACATGGTCCCGAAGAAAAGCGAGTTGTGAGGAATCATCCAAAGATGGCTGTAGCTGTGCTGCAGGAGAGGTGTCAACGGGGTGAGCACCCGAAGGAACCTAGAACAGCAGAAAAGCAAAGGACATAAACATTCAGACAAAGAAGAGCAGAACTCAGAAGAGTTCATTAAGCATATAAAGGCCACTACGTGGCACAATGATTGCGTTCCTCAAAATATTTACAGCACAAGAAGACTACAAACTATCCTACATCTACCACGCCTAAGACGTGGCACCCTGAGTAGCCTCGGAGCTGGATTGCCTCACCTTGGCCTCCCCCTGCTGCCGCAGCGCATACTCAGACAGCAGATCAATGAGCTTTGGCCCATATCGCTTGCAGCGAGCAGAATAGGCAGCAAAGGCTACCTCGGATCCATCCGCGGTCGTCGGCATCCGGGAGGTGATCTGGGGAAGGTCCAGCTCCGCTCCAGCCGCCAAGGCCATCGCCAGCCCGACGGACGCGCCGATGCCCTTCTGCTTGCGCTTGTACGCCGCAGGCGTTTCGGCTGACAAAGCCTCCGCCAGGGCATCAACATCATCAAGGGCCGCGCCCTTGGGGACAAGCTCCTTGTAGAAGCGGGCAAGGACCTCCTTCGCCTTGGCAAGGGAGTTGACGACGGTGCTGCAGCGATCTTCGACCGCTGCAGTAGCATCATCTAGAGCACTCCCGTGCTCCAGAGCGCCGCGGTCAAACTCGATGCCTGTGGCATCTGAGACAAAAGAGAAGGAATGAAGAAAGTAACACAGCAGAAAGACAAGAAAACGAAAATAAAGGAGCAAAAATAAGGTACTCACCTGAAATAGCCTTGGCAGCAGCCATGAGCTTGCCCGCCACCTCTCTTTCACGCGCAGTCGCAGCCATGGCAAGCTGCTCCTCGCGGTCCGTAGCCTCCTGCTGCAGACGCTCCTTAGCTTCGGCTGCCTTGGCCAGCTCCAGCTCAAGGAGGTCCTTCACTCCAGCGGCGTCCTCAGCCTTCTTCTCCGCTTGACCAAGGCTCTTCTTGAGAGCGTCGATCTCACGGAGGGAGGTATTATGCTCCTCTGCATTCAAAACAAGCAAACGTCAGAAAGCAGGACAAGAATAAAGGAAAGAAGTACCAAAGCATCCAGGTACCTTGAAGCTGTCGGAGGTTGACCTCCAGCACCAGGCGCTCCTGCCCCAGTCGCTTGGCTTCCTGCACAAAAGGCTACAGGAAGAAGAACCACCATTCAGAAAAAGGACTCGGGGGCTACGCCCAACAGGAGAAGAAAAAGACTCACACGAAAACACTTGGGGGCTCCCCCCGAGACTCGAAGAACAAAATAAGAGAACTCTTTTACACACGCTCGAGGGCTCCCCCCGTGACAGACGACTTACATGATCCAACGGTGATGCTGAAGGCCCGCTGGCGAAATTCTGAGGCGCAACCACCTGCACCTCCTGCAGAGGAGGGTTCGGACCAGCGCCCCCCGAAGTTGCCACCGTCTGAGGAGGAGGAGACGCGACCTTCGACTCTCCCATCATCTCCCGAGCACCATCGCTGGAGGATTCGTGGGAGAAATGCCTGCACACGAAAAAATTAGCGCAACAGTCAACATGAAAAAGGACAGCAGTATAACAGAAGCTTATGAGTCCAGCGAGCTCAGGTCGAAGACAGGAGGAGTCCTTCGGGCTCTCTTCTCCCCTTCTTCTCCTCCTTTTTCTCTTCCTTCTTTTCTTCCTTCTTCCGCTTCGCTGGCGGGTGCGGTGCTATAGCCCGCACAGGAATGGCAGGAAGAGGGGAGGAAGAGCCTCCATGCCCGTCACTATGACGCTCAAGGTACAGAGGGTTCCTAGGAGTCGGAGGAGTCGAGGCATCCGAAGACTCGCTGGAGCTCCGTGATCGTTTGCGCGTGTGGTCCTCACTCGACTCATTGGCATCTTCCGCCGGAGATCGCGCCGACGGTAGCTCGGACACGGAATCCACCACGTCATTATCCGGAGCATTCGGAAATATTTCAGGCAATGGCGGCACCATGCCCGGCACCTTGAAGCTCTGCAAAAAAGAAGGGATTTTGTTAGCAAATAAAGAAAAATAAATACACAGTCGACGAAAAGCGCTACGCGCACGAATCTACACTTGTGGAACGGCCAGCGTCGAAGAAAACGGAGGAGTCAGCGACTTCCCCGGGATTTTTTCTCCGGCCTTGAACTTCAGCAACAAGCGAAGGGCCCTGTCAAGATCTCCCTCGGAGATTTTCTTAGCCGAAACTCTCGTCGGATCACGGCGCCCAGAATAAAGAAACATCGGGTGCGCCCTAGCCTGGAGAGGCTGCACCCGACGCTCGAGAAACGTGCGGATAATATCCACACCATTCACTTCCTTCTCCGGAATCAACTGGAGATCTTCCACCCGGCGGTAAAGGGCCTCTATCTCAGCTGACTCGCCATCCAAGATCTGGTTTTTCCAGGACCTTTTTGGCTCGATTATCTGGGAGGAGTCGAAAGGAGCAAGACCAAAATGCTGCCCAGCCACTGTGGAGTCGCGAATGTAAAACCACCGCCTCCGCCAGTACTGGACAGATTCAGACATAGAGAAAGAAAAGAAAAGAATATTGGTCCTGAGGGAGATGATGCAACCCCAATGGGATACACACCATCCGAACCGGATTGCCTCTTCACGGAATAGAGTTTCCGGAAGAGACCAAAGTGCGGCTCGATGCCGAGCCAGCACTCGCAGAACGTGATAAAATAAGCAATGTGAAGAAGAGAATTGGGGGAAAGATGATGCAGCTGGATGCCATAGAGGAAGAGCAGCCCACGAAGGAAGTCGTGGACTGGGAAGGAAAACCCACGCATAACGAAGGCGAGAAACATAACCCGATACCCAGCGGGGGGATGGGGGATTACCTCGTTGCCGGGGAGTCTGACGACCTCCCTATCCTGCGGGATCAAACCCCGCTCGCGAAGTTTGCGGAGGTCACTCTCCCGCGTCTCTGATCGCCGCCAACCACCATCAGTGACACGGGTAGCGGTGGCGCCTTTCTTTCCTCCGGCGGCGCTGGTACCAACCGCAGAGGATGACTTCTTCGGTTTCCCCATCGCGCTACGGCGGCGTCGGCGGTGAGAGCGTAGAAGGGAAGATGGAAATGTGGAAGGATATTCCAGCGTGGAGCAGGAACTGCTAGAGCACAAGGAGGCAGTGAGAACAAGAGTAGATGCGGTGAAAACAAACTACAGCTTTCCCCAATGATTATAACAGCGAAGACGATGCACGGCAACCGTCCATGAAGAAGACCTAACGCCAACGGCAGATCTGGCCATACACGTGTCAGCAGCACAACGAACCGTCGTTACCACGCCGTCCACTATGCGCGGAAATCGAGGAGACGCCGTAATTATCTCTACGTCGTGCGTGACCGGTCAATTCAAGGTCAGCAAGTGGGACCCACGTTCGTCCAGTCAAGTCATCTCTGGTGCAGCAGGTGCTTGAGGTCATTGATCGTCAGCACTGATGTCATCAAAAGCTATACTAGCAACAACTACAATTTCTTCGGCTTCAAAGCTAAGAGTACTCACTCGAATCTACGATTCGACTAAATACTCGGGGGATACTCCTATTAGGAACGCTGGCCGCGCACCCGAAAGATGACTAAAAGCAAACTGTATCTTCGAGTCCTACGTCGAGTCTACGACCCCACTACGGACTCGGGGGCTACTCCCATAGGGACGATGGATTTAAGCATCCGAAATTTTTTGTGTCCTACGGACTTAACAACTGAACAACGTTTGAACTAAAGTCTCCGCTCGAGTCTACGACTCAAACAGACACTCGGGGGGCTACTCCCATAGGGAGCGCTGGTCGCGCACGCTATGAATTCTTCGACTGCGATCTTTCGGATCAGCATGCAAAAACTTTTCAGCAACTCTGCCCCAACAAAACGCTAAGTGAGCAACGATCTCCTTGGCCACCCGAAACACCTCCGCGGTGACAAACATTCGGATGTTGTGTATGCGACACAAAGATAAGACCTACAGATATCATCTGATGGCCTGGCAACACACACGACTGCGCTCTGCTAGTATGAACCTGTGCCAGCAGGCGCGATGAAAAATCTCGACGGACGCGTTGGGTACACCAATTAAAATTACTGGAATTCCACTCCTGTAAGTCCTCCGCGGCCTGAGTCGAATTACGCCAGCATATTTTCCAGGTCCGGGTTGAGGGACTCGAACCTGAAGAAGATCATGCTGTTTCGTCCTAAGACAGTTAACTGACCCCGATCCGTCGGGTGAGTCAGGCACACGCATCAACAATCCCTACACACATACTATTAATACATAGTTGCACCCGAAGGATTGAAGAGTCCTCAGCCGAATCTACGATTCGACTGATCAGTCGGGGGCTACTGACATGGTTATACCCTACGTGTACGTGATCTCAGCATACCTGGTCCAGCCCAAGGAAGGTCCACGGCAGATGTACGCCGGCCCATGAAGACTTTCGGGTGGCCCAGGCCCACGACGCCTTCAGATCCTTGGAGAGCAAGACTAGAGTAGATAGGAAATTCGAAGGGGCGAAACCCTAGAACCTGTAACCGACTAGGTCTATGCCCGGGACCTGCCTAAGTCTATATAAAGGCCAGGAGGGCACGACCTAGATCTCTCGACTCATACTTTCGCATACACACCTCCACGCCAGATTGCATCTGCGCACCCCTGTAACCTTCGGTTCCGCCATAATCAAGAGCAGACAAGCAGGAGTAGGGTTTTCCCTCCGGGGGCCTGAACCTGGGTAAACCTTGTGTCCCCGTGTTGCTTGTTTGCTAACCATTCCACGATCCCCAGCATCCCCATCTTCTCCAAAACCCAAGTCCATAACAATGGGCATTGATGAGATCAAACATCGTCACAAGTATTAATGTTTCCTTGTTAATACTATTATAGCATGAATGTAAACATTTATCATAAACACAAAGATATAATAATAACTACATTTATTATTGCTTCTAGGGAATATCTCCAACAGTCTCCCACTTGCACTAGAGTCATCTAATCTAGATTACATGGTAATATACCGAACACCCATGGCAGTTTGGTGTTGGTCATGTTTTGCCCTCGGGAGAGGTTTAGTCAACGGATCCGCCACATTTAGATCTATGTGTACTTTGCAAATCTTTATGTCCCCATCTTTTTTTGAGGGTAATAACAGTAGGAAAGGCTCCTACTGCCTCATTTTCATTAATAATGGGTCAGAATCTATAAAGTTACATATTTACATAGAGATAGAGGAGGGGGGAGTCTCTAAAAGTTCTCGAATAGCGTGAAAACGTAGGTTGATATGCTTCAGCTTCTTTTGTGACCTTGGTTCTTGCGCATTGGCTATGGCGCCCATGTTATCACAGTCGATAGACATTGGGTCCAGCGCACTTGGAACCACACCCAGCTCTGTAATGAACTCTTTCATCATAATCGCTTCTTGTGAAGCCTCCGAAGCAGCCATGTATTCCGATTCAGTTGAAGATCTCGCCACAACGCTTTGCTTTGCACTCCTCCAGCTAACTGCTACACCATTCAAAGTAAATACGTATCCAGATTGTGATTTAGAATCATCCGGATCGGTGTTCCAACTAGCATCGGTGTAACCATTAACAACGAGCTGTTCATCACCTCCATAAGAAAGAACCATACCCTTAGTTCTTCTCAAGTACTTAAGGATGTTTTTGACCGCTGTCCAATGATCCACTCCTGGATCACTTTGATATCTGCTAGTTAAACTAACAGCATATGCAATGTCGGGTCTAGTACATAGCATGGCATACATTAGAGATCCTATGGCTGAGGCATAGGGAGTCTTACTCATCCTTTCTCTATCTTCTGCCGTTGTCGGACTTTGAGTTTTACTCAAGGTCGTATTGGGCAACATGGGCAAGAACCCTTTCTTGCTATCTTCCATTCCAAACCTCTTTAGAACTTTGTCCAAATATGTACTTTGTGACAATGATATTAGGCGTCTCGATCTATCTCTATAAATCTTTATGCCTAATATGTAAGCTGCTTCGCCAAGATCTTTCATTGAAAAACTATTATTCAAATATTCCTTGACACTATTAAGAAGGTCTACATCATTCCCAATCAACAATATGTCATCTACATATAGTATTAAGAATTCTACAGAGCTCCCACTCACTTTCTTGTAAATACAAGCTTCTCCATAAGTTTGTATAAAACCAAAACTTTTGATTACCTTATCAAAACGTTGATTCCAACTTCGGGATGCTTGCTTTAATCCATATATGGACCGTTGAAGTTTGCATACCTTGTTAGCATCTTTAGGATCGACAAAACCTTTGGATTGCATCATATACAACTCTTCATCAATGTCTCCATTGAGGAATGCTGTTTTGACATCCATCTGCCATATCTCATAATCATAATATGCAGCGATTGCTAACACAATCCTAACAGACTTTAGCTTTGCTACCGGTGAGAAAGTCTCATCGTAGTCAACTCCTTGAATTTGTCGAAACCCTTTTGCGACAAGTCGAGCTTTATAGACAGTAACATTACCATCAACATCTGTTTTCTTCTTGAAAATCCATTTGTTCTCGACAGCCTTCCGGCCATCCGGTAAGTCCACCATGTTGGAGATATGCCCTAGAGGCAATAATAAATGTAGTTATTATTATATCTTTGTGTTTATGATAAATGTTTACATTCATGCTATAATAGTATTAACAAGGAAACATTGATACTTGTGTGATTTGTAAACTTAATTTGAAGTCCCTAGTATAGCCTCTATACATCACTAGCTTGTTGGTTGATAAATGATTGTGGTTTCCCGATCATGAACATTGAGATGTTATCAACAACAAGATCATATCGTTAGGAGAATGATATGGTGGACATACTCCTATAGATAAGCGTAGCATAAAGATCAAGTCATTACAATAGTTTAATTGCTATATGCTTTCTGATACATAGTAACCTAATTCCTTCGGCCATGAGATCATGCATGTCACCTTTACCGGATGGATGCTTTGATGACATCAAACACCACACCGTAACTGGGTGGCTATAAAGGTGGCATTGAGTGTTTGGAAAGTATTGGTTGAGAGACATGGATCAAGAGTGGGATTTGTCCATCCATATGACGGATAGATATACTCTGGGCCCTCTCGGTGGAATGTCATCCAATTAGCTTGCAAGCATGTGACTGGCTCACAAGGGATCACATATCACGGGAACGAGAAAAGAGTACTTATCGGTAACGAGGTTGAACTAGGTATGCAGAGATACCGACGATCATAACCTCGGATAAGTAAACTATCGTGAGACAAAGGGAAATTGGTATCGTATGTAAGTGGTTCATTCGATCACAAAGTAATCGTAGAAATATGTGGGAGCCATATGAATTTCCAGATTCCTCTATTGGTTATTGTTCGGATAAGTGTCTCGATCATGTCCACATAATTCACGAACCGTAGGGAGACACACTTAAGGATTCGACGTTGTTTGAGTAGTTATGGTAGTATGAGAAAGAGACCGAATGTTGTTCGGAGTCTCGGATGGGATCCGGGATATCACGAGGTGATCCGGAATGGTCCGGAGAATCAGATTCATATAAGGAAAGTCCCGTTTCGGAGTTCGGGAATGATTCCGGTGTTTTCATCGGGAATGTTCTAGAAGGTTCCGGAATGTCCGACACTCCGGAGGGGAAGGGGTACATGAGTGTGTCATTGCAAGTTGGAATGATTGCATCATGTACTAAGTGTATTCGCTGTCCAAAATAAAGGGTTTAATCAAATCCTAAATTGAAAAGTCAAACGGCTAGTTTGAAAGTCAAACGGCAATTTTTTTGGAAAGTGGAAAGAGGAGGAAGGAGGGAAACCGAGTTGGGGAGGGAATCCCTCCTCCAACCGGCGGCCCACCTCCAAGCCGAGTTGGGGAGGGACTCCCCTCCCTCCCCCTTGGCGCGCCGTCCCCTCCACCTATATAAGGAGGGGCAGGGCTCCCTCCTCTAGACACACAAGTTCATATCCTCTAAATCTAAACCCTAGCCACAGCCTCCGGTTTAGAGCCGTTTTGGTTTAGAGCTTCTAATTGCACTAGCCTTCGGATTAGAGCCTTCTAATTGGTGTGTCTAAACCCTAGACCACTAAATCTCTCTCATACTCCACCATACTCGCTCCGGCTTAAGGCGAAGCCCTGCGGGATCTCCCCTCTACTTCCGGTACCACGCTGTTGTGCTGCCGGAATCGCGAGGAGAGTGCTACAACCTCCGCTGCCTGCTGGAACAAGGGAGAGGAAGGTCTTCGTCGAGTACCGAACGTGTGACCGACTGCGGGAGCGCTGCCGGAACGCAGCGCCGGAAGGATCGTCTACGCGATCTTGAGATCGGGAAGAGTACGACTACATCACCCACGAGAATCCGCTCTCGTTAAACACTTTGGAATCTTCGAGGGTAAGTTATTCCATCGACTCGTTGCTACAATCTAGTAGATAGATCTTGGCTTGTTTGTTTGTATGCGATAGAAAAATTTTGTTTTCCATGCTACGAAACCCTACGGTGGTATCAGAGCCGTGTCTATATGTAGATCTGTTGCACGAGTAGAACACAATGGTCATTGTGGGCGTTGATGCTTTTATTGTCGATTGCTTCTTGTGTACTTTGCATCTTGCGGTATGTTGGGATGAAGCGGCCCGGGCTAACCTTACATGACATCGTTCATGAGACTTGCTCCACGCTTGACATGCAACTTGTATTGCATAAGTGGCTTTGCGGGTGCCTGTTTCTCCTAGCATAGTTAAGATCCAATTTACAACGGGTGATTAACAATACTAGTATCAATGTTGTGGTTCATGTTCGTAAGTTAGAACGACACTTATAGAAAGCCCCAAACCACGTAAAACATGCAAAGAAAGTAGAGGCGTCTAACTTTCTTTTGCAGGGGTGTGCAGTGATGTGATATGGCCATGATTGTGATTATATTTGATGTATGCAATGTTCCTTATTGTAAGTTGACAACCGGCAGGAGCCATATGGTTGTCTTTAATTTATGTTAAGACCCGCGTGTCTATTCAAAGTAGTTGTAATAGTTGAAGCCGGTGGACGACAACCATGGAGAGGCGTCATTGACCTTGATGCAATGCCGGTGATGATGGAGATCATGTTCGTGCTTGAAGATGGAGATCGGAAGCACAAAGAAGAAAGGCCATATCATATCACATATATATTGAATTGCATGTGATGTTAATCCTTTATGCATCTTGTATTGCTTAGTAGACGACGGTAGCATTATAAGATGATCCCTCATGCACATGAATTTCAAGTCATAAAGTGTTCACCCTTAGTTAGCACTGTTGCTAAAGCTTGTTGTTTCGAAACACCACGTGATGATCGGGTGTGTTAGATTCCGCAAGTGTATACAACGTGAGCAAGTCAGATTTGCTCATGCGGAAACTAAGGTTTGATCTTGACGAGCCTAGCATGTACATACATGGTCTCGGAACACGGATCACCGAAAGGTAAAGCATGAATCATATAGTAGATATGATGAACATGACGATTTTTTCGCCATTGAAACTATATCAACTCTCGTGATGATCGGTGTTGATGTGGTGGATTTGGTTCGTGTGATCACTAAAACAATGTGAGGGATATTGTTTTGAGTGGGAGTTCACCTAGATTAACTTTATTAATTAATTTGAACTCAATTTGTCATAAACTTAGTCTAAACTATTGCAAATATGTTGTAGATCAATGGCAGCCCCTACCATCAATTTTAATGCGTTCCTAGAGAAAGAAAAGTTGAAAAACAATGGAAGCAACTTCGCGGATTGGTTCCGCAATTTGAGGATTGTCCTCACAGCTGGTAATTTGACCTATGTGTTGGATGCACCGCTGGGTGACCCACCTGCAGCTGATGCTTCCGATGAAGTAAAGAATGTTTACCTCGCTCGGAAGAATCAGTACTCCATAGTTCAGTGTGCTATCTTGTATGGTTTGGAATCGGAGCTTCAGAAAAGGTTTGAAGATTCAGACCCATATGATATTGTCGAGGATCTCAAATTGATTTTTGAGACTCATGCGGCAATTGAAAGCTATGAGGCTTCTGAAAAGTTCTTTAACTGCAAGATGGAAGAGGGCAGCTCCGTTAGTGAGCATGTGCTTAAGATGTCTGGGCACGCAAACAAACTTCAAAGCTTGGGTATAGTGATTCCTAATGCTTTTGGGATTTACCGTGTCCTCCAATCACTACCACCAAGTTACAAGAACTTTGTGATGAACTACAACATGCAGAACATGAACAAGACGTTGCCAGAACTCTTTGCCATGTTGAAATCTGCAGAAGTGGAGATCAAGAAAGAGCACCAAGTGTTGTTGGTCAATAAGACCACCAAATTCAAGAAAGGCAAGTCTAAGCAGAAGGGACACTTCAAGAAGGGTGGTAAGAAAGTTACCACGCCGACGAAGAAGACCAAGGCTGGACCTAAGCCTGATACTGAGTGCTTTTACTGCAAGGGAGAAGGTCACTGGAAGCGGAATTTCCCAAACTACTTGGCGGATTTGAAGAACGGCAACATCAAGAAGAAAGGTATATCTGATATACATGTTATTGATGTGTATCTCACTAGTACTCGTAGTAGTGCCTGGGTATTTGATACTGGTTCGGTTGCTCATATTTGTAACTCGAAACAGGTGCTGCAGAATAAAAGGAAGCTAGCGAAGAACGAGGTGACGATGCGCGTGGGAAATGGATAGAAAGTTGATGTGATCGCGGTCGGCACGCTACCCCTTCATCTACCATCGGGATTAGTTTTATACTTAAATAATTGTTATTTGGTGCCTGCGTTGAGCATGAACATTATATCGGGATCTTGTTTATTGCGAGACGGTTACTTGTTTAAGTCCGAGAATAATGGTTGTTCGATTTATATGAGTAATATGTTTTATGCACATGCACCTTTGATAGATGATCTATTCTTATTGAATCTCGATAGTGGAAATACACATATCAACAACATTGAGGCTAAACGTTTGAAATCAAGCGATAATTCGACCTATATGTGGCACTGTCGTCTTGGTCACATTGGAGTGAAACGTATGAAGAAACTCCATTCCGATGGACTTCTTGAATCACTTGATTTTGAATCACTTGAAAGATGCGAAGCATGTCTGATGGGAAAAATGACTGAGACTCCATTTTCTGGTATGATGGAGCGAGCTACAGCCTTATTGTAAATCATACATACCGATGTATGTGGTCCAATGAGTGTAGCATCGCGCGGTGGTTATCGTTATGTTCTTACCTTCACGGATGACTTGAGTAGATATGGGTATATCTATTTCATGAAACATAAGTCCGAAACTTTCGAGAAGTTAAGGAGTTTCAAAGTGAGGTAGAGAATCAACGTAACAAGAAGATTAAATTTCTACGTTCTGATCGTGGAGGTGAATATCTAAGTTACGAGTTTGGCGAGCATTTGAAGAAATGCGGAATACTTTCACAATTGACACCGCCGGGAACAACACAGCGTAATGGTGTGTCCGAACGTCGTAATCGAACTCTCTTAGATATGGTTCGTTCTATGATGTCACTTACAGATTTACCGCTATCATTTTGGGGTTATGCATTAGAAACAGCCGCATTCACTTTAAATAGGGCACCATCTAAATCCGTTGAAACGACACCGTATGAATTATGGTTTGGGAAGAAACCTAAATTGTCGTTCCTTAAAGTTTGGGGATGCGAAGCCTATGTAAAGAAGTTACAGCCGGACAAGCTAGAACCCAAAGCGGAAAAATGCGTCTTCATAGGATACCCGAAGGAAACTATTGGGTCAACGATCCGAAGGCAAAATCTTCGTTGCCAAGAATGGATCCTTTCTAGAGAAGGAATTTCTCTCGAAAGAAGTGACTGGAAGGAAAGTAGAACTCGACGAGGTTGTCGAACCTTCTCTCGAAATTGCGAGTAGCGCAGCACCGGAAGAAGTTCCTGTGGTGCCTGCACCAATAAGAGAGGAAGCAAATGATGGTGATCATGAAACTTCGGTTGAAGTTGCTACAGAGCCTCGGAGGTCAACGAGAACTCGTACCACTCCAGATTGGTATGATTCCGTTATGAATGTCATGTTGGTGGACAGCACCGATGACTCCGAGACATATGAGGAAGCGATGATGAGCCCAGATTCCAATAAATGGCAAGAAGCCATGAAATCCGAGATTGGATCCATGTACGAAAACCAAGTATGGACTTTGGTGGACTTACCGGATGGCCGAAAGGCTGTCGAGAACAAATGGATTTTCAAGAAGAAAATAGATGCTGATGGTAATGTTACTGTCTATAAAGCTCGACTTGTCGCAAAAGGGTTTCGACAAATTCAAGGAGTTGACTACGATGAGACTTTCTCACCGGTAGCGAAGCTAAAGTCTGTGAGGATTATGTTAGCAATCGCTGCATATTATGATTATGAGATATGGCAGATGGATGTCAAAACAGCATTCCTCAATGGAGACATTGATGAAGAGTTGTATATGATGCAACCCAAAGGTTTTGTCGATCCTAACGATGCTAACAAGGTATGCAAACTTCAACGATCCATCTATGGATTGAAGTAAGCATCCCGAAGTTGGAATCAACGTTTTGATAAGGTAATCAAAAGTTTTGGTTTTATACAAACTTATGGAGAAGCTTGTATTTACAAGAAAGTGAGTGGGAGCTCTGTAGCATTCTTAATACTATATGTGGATGACATATTGTTGATTGGGAATGATGTAGACCTTCTTAATAGTGTCAAGGAATATTTGAATAATAGTTTTTCAATGAAGGATCTTGGTGAAGCAGCTTACATATTAGGCATAAAGATTTACAGAGATAGATCGAAACGTCTAATATCATTGTCACAGAGTACATATTTGGACAAAGTTCTAAAGAGGTTTGGAATGGAAGAAAGCAAGAAAGGGTTCTTGCCCATGTTTCCCAATACGACCTTGAGTAAAACTCAAAGTCCGACATCGGCAGAAGATAGAGAAAGGATGAGTAAGACTCCATATTCCTCAGCCATAGGATCTCTAATGTATGCCATGCTATGTACTAGACCTGACATTGCATATGCTGTTAGTTTGACTAGCAGATATCAAAGTGATCCAGGAGTGGATCATTGGACAGCGGTCAAAAACATCCTTAAGTACTTGAGAAGAACTAAGGATATGGTTCTTTCTTATAGAGGTGATGAACAGCTCGTTGTTAATGGTTATACCGATGCTAGTTGGAACACCGATCCGGATGATTCTAAATCACAATCCGGATACGTATTTATTTTGAATGGTGCAGCAGTTAGCTGGAGGAGTGCAAAGCAAAGCGTTGTGGCGAGATCTTCAACTGAATCGGAATACATGGCTGCTTCGGAGGCTTCAAAAGAAGCGATATGGATGAAAGAGTTCATTACAGAGCTGGGTGTGGTTCCTAGTGCGCTGGACCCAATGTGTATCTACTGTGATAACATGGGCGCCATAGCCAATGCGTAAGAACCAAGGTAACACAAGAAGCTGAAGCACATCAAGCTACGTTTTCACGCTAGTCGAGAACATATCCAAGATGGGGATATAAAGATTTGCAAAGTACACACAGATCTGAATGTGGCGGATCCGTTGACTAAACCTCTCCCGAGGGAAAAACATGACCAACACCAAACTGCCATGGGTGTTCGGTATATTACCATGTAATCTAGATTAGATGACTCTAGTGCAAGTGGGAGACTGTTGGAGATATTCCCTAGAGGCAATAATAAATGTAGTTATTATTATATCTTTGTGTTTATGATAAATGTTTACATTCATGCTATAATAGTATTAACAAGGAAACATTGATACTTGTGTGATTTGTAAACTTAATTTGAAGTCCCTAGTATAGCCTCTATACATCACTAGCTTGTTGGTTGATAAATGATTGTGGTTTCCTGATCATGAACATTGAGATGTTATCAACAACAAGATCATATCGTTAGGAGAATGATATGGTGGACATACTCCTATAGATAAGCGTAGCATAAAGATCAAGTCATTAAAATAGTTCAATTGCTATATGCTTTCTGATACATAGTAACCTAATTCATTCGACCATCAGATCATGCATATCACCTTTACCGGATGGATGCTTTGATGACATCAAACACCACACCGTAACTGGGTGGCTATAAAGGTGGCATTGAGTGTTCAGAAATTATTGGTTGAGACACATGGATCAAGAGTGGGATTTGTCCATCCATATGACGGATAGATATACTCTGGGCCCTCTCGGTGGAATGTCATCCAATTAGCTTGCAAGCATGTGACTGGCTCACAAGGGATCACATATCACGGGAACGAGAAAAGAGTACTTATCGGTAACGAGGTTGAACTAGGTATGCAGAGATACCGACGATCATAACCTCGGATAAGTAAACTATCGTGAGACAAAGGGAAATTGGTATCGTATGTAAGTGGTTCATTCGATCGCAAAGTAATCGTAGAAATATGTGGGAGCCATATGAATTTCCAGATTCCTCTATTGGTTATTGTTCGGAGAAGTGTCTCGATCATGTCCGCATAATTCACGAACCGTAGGGAGACACACTTAAGGATTCGAAGTTGTTTGAGTAGTTATGGTAGTATGAGAAAGAGACCGAATGTTGTTCGGAGTCTCGGATGGGATCTGGGATATCACGAGTTGATCCGGAATGGTCCGGAGAATAAGATTCATATAAGGAAAGTCCCGTTTCGGAGTTCGGGAATGATTCCGGTGTTTTCATCGGGAATGTTCTAGAAGGTTCCGGAATGTCCGGCACTCCGGAGGGGAAGGGGTACATGAGTGTGTCATTGCAAGTTGGAATGATTGCATCATGTACTAAGTGTATTCGCTGTCCAAAATAAAGGGTTTAATCAAATCCTAAATTGAAAAGTCAAACGGCTAGTTTGAAAGTCAAACGGCAATTTTTTTGGAAAGTGGAAAGAGGAGGAAGGAGGGAAACCGAGTTGGGGAGGGAATCCCTCCTCCAACCGGCAGCCCACCTCCAAGCCGAGTTGGGGAGGGACTCCCCTCCCTCCCCCTTGGCGCGCCGGCCCCTCCACCTATATAAGGAGGGGCAGGGCTCCCTCCTCTAGACACACAAGTTCCTATCCTCTAAATCTAAACCCTAGCCACAGCCTCCGGTTTAGAGCCGTTTTGGTTTAGAGCTTCTAATTGCACTAGCCTTCGGATTAGAGCCTTCTAATTGGTGTGTCTAAACCCTAGACCACTAAAGCTCTCTCATACTCCACCATACTCGCTCCGGCTTAAGGCGAAGCCCTGCGGGATCTACCCTCTACTTCCGGTACCACGCCGTTGTGCTGCCGGAATCGCGAGGAGAGTGCTACAACCTTCGCTGCCTGCTGGAACAAGGGAGAGGAAGGTCTTCGTCGAGTACCGAACGTGTGACGGACTGCGGGAGTGCTGCCGGAACGCAGCGCCGGAAGGATCGTCTACGCGATCTTGAGATCGGGAAGAGTACGACTACATCACCCACGAGAATCCGCTCTCGTTACACTTTGGAATCTTCGAGGGTAAGTTATTCCATCGACTCGTTGCTACAATCTAGTAGATAGATCTTGGCTTGTTTGTTTGTATGCGATAGAAAATTTTTGTTTTCCATGCTACGAAACCCTACACACCAAAGTCCATACTTGGTTTTCGTATATGGATCCAATCTCGGATTTCATGGCTTCTTGCCATTTATTGGAATCTGGGCTCATCATCGCTTCCTCATATGTCTCAGAGTCATCGGTGTTGTCCACCAACATGACACTCATAACGGGATCATACCAATCAGGAGTGGTACGAGTTCTCGTTGACCTGCGAGGCTCTGTAGCAACTACAACCGAAGTTTCATGATCATCATCATTAGCTTCCTCTCTTATTGGTGCAGGCACCACAGGAACTACTTCCGGTGATGCGCTACTCGCAAGTTCGAGAGAAGGTACGACAACCTCATCGAGTTCTACTTTCCTTCCAGTCACTTCTTTCGAGAGAAATTCCTTCTCTAGAAAGGATCCATTCTTAACAACGAAGATTTTGCCTTCGGATCTATGATAGAAGGTATACCCAATAGTTTCCTTCGGGTATCCTATGAAGACGCATTTTTCCGCTTTGGGTTCAAGCTTGTCCGGCTGTAACTTCTTTACATAGGCTTCGCAACCCCAAACTTTAAGGAACGACAATTTAGGTTTCTTCCCAAACCATAATTCATATGGTGTCGTTTCAATGGATTTAGATGGTGCCCTATTTAAAGTGAATGCGGCTGTTTCTAATGCATAACCCCAAAATGATAGCAGTTAATCTGTAAGTGACATCATAGAACGAACCATATCTAAGAGAGTTCGATTACGACGTTCGGACACACCATTACGCTGTGGTGTTCCCGGCGGTGTCAATTGTGAAAGTATTCCGTATTTCTTCAAATGCTCGCCAAACGCGTAACTCAGATATTCACCTCCACGATCAGAACGTAGAAATTTAATCTTCTTGTTACGTTGATTCTCAACCTCACTTTGAAATTCCTTAAATTTCTCGAAAGTTTCGGACTTATGTTTCATGAAATAGATATACCCATATCTACTCAAGTCATCCGTGAAGGTAAGAACATAACGATAACCACCGCGCGATGCTACACTCATTGGACCACACACTAATGGGTTTCGCGGCATAGTAAATCAAAATTTTCTACGGATGCGAACAAAGGGAAAGCCAAGATCTAATCTAGGAGATGCAAACAACAAGAGAGATTGGATTAGATCTTCATACCCTTGAAGATTCGCACAGCGAAACGTTCGTCGGAACGTGGGTGATGTAGTCGTACTCGCTTCTCCTCCTCGCGATCCGATCCGATCTAGCACCACAAGTGGCGGTGCCTCCGTGAGATGCACACGTGCAGCACCTCGACGTCTCCTCCTTCCTCGGTCCAGCAAGTATGGTGGAGAGATGGGTTGGATCTACAACGCGACGGCGCGGTGCAATTGGTGGAGAATTTCTGCAGCAGGGCTTCGCCTACAAGCAGTCGGGAGGGAGAGAGGAGGCCATCAGGGCGGCTAGGGTTGGAGGGGAAGGTGTAGGGGGTTGGTGCGCCCCCAGCCCTCTATATATAGAGGGGTGGGCGCAGCCCTAGCCCCTCCCCCAAGCCAAGGCCGGCGGCCCCAAGGAGGAAGAGTGGGGGGCAAGTAAACCCCCCCTTCTAGAAGCTCTATCTAGAGTTTAAACCTCTCTTGGCCGGCTGGGCCCTATGGGGCCTTGTGCCCCTGGCCAAATGCGGCCAGGGCACTCCCTCATAGGCCCATGACCCCTCCCGGAAGGTGTGGCCACGTTGGTCCCCTTCCGGAAGGTTCTAGAAGCTTCCGGTACAATACCGATTAACCCGGAACAATTCCGAACTCCAAAAACTGCACTGCCTTATATGAATCTTATTCTCCAGACCACTCCGGAACCTCTCGTGATGTCCCGTATCCCATCCGAGACTCCGAACAAAAACTCATAAACCAATTATCCAATCTATCCTAGCGTCGAGACACGTTAAGTGTGTGACCCTGCGGGTTCAAGAATATGCAGACATGATCTTCTATCAATAATCAACAGCGGGGTCTGGAAACCCATATTGACTCCCACACATTCATCGATGATCATATCGGATGAACCAAGATGCCAGGATTCAATCAATCCCATATATATTCCCTTCGTCTCGCGATATTTTACTTGCCCGAGATTCGATCGTCGGTACCGTCATACCTAGTTCAATCTCGTTCACAGCAAGTACTTTACTCGTTCCGTAATCCGATATCACTTTGTGATTAACTCCTTAACCACATGCTTGCAAGAGGTGTTGATATCGATTACCGAGTGGGCCCGAAGTATATCTCTCTGACTTGGGAGGGACAAATCCCATCTCGATACATACAACCCAACAGATACTTTCCGATCACCTGAGAGACACCTTTATGATCACCCTCTCATAGGATGACGTTTGATGACCTCAAAGCTTTCTTCCTATACCAGGGAGTTGAATTATCTCATGGTCTAAGGAATACAATATTTGACATAAGAAGAGCTTCGCAAAGACGAACACGATGAGACGATCTAATTGCTTCGCTTAGTTTGGGTCTGTCCATCATATCATTCTCCCAATGATATGATCTCATTATCAATTGACAACTCATGTCTATGGTTAGGAAACCTTAACCATAATTGATCAATGAGCTAGTCCATAGAGGCGTACTAGGGACACGGTGTTGTTCACAAACCACACAAGTATTAAAGTTTCCGCTTAATACAATTCTAGCATGGAATATAAACATTATCATGAACAAGAATTATAATAATAACATCATTATTATTGCCTCTAGGGAATAATTCCAACAGTCTCCCACTTGCACTAGAGTCAGTAATCTAGTTTACATTTGGCAACAATCTCACACCCATGGCACTGAGGTGCTGATCATGTTTTACACGTGGAAGAGGTTTAGTCAATGGATCTGCGACATTCAGATCTGTATGTACTTTGCTAATCTTCAGATCTCCATCTGCTATATAATCTCGTATTATATGAAACTTGCGGTTGATATGCTTGGTCTTTGGATGATATATTGGTTCCTTAGCGAGTGCTATGGCGCCAGTGTTGTCACACAATATCTCCAGTGGGTCCAATGCACTTGGAACCACGCCAAGCTCAGTGATGAAGTTCCTGATCCAAACTCCTTCACTTGACGCTTCTGCAGCAGCCATGTATTCCGCTTCTACTGTAGATCCCGCGATCACGCTTTGCTTGCAGCTTCTCCAGCTCACAGCTCCTCCATTCAAAATATACACGTATCCTGTCTGAGATTTAGAATCATCCTTGTCGGTGTCGGAACTAGCGTCGACGTAACCTTTTACGACGAGCTGTTCATCACCCCCATAGACTAAGAACATTTCTTTAGTCCTATTCAGTTACTTTAGGATGTTCTTCACGGCTGTCCAGTGTTCCACTCCTGGATCACTTTGATACCTGCTCGCCAAACTAAGAGCATTGGACACATCCGGTCTAGTACATAGCATGGCATACATGATAGAACCTATGGCCGAGGTATAAGGCACTTTGCTCATAGCTTCTCTATCATTTGCCGTAGCTGGACACTGAGCCTTGATCAATATCTTACCTGACAACATAGGCACTGAACCTTTCTTTGCCTTATCCATTCTGAACCTTTTCAGAACTTTGTCTAGGTATGTACTCTGGCTTAAAGCAATCAGACGTCTTTGTCTATCTCTATAGATCTTGATGCCCAATATATAAGCAGCTTCACCTAGGTCTTTCATTAAAAAACACTTGTTCAAATAACTCTTCACATCGTTAAGCATGTTGATGTCATTTCCAATAATCAATATGTCATCCACATATAGTACCAGAAACGTCACCGAGCTCCCACTCACTTTCTTGTAGATGCAAGCTTCGTAGCAATTTGGAACAAATCCAAAGCTCTTGATCACTTGATCAAAACAAAGGTTCCAACTCCGAGATGCTTGCTTCAGTCCATAAATGGAACGCTGAAATTTGCATACTTTATCAGCATCCTTAGGATCGACAAAACCTTTGGGTTGAATCATATACAACTCTTCATCAATGTTGCCATTGAGGAACGCAGTCCTGACATCCATCTGCCATATTTCATAATCATGAAACGCAACAATTGCTAATAAAATCCGAATGGACTTAAACATCGCGACGGGAGAGAAAGTCTCATCGTAGTCAACACCTTGAACTTGTCGAAAACCTTTCGCGACAAGCCGTGCTTTATAGATGGTAACATTACCATCCGCGTCCGTTTTCTTATTGAAGATCCATTTGCACTCAACGGCCTTTCGGTCGCTAGGAGGGTCCACCAAAGTCCATACTTGGTTTTCGCTCATGGATCCCAATTCGGATTTCATGGCTTCTAGCCATTTCTCAGAGTCTGGGCTCATCATCGCTTCCTCATAGTTCGTAGGTTCACTGTCTTCTACCAACAAGACAGTCAAGACAGGGTTGCCGTACCACTCAGGAGGGGCATGCGACCTTGTCGACCTGCGACGTTCAGTAGTAGCATCGTCCGAAGCTTCATGATCCTTGTCATTAGCTTCCTCTATCGTTGGTGCAGGCGACACTGGAACAATTTCAGGTGTTGCGCTACTCTCCAATTCAAGAGAAGGTTCAATAACCTCGTCTTGCTCTACTTTCCTCCCACTCACTTCTTTCGAGAGAAACTCCTTCTCAAGAAAGGAACCGTTCTTTGCGACAAACACTTTGCCTTCGGTTCTATGATAGAAGGTATACCCAATAGTTTCCTTAGGGTATCCTATGAAGACGCATTTCTCCGCTTTGGGTTCGAGCTTGTCCGACATCAACTTCTTGACGTAAGCTTCGCATCCCCAAACTTTAAGAAACGACAACTTAGGTTTAGCACCAAACCATAGTTCATACGGTGTCGTCTCAACAGATTTAGATGGAGCCCTATTTAAAGTGAATGCAGCGGTTTCTAATGCATAACCCTAAAATGATAACGGCAAATCAGTAAGAGACATCATTGATCGGACCATATCTAATAAGGTTCGATTCCGGCGTTCAGACACACCATTGCGCTGTGGTGTTCCGGGTGGCGTGAGTTGCGAAACAATTCCGCTTGCTTTAAGATGCGTGAGAAAATCATAACTCAAATATTCGCCCCCACGATCGGATCATAGAAACTTAATCTTTATGTTACGATGGTTCTCCACTTCATTCTGAAATTCTTTGAACTTTTCAAACGTTTCAGATTTATGTTTCATTAAATAGATATACCCATATCTACTCAAGTCATCGGTAAAGGTGAGAAAATAGCTATATCCACCGCGCGTCGAAACACTCATCGGTCCGCATACATCGGTATGTATGATTTCCAACAAGTCCGTTGCTCGCTCCATCATACTGGAGAATGGTTTTTTGATCATCTTGCCCATGAGGCATGGTTCGCATGTGTCAAATGATTCAAAATCAAGAGACTCCAAAAGTCCATCAGAATGGAGTTTCTTCATGCGCTTTACACCAATATGACCTAGACGACAGTGCCACAAATAAGTAGTATTATCACTATCTACTTTGCATCTCTTAGCCTCAATGTTATGGATGTGTGTTTCATCCCTTTCGAGATTTAGAAGAAATAAACCATTCACTAGAGGTGCATGACCATAAAAGATGTTACTCATATAAATAGAACAACCATTATTCTCCGATTTAAATGAATAACTGTCTTGCAATAAACACGATCCAGAAATGATGTTCATGCTACACGCAGGCACATAATAACATTTATTAAGGTTTAAAACTAATCCCGAAGGTAAAACTAAGGAGAGTGTGCCGACGGCCATCACATCAACTCTTGATCCGTTGCCAACGCGCATCGTCACCTCATCCCTCGCAAGCCGCCGTCTATTTCGTAGCTCCTGTTTCGAGTTACAAATATTAGCAACTGAACCGGTATCAAATACCCAGGCACTACAACGAGGGCTAGTAAGGAAAACATCAATAACATGTATATCAAATATACCTTTGACGGTGCCAGCCTTCTTGTCCGCTAAGTACTTCGGACAGTTGCGCTTCCAGTGACCCTTGTCCTTGCAATAGAAGCACTCAGTGTCCGGCTTAGGACCAGACTTGAGCTTCTTCTCAGCAGGGGCAGTGCGCTTTCTGCCGCCCTTCTTGAAGGGCTTCTTTTCTCCCTTACCTTTCTTAAAGGTGGGCTTGTTGACCATCAACACATGATTATCCTTTTTGATGTCCACTTCCGCGGCCTTCAGCTTTGCAAAGAGCTCGGTGATCGTATCAGTGGAACCAATCTGGTTGTGAGTCACTACAAAACTTTTGTAGCTGGGAGGGAGTGATTGCAGAACCCTGTCAATCTTGAGCTCCTCTGGAATCGTGCATTCCAGCTGCTCAAGGCGTTGAGTGTAGCCCGTCATCTTAATGGCGCGCTCACTAACGGAACTCCCTTCCTCCATCTTGCAGTTAAAGAACTTCTCAGAGATCTCATATCTCTCAGAACGGGCCTGAGTCTGAAACATGGTTTTCAGCTCTTCGAGAATCTCAAAGGGCCCGGGATAGTCTTCAAAACGATTTTGAAGTTCCGGTTCCATAGCAAACAACATGGTGCTCTTAATCACGCCATAATCATCTTTGCGCGACTGATAGACAGCTTTCTCATCAGCCGGCGCAGTTGCAGCAGGGGGGTCACCTAACGCTTTCCCAAGGACATAGTCCTTTTGACCGCCAGAGAGAATAATTCTTATATTGCGGAACCAATTGGTGAAGTTAGACCCATTGTTTCTAAGCTTTTCCTTCTCAGGGAAAACGTTGAAGTTGAAGTTGGACTTGGCCATGTGATCTACAGTATTTGCAAGTACAAATTAGACTATGTTCATGATAACTAGTTCAACTTTTAATCAAATTACTAGATGAACTCCCACTAAATTCAACATCCCTCAAGTTGTTTAGTGAACATGATCCAAATTCACCACACCTAATCCGATCTTCACGAGAAGAGATGTGGTTTCAATGGTGGACAACTAAGTGTCGATCATATCATTCATATGACTCATGCTTAACCTTTCGGTTCATGTGTTCCGAGGCCATGTCTGTACATGCTAGGCTCGTCAACTTAGACCCAAGTATTTCCGCATGCGCAAAACTGGCTTGCACCCGTTGTATGTGAGCGTAGAGTCTATAGCACCCGATCATCACGTGATGCTTGGACACGACAAACTTTCGCAACGGTGCATACTTGGGGAGAACACAGTTTTATCTTGATCTTTAAGTGAGGAATCATCTTATAATGCTACCGTCACGATCTAAGCATAATAAGATACATAAAAGGATAAACATCACATGCATATAACTTTATGTGACATGGTATATCCAATCTTCGCGCAATGATCTCCATCTTGTGCGTGCCGACATGATCTCCATCACTCCACCATGATTGCCTCCACCACTAATAGCAACTACAACTATTGCTAACTACTTAGCGATAAAGTAAAGCTATTACATGGCGTATAAGAAGTTGACACACAAGTCATACACAATTATAAAGACAACCATATGGCTCATGCCGGTTGTGTACTCATCGACATGCAAGTCGTGAAACATTACAAAACATGATCATCGCATACATTATACACATCACATCTTGGGCCATACCATATCACAGAAAACACTCCCTGCAAAAACAAGTTAGACGCATCTACTTTGTTGTTGCATGTTTTACGTGGCTTATGGGCGTAGATGCTAAGAACGATTCTTACCTACGGAAAGCCACAACGGTGATATTATGGTTGCCAAACTCCGGTGTTAATCCCATGACAACTATAGTGAGAGAAACTGGCATCCACCAGCCGCATGTGTGGAACAAGCCACACGTCAAGTGCGGAGCCGGTCTCGCGAACGACGTCGCGTAAGGTTGGCCTGGACCGCTTCAATCTCACTATCCCGCGTCATAAGAAGAACACAAACAAGAGGCTTGCAACAGAAAACATCAACGCCCACAACAACCATGTTGTGTTCTACTCGTGAAACACATCTACGCATAGATCTAGCTCTGATACCACTGATGGGTTTCGCGGCATAGTAAATCAAAATTTTCTACGGATGCGAACAGAGGGAAAGCCAAGATCTAATCTAGGAGATGCAAACAACGAGAGAGATTGGATTAGATCTTCATACCATTGAAGATTCGCACAGCGGAACGTTCGTCGGAACGTGGGTGATGTAGTCGTACTCGCTTCTCCTCCTCGCGATCCGATCCGATCTAGCACCACAAGTGGCGGTGCCTCCGTGAGATGCACACGTGCAGCACCTCGACGTCTCCTCCTTCCTCGGTCCAGCAAGTACGGTGGAGAGATGGGTTGGATCTACAACACGACGGCGCGGTGCAATTGGTGGAGAATTTCTGCAGCAGGGCTTCGCCTACAAGCAGTCGGGAGGGAGAGAGGAGGGAAGCAGGGCGGCTAGGGTTGGAGGGGAAGGTGTAGGGGGTTGGTGCGCCCCCAGCCCTCTATATATAGAGGGGTGGGCGCAGCCCTAGCCCCTCCCCCAAGCCAAGGCCGGCGGCCCCAAGGAGGAAGAGTGGGGGGCAAGTAAACCCCCCCTTCTAGAAGCTCTATCTAGAGTTTAAACCTCTCTTGGCCGGCTGGGCCCTATGGGGCCTTGTGCCCCTGGCCCAATGCGGCCAGGGCACTCCCTCATAGGCCCATGCCCCCTCCCGGAAGGTGTGGCCACGTTGGTCCCCTTCCGGAAGGTTCTACAAGCTTCAGGTACAATACTGATTAACCCGGAACAATTCCGAACTCCAAAAACTGCACTGCCTTATATGAATCTTATTCTCCGGACCACTCCGGAACCTCTCGTGATGTCCCAGATCCCATCCAAGACTCCGAACAAAAACTCATAAACCAATTATCCAATCTATCCTAGCGTCGAGACACGTTAAGTGTGTGACCCTGCGGGTTCGAGAATATGCAGACATGATCTTCTATCACTAATCAACAGCGGGGTCTGGAAACCCATATTGACTCCCACACATTCATCGATGATCATATCGGATGAACCATGATGCCAGGATTCAATCAATCCCATATATATATTCCCTTCGTCTCGCGATATTTTACTTGCCCGAGATTCGATCGTCGTTACCGTCATACCTAGTTCAATCTCGTTCACAGCAAGTACTTTACTCGTTCCGTAATCCGATATCACTTTGTGATTAACTCATTAACCACAGGCTTGCAAGCAGTGTTGATATCGATTACCGAGTGGGCCCGAAGTATATCTCTCCAACTTGGGAGGGACAAATCCCATCTCGATACATACAACCCAACAGATACTTTCCGATCACCTGAGAGACACCTTAATGATCACCCTCTCATAGGATGACGTTTGATGACCTCAAAGCTTTCTTCCGATACCAGGGAGTTGCATTATCTCATGGTCTAAGGAATACAATATTTGACATAAGAAAAGCTTCGCAAAGACGAACACGATGACACGATCTAATTGCTTCGCTTAGTTTGGGTCTGTCCATCATATCATTCTCCCAATGATATGATCTCATTATCAATTGACAACTCATGTCTATGGTTAGGAAACCTTAACCATCATTGATCAATGACTAGTCCATAGAGGCGTACTAGGGACACGGTGTTGTTCACAAACCACACAAGTATTAAAGTTTCCGCTTAATACAATTCTAGCATGGAATATAAACATTATCATGAACAAGAATTATAATAATAACATCATTATTATTGCCTCTAGGGCATAATTCCAACACACACATCGGTATGTATGATTTCCAATAAGTCCGTAGCTCGCTCCATCATACCAGAAAATGGAGTCTTAGTCATTTTACCCATCAGACATGCTTCGCATCTTTCAAGTGATTCGAAATCAAGTGATTCGAGAAGTCCATCGGAATGGAGTTTCTTCATACGCTTCACTCCAATGTGACCAAGACGACAGTGCCACATATAGGTCGAGTTATCGCTCGATTTCAAACATTTAGCCTTAATGTTATTAATATGTGTATTTCCACTATCGATATTCAATAAGAATAGACCATCTATCAAAGGTGCGTGTTCATAAAACATATTACTCATATAAATCGAACAACCATTATTCTCGGACTTAAACAAGGAACCGTCTCGCAATAAACAAGATCCCGATATAATGTTCATGCTTGACGCAGGCACCAAATAATAATTATTTAAGTATAAAACTAATCCCGATGGTAGATGAAGAGGTAGCGTGACGACCGCGATCACATCAACCTTTGATCCGTTTCCCACGCGCATCATCACCTCGTTCTTCGCTAGCTTCCGTTTATTCTGCAGCACCTGTTTCGAGTTACAAATATGAGCAACCGAACCAGTATAAAATACCCAGGCACTACTACGAGTACTAGTGAGATACACATCAATAACATGTATATCGGATATACCTTTCTTCTTGATGTTGCCGTTCTTCAAATCCGCCAAGTACTTTGGGCAATTCCGCTTCCAGTGACCTTCTCCCTTGCAGTAAAAGCACTCAGTATCAGGCTTAGGTCCAGCCTTGGTATTCTTTGTCGGCGCGGTAACTTTCTTACCACCCTTCTTGAAGTGTCCCTTTTGCTTATACTTGCCTTTCTTGAATTTGGTGGTCTTATTGACCATCAACACTTGGTGCTTTTTCTTGATCTCCACTTCTGCAGATTTCAACATGGCGAAGAGTTCTGGCAACTGCTTGTTCATGTTTTGCATATTGTAGTTCATCACAAAGTTCTTGTAACTTGGTGGTAGTGATTGGAGGACACGATAAATCCCCAAAGCATTAGGAATCACTATACCCAAGCTTTGAAGTTTGTTTGCGTGCCCAGACATCTTAAGCACATGCTCACTGACGGAGCTGACCTCTTCCATCTTGCAGTTAAAGAACTTTTCAGAAGCCTCATAGCTCTCAATTGCCGCGTGAGTCTCAAAGATCAATTTGAGATCACGGACAATATAATGTTGGTCTGAATTCTCAAACCTTTTCTGAAGCTCCGATTCTAAACCATACAAGATAGCACACTGAACTGTGGAGTACTGAGTCTTCCGAGCGAGGTAAACATTCTTTACTTCATCGGTAGCAGTAGCTGTAGGTGGGTCACCCAGCGGTGCATCCAGCACATAGGTCAAATTACCAGCTGTGAGGACAATCCTCAAATTGCGGAACCAATCCGCGAAGTTGCTTCCATTGTTTTTCAACTTTTCTTTCTCTAGGAACACATTAAAATTGATGGTAGGGGCCGTCATTGATCTACAACATATTTACAATAGTTTAGACTGAGTTTATGACAAATTGAGTTCTAATTAATAGTTAAATTAATCTAGGCGAACTCCCACTCAAAACAATATCCCTCACATTGTTTTAGTGATCACATGAACCAAATCCACCACATCAACACCGATCATCACGAGAGTGGATATAGTTTCAATGGCGAACAATCGACATGTTCATCATATCTACTATATGATTCATGCTTTACCTTTCGGTGATCCGTGTTCCGAGACCATGTCTGTACATGCTAGGCTCCTCAAGATCAAACCTTATCTTCCGCATGAGCAAATCTGGCTTGCTCACGTTGTATACACTTGTGGAATCTAACACACCCGATCATCACGTGGTGCTTTGAAACAACAAGCTTTAGCAACGGTGCTTACTAAGGATGAACACTTTAGAACTTGAAATTCATGTGCATGAGGGATCATCTTATAATGCTACCGTCGTTAACTAAGCAATACAAGATGCATAAAGGATTAACATCACATGCAATTCATAATATGTGATATGATATGGCTTTTCTTCTTTGTGCTTCCGATCTCCATCTTCAAGAACGAACATGATCTCCATCATCACCGGCATTGCATCAAGGTCAATGACGCTGCTACATGGTTGTCGTCCACCGGCTTCAACTATTACAACTACTTTGAATAGACACGCGGGTCTTAACAGAATTTAAAGATAACCATATGGATCCTGCCGGTTGCCAACTTACAATAAGGAACATTGCATACATCAAATATAATCACAATCATGGCCATATCACATCACAGCACACCCCTGCAAAACAAAGTTAGACGCCTCTACTTTCTTTGCATGTTTTACGTGGTTTGGGGCGTTCAATAAGTGTCGTTCTAACTTACGAACAAGAACCACAACATTGATACTAGTATTGTCAATCACCCGTTGTAAATTGAATCTTCACTATGTTGGGAGAAACAGGCACCCGCAAAGCCACTTATGCAATACAAGTTGCATGTCAAGCGTGGAGCAAGTCTCATGAACAATGGCATGTAAGGTTAGCCCGGGCCGCTTCATCCCACCATCCCGCAAGATGCAACGTACACAAGAAGAAATCGACAATAAAAGCATCAACGCCCACAATGACCATTGTGTTCTACTCGTGCAACAGATCTACATATAGACACGGCTCTGATACCACTGTAGGGTTTCGTAGCATGGAAAACAAAAAAATTCTACCGCATACAAACAAACAAGCCGAGATCTATCTACTAGATTGTAGCAACGAGTCGATGGAATAACTCACCCTCGAAGATTACAAAGTGTTTAACGAGAGCGGATTCTCGTGGGTGATGTAGTCGTACTCTTCCCGATCTCAAGATCGCGTAGACGATCCTTTCGGTGCTGCGTTCCGGCAGCGCTCCCGCAGTCGGTCACACGTTTGGTACTCGACGAAGACCTTCCTCTCCCTTGTTCCAGCAGGCAGCGGAGGTTGTAGCACTCTCCTCGCGATTCCGGCAGCACAACGGCGTGGTACCGGAAGTAGAGGGGAGATCTCGCAGGGCTTCGCCTTAAGCCGGAGCGAGTATGGTGGACTATGAGAGAGATCCTCGGCGATCTAGGGTTTAGACGCACCAAGGAGGTGCTAGTCCGGCGGCTAGGGTTTAGCTAGGCGGCGGCGGCTTGCCCTAGGCGGCGGCGGCAGCAGGAGGTGGCAGCGCCGGGGCTAGGGTTTGCGGGGTGGAGGTATTGTGTCTTGGAGGGGCAGCCCTGCCCCTCCTTATATAGGTGGAGGGGGCGCGCCAGGGGATGGGAGTCCCTCCCCAACTCGGTTTCCCAAGTGGGCCGGCGGTGGAGGGGAGGAACTCCTCCCCAGGTAGGTTTCCTACTTCCCCTCCACCTTCCAAAATAGCCGTTTGACTTTTCAAATTGGCGTTTGACTTTTAAAACTAGGATTTGATTAAACCCTTTATTTTGTTCAGCGATGACACCTAGTACATGATGCAATCATTCCAACTTGATATGACACATTCATGTACCCTTCCCCTCCGGAGTGCCGGACATTCCGGAACCTTCTAGAACATTCCCGATGAAAACACCGGAACCCCTCTCCAACCCCGAAACAGGACTTTCCTTATATGAATATTATTCTCCGGACCATTCCGGATCTCCTCGTGATATCCCGGATCCCATCCGAGACTCCGAACAACATTCTGTCTCTTACTCATCATTCCATAACTACTCAAACAACGTCGAATCCTTAAGTGTGTCTCCCTACGGTTCGTGAATTATGCGGACATGATCGAGACACTTCTCCGAACAATAACCAATAGAGGAATCTGTAAATTCATATGGCTCACACATATTTCTACGATTACTTTGCGATCGAATGAACCACTTACATACGAAACCAATTTCCCTTTGTCTCACGATAGTTTACTTATCCGAGGTTATGATCGTCGGTATCTCTGCATACCTAGTTCAACCTCGTTACTGATAAGTACTCTTTTCTCTTTCCCGTGATATGTGATCCCTTGTGAGCCAGTCACATGCTTGCAAGCTAATTGGATGACATTCCACCGAGAGGGCCCAGAGTATATCTATCCGTCATATGGATGGACAAATCCCACTCTTGATCCATGTGTCTCAACCAATACTTTCCGAACACTCAATGCCACCTTTATAGCCACCCAGTTACGGTGTGGTGTTTGATGTCATCAATGCATCCTTCCGGTGAAGGTGATATGCATGATCTCATGGTCGAAGCAATTAGGTTACTATGTATCAGAAATCATATAGCAATTGAACTATTAAAATGACTTGATCTTTATGCTACGCTTATCTACAGGAGTATGTCAACCATATCATTATCCTAACGATATGATCTTGTTGTTAATAACATCTCAATGTTCATGACAGGGAAACCAAAATCATTTATTAACCAACAAGCTAGTATTATAAAGAGGCTTTACTAGGGACTCTATTTTAGTTTACAAATCACACAAGTATTAATGTTTCCTTGTTAATACTATTATAGCATGAATGTAAACATTTATCATAAACACAAAGATGTAATAATAACTACATTTATTATTGCCTCTAGGGCATATCTCCAACAAACCGATCATCACGAGAGTTGATGTAGCTTCAATGGCGAACAATCAACATGTTCATCATATCTACTATATGACTCATGCTTTACCTTTCAGTGATCCGTGTTCCGAGACCATGTCTGTACATGCTAGGCTCCTCAAGATTAAACCTTAGCTTTCGCATGAGCAAATATGGCTTGCTCATGTTGTATACACTCGCAGAATCTAACACACCCGATCATCACGTGGTGCTTCGAAACAACGAGCTTTAGCAACGGTGCTTACTAAGGATGAACACTTTATAACTTGAATTTTTTGCTTGAGGGATCATCTTATAATGCTACCGTCGTAAACTAAGCAATACAAGATGCATAAAAGGATTAACATCACATGCAATTCATAATATGTGATATGATATGGCCTTTCTTCTTGTTCTTCCGATCTCGATCTTCAAGCACGAACATGATCTCCATCATCACCAGTATGGCGTCAAGGTCAATGGCACCTCTTCATGGTTGTCGTCCACCAGCATCAACTATTACAACTACTTTGAATAGACATGCAGGTCTTAACGGAATTAAAAGATAACCATATGGTTCCTGCCGGTTGCCCACTTACAATAAGGAACATTACATACATCATATATAATCACAATCATGGCCATATCACATCACAGCACACCCCTGCAAAACAAAGTTAGACGCCTCTAATTCTCTTTGCATGTTTTACGTGCTTTGGGGCTTTCAATAAGTGTCGTTCTAACTTACGAACAAGAACCAAAACGTTAATACTAGTATTGTCAATCACCCGTTGTAAATTGGATCTTAACTATGTTGGGAGAAACAGGCACCCGCAAAGCCACTTATGCAATACAAGTTGCATGTCAAGCGTGGAGCAAGTCTCATGAACGATGTCATGTAAGGTTAGCCCGCGCCGCTTCATCCCACCATCCCGCAAGATGCAAAGTACACAAGAAGCAATCGACAACAAAAGCATCAACGCCCATAATGACCATTGTGTTCTACTCGTGCAACAGATCTACATATAGACACGGCTCTGATACCACTGTAGGGGTTCGTAGCATGGAAAACAAAAAAATTCTACCGCATGCATACAAACAAGCCAAGATCTATCTACTATATTGTAGCAATGAGTCGATAGAAGACATCACCCTTGAAGATTCCAAAGCGGTTAACGAGAGCAGATTCTCGTGGGTGATGTAGTCGTATACTTGCCGATCTCAAGATCACATAGACGATCCTTCCGGCGCTGCGTTCCGGCAGCGCTTCCATAGTCGGTCACACGTTCGGTACTCGATGAAGACCTTCCTCTCCCTTGTTCCAGCAGGCAGCGGAGGTTGTAGTTCTCCCCTCGCGATTCCGACAGCACGACGGCGTGGTGTCGGAAGTAGAGGGATGATCCCGCAGGGCTTCGCCTAAGCTGGTGCGAGTTATGGTGGATCTAGGGTTTCCCGATGATCTAGGGTTTAGAAGACCGGGAGGAGGAGGAGGTGTCGGCGGCGGCTAGGGTGGCGGCGAAGAGGCGGCGACGGCGCAAGGCGGCGGCGCGATGGCGGCGGCTGGCGCGATGGCGGCTGCTGGCGGTGGCGCGGCGGCGGTGGCGACGCAAGGGGAGGGTTTGCTTGGTTGTGTTTGGGGCAGCCCTTCCCCTCTATTTATGATAGGGGAGGCAGCCTTGGGAGGGTAGGGTTTGAATCCAAACCCAAACCCAAGTTGGATTGAAAGAAGGACTCTTTCCTTCTTCCATTAGGAAACCATTGTTCCAGTTTGACTTTTCAAACCTTCCATTTGACTTTCAATTTAGAGCTTTAATTATCTCTTGCAAATTCCCAAACCAAGTGACCTAGGATATGATCCAATCATTCCACTTACCCATGACACATTCATGTTCCATTCCCCTTTCGGTCTGGTGAACCTTCTAGAACATCGGAATCTTTCCCGAACTCCGGAATCGGAGTTTCCTTATATGAATCTTATTCTCCGGACCATTACGGATCTCCTCGTGATATCCCGGATCCCATCCGAGACTCCGAACAACATTCGGTATCCCTACTTACATTCCATATCTACTAAACAACATCGAATCCTTAAGTGTGTCTCCCTACGGTTCGTGAATTATGCGGACATGACCGAGACACTTCTCCGATCAATAACCAATAGAGGAATCTGGAAATTCATATGGCTCCCACATATTTCAACGATTACTTTGCGATCGAATGAACCACTTACATACGATACCAATTTCCCTTTGTCTCGCGATAGTTTACTTATCCGAGGTTTTGATCGTCGGTATCTCTGCATACCTAGTTCAACCTCGTTACCGATAAGTACTCTTTTCTCGTTCCCGTGATATGTGATCCCTTGTCAGCCAGTCACATGCTTGCAAGACAATTGGATGACATTCCACCGAGAGGGCCCAGAGTATATCTATCTGTCATATGGATGGACAAATCCCACTCTTGATCCATGTGCCTCAACACATACTTTTCCGAACACTCAATGCCACCTTTATAGCCACCCAGTTACAGTGTGGTGTTTGATGTCATCAAAGCATCCTTCCGGTGATGGTCATTAGCATGATCTCATGGTCGAAGGAATTTAGGTTACTATGTATCAGAAAGCTTATAGCTAACGAACTATTGAAATGACTTGATCTTTATGCTACGCTTGTCTATAGGAGTATGTCCATCATACCATTCTCCTAATGATATGATCTTGTTGTTAATAACATCTCAATATTCATGATCGAGAAACCACAATCATCTATTAACCAAAAATCTAGTATTACAAAGAGGCTTTACCAGGGACTCTAATTTAGTTTACAAATCACACAAGTATTAATGTTTCCGGTTAATACTGTTATAGCATGAATGTAAACATTTATCATAAACACAAAGATATCATAATAACCACTTTTATTATTGCCTCTAGGGCATATCTCCAACAGTTTGGTCTTATATACCCATCTACTGCCCACAGGTTTGGCTCCTTCGGGAATTTCTACTAAGTCCCATATTTCATTAATGCTCATGGACTTCATTTCATCTTTCATAGCATCAAGCCATTCTGATGAATGATCACTTTGTATGGCTTCCTTAAATGGGTCATATACCGTACACCGTAGACAAGGTGGTCGCTGAACTTCATGACCACTGAGTCATCGATGGTGCTGCCGCGGTCGTTGGTAAAGATGGTGAGAGAGCCTGTGTCGTGCATGAAGCCGACGACCAAGGACTAGAGGAAGGGGATGGTCTGGGCACCGTGGAGTCTGAGGTTGCTATTGACGCGACAATCCATGATGGAGTCCTTGTACTTGCTGGTAGTGCTCCACCCGGCCAAGGGCACCACTTTGCCCCGTGTGAGCAACAAGAAAGTCGTCGAGTGCCGCCCTCTTGATTTCGTCTTCCACCCTAACAGCATGCATGTGGCGCCGTGTTCGGCGACGCGGGAGGAAGAGGCAGCGTGGCCGGCAAGCATGAATGTGGGCTCCTGGTTCATTGATGGAGTGGCGTGTGAAGCTTTCAGGAGGAGGTTAAACGGGTTTTGGAAAAAACGTTGACTAGTCATTGAAAGCCTGTGATAAGGGTAGATGAAAAAGGTCTTGTAGAAATTCTGTTTGAGTCATTTCATGAACTGCATGCCATGTCTGTCTTCTTGGCATATGTGACTAAATGTGGACCTTTCTGGTGTAGACAATTATCCATCCACAAGTCAGTCCAGAATTAAGCTGACCTTCCGTCCCATGCTCATTGCTTTGCTATACTCAATCTATCCTAAAATACTCTGCATTCTGGGTTTAGTCAAAGTTAAACTTTATAAAGTTTAGTAGAATATATAGAAAAAACTATAAACATCTATAACACCGAATGTATATAGGGTATTTTAGGACAGAGGGAGTAATAATTTAAAAATTGAAAGATGTGCTTTCCACCATAAAGAGCCTTCTAAATGGGCGGGCCACCACATGGTGATGCGCGGAAGTTGTGTCCAAGAAATTATTTTAAGATGAAAAGTAAACAGCGGCCAATCATGGCCCTAATTAAATGACAATGGATATTCAATAGTACTAGTGTCGACACTGTTCCTGACTGACGACAGATCATGCCATATAAATTGAGGAGCATAGTATCACTATTCACTACCTAGCATAGCAAAAGAAAAAGAAAAGTTAAAAAAAAAAACAAATCGCGGGCTCGATCGGAGCGACAATGAACATGGACAAAAGCAGCGGCTTCCATATGAGCGGTGGCGATGGCGAAAGCAGTTACGCCGCCAACTCCAAGGTTCAGGTTTGTGGATTTGCTTTGGGTACTGTTTAGTGTTTAGTGATGAACCTTGGAGTTGATGATGCATGGATGGGTCGTCGATGATAACCATTTCCTATAGGAGAAGACCATACTGGAGTCGAGGCCACTGCTTCACGATGCGGTGGAGGCAGCGCACGCGTTAGCGTTGCTCTCCTCCGGCGCGACGCTGGTGGTGGCTGACCTCGGCTGCTCCTCGGGGCCCAACACGCTCCTGGTGGTGTCGGAGGTGCTCGGGGCGCTCGCCGGCCGCCGCCGCCGCTGCCAGGTCCAGTTCTTCCTCAACGACCTCCCTAGCAACGACTTCAACCAGGTTTTCCGCTCCCTGGAACTCTTCAACGACAACAATAACAACAACAGGAAAGGGAAAAAGGGAGGGCTGCCGGCGCCGGCGCCTCCGTACTACGTCGCCGGCGTGCCGGGGTCCTTCTACACGAGGCTCTTCCCTGACCTCTCCGTCCACCTCTTCTACTCCTCCTTCTGCCTCATGATACGCTCCAAAGTGCCCGAGGGGGTCGGGAGCCTGAACCAGGGCAACATATACCTGTGTGAGACCACGCCGGCGCCGGTGGTGGAGCTGTACCA
This sequence comes from Avena atlantica, assembly GCA_910589765.1. Lineage (NCBI taxonomy): Eukaryota > Viridiplantae > Streptophyta > Magnoliopsida > Poales > Poaceae > Avena > Avena atlantica. Next base: position 4,518,932 of record OU342739.1, read on the forward strand.
GGAGCAGTTCCGGGAGGACTTGTCGCAGTTCCTCAGGCTACGCCACTCCGAGCTGGTGGCAAGCGGTCGGATGGTTCTCACGTTCGTGGGCAGGAAGGACGCTCACGTGCTGCGCGGCGAGATGTGTTGCTTCTGGGGCCTCCTCTCCCAGGCTCTCCAGGCTCTAGTTCATCGGGTACTCCCCCGTTTCAAAATATAAAATGTTTTACTTTTGAGAAATAAATGTATCTAGATTTTTTTTAGTATGTAGGTTCATTACAAACAGAGAGAGAGAGAGTAGTACGCTATGTTTTTTCTTTCATTCATTCAGGTCACCCTGATGCATTTATTTGATCTAGTATGTAGGGAAAAATCCACCTTTTGTGTCGAGGGGCCAAATCAATATTATTTGATTCATTATGATGTATATTTATACATTTTGGTATCGAATATTGAACTGCAGGGCTGTGTGGAGAAGGAGAAGCTGGATTCCTTCAACCTGCCCTTGTACACGCCTTCCATCGCCGAAGTGGAGGCGGCAATCGAGGAAAGCCAACTGTTCGACATCAACCATATCCGGCTCTCGGAGCATGGCTGGGACGACTCGAACGGCGATGTGGTGCTCGACACCGTCCAGAGCGGCGTGAAGGTCGCGTGGAACGTGAGGCCCGTGATGGGGCCTATTCTTGCGCGCCATTTCGGAGAGGGTATACTCGACGATCTCTTCGAGATGTTTGCGCGGAATGTGGCCAAGCACCTCGAGAGAGTCGTGACCCAGGAGGTGGACACCAAGTACGCCGTCGTCCTCCTCTCCTTGACGGCAAGGTGCGCTGTGATGCAAGACGTTGTCACCTCCGTTTAGTTTGTACTTTGAGCAAGTGATGATTGGGTGACCTGTTTCCGGAGGTGTGTATACGTTTGAGGATACGACGTGTAATATTTGATATCCAACATGCATGGCAACGTGATCTACGGATCGGACCTTCTTTCCTTAAGGGTTATGCGCATTCTTTAAGATTGCTTATATTTTGTCTTTTCCTTTAGTTTTGTGTTTGGACTTGTTGCCACCATGTGCATCCGAATTATGCAAGGAAGAGCAAAGTTTGTTTTTCCGTCCTAAACTTTTCAATTGGCTCATAGTTACCCCCTAAACTTTGCTTGACTCAATAAACTCCCCTAAACTACGAATAATTGTCCATTTAACCCCCTCATCCGGTTCAAAAGGATAGGTCAAGATCCAAGTTAAGGTCGTTAAATGGACCATTAGTGATAGTTTAGGGGATTTAGTGGACCAAGTAAAGTTTGGGACGGGTGGGGAGGGGGATATGTGTAAAGTGAAAAGTTTAGAGGTGAAAACGGACTTTCTTCTGCAGAGAACGAGTGTAATGCTTAAACCATTTCAGTAATAAAACGTCTTCTATAAAAACAAATGTAGTACCAAAGAGGTTACAACGAGATTAAGATATATAATAGAGTTGAGAACTTCAGCAAAACAGTCCTTCAAGGTTCAATCAATGCGTGACCTGTGTGCCATCTCTAATCTAGTTGCTTGGAATATTAATAATTATTTTTAGTAGAGGTTAAGTAATGAAAGAAATACATGCGCTAGTAGATATTAGGGGATATTAAAATTGTGACAAGAGTGAGCTCTCTCACAACCTCAGTGATTCTGGTTGTCCGATTCCGTCATGGTCATGTCTAGCCATAGGACTTGCTTCCATAGATCTAGCACTGGGCCAAGTATCCCTTAGGAGTAGCTACTGTGCGTGTGGAAATAGAGTATCCCTTAGGAGTAGCTACTGTGCGTGTGGAAATAGCCTGATCTATTGGTCCCAAAATTAGCTTCTAAAGCCCCCTAAGCGGTACTTTGTTATAATACACCTACCCTTCCCCTCGCCATGGGGACCATGTCTATCCTGTAAGAGCATATCTGGCGCATAATGCAAAACTCAGTACCGCAAAAATAGTTTAGGGTAAACCGTAAATCTGTTTTGCGACAAAATTTATGTCTTAGCAGAACAGATTCCGTATATTTAGACCGTAAAAGAAAATATTCTGAAAATATTTAATTGTCTTCTTCGCAGAGTCATCTTCTTCACGGGAGTGCAGATCTCTGGCGCATGTCCCTGCCCGACCCCACCCCTTCCCAGCCCCTGCATGCACTAGTACAAATTCGTGTTAGAAACGTCAATTTTCTATAGGCCTCAGACGGTTTCTCGTTTCGTCTTAATTAAGCGCATAGTTTCTAAGAACACACCACTTGAGTCGGTTTTTCTTTGAGGCTGTAAGATACGCGACCTCGGACGGTGCAAAAAGGAAAACGCCTCTAACATCTACGAGCTCGAGACGGGCAATATTTCTAACCACTTGCAAGAACTCTTCAACCTCAGACGGCTTATACTATGGACCATCTAAAATAGTAAGGCGGCCTGAGTTGGATTCTAACAAAGACCGTCTTGAGAACTAGTGTGCCTCAAAGCTGCTTTTTAAAGTGACCGTCTCCAATGTGTGTAGACCATTTTAAATAGTAGCATGCTAATTCGAACTTGATCATAGTTTACATGACACATAATCATGATTCAGCGGCTAGATAGACAGATTAACTCAAAAACTTATAGCAGCCGGTCAAAAGAAGACCATTATATTAACAACTAACATTAACCCAATAGTTGGTGAAATCCATTGTTGGGGGGATGACCCCAGGTAGGGTCAAGTTAAGGTAAAAGGGTAAGGCCCACCGAGATATTGACCGGGTCAAAAGGATGACCCGGCCGATTTATACAAATGCCGGCCGAATAAAGACCGAATTAACCCGAGTTAAGCTACTAAGGCTTGAGTCGGCCAACATATAATATATGTCGGCGCGGCATTTACTATGCTTTATACTTTCAGGTGTGGGCTTGGCCGAGTCATAGGGAAGCTTTCTCGAGAACGAGAGAACGAGCCCCGAAGTCAACATTGTGCTATGTCTCTCTCCCAGGAATTTATACAGTGCCAAGCGCTACAGACAACGTTCAGAGGGACAGAAGAGCAGAAGAGACATCACGGAGGTGACAGTTCCATAGTCCAACGCTCACATATCGTGGGCTCTAGGTTCTTCCTGTCGATAGAAGGGAGACAGGGAAAAGTTCCTACTGAATTACCACTTTGGGATGAGCATATTCGAGGAATATGCCATCCACGTCAGCCCTAATGTAACATGCCCACCCCTTTATAAGGTGAGTCAGGGCCTCCTAGCAGGGGGATTGATTCATTTTTACACTTAGAGACTAGGCGAGAGCTTCTTCCTCCTCTCTTTGATACAGCTCAAGGAGAGTAAAGATCGTGAGAGAGTTGTTCGTGTGTAGAAACCACTACATCATCCCTCCCTGGATCCCACTAGCACACATTAGACCCATCTTTAGCCTACCCATGGCATCTTCCGTGCCACCACCACGACAGTTGGCGCCCACCGTGGGGCCAGTAGCGGTGCTAGCTGGAGTCAAGATCCGGATGGGAAACTTCATCGCCACTGGTGAGCGCATCGTCTCTGGGCTTGTGCAGTGCTTCGACACGTGGGACTACGTCAGCGACAACACGCAACACTTTGCCACGCGCTCTCCTCCGTGCAACGAGGTCTTCATCAACCTAGGCGCGTATAAGGTCTACATCAGCGTCAATGTCTCTTGCGTTTATCCGCATCGAGTCATACTCGCGCGAGAGCCTCTCCTCAGCGCTACCAGCGGTCCGCGTATCACTCGCCCCGCATGCAACATCGAGGTGATGATGACCGCGCCCACACCAGCAGCAGGCGCAGGAGCCGGCCCAAGCAAGAACCCGGTAGCAGCAGGTCCGGCAGCAGCAAATTCGACAGCACCAGATCCGGCAGAAGCTCGGAATGTAACTCCTAAAGAAACTCGTATCAGAGGGCCACCTTTAGAAAGGCCAGAGAATATCTTGCAGGAAGCAATAAAAAACTTAACCACTCATGTAACCCCCATAGTAAAGCCATCTCAGGCACAAGCTGAACTAGAGGAAACTCGGTTGAAAATGTTAGATGAGGCAAAGAGAGTAGCAACACTGCAGCAGTCACTTAGCATCACGCTACGTGAGTATGCTAGGGAAAACAAGCTTGACACTAGCCCAACTTGCTTAGATGGTGTGAGAATAAGTGGAAAGAACCTTCTTAGTGATATCAACAAGGAACATGTGCCTAGGCAGGGTGATTCGGCTGACCCAGGGTTGCCAAGGTATAGCACACCCGCAAAAAACATCAGAGCTATAGATGCAGCAGCTGCCGAGTTAGATGGCCTGGCCGACAAAGACCGACATAGGTAACAAGAGAGATTCATTGAGATGGTGCGTATAGCGAACCAATAGAATGAGGAATTTCTCAAGAACAACCCGGAAAGACCCGGAGGTTCTCGTGTCGTTCATTCGGCTGGAGGTGCCCCGACAGTGTCAGCTGTCGTGGCATCTTCACTCGGTGGAGGATCGAGGAAAGATAAGGCAGTAACCTCAGGAAGAAGAGATAAGAAAATGGTGCCATATGATCCGTCCTGGCTGGGAAAGCAAATGTGAATCAAGGCAATGCAAGTCGAGGTAACAGTGGGAATATAAACCCCGGTCAAGGCAATGGTGGCTAAGGAAACAATGGGCAGGGTAACCCCGACCCACATCACTCAACTGGAGGAGGGCAACATCCTCCACAATAGCGCCAGTCGAGATATGAACCTCGGAAAGAAAGAGATGCAGGACAGGCTCCGCATAACCCAAAACAGAACAGATACAATGACGGATATTTGGAGATGGAGAATGCCGAATTTGCCAGGCCTAATCATCATGTGATAGGGGAAAGAATAGGAAATAGAAACTTGCAGCCGGATGATGCAAGGTTGAAATTGGACAGGATATACATATCCGAGTTGTTGGAAGAACAAGGTCCTCCGGGTCCAGCGTGCTTTGGACCTCGAATCATGAGGGAGCCACCCGTGCCGAACTTCCAGTTGCCAAGAGGAACAAAAACATACAACGGAAGCACTAAGTGACAAAATCGGTTGATTGATTATGCTACTGCAGTGAAAATTGCAGAAGGCAACCTTAGATGGGCAGTAAGGTATGTACCGCAAATGTGGAAGGGCCATCAAGAGTGTGGTTGAACAACTTGCCAGCAGGTAGTATCACTACTGGTTAGATTTTGAGGAGATGTATGTGAGCAACTTCACGAGCATGTATAAGAGGTCGAATAGACCTCAATAGCTCGCCATGTGCAAGCAGAGACTGAATGATACTGACCGAGAATTTATAACTCGGTGGTGCAACCTAAGTAACTCATGTGAAGGGGTGATTGAATTGCAAGCGATTTCTTGGTTCGCACAAGGGTGCAGGTATGCAAGTGTGTTGTGGAAGAGGCTACAGAAAGATATGCGAACTACGTTGGCCGAGACAATTCAGATAGCCGACTCAAACGCGCTGGGAGATCCGACTCAGTCAGACCTTATGCTGGCATATCAGAATGAGCAACATGAGCATTATGCTCGTGATGGTGATGGGTCATCCCGGAGGAATGAATTTCAAGGTAGGAGAAGAGATGATAGGCCGGATTATCGATACAATTCGAGTCAAGTGGCCGCTGTAACCCAAGATCAGCCAAGTGCTGGGGGTAATCAGCGTTAGAAGAACAGTTCGCAACAGTGGACTCCGAGGAATGATGGCAAAAAACAGTGGACCCTTGAGCAAAATAAACAGTGGAAAGAGATGCCAAAGTACACGTACGAGTCTATGTTGGATCAGACTTGCAAGTTTCACACTCCTAACCAGGCTAAGCCGGCGAATCATACAACTCGGCAATGTGCTTGGATGAAAATGTCCATGGGAAGTGCAGAACCAAACCAGCCGAATCAAAGACCTCATCTCACAGGAGCCAATGCGCAACAACAGCTGGCTCTACCTCCACCACTGCCGAGATATGAGAACCAACCACCGCCGAGATATGAGAACCATGATAGAAGGGAAGTTGTGCACCAGGTGGCAAATCAGAACCAGGAGAACCGTGGAAACCCCGGTCAAGGAGAGGTAGGAATGAGTACAGAGAACATCATCATGCCTATTGTGTGTTCACTACAGAGCAGACAGGTAATAAAAGTATGCAGAGGAGGCACATGAAGGTAAATGCGGTCATGCCGGCTGTGCCGAGATACATGAACTGGTCAAATCAGGAAACCACTTGAAGTACAAGAGATCACCCCTAGATCATGACGAACCGTGGATCATATGCCTTGGTGCTGGATTCGACGTTCATAGGGCCGAATATCAACATAAAATTCTCTAAGGTGTTGATTGACAATGGCAGCAGCATAAACATACTATACAAAGACACAATGCACAAGCTCGGATTCAACGAGAACATGTTGCAGGCGACTAAGACTACTTTCCATGGCATTGTGTTGGGGTTGTCTTGTGAGCCAATAGGCAAAGTCAGGATTGAAAGATGAAGATGTCAGGACCACATGGGGTGATTACCATTGTTGTGGATTACAGAAGATCGATGGAGTGTGCCTTGGCTGGGTCAAACCTGGCCGGGTCATTTGTGATTGCAAGGAAAAAATGAGGATTCAGGAAGTAGCAGCATTGGCTTAGTCGGCACAGCTGAATATGCCAGCACTCGCCAACCCACATGGGAGTGTCTCTTTTCAGCCGACTAAGGACACCAAGAAGATTCAAATTGATGACTGATGACTGTAAGTGCACATATCGTTTATAGCTAGTTTCAAAATAAAGATATCGATCCCACGTGGAGCAATAGGGGAAAGACTAAAATGCTTTTAACTAAAACTAAACGAAGTAGTTAAGGAATAATTCTAGGATGCATGAAAAGTAGAATTGTGTTTGGGTTTTTGGTTGAGCGAAGCAATAAAGTAAGGTGAAATAAAACTTAATGCAGAAAGTAGTAATCGTGTGTGTAAGAAAGATTCAAACTGCAATAGGGAAGAAGCGTTCTCGGGGAGTGGTGGATACACCGCTAGCAATTTAGACTAAGTAATCAAGATTATTATAATGAATATTCTCATGATATGCATGTATGTGGAAGGAGCTCCATATATGGATGATTAGGCACCAACCACTGCTCACATCATCCTTCATAACCATAGTTGACAGATAAACCACATCAATCGTATTATCCCACTATTAAGTGATTCCTCCTGCGGCATGAACATGGCTTAATGAGTTCTCCTTGCTCCTCATATTGTGCATGCATGTGGATATTAAGATGGCGAACAATGTTGCAGGAGGAAGTTTTCCTTTTTGTCGCATGGAAAATCCATTTTCCATTTTCCGAGCGCAAAAAGATAGGTAGTTTTGTGAAGCAGCCACCAAAATGCAGTTACAGAATGCTACCATCCCATTTTTCTAAAATACTAGACCACTTTACATGAACTATGTCCCAACCGGGGGATCTCAAACCTTTTTTTCCTTCCCGGGTGAAAAAGACAATTGTCTGCCGAATCGGTAGGAAGTGGGTCCGGTTTGAACTATAGGTACATGATCTAACGCCCGTGATTTTTTGAAAAAAAATCAATTTTAGACTCATAATGTTGTTTCTTCATAGATCCAATGCAAGTTCTAACATTCTCATCCTCTATCTTCATGCACACCGTTTTGACCTAAGTTCGAAACGGGAAAAAATCGAAGCGGACATAAAACATTCAAAAGGTCCGAACAATATAAATCCTTCGCGTGGTGTGATATTTTGTGACATAGTTGCAAGGAAAAATATCAAACTTGGTATATTTATTATGTCTCGAAAAAACCTTCACAAATGACCTATCATGTTCGAGGTTTCATGGCTTTCGGTCCAAGAGACGGATGCTATGTGCTAAATCGCGTCATAGTTTATGATATTGTGCCCATATTGTGCATGCATGTGGAAATTGGGATGAATAACAATGTTGCAGGACGAAGTTTTCCTTTCCGTCGCACGGAAAAGCCATTTTCCCTTTTCCGAGCGCAAAAAGACGGATCGTTTTGTGAAGCAGCCACCAAAATGCAGTTACAGAATGATAAGGATCCCATTTTTATAAAATACTAGACCATCTTACATGAACTATCTCCCAACCGGGATATCTCAAACCTTTCTGTCCTTCGCGGGTGAAAAAGACAACTGTCTGCCAAATCGGTAGGAGGTGGGTCCGGTTTGAAATACAGGTACATGATCTAACGCCCGTGATTTTTTGAAAAAATCATTTTTAGACTCACAATATGTTGTTTTTTCAGAGATCCAATGCAATTTATAACATTCTCATCCCATATCTTCACTCACGCCATTTTGACCTAAGTTCGAAACGAGAAAAATTCGAAACGGGCATAAAAAATTCAAAAAAGGTCCGAACAATGTAAATCCTTCGCGTGGTGTGATATTATGTGACATAATTGCAAGGAAAAATATCAAAATTTGTATATTGATTATGTCTCAAAAAACCTTCACAAAATGACCTATCATATTCGAGGTTTCATGGTTTTCGGTCCAAGAGACAGATGTTATGTGCTGAATCGCGGCATAGTTTGTGATACTATGCCCATATTGTGTATGCATGTGAATATTGGGATGGCGAACAATGTTGCAGGAGGAAGTTTTCCTTTTCGTCGCACGGAAAAACCATTTTCCATTTTCCGAGCGCAAAAAGACGGGTCGTTTTCTAAAGCAGCCACCAAATTGCAGTTACAGAATGCTACCATCCCATTTTTTTAAAATACTAGACCACCTTACATGAACTATCTCCCAACTGGGGGGTCTCAAACCTCTCTATCCTTTCCGGGTGAAAAAGACAAATGTATGCCGAATCGGCATGAAGTGGGTCCGGTTTGAACTACAGGTACATGATCTAACGCCCGTGATTTTTTTTGAAAAAATCAATTTTAGACGCACAATATGTTGTTTCTCCAGAGATCCAATGCAAGTTCTAACATTCTCATCCCCTATCTTCACGCACGCCATTTTGACCTAAGTTTGAAACGGGAAAAATTCGAAACGGGTATAAAAAATTCAAAAAAAGGTCCGAACGAAGGAAAAAATGGGAACAATTATTTTATTTACATCTATATAATAGAGTAGGATAATAGCTTTAAATTATAGATCTTTTATTTCTGCAAATTCGGACATATAATAAGTAATTTTGCTAATTTGTAATTTGTTTTTCAAAAAATGTTTAAAAACAGACCTTTCGGTTTATACCACAAACCGGGACTTAAGGTGTGCAGCCCTGCGTGCAAAACGCGGCGCACCGAAAATCCTTTAGCCCTTTAGTTCCGTCTTGTGTTACCAACCTGGGCTACGCGAAAATACCCACCCCGTGCGCCCCAGTTCCAGCACCGAACCGGAGCACCCGGTCGTCTTCCTCCTCCCGTCCACCGCCCTAGCGCCGCCGCGCCCGTGCCGTCCATCGCGCCGTCATGCCCGTGTCGCCCCTCCCCCACGCCGCCTGTCGCGCCCCTCCCCGACGCCTTCCGCGCCTCTGCGGCCCCTCCCCGCATCGCCCCGCGCCTCTGCCGCCCTGGCGACCGCCACGCCTCCCGCACCACCGCCCAGGTGAGCTCTCCCGCGCCCGTGCCGCCCCTCTCCGGCCGTTTTCTAGGGTTAATTAGTGTAATTTTATTTGTTAGTGTTAATTAGTGTAATTTTGTTAGTGTATTTTGTTAGTGTAATTAGTGTAATTTTAGGGTTATTTTAGGATTTAGGGTTAATTAGGTAGTTTCGAAGTTTAGGGTTAATGTAGTTAGTTAATTAGTTATAATTTGGTTAGTTTGAAGTTTAGTATAATTTTGTTTAGAGATTTTAGTAGATTTTAGTTAGTGTTTAATGTAGTTAATTAGTTGATTTTAGTTGAATTTAGTTAGTGTTTAATATTGTTTATTTTAGTTGATACTATTTACTTTCATCATGTTTAAAATATATAGGTTTAATTTAGTGTTTAGGATCTTGCCGTGTCCTCATCCTCGTTCACTCGGCGGGAACAACAGAGCACTACTAGACTCTGTCGCCGGACATCCACGGAACTGGGCTCCGCCGGGCTGGCACTGGGAGGTGCTACCAGCCAGGAGACGTGGTCTGGTGAGGAATCCGGGTGTCGTCGTCGACCCGGATCTTCTGTGGTGGCAGACGAGTGGTCCAGGTGCTGTGCAGAGGGAGGTACAACGTCGTGTTAGGGAGGAGGACGAGCACGTCCGATGTTACATGTACATTTTAGAAGCCCGAGTCGCCCATACCTGGCAACTTCTTCAGGCACCTGACCGAGATATTATCCGGTGATAGTTCCTACACTTTGGGTGCACACCTCCCGCGGCTCAGTAGCCGGGGTTCAACGTCCTCATAGAGATAGATGTGTAATAGCTAGGGTAGTATCTTTTATTTTTGTTATACTAGCTGGATTATTCAAGATGTATTGTTGTTTAATTGGTACTTTATCTTTCTTCATCACATTGTTTAATTGGTACTTTAATGTGTAATATGGTATATTAAGCTGAATTACTGTATCTTCCTTTATTTATCGCATTAAGGAAATGGTTTTATCCTTCTTCTATATTAGTTAAGTTATGGACGGTAGAGACAACAAAGATCACATGTACAACATGATAGATGAGGGTACAGGAGGTTACCATTACGATGGAGTAGACGACGATGGAGATGATGATGGCTCCCAATACCTCTACTTGGATGAAGCCGACGGAAGAGACAACTATGATGAATTCTTTGGTAGAGACGACGCTGGAGCTGACGGTGGAGACGACAGTGGAGACACCATAGCAAAGTCCGACGAGGTATATAAATCTTATGTTGATCACGAGCTAGTAGATGCATTAGTTGATTCATATATATATAGATGCATTAGTTGATTCATATATATATATATATATATATATATATATATATGTACTAACGACTTTTTCTTCTCTTACACCTCCGCATCGGGCGAATATTCTGCAAGGAAACGAGGCCCGACCAAAAAGTTGGCCGATGGTGCGCGTTTCACTATTGATCTATTTTTTTAGTTGGGCGAACCTTTGGAGCTGAAAGAGGCCGCAAGTGTATTTGTATATCAATGCGGAGTGATAGTAAGGGACACCATCCCGATCACCACTTAGAAGTGGAATAAGCCAAGAAAGAAAAGTGCGAGTTGGAGAAACTTTTGTCGATGACAGAGCCAAAGAGGGTCTTTGGAATTCACTCATGACACACTTCTCTCTTCCTGAATTGGACACTCGTGAACACAATGACGCATTGAGGTTGAAAGTCAGAAAGTGGACCCTTAAGAAGATGGGCGCATAGTTCAAGGACTAGAAGAAAAGATTGTACAACAACTATGTCAAGAAGGGGCTGACTCCGGCATTCACTGGCCCGCTGGAGAAGCAGCGGGATAACTGGGCCCCATTTGTGGCATACAAGAAATCAGAAGCAGCTACGGCCAAGTCGGAAAATAATAAGTTAAATGCGGCCAAAATAAATATCACCATACTATGGGGACAGGTGGCTACAAGACGGCTGTGCCTAAGTGGGCAAAAACCGAGAAAGAAATGTGTCAAAAAGGGGTCACGCCAGCTACAAATCAGTGGCCCGTGAGGTCAAAAAATTGGCTCCTTGGGCATGGGGGGTCGTATGACACTGAAATCGGGGAAATTATTGTTACAAAGAAGACCATTACTAAACCCAAAGATGAACTAGTTAAAGTGATACAACTGAGAAAAGATGGTAAGTTCTTTCCCGACAGAGAGAACGATGAGCTGACATATGCCCTCGGGAATCCTGAAAAAGTCGAACGAACACGAGGCTTTGGCCCATCTGTTCCATGAAAGACAGGGTTTCCCGAGGACATCGACACTTATAGAAGCCGATCGAGAAAAACGAACCGACAGAAGGCAAAGGAGGCATCGCGGTTGGAGGCGGTTGAAAAAAGGAACGAGGAATTTCAAGCCATGTTCAAGCTGCAGTAGGAGCAGATTAATGAACTTAGAGTACTGGTCCGATAGCAAGATCCTGCATTAGACAGTCTGGTGGGCCCATTTCAGCGGAGAAGCAGCGTGGCTTCGACAGAGGTACAAGCTAATAATCTACTGCTGATGGATAATAATGCACCGGTGATAGATGATACGGCCTGTGCAACGATGGTTCGCTACCCCATGGATGAAGTCGAGGCAAGGACAACTTGTGAGCTACATGTCACAGTGAAGAACATTTCTATGAAGGTGGCGCTCGGCTTTGCTTTACCTTGTCCACCGGAAGCGACCTACCATGGAAGTCAGATTCCAGTTGGCTATGCTCGTGTCGGTGTGGATGAAGTTGAACCTACATGTCGATCACTTGAGCTTGACATCCCTGCAGGCGAAGGGGAGAAAACACTGGGAGAAGTAGAGGGTGGGATCATTCTTTGGAAAAAACAGCACATCGTGTTTCCAGGATGGGCGCCAAGGCATTCTTCTCCTCCGAGAAGCAATCCATCACCTCTGAGGACACCATCACCTCCGAGTCCACCGTCTCCACCAAGAAACAATAGTACACCCCTTCCTGAGAGGGACCGCAGAACGAGTGCATCTCCATCTCCGGAGCTGATGCGCTGGCAGGGAGCGCTTCGTTCGAAACCCCAAGAGCAAGGTTTGAAGCAGCACAGTAGCAAGTCTTCCCTCAGTAGAGACCGAGGTTATCGAACCAGAAGGAGGAAGGAAACGTCACACAGGTTTTGGAAGCAACATGGAGACCTGCACAACACAAACTCAAGACTTTGTCCCAACGAATCAGTGAGGTTGTCAAGCTCACCGATTTGCTGTAACAAAGGATTAAACGGATGGTGTGGAAGGTAATGGTTTGCAGCAAGTAAACAAGTAACAGTGGAAGATGTATCAATGATAAAGATTGGACCAGGGTCCTGTAGGGTTCGCAGCATAGAAAACAAAAAATTTCCTACGATGGGAACAACTATGTACCAAGATCTATCTACTAGATACAAAAAATGGGCGGATGTATATCCGTAGAGAACATACCCTTGAAGACCGACAAACCTTAACGAGTCCAAACTCGTGGTTGATGTAGACGATCTCTTGCCGATCTCAAGATCGAGAGGAAGTCCTAGCGCCGCAAAACAGCAGCGCATCCGTGCTCGCACACACGTTCGAGGCACCGAGCAACCTCCGCCTCCTCGCTCCAGCGATGCATCGGAAGCACAACTCTTTCTTGCCGAAAAGCCACCGGGAATATGTATCTCGCTAGTCCGAGACCATGGGGGATAAATTCTAGAGGGGGAGAGAGATCCTTCACGAGGAGGTGTGAGTGAGAGAGAGGGAGGGGCTCCTTTTATAGGGAGAGGGGGGCACCCAAGGGGCCATGCGCCCAGCGATGGGGCTGCCCCCACCTCTTCCACATTCATGTGGGTGGACACTCCACTCACTCAAATGCCTTTCAATTCCCTCCACTCAAAAACCCACTCAAATTACCATTAAATTTCCACCAAATTTAATGCAAACTCTCATTAAATAAAACTCCTTTTATTTATTCAGAATTTGTCAATTACTTTAATGACAAACATTCTCATATAACCCCTTGCTAGTATTTCATTTCACATGCAGAAACAATTTCTGCAATTTCACCCGAAAACCCGTTTCGGTATCTAGTGAAATAAATTCCTGCGCTTGTTATTCTTTTCGGCATGAAGCTTTTGCTCCAAATGGATGTCGCTGTCTCTTAAGTGTGTCACCCTATGGTTCGCGAATAATGCGGACATGATTGAGACCCCTCTCGGATCAATAATCAGAAGCGGGATCTGGAGACCCATACTGACTCCCACACATTCAACAATGACTTTCTTGTGATCGTCGGAACCTTTTACGCTAGTATCTTAATCCCTTTGTTTCGCGATATATTACATGTCCGAGATGCAATCATCGGTATCTCCATACCTAGTTTGATCTCGTTACCGACATGCACTCTTTTCTCGTTCCCGTGATATAACATTCTAGTGATCAAATCACTTGCGTGCAAGCTAATGATTGTGATATCACCGAGAGGGCCCAGAGCATATCTATCCGTCATCGGGATGAACAAATTCCACTCTCGATCCATGGGCCTCAACATAACACTTTATTAGTTCTGAATCCATCTTTATAATCACCCTGTTACGGAGTGACGTTTGATGTTATCAAGAAACTCTTCCGGTGTTAGTGATTGACATGATCTCATGGTCTAAGGATTAGGATCACTTCGTAAGTTGTTATAGCAATATAAACTCAATGACTTTGATCGTAATGCTATACTTCGGATGAATGTTCATCACACCATTACACTAATGTTGTGATCCCGTTATTAACAACATCCAATGTCTATGATCAGGAAACCTTGATCATCTTGTTAATCAACGAGCTAGTTTATGAGAGAGGCATAACTAGGAACTTCCTTTTTGTTTATTAAACACACATGTATTAATGTTTCCGTATTAATACAATTATAGCATGTAAAATAAACATTTATCATAAACAAGGAATACGATAATAACCACTTTATTATTGCCTCTCGAGCATATTCCCTTCAGTCTCCCACTTGCACTAGAGACAATAATCTAGTTTGAGAACTTTGCGTATTGAACACTTATGGCTTTCCGGTGTTCCATATATGCAATTGCAAGTGGTTAACATAATCTACGGATCTGACGCTTCAGGTCCGTGTGTATTTGCATGTCTTTGCGTCTTCACGCATCACTTATTCTCCAATGAGATGGCATTGTATAAATTTGGTCTTTTGGTGAGACCTTTAGTTCCTTGGGGTTAAAACACGTCGATATTATTGTCACACAATATATCTTTAGTGTTAGCCCGTTGCGAACCACACCTTAGTTTGATAACAAACTACTTGACACAAATTTCCTCCTTTGCTGCTACTATAGCAGTCATATACTTAGCCTTTTGTTGTAGTATTCATCACAATGTCTTAACTTTGGACTCTTCCAAATCCATCATGGAATCTCCTTCCCATTACATTGTGCCACCCATAGTTTAAATTGAGATAAACTTAATTTGTATCTTGTGACAAAACTAGTATCAATGTAACTCTTTACAATGAACTATTTATAACTGTTTGTCACCTCTACACAAATATATTCTTAGTTCTTTCCAAAAGATCATAAGAATATCCTTACTATCGTCCAATGATCATTTTATGATTCATTCTGGTATTTTCTCATAACACTTAGAGGATAGGACATATCTGGATGTGTACATATCATGGTATGATTGATCAAAACATTCTCGTGATTTCACTCATCAAGTGTCAAAGCACTTGAATCTTGTTTCACTTATCAAGTGTCCATACACTTGAATCTTGATTCAATTCCTTTTCCATGCAACAAGAACTGTTTCTTGTCGTTTCTATATTGAACTCCTTCAATATCTAATATATGTACGTTTGGCACAACCATATTGGCGTCACAGTCTATCCACTATAGACATTCACGCTAAATATTCGGGTTTTGCCTAAGTCTTTTATCAAAATGAAATTCTTAACCTTTGTCAATAAAAGATACATCATTTCTAATCAACAATATGTCATCCACATAATGTATTAGAAATATGTCTCAGCGCTCCCACTTAATTTCTTGCAAATGCAAGCATCTTCATCGTCTCCTGATGAAAAACTCCTTTTTCATTATGGTGAAGATTCCAACTCCGCGATGCTTACTTCAACCATTAAAGTTTGCATGCCCTTTTAGCATCCTTTGAATTTAACAAAACCCTTTGGACCGTGTCATGTACACGTCCTAGGTAACCATTCCATTAGAAGAACTTTGTTTTGTTTATTCATCTACCATATAACAAATTATATGTAGTGGTTGCTACTTTAATCCGTCCAGACTAAATATCGCTATGAAAGATCAAATCTTGTCATAGTCAACTCCTTGAATATTGTCGTAAAATACTTTACGACATGTCGACTATTTCATAGATGTGAAACATCCACGTCTGTTTATTTATAGATCCAAATACGACCGATAGGTTTTTACACCTTTCCGGAAGGTCTTCCAAGTTCAAAACTTGATTTATCATGTATGGACTTATCACGGATTTTATGGCTTCAAGCCATTTGACGGAGTCAGGGCCCATCATCGCTTCTTTGCATATAGTCAGTTCATCATTGTCAAACAATAATGATTTACTCTCAAATCTTAGTATTTGATTGTTTATCCGACCGACTTGGTTCAATAAAAACTTAGATCTCCGTGACCACAACCTTTGAGGCACATAAGCTATGAGCATTATGGCAGCCTCCGAAACCATTTCCGGCACTGCGCAACTCAGCACATTTAGCTAAGGTTCGTTAACCTTATCAAAGTTCTATTGTCCTCCCACTTAACATTTATGAAAAATTCCTTCTTCAAGAAACTTCACGTTTCAAGAGACAAACCCTTTTGTCCTTGGTGTTATGGAGGAATAACCAATTGTTATTCGAAATAACCTACAAAGACATGCTCATCCGACTTCGGTTGTAAACATCTTAATTATGTTTAGCATACCAAAATTTAAGAAATGACAACTTGGGTTTTACCCCAAACCATAACTCATATAGTGTCATTTCAACGGATCAAGATGGAGCTCTTTTCAGTGTAAAAAGCGGAAGTCTCTAAAGCTTTAATCTTTTTAAAACATAATGGCAGTTTTATCAATAATACCTTTGATCCAACCATGTCAAACAAGGTTTCATTACAAATCTCAAACACTCCATACTCTTATGGTGTTTCGGGAGATGTAAATCTAGGTGTTTTGCTAAACTTGCAACTCAAATAAATCCCTTTATGATAAAATCATAATTCATTTATTTTGTTGTTACACTTGTAACTCAAATAAATCCCTTACGATAAAATCATAAACCATTTATTTTATTGTCACAATGATTTTCACTTCATCTTAAAATTCTTTGAACGTTTTCAAATATTTCACACTTCTTTCTCATTAAGTGAAGATTCACTCAAATTTCCGGAGAAAGCATATGAAGTTGAAACCCATCGCTTACGTCTACACATAATGGACTACATACATCGATATGTATAAATTCCAATATTTTAGTCGTTCGTTCTTCTTTGGCCTTTGAACGAAGTTTTAATTATCCCGAGGAAAGTCTCACAAGCGTCACTTGATCAAATCAAAGAATCCAAAAATCCATTAATATGGAGATTCTTCATGTTTTCTTTCCAATATAATTTAAACAGCGATGTCACTTCGTAAGTGATCTTTCAATCAGTTGTCTTGCGACATTTTAGCATTAGGTTTTATGGATGTGATTTCTCCAACTAGATTTGTAAATCATCCATCTTATATGGAATACGGTAATTATTTGAACAGCCTTTGTTCTCATAATACCTGATTCAAATAACAATTATTAAAACAAATCTTGAAGTCAAGCTTTGATGTCAACGAGAAATACAAACAACAATTTGTTTGTTTTCGATGAACATCATCACATATTCTCTTGCTAGTTACTTAGGCCATTGTGGTTTATGAATTGCGCCGTTCCGTATGAAATTTCATACCAACCAATTCGGTATCCAATACCCAAGAACCACATTGTTTAACAAGCAAAGAATACAACCATAATCTGTATATCATCTATATACCTAAATTGGACATTTCCAATCTTTTCTTTTCTGCCAAATATATTTTATAGATTCTCTTTCAGCATTTCCTTTTCCTTTTTAAAAGAATCTATCAACATCAAAAGTGGAGCCATATACATGACACATAGTCCAAAGCGTGTATATTCAAATAATAATACCTTTGGACTTGCACTTTGAAGTAGATCACCATCATCAAAATGATCGGTATTCTTTCAAAATCCATTCTTTAGTAATCTTTTAGTGTAGTAAACATTTTACATACATATTATATTCACCCTTATCATGACGACTTTCATGATCAAGCTACTTTAGCTTATAAAGGCGAATCGTGAGTATAACATTACTTTCCAAAACCCTTTTGGATGATTAGGATGTCTAGCATCTCCAACCTTCGTAAATTCTCATCCAATATGAGAACATATATTATACTCAATCATATTGCAACCAAAAAATTGTTTTAGATATCGTTATATCTGCCACACTTGATGGTTTCTGAAACAATTCTTTCAGCTCCTAGATAAACTTGATATTTAAATCAAGAATCATGGAGGCAAACATGATACTTAAGATACTAACACTGGAATTGTTACTCTCGATTTAATACCAACTATTAAATTTCATGGAGTAAATACAGTTTGCTGAAAGTTTTCAATAGGACTTTAAACTTTGATTGACACTCAATACAATACGATACCAGTTCGTAAAGTATATATCCAGAATTCTATAGTTCTATTATCTCAATTACAACTATGCATAAGGTGGTGAACGAATGCCAATGACTACAACTAATTATGCAAATCCACTTTGATTTAATTTATGATAAATTGAGTTCTACTAATCCAAATTAGAAATGAACTCCCACTCAAAAATGACATCCCTCGTGTCTTTTTGGTGATTACATGAACAAAATCCACTACACCAAGTCCGATCATCACGTGAGTCGGTGTAGCTTCAAAGGCGAGCATCAAATGGGCATCATATCTACTATATGACTCATGCTTAACCTTTCGGTCTGTGTTCCTAGGTCATGTCTGTACATGCTAGGCTCGCCAAGTAAGAACCTTAGTATTCGCGTGTGTAACTGTCTTACACCCGAGATGTGCTCGTGGATTCAAGTACACCCGATCATCACGTGATGTCTTGAAGCGACGAAACATTGTCGGTGCATACTTAAGGAAGAACACATTTTTATCTTGATATCTAAATGAGGGATCATCTTATTATGCTAATAAAACGCCAAACAAGCAATATAAGATGCTATCAAACATCACATGTTTATTAGTGAAATGATATGGTTCCCGCATATGATCTCCATCATGTGCACCGTGGTATGATCTCTATCATACCTTTATGTGTAAGGCCAAGGTCTATGGAACTTACACGCTATGTGTGTTGTAAGAGTATCATCTCATACTTCTACTTACAACATCACCATAGCATAACACTAGCCCAGCAACAATCTAAACTAGACGCCTCTAATTTATCCATTGCAAGTTTTATGTGGCTTAGGGCTTTCGAAGATAGAACCGTTCTTACCTACGAACATGAACCACAAAGAGGATAACCAAATTATTGACAACTCGTTGCAAATTAGATATTGACTATAGTAGGAGAGACAGACACCCGCTAGCCACTTATGCAAAACTAGTTGCATGTCAAGCGTGGAATAGGTCTCATGTGCGAGGACATGTAAAGTTTGTTCGGGCCGCTTCATCCCACTATGCCACCAATATCCAAAGTACAACTAAGAAGCAATAAAATGATCATCATCGCCCACATACTCATATATGTACTACCCATGCAAAGTATCTACGCATAGATCCGGCTCTGATACCACTGTAGGGTTCGCAGCATAGAAAACAAAAAATTTCCTACGATGGGAACAACTATGTACCAAGATCTATCTACTAGATACAAACAACGGGCAGATGTATATCCGTAGATAACATACCCTTGAAGAGCGACAAAGCTTAACGAGTCCAAACTCATGGTTGATGTAGACGATCTCTTGCCGATCTCAAGATCGAGAGGAAGTCCTAGCGCCGCAAAACAACAGCGCATCCGTGCTCGCACACACGTTCGAGGCACCGAGCAACCTCCGCCTCCTCGCTCTAGCGATGCAGCGGAAGCACAACTCTTTCTTGCCGAAAATCCACCGGGAACATGTATCTCGCTAGTCCGAGACCATGGGGGATAAATTCTAGAGGGGAGAGAGATCCTTCACGAGGAGGTGTGAGTGAGATAGAGGGAGGGGGGCTCCTTTTATAGGGAGAGGGGGCACCCAAGGGGCCATGCGCCCAGAGATGGGGCTGCCCCCACCTCTTCCACATTCATGTGGGTGGACACTCCACTCACTCAAATGCCTTTCAATTCCCTCCACTCAAAAACCCACTCAAATTCCCATTAAATTTCCACCAAATTTAATGCAAACTCTTATTAAATAAAACTCCTTTTATTTATTCAGAATTTTGTCAATTACTTTAATGACAAATATTCTCATATAACCCCTTGCTAGTATTTCATTTCACATGCAGAAACACTTTCTGCAATTTCACCCGAAAACCTGTTTCGGTATCTAGTGAATTAAATTCCTGCGCTTGTTATTCTTTTCGGCATGAAACTTTTGCTCCAAATGGATGTCGGTGTCTCTTAAGTGTGTCACCCTACGGTTCGCGAATAATGCGGACATGATCGAGACCCCTCTCGGATCAATAATCAGAAGCGGAATCTGGAGACCCATACTGACTCCCACACATTCAACGATGACTTTCTTGTGATCGTCGGAACCTTTTACGCTAGTATCTTAATCCCTTTGTTTCGTGATATATTACATGTACGAGATTCGATCATCGGTATCTCCATACCTAGTTTGATCTTGTTACCGACATGCACTCTTTTCTCGTTCCCGTGATATAACATTCTAGTGATCAATTCACTTGCGTGCAAGCTAATCAATGTGATATCACCGAGAGGGCCCAGAGCATATCTATCCGTCATCGGGATGAACAAATTCCACTCTCGATCCATGGGCCTCAACATAACACTTTATTAGTTCTGAATCCATTATTATAATCACCCTGTTACGGAGTGACGTTTGATGTTATCAAGAAACTCTTCCGGTGTTAGTGATTGACATGATCTCATGGTCTAAGGATTAGGATCACTTCGTAAGTTGTTATAGCAATATAAACTCAATGACTTTGATCGTAATGCTATACTTCGGATGAATGTTCATCACACCATTACACTAATGTTGTGATCTCGTTATTAACAACATCCAATGTCTATGATCAGGAAACCTTGATCATCTTGTTAATCAACGAGCTAGTTTATGAGAGAGGCATAACTAGGAACTTCCTTTTTGTTTATTAAACACACATGTATTAACGTTTCCGTATTAATACAATTATAGCATGCAAAATAAACATTTATCATAACAAGGAATACGATAATAACCACTTTATTATTGCCTCTCGAGCATATTCCCTTTAGGTCCGTAGTTCACTAGAGGTGCTCTCCTTAGATAAACAACATGGCATGAAGGGTAAACAAATTACAACAGGGCAATTGACAGGAATTGAGCAAGGCATAACAATGCAATTACAATCAGAAAGATCCTATGAGATTCGATTGGGCAATACAACAAGATAGATAGACCGCCATCCAACTGCATCTATGACTAGCAGTCCACCTTCAAGTTATCATTCGAACCCCCTCCAGTATTAAGTTGCAAGCAACAGATAACTGCTTTAAGCAAAGTGTGTAAGTTAAATAGTCCACATGTTACATGAACAAGAGACCGTTGTTTTCTCTCTAGTAGCAACAACACATCTACAACCGAAGAGATTTCTATCACTTCCCTTAGAAACTAGAGGCATGAAATCACTATCGAGCATAAATACTCCCTCTTGGAGTCACTAGCAACTACTTGGCCAAGATAACCACTAGCAACAGAGAGCATGCAAGATCACAAACAACACAGACATGATAGAATCATAAAGACAAAACCATTAATCAAACCAACATAATAATCTCAATATCCATCAGATCCCCGCAAACACAACATGCATGATTACAAATAGATTAGATGTTGATCATGAACGGAACTCACAAGATCTATACATGAAAGCACAAAGGAGGAGATACAACCATCTAGCTACTACATGGACCCATAGTCCAAGGTGGAACAACTCACGAATCATACCGGAGAGAAGGCCTCCGGGATGATCTTCCCTCCTGCAGGGTGCCGGGAAGAGCTTCAGACCCCCCCCCCTGATCTAGGGACGATGTTGGCGGCGGCTACAGACTGTTTCGTGGATTTTTGATCGGGTACTGAGATTTTTATCATCGGGGGCTTCTTATAGGCGAAGGGGGAGGTCGAGGAGCCGGCCAGGGGCACCAAACCCTAGCCAGGCGCGGGCCCACCTGTGGCGGCGCCTGGGTGGGGGGGGTGGCCCATTTGGCTCGCCTCCCCGGCTCCCCTCTGGACTTCTTGTTCCCCACGAAAAGTAATTGACTTTGTCGTTTGTCCCGTCCAATTTCGAGAAAATTTCTTTACTAGCTTTTCTGAAACCAAAATAGCAGAAAACAGGCATCTGGCACTGTTGCAACTTGTTAGTAGGTTAGTACCAGAAAACATGTAAAAAGCACCTCAAAGTGTAGACAAGTAAAGCAAAGTAGATACTAAACAAGCATGGAGCATCAAAAATTATAGATACGTTTTCGACATATCAGGCGCCTCCGCCCACTGAATCAAAGGGAAGAAAGCGGAAGAATAACACCGCTATGTCGAGGGATACCCGATGCCGAAAACGATAAGATCCCCTCCCAAGAGTACTATCGTCTTCTCCCAAGTTAGCTTATCACCAGACTAATGAGGAAAGCGCGGTAATCTCCCAAGCCAAAGTGAAGCCCATTTTGCACCAAAACAACCAAAGGCACATGTGCAATTTGATCCAAAAGTCAAGAAGAACTTCAAGGCATTACTTGAGCAACCACCCCAACATGTGTTAAATAGGAAATATGACTATACACGCTGTCTTACGAAGATACTAAAAGAGAAGTCATCAAGCAGTACTACAAGCGGGAGAAAATCAAAAGAACTGCCCAGCTCGGCAAATAGGCAAAACAATCCATCGCCCCGCTCAAGGTGTTACCCCAGTCCACTCAAGGTGGAATAGATATGGAATTATCTATTAAATTAGCCAAGGAGTGTAACGTGCCAGTCGAAGAAATTCTAGCCGGCAGAGATGATGTCGCCAAGGGACCAACAACACAGAAATTTGTCTACGTGGAGCCTCTAGTCAGCGATGGGGTATTCGATAATCTGCCAACACATATGCGACTGTTGCATATCTGGTACTTGAAAGTCACAAAGTAGGGGCGACAATTTATCATATGTAAAGTTGGAGAGGATTACTTCCGTCCAGACCAGATCTCCATTGAACTTTGTGAACTATTTCAGTTATTCAACCTAGACGCCCTCGACAAGTCCCTCCTCAGCTGCTATTGTCTGTAAGTAATTAAGTCACTAACTCAGCTCGTTCAATTCATTTCCTATCGTTATCCTCACTATATCTCCTTCTGTATGCTATTATATATGCAAAATAAAGATTCAAGAATGTAGAAGAAAGTTAATCTACAACATTGGGTTCGTTGACCCAAACAGAGTTAATGGACATACGCTAATAAATAACCTCGAGGAAACGGAGGATAACTTTCTAATGTTATTAATGGAGCAACATTACAAGACGCAAATACTATTTCCTTACAACTATGGGTGAGAGTCTTACTGTCTTGTACACATTTGTTATAAACGTACGCAACTTCCATTAGATTCTTCTAAACATTGACGTTGACCGTGCAAAAGTTGAAATCTCGGACTCGTTAAAGAAGCTGATGGAAGACAACCGCAACATAATTGATTGCCTTCAAAAGTAATTTCAATCATTATCACACTATATCTGTCTCTTTTGTTCATTCTCTGAGATGTAAACTAATTAATAACTCATTCATTTCTTTTTTGCCGGACAGGGTTTGAAAAAGGTTCACGAAGGAGGTTCAGACTGAATGGCGTGAAGAGCTCACTTTTGATACGGTCCTGGTAAGTAGTACGAGAGCTAGGTCCTCACATCTCTTTAATTCTAATCTCCATACAATTATCATGCTTGATTATTATTTGATTGAATTATATTCTCGATCGAAAAGTGTGCGACGCAGCCACATGGGACTAATTTATGTGGATATTACGTATGCGAGTTCATTCGTGGGTGTATGGAGCAGGGCACAGACTTTCTTCGAGTACGTAAACAATATATTCACAATTTATTTTATACCATAGTTTTTGTTGAGTTTCATTCATAATGATCTACTTCTTTATATATAGTTGGATGCGATGCGGGATAAGCTCCTACCACATGAACGCCTACTAGCAATTCAAGTGGATTTGTTGTGATTTTTGCTTAGGAACATCATAAACACAAAAGGAGAGTACAACGTGGATAAACCTTCATGTAATCACGGGTAGACACAAAAGGACAATATCCGTGTAATGTAATGATCTTCGTGTAAATAAAATAGACGAACTCTAGTTTCGGTTGTGTATATATTTATATGTCTTTATGTAATCATGAGAGAAATTATATTATATATGCATCAACGTATACAACATAGTAGCATAGAATAATATGTATATGCAAACACAAAATGAAAAATAATAAAACACAAAAAGAAAACCCTAAAACCCCACCTCCTGCCGCGGCAGCAGGTTGATGCAAAACGCTGCCGCGGCAGAAAAACTTTAGTCCCGCATAGCGGGGCCACGTGGAGACAATCTAGTCCTGGTGGACTAAAAGCCTAACCTTTAGTCCCGATACATTAGTCTCGGATTGCAATCCGGGACTAAAGCCTCTTACAAACCGGGACTAGAGTCCTGTTTTCTACTAGTGCTTTGTCGATCTGAAGAGCGGGAAGACGGGAATACATTGGTGGTCTTCTGGATCGGATCCTCGGTGGCCCTTCGCCGGTGTTGCGTCGTCCCGTCGCCGACTCATCTGGCCGAATGGCGGCTGTTCCAAACTCTGGTGCCGGCCACTGCCCGGTGCGATCTCACCTTTAACCCCTAGGCCAAAGTGCTATGTTGGAGGCCCTTCATCTGCTTCATCGTCGGGAGCCCCGTCTACACTACATCAAGTGGTCATGTCCCCGGTGGTGGTGTCGACGCCGGTGATCTAAAGCTCAAGCTCGTTTCTGGTGGAGAGGGACCCGATCGCTTTTCCCTTTTTAGTTTTGAGGTCCTGTATGCAATGTGGAAGGACTATATTGTAATTTTTACTTTTTTTGAGGTTCTCCCTATATATTGTATATAAGTCCACCGTTGAAGATTAATGCAGTGTTCACCCTTCGGGGCTCTTCCCATGTTCAAAAAAAAAGCTTACACGGGTAGGCTAGTTTTATATTCGGTGTAGTACTCTGATCATACGGCAAGACTACTTCAACCTCCTCGTCGTATACGGTCCCGTGCCGGCCACGGCCCACCGATCGGATATGGTGATGATATATCTAACATTTCACGGCCGGACACCTGGTGGAATAAAAAATTATCGAGATAGAATGAATAACCATTAAAGCATATGGTACGTACTGTAGTAGACAAATGAAAGCATCTGCCAAGGGTGGATACTCTTCTGCAATGCGCCTTTAAATGTTGACGAACGTACGACGTGTGCTTAGACGAGCTAGCCATCCATGCATGCATGGCCATCAACATGCTACCACCACCACCACCACCCACAAACTTTGTCTGCGCTGCGCTGCTCGTGCCGGCGGCGGTACTATACCTCGCCTCCGTGACCGTGGCCCGTCGGCGGCGCCGCAGCGGCCTTCCGCCGGGCCCCATGGGGCTCCCGGTCGTGGGCAGCCTCCCGTTCATCGACCTGAACCTGCACACCTACTTCGCGGGCCTCGCCGCCACGCACGGGCCCATCCTCTCCATCCAGCTCGGCTCCAAGCTGGACATCGTGGTCAGCTCCCCGGATCTTGCCCGCGAGGTGCTCCGCGACCAGGACGCGGCGTTCGCCAACCGCGTCATGCCGGACGCCGGGAGCGCCCTGTCCTTCGGCGGCGAGGAGAACATCCTGGGCAGCCCCGTGGGGCCCGCGTGGCGCCTCCAGCGCCGCCTCTGCGTGCACGAGATGCTCAGCCCGGCGGGGCTCGCCGGCGTGCACGGCCTCCGCATGCGCGAGTTCAGGTCCACCCTCCGCTACCTCCACGCCAGCGCCACGTCGGGCCGCCCCGTGGACGTGGGATCGCAGATGTTCCTCAACACCATGAACGTGATCACGGGCGCTATGTGGGGCGGCACCGTCTGCAGCGACGCCGAGCGGGCCACGGTGGGCGCCGAGTTCCGCGGCCTCGTGGACGAGCTCACGGCCATGCTGGGTACCCCCAACGTGTCCGACCTGTTCCCTGCGCTGGCGGCGCTGGACCTGCAGGGCATCCGGGGGAAGATGGAGGGCATCAGGGGGCGGTTCGACCAGATGCTGACCAGGATCATACAGCAGAGGCAGCGGGAGCACGAAGAAGGTGGTGCTGGCATCGCGGCCAACGACTTCCTGGACCGCATGCTCCGGATGGAGAAGGAAGGCGGCGACGGCAAGACGGCCTTCACGATGGACCACGTCAAGTCCATGCTCCTGGAGATGGTGGTCGGGGGCACGGAGACGACGTCCACCACCGTGGAGTGGGCCATGGCGGAGGTGATGCACAACCCGGAGGTGCTCAGCAAAGTGCGGCAGGAGCTGGACGCCGTGGTGGGACGAGATGCCGTCGTGGAGGAGTCGCACCTGCCGCAGCTCCACTACCTCCGCATGGTGGTCAAGGAGACGCTCCGGCTGCACCCGCCGCTGCCCCTCCTGGTCCCCCACAGCCCCAGCACGACATCCACAGTCGGAGGGTACAGCGTCCCCGAGGGCTCCCGCGTCTTCATCAATGTCTGGGCCATCCAAAGGAACCCCTTGGTCTGGAACGAACCGGTGGAGTTCAACCCGGAGAGGTTCGCTGCCGCCGCCGGAGAAGCAGAAGACGGCCGCAAGAAGTGGGACTTCACGAGCGGCAAGCAGTTCGACTACATGCCCTTCGGGTCCGGGAGGAGGATCTGTGCCGGGATCGCCATGGCCGACAAGATGACGGCCTACTCCCTGGCGATGCTGCTGCAGGCGTTCGACTGGAGGCTCCCGGAGGGAACGCAGCTGGACCTCTCCGAGAAGTTTGGAATCGTCATGAAGAAGGCCACCCCACTAGTGGCTATACCCACACCAAGGTTGTCCAGCCTCGAGCTGTACCATTCATCAACATGTTAATACTGTACTACCTGCCTTTCTATATATGTCATCGCGCTCTGTGTGTGTGTAACACTACCCTTTATTTGTACACTGAACGCATATATTGCAATGAAAATGTTCAAAATTAACGATGTAGAGCCGCCTAGCTTGATCCTAACGATAGAAGATGCATGCTCGATACCCGCCATCTTCTTCACTACTAATACCCGCCATCTTCTTCACTACTAGCACAGGAACATGCGTTAGAGGCCTCACTACTAGGTCTTCGCTAAAAAGGCCGTGCATAAATCTTCTTGTTTTGATCTAATAGTTACTTTCTTTATTCTAATATAAGATGGTTTATCTTTTGTGAAACGAATGTATCCATACATCTTTTAGGGTAAGACTCGAAGTGAACCTACACATTAAAAGATATCCAAATACATCCGTTCCGCAAAAACTAAAACATCTTATATTTTGGAACCAAAGAAGTGTGTAGTATACAAATATATTGTTTAGGCGTCGTTAATTAATTAATTAGCAGAGTTTGCCAAAGTTGTGTGCCTTTCTTTGTAGCTGCCGCGCAAGAGAAAAACCTCAACCATATGGTGGATCGGAAAAGATATGGCGATATGAACTGTGTCACCTTGTCGCACCCCTCGCTGAATATATATAGGGAACTGATCACTAGCACTACGTGAACATTTAGTTGGTTTGAGAACTAGCCAATCCATTGGAACCAAAGGCCAAGGTCCGTCTGGCTGACAGCCGGCCAGTATATGTTTGAGAACTAGCCAATTCATTGGAACCAAAGGCGGCGGCGGTCGCGCCCGGCCGCTATGACAGCCAGGATATATCTGGACCAACCTACTACTAATCTTCCATACACTAATCTTTTATTCACTAATCAAATGGACTGTCGGCCGGCCAGTACGTCCGCCGGCATGCATACTGACAACGAGTGGGGGAACCGTTTCCTGGTGGACATCATTGTCAAAACCTTTTTTTAAAGAAATTCAGTTTATGAATTGGACAATTTCGCGCAGTGATGGCGAAATTTTCAGTGATCAATCTACCATTGGATCAAAAACATGGACTAAACACGCTAGGACCGTTTCTGCACACGGACTGCCTCTATTGTCTCTTGATGTAACATTTGAGATGAAAAGAACTTCGTTTCTTCGTTTGTCGATAAAAAGCAAATGATGGAACAGATACATAGTTATTGGTGCGGTGATTAAGCTAATAACGTATTTTTTCAAACATATATTTACAAGGAGCCTCCTAGATGAGATAATATGTCATATCGAGTAGGTTAGCCGGATTGTGTATAATTTATGTTGTTCTGCCAGGAGCTTTTCACCGATTCATTTTTATAATGAAACATGACTTCGTCACTGACACTATTTAGAGTTGGATGTTTGCGAGATACCTAGATTTTGTACTACAGGAGAAATGGTCTTTGCCTTTGCCGTGTGTGTAGGCACACGGCAAACACCACACGACAATGATAACGATGGCAAACCATGTGTCTTTCAAAATAGACACGATAAACACTTTGTGTGTGTGTTTTTCACGTAGCTTGACACAATAAAGGACTTAACGTGGTCAACAGACGTAAACATAGGGCAATGTTTGCCGTGTGTTTTCTAACACACTCGACAAAAGCTAAATTTCAAAATAATAAATATTATCCTCTACCGTCATCATCCTCAAGCCTATCGCTGCCACCATCGTCCTCAAGCCCGGCGCAATCCTAAAGCACGTCGTCGCCGTTGTCGTCGTCCTCAGGTCCGCCGCCGCTGCCGTCAGGGCTGAGGTGGACGACGGGCGCAAGGCCGATA
The DNA here is from genome assembly GCA_910589765.1 of Avena atlantica. Classification (NCBI taxonomy): domain Eukaryota; kingdom Viridiplantae; phylum Streptophyta; class Magnoliopsida; order Poales; family Poaceae; genus Avena; species Avena atlantica. The sequence continues at coordinate 4,547,696 of OU342739.1, forward strand.
GCCGGGCTGGGGAAGAGGACGGCAAGGGGTGGAGGAGGAACATGTGGCAGTGCATGCAGACGAGCTTGTTGGCACGGTCGTCGGCGCAGCAGAACACGCGAAGCCAGACGTGCGTGAATAGAGTAGGAGCCCATGTGTGCTTTGGACTGTGCTTTCACGTGATGGGAGGGCCCGTCCTGCCATGTCACCGATCCGTGGACACACCTATCTCAGCCGTTCAACCTAACAGCGTTCGGATGGCTCTTGTTCATCTGGGTCTATGACGTGTGCTTTTTTGCGGGGTACTCGGCAAAGCCTAAAAATACACTCGGCAAAGACGGACCGTGATAATAGCTCCGTAAACGGTGGCGAGATAGTACACGTGTCGCGTGATGTTGTTGTGTCCGATTCTTTGCCGTCTGTTTTCTCTGGTTTTACTGTGTTCTTTTGTTGCCGAGTGTTTTCATGTAGTTTTGCCATGTACCTTTTTGCGTCCTTTTTTTAGAATATACCGTGTACTTAATCTTTGTCTAGTGTTTTTCTCATTGTTTTTTTTTTACACAAATACAGTGGGGAAGTCCCTCACTGTGTCATTTTCATATATAATGGACAAAATTACAAGGTGGAGAGCATTGAGATGCTCAGGAGAAGAAAAAAATCAAACTGATTACAAAGTGTTTAACCAGACTGTCATACCCCAAACTAAGCTGGGTTTTACCCTATGCCTAATGTCCTGAATGGAGAGCTTATATATAGCATAACATTGTTATGTGCTTCTTTGCTCATGATCAAATATAATCTGGTTTCTGTGGCACCAGATACTCCAACAACCAGCAATCACTAAAATTTTAAAATAATGATTGGTAGATCTGCCTCTTGTATCTAGTATTATGTCAATTAGGCCAAGATCCATGTTCCATTCCTCTCCAAGAGTCCACCAAAAGTTTTTACTGAAGTCACATTCGAAAAAGAGGTGATCAACAGTTTCCTTGATGTTTTCCTCACATAGGACACACGTGTAGTCATCAATATGAAAATTCTTTCTTTGAAGTAGGTCTATAGTATTTAGTCTGTCCTGCATCATGAGCCAAAAGAAAATTTATGCTTTGGTAAATATGGTGATTTCCATAACCATTTATATGGGCTAGGTGCCTCAGGTGCTTTGATGATCCGGTCATAGACCTTCTTGGTAGAGAAATTACTGCCACCCCATGGGAAACACCAATTGTTAGGAGTATTGATATTTCTATTGTTATTGACCATAGAAGTTAGGTCATCTAATTGATCAGCTGCAATCAAGGATAGGGGTAGCTGGAAGAGATTGTAGTTGTGTGATGCTAGTGGCCTTGCCAATACTAATTCTGCCATTTTTGACAAATGAGAAAAGTTCAGGGAATTTGATCTTAAGTGGGGTTGAGTCCAACCATTTATCATACCATAGAAGAACACTTGTTCCATTGCCGGCCTCAATATTGGTCATATCTTTGAACTCGTGTAGGAAGGATATGCAATTTCTCCACTAGAATGAGCCTTTGTTGGAGTTTCTGTCAGGTAGTGCTCCATTACTATAGTATCTCTTCCAGATCAGGTTAATCCAACGGATATCTTTGCAATTGAAAATTTTAAGACTCCCACTTATTTCCTATGACCTTGTGGTCCTTTGAAAAGATCAAGTAACTTCTTTACTCGACGTGATTAAGTAACGGTTTTACTTTCTAATCTCAAGTGAAGTTTAATTTCAGGATTTCATTTCTTGTATCTACCACCAATTACCTTGTAGTTCGTAGGTATGTCTTGTTCTAATAACGTAACAATCAGTTCGCACTTATCTCTACACCAGGTGTAGGGAATATTTATGAATCCTACTACTTTATGTAAAAGCATAACTAGAAAAACATAGTGATCACAATCATGGATTTCTTTTCCTTTAACATGGAGAGTCATGTTCTGGAACACATTCCATTGCGCTTCTCAATATTCTGGTGTTTGGACGCGTATCCTCATCATTCTCTTACCTTATCCCATTAAAACCATTGTCGAGTAACACATTTGTCTTGAGAATGTACCAAACTTTTAGCAACACTAGTTTTTCCTTTCTTTGGTTCTAGTCATGGAATTTGTATTTCAAGGTTTTCAAGGACTTGTTCGTTATTTCTTTGGTTTATCAAATAAACCAAAAGCTTTCATGAATTCTAGACGGTTTTACTTTATTCCAGATGAGTGTTTGCCATTTCCATTCAATGGTCTTTTACTAACGCTACATAGTTCTATCTGGTTTATCGCCGGATGTTTTTACCACTTTATGCCAATAAAGAATTTTACAAATGTTCATGTATTATCAGTAAGTTTCATAATTCCAATAATTCACACATAATCAAAAATAATATATGAACATGAATAGAAATCATTCATAAAACCAGAACAACTGATTTGTTACAAACTCGTATGAAAAACCATCTGAAAGGGCATTTTTGCCCTTCGTATTGTTTTGATGTTTGTTGACAACACTAGGATATTTTAATCATGTGCTAAAATGTTTTAGGGCATATTTAAAGCAAGGATGGTGGGGCCCTGACCGGCAGGACGGCCTCAACAGCAGCAGGACTTACACTTTTCCGTTTTGGTGCAAGGTACGTAGCGGACAACGTAGGATGAGGACAAGCGGCGCTAAAGAAGCTCACTTTACTGAAGGATGGAGAAGCCCTCGGTGTCCAAGACTCGGTCCATGCAAAGTAGCCTTGTGGACTGGGACCTCGAGGAGCGGCATTCTGGTAGCCCTTCCCATCCAAGAATTGGAGGAAGAGGCCTAGCGCCACTATATAAGGAGCCCTTCTCCTACCTTAGAGGGGGTCGATCCTAGAGATATAAAACCCTAGACATTCATCTGCCATTGAACCCTCACGAAGCAGGCGAGCAATACAATAAAGAAGGAGTAGGGGCTTTACCTCCTCATGAGAGTCCCGAACCTAGGTGAAAAGCCCAGTGTACATTATGTCATGACCTTGCTCCGCCGTTGCCACTGTCGTCGAGACTCCTTGGGCATGTTTGTTTGCTCGGGACAGAAATTCACGTTTTTCTGAGTTGGCCCGACGGATGTTGCATGGGGGTAGATTGCCATCGGGCCAGGATGGTCTGTTTATTAGGTTGCCTGTATTTTCGTTTCCCCAATAGGAGATCCCATATGGCCACTTTGTTTGGTTTCCCGGAATGGGCTCGACTGGTGCAAAGTTGCACATTTGGGATCCCGCATCCGGCCCGATGTGATTACCTCACATGAAAAAATGGTGAGCTTACCAACTAGTCATCAGGGTTTAAGATCTTATATGATCGTACATGAATCAGAACAACTGGTAGTAGACAATCCATATGATCAGGCCGATGATGATGATGTCTTTGATCATACTTGCACCCCGTATAGGTGGAAACTTCTCATGTTGATGATCTGATAGCGGTGGAGTGAAATTGTTGTTTATATATTGTGACAACTGTGCCTTTTGTGAATGTTGTGCTAAGTACTCAGAGTAGGCTTTTTGTTCCTGCTCTAGAGTCTTAAACCCCTTATGGAGGTTGTGCTGGTAATCTGTCACTTGTTTGCTACACTCCTCCCATGTGTTGTAGATTCCCGACTTCTTTCCATAGTACACCACATACCAGTTGTATTTCTATGAGACATAACACATATGCAAAATAAGGATCACAACTAAAGCAGCCCGATCAAGTTCACAAACACAAGGCAATAAAGATAAACTAGTTAAGAATGCATGATCATATTGTCACAAGCATCAACAGTTCCAACCTACCAAGTTAGTGTGATCCAACCGATCACCACCAACATCTATGGTGTCATCCTACCACCACATCAAAAGTGGTGCAATCCTACAACTGCATAAGTTATCCATCATATGAGTGGTTAGTAGATACCACCTCACAGTAAACAGGCATAAGTTTTCATCAAGTCCCTAGCTACTTAAAAATATACAACTTCTTCTTCATCATGCATGCAGTACCTCCACCATCTCAATGATCAGGGAGCAAGTACTACACGTAGTAGTTCTTGTCCAGGAAGGTCCTGAGCCACAGATCCCTGAGGTCCTCCGCCATCTAAAAAAAGTTGTTGCCCATAGCCCTGTTGCCGAAGAGGTGACTGAGCACCACCATCAGAGCCTAGGGTTGTAGCCTTTGGCGGCCATGACGGTGTCATACAGAGATGGGTGCACATGATGTGGGGAAGTAGTGGTGATGGAGGTTGCAACCGCTTTCACAGCCTCGGTCATGCACGTGATGGCGATGATGTCCTCCTTTCCTAGTAGCGACCTCTTCCTCTTCTTGCAAGGATCAAAGACACCGGAAATGTAGGCATTTGTGCTGCCGCCGTGACTGACGCCTGGAGCAGGAGAACCAGCGGCGGCATCGGTATCGGCCTCGTCATAAAGTACCATTGTCTTTGACTCCTATGTCTGCATGTATTCAGGACTTGGTTCGTCAAGAGGCTCACTAGAGCCCATTGCAAACCTGCTAGTGGCAAGGCCGAAGGAGAAGATGGTCATCTTGTTCAGATACTCGGCATCCTTGGGGTGATCCTGAGACAGGGAATTGCAGGGAGGTTAGCGAGGTTACATAAGGGAATCTTAGGGATATTACTGAAATTAGTTAATACCCGAGATGTGTCCCCTGTAGTGGGGCGTCCTCCAAGATGATGGTGCAGGTCTCCTCGTCCTAGCTAGCTCCGCTAAGGTATCTAAGATTGGATACATGGATCCATCTGGTCCTCCACTTACGTAGGTGGTTGTACACCTGCTGGGAGGACACCTCGATGCCACAAAACTAAAACACCTTGCGGGCCACAGTTTTCAGGTGCACCTCTTTGAACCCCTTCTCCGTCCTGACACCTCTCTTGATGATCTCACACATCTGGTTGAGCACGAACGCCGAGAGGAATGGTTCCCACTTCACGGTGCCCTTCACACCCTTGCACTGGCCTGTGATGTGGGATTTGCCAACCTTGATGGCTATTTTCTTGGCCAAGATCTTGGCATCTTTCTCTGCAATATGCTCCACCGTGTACCCGGTCATTGGAGGCGCAGACAAGATCTCCGTGCGCTGAGGATAGGTGAGCCTCAGAGGCAGGAACTGGGATTGGGGTCTCAGCAACAAAGGTCTCCTGAGAATCCATGAGGGCCTGGCTGAACTCATTAGCGGTCATGTCCTACAGATCTCACGGTCGCACATATCAGCATCTAGACTAGACATGAACACAAGCTTAAACATGCAATGAGTCCACAAAAACACCAATCTATGACTATACCTAGAAGTTCATTGGGCATACTAACATAGATCTACCGCAAGCTACAATCAGATCTAGGAGGTGCTAACAGATCAAAGCTACTACACCTGAGGTTTGATGGAACTCACCGACATCGGAGGAGCGGAGCACGCCGCCGCTGAAGATCTTGGAGAAGAATGCCTGCACCAGCCGATCTACAACCACCACCACCGCTACCGCCGCTTACCTGCTGGCCGATGAAGAACCTCGTCGGCTTGAGAGCTCGAAGAATGGGGAAAATGGTGGCGAGGGACTTTGGTGTGGCGGGTGGTGATATACACCGTCGCGCATCCGCGGGCGGTGACAAAATTTCTCCCGCCAGCTTTTGGGGGAAACCCGCGGCTCGCACCATCGCCGAGCTCGCACAGGTGGCACAGCTTTTTCCCCGCGTTTGCACGAGCGCGATCTGTCCTGCGGAAACGCTCAATTTGCAAGTTCTCAGCGGGCCAAGTTTTAGGATGCTTTTTAAATCTCGTGCCGTGCAAGAAATCGATTCGACCCATAGAAACAAACTTGCTTATATCTTCCGGTCCGGTGCGAGAAACGGAAAACCGACTAACCAAACACGCCCCTTAGGACCGTGTGGTCAGTCCCCTCTCGAACCAAGAGCTCGTTGGACCCTAGTTTTTTCGCGGAACAAAACTCTGACACTATTGACCTTTTTAAAAAAAAAATACTCAACGAGGTCAGCTAGCTTTGGGTGGGTGACATCTTTTGATGAACTAGTTATCAGTGTAAACATTATAATTCGGCCTATCAGTAGGATGTCCTAGAAAAGTCGACGGCGAGCATTTTTGTCCGTAGTGCAGGAGCCTCTTCGATCGCACCTTTTCCATGGCGCCCCGAGAGATGCTCTTCCAAACAAAATGTGCCAACTTGCCATGGCTTTGCTAGAGCGAGCTATAAAGGAGCCACGATCTAGACAGGACTTGCAGGCAGGCAGGCAGGCAAGTTTATACCATGGCTACCAGCTCTGATGTCGTCGTTCCTGTTCCTGCCGCCGCAAGGAAGTACGTAGGGGAACAAGTTTTGCTTCTTTTCTTTTTGTATGTACTATATCCTGTTTCTTGCATATTGCCTTGCGTACCTGAATGTTTGATCTTTCATGTTGTAGGCTTGAGGGGAAGGTGGCGGTGATCACCGGCGGGGCCAGCGGCATCGGCGAGCGCACGGCGCGGCTCTTCGTGCAGCACGGGGCCAGCGTGGTGGTTGCCGACATCCAGGACGAGCTTGGCGCGCGCCTCTGCGCGGAGCTCGGCCCGGAGGCGTCCAGCTACGTGCGGTGCGACGTGCGGCGCGAGGAGGACGTGGCGGGCGCCGTGGACCACGCCGTCGCCAGGTTCGGGAAGCTGGACATCATGTTCAACAACGCGGGCATCGCCGGCCCGCCGTGCCAGAGCGTCCGGGACAGCACCAAGGAGGACCTGGAGGACGTCCTGGCGGTGAACCTGGTGGGGCCCTTCCTCGGCACCAAGCACGCGGCGCGGGTCATGGTGCCGGCGCGCCGGGGCTGCATCATCGCGACCTCCAGCCTGGCCTCCGCCATGGCCGGCGTGGCGTCGCACGCCTACACGTGCGCCAAGCGCGCGCTGGTGGGGCTGACGGAGAACGCGGCGGCGGAGCTTGGGCAGCACGGGATCCGCGTGAACTGCGTGTCCCCCGCGGGCGCCGCCACGCCGCTGGCGACGCGGTACGTCGGGCTGGACGGCGAGGTGTTCGAGGCCGCCATGGAGTCCATGGGAAACCTCAAGGGCGTGCGCCTAAGGGTGGAGGACATCGCCGCCGCTGTGCTATTCCTCGCTAGCGACGACGGGCGCTACGTCAGCGGCCACAACCTGCTCATCGACGGCGGCATCTCCGTCTCCAACCAGTCATTCGGCATCTTCAACTGAAAGACTCCTCTGACTGGTGATCCATCGATATACACAGATGCAACAAACTACGTATCAAATAACTTCTTGAGCTTGAAGCCGTCCCCTCCCCTGTCCTATCTATCAGCTGGTATATGTATTGTCATGTCCCCGTACTAGTAAGGCTCTCCCAGCTGTGGTGCAACAACGCATCGACGACCATTGTACCCCTTGTCACAGGTATTGTTAAATGTTGACCATAATACACTATTGCCCCTATGAATATACTACTCCCTCCTCCGGTCCATATTAATAGATTCATCCAAAATTTGACAAATCAAAGTCAATTAATATAGGTCGGAGGGAGTACTATAAGAGTTTCGGCCAATCCTTCGGTTTCTTAAGTTTAGAGGAGAAGGAGAGACACGCAAAACTCTATTATTATACGTTGGCCTCGGCACACAAACCTCTTCACGATCTCACGAAATCTTTGCCATCAACATGTCATTACACAAGTAATGGCTCTCTAGACCCTATCCGACTTGAGCAGAGAATGCTTTGATTATATTTTTTTAAAGTATATATTAATATCACAGGGATACCAATTACACCCATTCTCTACAACAACGCATGCCCTAGCAGTCCTACGGATGCACACAGCCCAGAGAAAAAGAAAGAAGAATTATAAAAAAGAAAAGTCCCGCTACAGAGAACTAATCCTCAAAGCAACGACACTGACACTGTCAAAACAATACCAGTAGTCCTCCACTCCAATAACAACGCCTTCAAAAAGGAAACAGTGTCCAAGCGTCGTCGTTGTCCGATCAAAGATCATAGGTTTTCACCCTGGAGAAAGTCCTCGCTCACAAAGCAATGCCTTCAACAAGGTCATTGCCAGGTATAACCAGTTAAGGGCAGACCTTGGATTTTCACCCTGCAAGGTAAGACTGGGAACTCCCCTGTGTTATATTCCCGCACCAACAGTCGTTGCAGCGAGTCCCAGATTACGCAGTCAGATCTCCGTCGCCACAAGAACTAAAATCACGATTGCTACCCCCATATTTCCGCTTTCCTGACATTCTCCGCATATGACTTCATCGTGGCTCTAAGAATGGCACTGGTGGGAACAAACAACAGAGCTTCACAATGCTCCCGCTGAAACCAAACGGCCAGAAAAACAAGGTGCGCACGACCGAATACCTTCCGATCCAGCAATCTCCATGCATGATACGCCCATGGGAGTTCGCCGGCGGAGCCTTTCGAAACTCGCCTCTCCAGACCAGATCAACGAGGGCAGACATCAAGCAGACCTTCGTCATCGTGCGAAAGAAACCAAAGGACCACCTCCTTTATTAGATCCGACATAGCAATCCCCACACCTCCGGACGGTTTTCGGAGAACGGATCGAGCAGGCCGACCATCGGTGCCGATGAGCACATGCAGCCAGCGCGTGAGGAGTACCGCTCGAGCTCGCCAGGGAGAGATCCAGGCGACGGCAGGCCGCCGAACCACCTCCCCCATGGCCAGAGAGGCGCCCGCAGAGAGGCGTCGCACCCCAAGCCTCCTCCTCCCGCTCTGTGGCCGAGCCCCGCCGCTGCGCCCCGTGACACCGCCTCCCGCCGAGGAGCCCGAGCTGCCACCGCTGAACCCCTCCCTGCGCCACCCAGGAGAGGCTCCACCTCTGCGCGCAGGGACTGCCTCAGGGCGCGCAATCGCCGACGCCCGCCGTCTTCGGTAGCCAAGCGTGGCCGCCACCACCCGCAGCGGCGGGGGGGCGGCCGGAGAGGAAGGTCGGTGGCGGCTTCTAGGGTTAGGATGTGAGGAGCCTCCGGAGCCCTGTCACGCAAGAGGACCCGGGAGGTAAGTAGGTACGTAGATGCTTTGATTATATGGTGATAGTTATTGGGTGTTTCCTTCCTGAAATACTTATGCCAAAATCATCTTCGAGACAAAGAAAACACCCCATGGACCTAGTGTGGTGACCCAGCATACCACTGCATGATGTAGTACACTATAATCGTTGACATAACATCAATGAAACACTGTTCACTAGTATTACATCCCTCAGAGTGGTACAACAGAAACACAGCAGGTCCAAGACATGACTATAGATTACATATGACACATTACAAAAGATCCAGAGAATTTCCTTGAGACAGTGAGGAAGATATTATGAAGAAAACCAGAGATAACAACTTGAATTCTATGCAAGAACACTGCTACTATATATCTATGGCTTGGCATTTGCTACTAAAGCAATTCCCTCCAGAAGTAGGTTCTACTGTCTAGGGATTTATTTATATAGAACGGTCCATCTTGACTTCAAAAACTTCTGATGTAGTCGTTGAATCCTATTGATCTCCACTGGATACCTTTAATTCTTCAGAAGAAATCCTCTTCTAGCTTCGTCGTTGGTTTCTCCAAAATCTAGCAAGAGTTAAGAGGATACGTTGAGTACGAGCGTACTCAGCAAATTCACTAAAAATGAGTGTTTGATGCACTATCTACGGCCACAGACCAAAGGTCATAGGCCACGCGGGTTTTCGTAAACATTTCTTCAAAGGTTACTTTTATTCTGAAAAGTTATGTCCGTTAGCCTTCATAGGTTTATCAGAACTTTCGTGGAGTTCCTTTCCTGTAGCGTTAGCAGCTCCTTCCCGAAACAGGGAGTAACAAGTTACAATTCTTACACTCTGTAGAGGTGCGTTGCTTTATTCATAAGAGACCTTAGCTTTGTTGCACAACCAGACGTACTTACTTGTCCACAGTTCCTTGATATGGGGCCCAGTCTAAGATCCAAGTCAATCACTATCCTTCTCCACGACCCCGCATACAGCGCAATTGTTGTATGCCCAGACTCAAGGTAGACCTTTCCCTGTATAAAACGGCTATATCTTAGTCTGATACACACAATAACCATTAACACTAGAAATCTGTCTTTTATAAGCCCAAATCCACGGTAGATCTTCCCCCGTATAAAATGGCTATACCCACGATCTGCAACTTACAGAACACCTAGAACAGTGTCTGATGCATGCGAAAGGGAGCCGATTCAGCTGACTTTCCCAGTGCCCATATAGATCTCATGGTTAACACGTAATATACGGCGCGAGAATCACTGGCGACATTGGTGGTTAAGTCCTAGATGATATATCCTTATGCAGTGGTATTCCAACTGCCAGACTTAATAGATTAGATGATCACCCTGGATTAGTAACCGATACTTCAAGTTTATTATGAAAATAGTGTTTTTGACCTTTTTGAAATGCAAGTGATGACACAACAGTTTGCAAATATTTGATAGAAAATAATCAAAGGACATGAGAAAGTGTAAACTTGCCTTTGTGATCACAAGATTATGTAATCACGGTCTTCGAGACGATATAAGATCTAATATCTGAAACCAGCATCATTGGTCCGGTAAGGACTAATGTTTAAAGAAGCAATATGTAGTTATGCATAAGTAATGCTATGCATTTTTGTAAAACTCCCAAAATGAATTCCCTGTATTATAAGTGAGTTGATCTTAGTTGTTTTTAAGATTTAGTTTATCTTCAAGTTTGTTTTGCAAGTAATTACATCTACAAGGAATTTAAGTTTCAACATACCAAAGATATAAAGATGGGGTATAAATTAATCTATAATTGAGGTTAACTACCATCTGGTAGCTAGGATGAGAGTTCATGTATTACGTTGTTAAGGGTTGAAAGAACTATCATAGAATTATTGTTTGAAGTGGCAACAAGAATAACATTTGAAGAAAATATTTCTTTTCTAAGGTTTAGATAATCTTTATGGTTAATAGAATGTGATCGATTACTTTGGATTTGAGATACTTTATGTCTTAATCGAAATAGACCAAAGTTAACTATAAAAAACATAAGTAATGTATTAGACATGATGTTTATAGTTTTGAGACTAAAGTTAACTTTAAAAGGGTAAATAAATTTAAGGTGTAAAATGTTTCAATTATTCCCAAGTTTTAGATTTATAACAAGTGTGATTAAGGTGTGAGATAATTTATTTGGTATTTATGTGAATGATTGGTTTAAATTTGATTAAAGGTTTCAAAAGGTATTATAGAGTTAATAATATACATTTAAGATTTATTATGAATCATAATTATGAGTTTATACTTAGTAATTAATCATAAAGAATTTAGTGTTTTATAAGGAAATGTGATTATTTCTTACTTAGGACATAATTTTAATAATTAACAAAATAGTTATCTCATTATGATAAAATAGGTAATAGATAAGGATTTATTACTTTTAAAATCTTAAAAATCTTTCTAGTGGTATATTTAATATTTTTCTAGTTTAGTATATTTATTTAAGATCTTATTTATTTTTAAGTATTGGTTTTATGTTTATAAAATTTTCTAAAGGTTTAAATGTCTTTGAACACTTACTTCAAATTTTATTTATAAAAGAATGAAGTTAGTATTTTTATAAAATAGTAAATTTATTTTTATACACAAATATGATTTTTATTTGTTTTTAGGTTTTTTCCTTATTTTATGAAATTTCACTTAGGATTTAATGGTGTTAGTATTTATTTGCTTTATATTTATCTTAAACAAATAAAGTTATATTTTTATTAGGTAGATCTTATTCTTGTGACGTTTTAAAATATATATATATTTAAGATTTTCTATATTTTTTATAGCTAAAAATAAGCTTATGGTGTTTTGGTAAATTTTTTATATTTTTTCTTGACTTATTCTTTTTATTCTCTATTGGGCCTGACCCACGAGTCACTATGTCCTATAGGCCGATTCAGCCCATCTAGCTGGGTTATTCCCAGCCCAACCCTATCTCCCTCACACCTCTCACTCACGTACACCCGCACGGGCCTCACCTCTCTTGCTTCCTACACTCGCCTCACCGCCGGTAGAGCTGCCGCCTGCCTTCGGCCCTTGCCGGAGGCCTTCAGCTCCGCTGCCTGACGCAGAGGACGCGCCACCTCCTCCTCCATACTCTTGACCAACTCGATTTGAGAATCGAGCCCCCACACAGCCGCGCCCAACCCTTACAGATGTTAGGTTCTCGGGGTTGCTATCGCCGCTGCGCGCCGGCATTGCTCCTGCCGCCCTTTGGTGCTGGTGATGGTGTGTTAGGTCTGGACGTTCTCATGCTACCGTGGTTCAGCGCAGGTGGTGCTACGGCGCTCTCGGTGGTCACTGTGTTGCCGTGTCATGGCCATCGCCTCTGATCTCCTGCAACATCGTGTTCTACTCCCTCTTCTTGTTGGATGAGGACCTCCGGGTAAGTAACCTCTTCTCCCCTATTTCTTCCTCTCCTGCCTAATGTATTGTTTGGTTTAGTAGTCAATACAGGCTACTACCCTGAATATTCGTTGTGCAAGATTAAACACTTTAGGGTTTCTACCAACCCCAAGTCTAACTGAATATTCCACTTATCTAGTCTCTCTGTGTTGTTGATAATATTTACCCGGAGTTTGATTTAGTGTGATGTTCACTGAATTTCTCTGACTGAGTTTGGGTTGTATGTAATATAGGTTGTCAATATGGCAATCTTTGATTGAATGTTTAGATTCTTGTGTGTTGTTGATACTATGAAATTGCTGGTAGGTGTTCTCCTAAACCTGTACTTTGATGCTGGCTATGCCTGATTAAATAATAGGCTCTTCTATCTAAATCCTTGTCTTTGTGGTGCATCATTTTACATGGTGGTATATATAATGTTATGAATTATTTGAGTCTAGAGTATTGTCCCTATGATAGTGGAATTCTATATATATACCTGATTCTTAGAGACAATGTCTAAGAAAGTGATATGAATTGATTTCTTTAATTCTTTATTGGCTAACATTACTCATTTGATGTATACAAAAGATTTGATAAACTGGACATAAGGTTCACTAATGATCATACACCTTACTAGGCAATGTTTGCATCTTAGAAAATGATTCCTAGCAAATGGTGGCTAGGAAGATGATTTACTTAATAGTCTCTGTCAAGTGTGGCTTAATGATAGACAGTATTATATTCACTGTCTTTTCTGAATTGATTGTCTAATATGATTCCTAAATTCATTTAGGAAGGTGATTATATAATTTTTTAATAGATATGGATGAACCTGTTGGTACAGAGATGCTACCCAGTTGGGATGTGCCCTGTACCAGCAGTGTGGTGAATATAGATCTAGTTAGAACTAGATCCATTGGTCTGTGATGCTGGTCTGAGACTGTGCTAGGTAGAAACTAAGTTTTTTACTTGGTGCTTCCTTTCTTAAATGACCTATGATGGATAATCTCTGGGTATGATTCCTACCGTGCTTGGAAGAATGATTTGATTATCTAATTTGTTGAAAATTGTACTTGTGGTTAGACCATAGAGGAACAATTCTGATGTTGGTTTGCTACTGAGGTGCTACCCATAACTGGGATGTGCCCAGTAGCATCTATTCAGGGATTTATTTTCCTCTAGATGCAAACTGGTGGATACCAGACTAGTCAAAGATGCACAAGCTATTACCTAGACTATAGATGGGAAAAGATATTTCTTGTGGCTTTTACAATATCCAGTGATGAGTATACACCCCACATGGGTGTATCTCTGAGGATTCAACTTATCCAACAAATCATGCTCAGATACTTGATAAAAACAGATAGATGATATGATCTGTTTGTGACTCACCAACTGGATGGTGTTGGTGTTGTAGATGTGTTCTTTTCTTGATGTTGCCCTTGCTGAGATCCTCTTTGATCAGGTGACTCTCCTCCTCCTTGTCACCTCCTTGAACACCTCCTAGTTTGTCCTTGATAAACACCTGAACTTCTCCCTCCTCAAGTAACCATTCTGGTAATTGAGCGGGTGGTTTTTATGTGAATGGATGATGGCTTGATTTGTGGTTGTGGTTGCTGAAACTATCAGGTTCTTGGGATGTTCTTAGTTGATTTGTTAGTGGTGTTAAAGGCTTTAGAGAGAGAGCACTCCCTCTGCTACGGCTGGGAAGATAACCTCTTGCCATGTGAGCTCCTGTGTTGACAACAAGGTTTGCTTGCATGCAGTGACTGTGTTGTGTGCCTGTTGGTGTCATCTGTGGATCAGATTAAGTGAAAACTTGATATTTGCTGTCGATTTACCTTTTAACCATTTTCTCTGGCTTTGGTGAAACTTGCACCTTACTAGCCAATGATGCATTAGTCTGAGGCAAAAGATACTGATAAGAACAGATCTTATATTTTGGCCCCATTCCAATTACTCAGTGATGATCTAGCAGTGCATTTCGCTGCAATTCTAAGAGTAAAATACTAGCCCACTAACTCCTCTTTTACTTTTGATTTGTTCTTTTCTGTTGTGTTGCAGGTACAAAACTACTGATGGAAGATCAATGAAGACTAGATTAGGGAATAGATAGATTGTAGTTTAGAATTTTTTTATTGCCTTTTGTAAGTTCATCTCTCTTTTCTCTGTAAATATTACTGTAATAGCTTCTTCACTTTCAATGTAGTGTATTTATTTCTTACTATTCTTTCTGTAATGTAACCTTTTATTATAGTTGATTTGGTGTAACTGAATAGAGAAAATGAATAAGAAATATTCTTTTATTTATTATATAAAGGATAATAAATATTCATATTTATTTTAAATATAAGAATTCTTTTGTATTATATTATTGTAATGCCAGTTATTATAAAGAATGTTGTAACATGTATTTATTATAATAAGAAATACTTTTATTCCCTATTTGCAATTTCTTATTGCACTTAATTATAAATGTTCATCTATTATATGATTGAATATATTTTGTATCACAATTTTTTCTTTATTATTTATATATTATTTTCTTAACATGGAAATATTCCCAAGTATTCAAATTTGAATTTGAATTCTCAATTTCAAACATGAATTGAATTGTTTTCCCAAGACACAAGAATATATTAGAGGTCATGTCGAAATCCATATACTTGCGCTGACGTTTTCATCAGAACAAGAGAGATCCCGATCTCTCTACAGCTCTTTGCGTTTTGCGCGAAAATTCTCCGGATTTTTCTTATGCATGAATGCAATGCATACACATGTGGCCTCACTATTTTTAGGTGCTAATCCTGGGATGTTACACCTAGGATGCCACCTTAGCACATACATGCTTGTTGAAATGGATGCATCTTGTTTAAAAATGTGTATGTGGGCGAGAATTGGTGACCGTTAGAACACAACGAGGACATAGGTTTCTGCAATGTGTTCTCCATGGTCTTGTAGATTGTTAGCGATAGTGGAAACATAGATGCTTCCGATGTATATATCAAGACACTTAGCACCTTTATGTATAAGAATATAGCCAAGAATGGCACAACGTTTAGAATTGGAAGGCTAGTTTGTGTGGGTTGTAGGGACAGAGATTAGATCAACAAGCAGAGTGAAGCACACAAAAGGATTTATAATCTTGATGTTTCAAAAGATTGTGCAACATAACTTTAGAGATTAAGAAACCTTGTGGGAAGCATATTGATGATATATGTGGCTATAAGGCACCATTCATCCCAATGTTTCAAAGGCATTAGGGAACGGGGAAGCATAGTATGACCAAGATCGACAATATGCTTATGTTTAAAGCAATTTCAGTTCCGTTTCTTCGCGTTTATTTTCTCTAAGAAATCCCTGTGGCTGCATGTTTTGTCTTTTGTTTGGGCTAGAGCTCAACAGTTCAGCCCATTCTACAGCCCGCATAGGATGGAAGGAAGCAACCCACCTCTATTCATCTTCTCCACCAAAAATCTCTGGAACGATAAACTAGCAGATATGGACGCTTCCTTGCCTTGCTACATGCAACATTGTCGACTAATAAGGACACTTTCCAGTTTGTTGCTACCTGCGACATTGTCTCGACTAGTGACTAATGACCGTGACTAGCAGAGTGCCATTAGCTCTGACGACTAATACATGATGAATTGATTAACCTTTTATAGCATATATACTAGTGGGAGACATGGCATAAGAGACAAGGTAATCCAGCATGAAGCATCTTTGAGGTGCAACCCCTCCGCATCTAATCAAACTCAACAATAGAGGGACAGACATGGTGTGTTTGGAATATTGGTTGTTTGCTTCTTCAAGATTCTCTGACATATCATCACACAATAACTATTGTTTCAGCTGAGTCAATATTTGTGTTCGTGTTTATTTGTATAGTAAGAAATATATCTATCCATTATCGATTATTTTAATACGAGGGTGTGCCCATGGATGAATCAGGTCAAGGCGATCAAGCAGCTAGGATGGTAGAGTCTAGCTCACTTGGTTAGGAAAGTGGATATACATTACAACCACCTAAGTTCAAGTCCTCACGGACGCGGATTTGGGTTCTTAATACTTAAAAAACAAACTCGCTATAGGAGCTTCCTCTACTGCATTATTTTCCGAAAAAAAACGCTAGGATGGTAGAGCCAATGCCACGCATCTAAGTAATCTTTTCACTATCCAAAAATTCAAAATAGACTATCTTTTATATCCTTTAATCCAAATGACAATTATTTTACCATTAGGTTTGCCTCGACTAGATGTTTAAAACAAGATCACATCTTAATTTGTTTTGATGATTTGTATGTCCCTATACTTCCTCGTTGCCCCCGCATATAAGATTTGTTTAAAGTCAAATGATGTAAATTTGACCAAGTATGTTAAAAAAAACATCAACATCTAAAATACTAAACTAATACCATTAGTTTCATTGTGATGTATATTTTCATATGATATATATTTGTTACTGTAGATATAAACAATTTTCTAAATAAAATTGGTCAAAGTAGACAGAGTTTGACTTTAAAAAAAAATCTTATGTGAACTATATTATAGCAAGGAGAGAGTAGTATTATTGTTCCTAGAGACTAGTATTGTTCCTATCAGGTTACTAGTTAACATTTACCACCTAAACAATACATAATTACAAGATAAATTTTACATGGCTTTTAGCATATTGTATCCACGTGGCACCATCCGAGAGCACTGCCATGTTCCTTTGCCGACCAGACATGTAACTGGTGACCGTGACAACCTGAGTGCCGTCAAAAATATTTCATAAACGACAAGTTAATCCAGCAGAGAGCATCTTTGAGGCGCAAACCCACGCATCTACTCCGTATATATCTAATTAAAAACTAGTGAGAGGGACAAACGACAAGGTAATCCAGCAGGAAGCATCTTCGAAGCGCAAGCCCACGCATCTAATAAAATCCCACTAGTGTGTGTGTGTGAGAGAGAGAGGATGGATGTTTCCATTTCAAATCTGAGTTGTTTCCACGATAACATATACTACTACTACCATTAATTAGCTAGTGCATAGAAAAATTCAACTCACTCATCAGTTTTGCTGTCTCTTTCGATGACATCTAACTTGAATGTATCTTCCAGGAACAGGCACAGCAACGCTGATAAACAATGATGATCGGCAGCTAGCGGGTTTACTTATATAGTATATATATGCCCTCTGATGATCGATCGGCAATGGATGAATGAGCAGAGCAGACAAGCAAGTGTAGTGGACTGGAGATGGTATCGTGGGAGATGATGGGCCGCCTGGCAGAAGCACTGCTCTCCTCCTCGCCGTCGGCGATCTTCTTCACCGCCGCAGCCTTGGCCGCCGGTGTCGTGGCGGCGTACCTGTACGCGCCGTCATGGAAGCTGCGCAAGATCCCCGGACCCGTCGCCTATCCTCTCATCGGCCACCTGCCATTGCTTTCCAAGCACGGCCCGGAGGTCTTCGGCATCCTCGCCGAGCGATACGGGCCAATCTACAGGTGAGCTACCTTGATGTCCATTGATCAATCGATCTGGTATTTGTCCCGGGGATCTTGTATTTTCATGTCCGGTTTGGTATCCAGGTTTCAGATGGGCAGGCAGCCGCTGGTGGTGGTAGCAAGCCCTGAGCTATGCAGGGAGGTTGGCATCAAGAAGTTCAAGAGCATCACCAACAGAAGCATCCCCAGTCCCGTTCGTTGTTCAACCATTCACCGCAAAGGCCTCTTCTTCACCAAGTACGTACATTAATTCACAAATTGATCTCCACCTAACATATATCTTTATTTTTGTGAAAAGGTAGATAGATAATTATACTTTAAGACAGGTTTCTCCTTTAACTCCAAATGTTTTCAGTACTGAATTCTGCAAATTTTTATATTGGTGTTCTTTTTTATTCAAGTGGTGTGTGTCGGTACAACAAAGCTCTATACTCTCGCGTTCTAATGGACGAGTTCCTTTTGGAGGATGATAAATTATCTTACCCTGTGGAACCGAGGGAGTGACATATATATATGCTGAATTTCTAATTCTGGTTTCGTACGTATCATTGGGAGTCTCTAGAGAATCCCACTCTTCCACTTATTTTATAGCTCTACACGGTTGTTTTGATTCAGTTTTTTAAAACTTCATTTAAAACAATTCCACTTTTTGGTAGCACTTGAAAAATTTATTCATTGAATACCGGTTGTTGGATAAAGCTCTCCATTCATGTGTGTTAAACTTTTCATTTGTGCATGATATTGCGGTATGTCGATTTTTCGGTGGTACTTTGATTATTATGTGAGCTCTCACGGGCAATATAATGTGCGTGCATTATATATATTGTGTCATCGTCATGGATGGCAGGGGCTCGAGATGGCAATCTATGCGGAGCGTGCTCACCTCCATCTACCAGCCGTCGCACTTGGCAAGCCTCATCCCAGATATCCAACCTTACATCAAGAGGGCTGGAGGTCTTCTTCGCCATGGGGAGGAGATCACCTTCTCCGAGCTTTCACTCAAGCTTTTCACCGACACCATCGGCCAGGTGGCCTTCGGGGTCGACTTTGGCCTCACCAAAGACACTGCCGCCGCCGCAAATGTTCCCCCTTCGCCTTCGGCTTCCAGCTCGCCACAGGCACAGCCCCCCGCCGCAGCCGACTTCATCCAAGAGCATTTCTACGCCACGACGGAGCTCAAGATGGACCTCTCGGGCTCCCTCTCCATCATCCTCGGAATGCTGGTGCCTCTGCTCCAGGAGCCGGTGCGGCGGCTCCTCCTGTGCGTGCCGGGCTCGGCCGACCGGCGGATGGAAGACACCAACATGGCGCTGAGGGGGATGCTGGACGGCATCGTGGCGGAGCGCACGGCGCAGGCGGAGTCCGACAGGGGGAAGAAGAACTTCCTGTCCGTGTTGCTCAACGCGAGGGAGAGCACCGAGGACCTGGGGAAGCTCCTGGCGCCGGATTACGTGAGCGCGCTCACCTACGAGCACCTGCTTGCTGGGTCGGCCACGTCTTCCTTCACCATGTCCAGCCTCGTCTACCTCGTCGCGGCACACCCGGAGGTAGAAGAGAGGCTTCTTCGCGAGATCGATGGATTTGGACACAAGGACAGAGTGCCTACCGCCGAGGAGCTTCAAAACAGTTTCCCCTACCTCGAGCAGGTTTGAACCTCTTTCTTCCTCTGGTACACTCAAGGTAATGGCTTAAGAACTAGTCCCTATATATGTTTCACAATATAAGACTTTTAGCAAGCTAACACAGCTTGCTAATTAAAAAGGCTTAAAATGTGGAACAAAACGAGTATGATCAGAGTCTAGCTTCTCAGAATGATACCCTATTTGTTTGTACATATATAACCCATCGCCTTCATGGAAATTTAGTTTTCCAATAGAATGATACACTATTTGTTTGTACATATTAAGAAAGTTAGCTTTTTTCCAACAGGTTTTGAAGGAGACCATGAGATTTTTCACTGTATCCCCCCTAATTGCTAGGGAAACAAACGAAGAGGTTGAAGTTGGAGGCTATGTCCTGCCGAAGGTATATCTATCTTTATGCTAAATTCTAAATTCATGTCTCAACACCCGTTATGCCCTCCAAACAAAATTAAAGTAATTTTGCAAAACAAACAATTATCAAGTACATAGAACATCAGTTAAGCTCGATCTATTGTTTCTAGAAGTAAAAAAAAAAATCGTTAGCATTTATTTGCACCATAAGAAATATACCAGTGCATGCTAACAATGAAGTCTCACTGGGGTTGCAAACATATATATATCCAGGGCACATGGTTGTGGATGGCGCCAGGCGTGCTAGCAAAAGACCCGACGCAGTTCCCGGATCCCCATGTGTTTCGCCCCGAGAGGTTCGACCCCGAGAGCGAGGAATGCAAGCAGAGGCACCCTTACGCGTTCATCCCCTTCGGCCTTGGGCCTCGGGCATGCATCGGGCAGAAGTTCTCCGTGCAGCAGCTCAAGCTTGTGGCCATCCACCTCTACCGCCACTATATCTTTAGGCACTCGTCTAAGATGGAGACCCCCCTTGAGTTCCAGTTCTCCATTGTTGTCAACTTCACGCACGGTGTGAAGCTCCAAGTCATCGAGCGGAACATATGAAAATAAGTGTGAAGCAACTCTTGTACAAGAATCACTATTCATACATATTGTCAATGAGAGAATAATGTACATGTACACTTAAGCTCCATGGTACATCTTCAAAGATTACCAGAAGCAGTAGTTGTATAATTATCCATCCAATGCATGTGTAGTAATTCAAAGATATTAATTATATCTCACGATTTGAGAAAACAATTGGAAAAGTAAATCTTGTGCAACATCACTAAAAATGGTTTTGTTTGGACTTCATTTGTTTGTACAAAACGCTATTAGAGAGCACCGTTTGGACTTCATTGCCTTCTTGGAGAACTGTTGGAAATACGCCCTAAAGTCAATTATAAAGATGTTATTATCATACTTTCTTGTTCACAATAAATGTTTATTCTCCCTGCTATAATTGTATTAACCAGAAACTAAATACATATGTGAATATATAAATAACACGATGTTCCTTTTCTATTCCAACTGTTTATTATCCAAGAAAAACTTGTATGGGTTTACTCCTGCCATTGCCTTCACTACAACTGCCAACTACTACGCAAGTTCCTTCGTGGTTGGGTTAGACACACTGCGAGAATCCTTAAAAAAAGAGAAAATACGCCTCTCGTCTATCATTGAGGACCTAGATGCTTCTGTGGAAGTCAGTCCGTTATCTGAACAAGAAATTGAGCTTAAAAGCCAATCAAATGCGGAGATAGACCGGCAGCTATTTGAGGAGGAACTCAAATGGTACGAACCCTCTAAAGAGAAATTTATTCTTGAAGGAGATGTGAATACAAGGTACTTTCATGTTGTTGCCAATGGCAAGCATAAGAAGGAATTTATTCACTCTCTAAATCAAGAGGATGGTATGATTGAGGGACAGGAGCAACTCAAGTCTTATATCATTAGTTATTATAAATCCTTGTTTAGGGCTACGCCAGAAAATAATTTTTCTATGGACGAGTCCCAAACGGCGGATATCCCGCAGGTTTCTGTTGAGGAAAATAACTTTCTTACTGCATCCTATACTGAGAAGGAGGTTAAGAAAGTTGTTTTCAAATGGAACATAACAAAGCACCAGGACCAGATGGTTTCCTAGTAGAATTTTACCAAACGTTCTAGAATGTCATCAAGGAGGACCTGGTGAGTTTGTTTGGGTTTCTTCAGGTCGGTCAACTGGATCTTTTTATACTTAATTTTGGCAACATAATCCTATTTCCTAAGGTTAATAATGCAGAGCGTATACGGCGGTATCACCCCATATGCCTTCTTAACAGTAGCTTTAAATTTTTTACAAAAGTTGCCACGATTAGACTAAATTCAGTAGCTGATCATGTTGTTCGTCCTTCCCAAACCGTGTTCATGCAAGGTAAAACATCCTAGAGGGATAGTAATCTTGCATGAAACAATCCATAAACTACACTCGAAAAATTAAATGAAGTTTTGTCCAAAATTGACTTTGAGAAGGCGTATGATAAAGTTAATTAATCGGTCTTTCCTCCATCAAACACTCCGTATGAAAGGTTTTTCGGAGGAGTGACATGCTCTCATACAGTCTTTTGTATCTGGTGGTAGTGTTGCCATAAAAGTAAACGATAATACTAGCAATTAATTTCAAACCAAGAAGGGACTGCGACAGGGTGATTCACTGTCGCCTTTACTATTTAATATAGTGGCTGATATGTTCGCTATCCTTATAGAGCGTGCCAAAGTTGATGGCCAAATTGAAGGACTAATTCCTCATCTGGTTGATGGCGGTCTTTCTATTCTTCAATACGCCGATGATACAATCCTATCTATGGAACATGATTTAGAGAAAGCTAAGAATCTGAAATTTATATTATCAGCATTCGGGCAACTATTTGAGCTGAAGATAAACTTCCATAAGATTGATTTGTATTGTTTTGGTGAGGCTCAAAACGAGGACCACTTATATGCTGAATTTTTTGGCTATGGTCAGGGCCAATTTCCAATTAACTGTCTCGGGATACTGATTCATTATCGGCGTCTCACAATTTCTGAATGGAATCTAGTTGAATAAATACTATAGAAAATTCTTAATAGTCGGAAATGTAAATTTCTATCCCTTAGAGGAAGACTTGTACTCATAAATTCAGTACTTACCAATATGGTACTGTATATGATCTCGTTTTTCAGTTACCAAAAGGTGTCTTGACTAAATTAGATTATTTCTGATCAAGATTCTTTTGGTAGGAGGACAGTGAAAAAAATCGACTGACCAGATGGAATATGGTTTGTCGACCGAAAGAATACGGTGGATTTGGCATACATGATTTTCAAGTCAAAAATATCGCGCGTTTAGGTAAATGGCTTTACAAACTACTGATCGAATATGGTGTTTGGCAAACCATTTTATGGAGGAAGTATGTGGGTTCTAAAGGTATGTCTCAAGTGGTTTGAAAACCCGGTGACTCACACTTTTGGACAGGACTTATGGCGTCTAAAAAATATTTCTTCTGTTTTGGTGCTTAAATATTAAGGATGGATCGCAGATTCGATTCTGGGAGGATAAGTGGCTTGTCCAGACTCCACTTCGTAATCAATATCCTTCTCTATATTCGATTGTTAGACACAAAGGGGATAATCTATTCACAGTAATGGAAACCAATAATATCTTGGAACAATCTTTTATTATGATTGTCCACGATACAATTTTCGAATGGTGTGGACGAGTTCAAATGGAAAATACTAGAAAGTATTAAATTTTCAGTTAACTCTTTGTATAGATCTTTAATTCAACCTGATATTCATGTCGATGATAATAGTAAAATCTAGAAGATAAAAATACCTCTAAAAACGAAGATATTTGTATGGTATCTCCGTAAGGGAGTTATTCTTATAAAAGATAATCTTGTTAAGAGGAATTGACATGAAAGTACACAATGCGTTTTTTATCATCAAGATGAGACAATCAGTCATTTATTCTTCCATTATAAATTTGCTCGTTGTATATAGTCATTCATCTAAATAGCTTCTGATTTATCTCCCACACGCTCGGTGGCCAATGTTTTTGGTAACTGGTTGCATGGGATAGATGATATATACATGATATTGCTTAGGGTGGTAGCGCTTGTCATTATTTGGTTGTTATGGTTATATAGAAATGACAAGATTTTTAATAATATTGTGTCTTTTCATGTGCATGTCATTTATCGGGATACGGATATACTTCGATCATGGACTATCCTTCAACGTATGGAGTTTCGTCACTTATTTGCGGAGTGGTGTATGTGATTGGAGGATACGGCGAGTGATATTTTCTCAACATGGGTGACCGCGTGATTTGCGGATCGATTTTTCATAGCTTGAGGCCGTCATTTGTTTTAATTCTATTTGTATTAGTACTACTATCGTTTTCTCTAGTTGTGTGCATCCTAGTTATGCAGAGGCCGGGTGTAAACATTGCTATAAAGTAATAAAGCTGCCATTTTCAAGAAAAAATCTTGTCACCTTCGCCTTTAAAATACTTGTCATTTGTAGAAGATTAGTGCTACATGTATTCTCTGGATATCTTTCTCACACTTGTCTACAATGTGCAGGGATGATATCTAGACTCAGCTGTATGATGAGAATCGACATATAGGAAAGCTCGAAGCAGGCATGAGACTTCAAATATTATACAGCGATGGAGGAGTAGATTATCTTGAAAGAATCACTCACATGGACAGAGTGCCTAGCGTTGAGAAGCTTCACAAGAGTTTCCCCTATCTCGAGCAGGTTCAAATATTATTCTTAGCCCCCCATTTTGTTAACCCAATTTTTCTCATGCATTCGGGCCTTACCGGTCAGGTATCCACGACCCACGCGTGTCGCGATTCGTGCTTCATAATTTTGCCATGTTTGAGCAATTTTGATTTGATAAAATATACATTTGGAATCTAGTCAAAATCGTGAGGAAATCTTGTAGTATTTTGTTGTGAATCATGATTTGATTGAAAAAAATCACTGAAATATCTTTCTCACACTTGTCTACAATCTGCAGGGATGATATCTAGACTCTGCTGAATGATGGAAATCGGCATATAGGAAAGCTCGAGGAGGCAGGCATGAGACTTCCCAGGATTAGGAATCCAGATCCTATCTGTTAGCCCGTTAGACAGGAAAGATCATGAAAACTGTGGGCAATTACGGACCGGGACTAGAGATCTGGTCCAGCCCAGGACTAGTGTCTACGGCCATTTCTAGCCGTTAGAGGTCTCACGGCCTGGGACTAGTGCTAGCAGGGATGATATCTAGACTCTGCTATACGATGGGAATCGGCATATAGGAAAGCTCGAGGAGGCAGGCATGAGACTTCCCAGGATTAGGAATCCAGATCCTATCCATAATCCAGATAGGAAAGCTCAAGGCAGGCATGAGATATATGAATCTCTGATGATGTTCGTTAGTCTGCAACGTGGATGTAGTTGTAGCCTCATGTATTCTTTTACCAAAACACGTGATCAAAATTTTGTGTAATATTCTTAAATCTCATACGACGGACCACAAATATATATAGATGAGCTCAAAACATATTCCTGCTGTGCAAGGCTTGTGTTGTGCCAAAGGTAGCCAATAACATGGCACTGTCCATTAATAGGATGTTTTTTACTTGTTTGACTTTCTTTTCTGGATGCATAATAGTACGTGATTCACGGATGCTGAAGATAAGGAGGGACCACCTGAAAGCAAAATAATTGACTGAAATCCCTGAAACACATTCAAGACCACACACACACACGCAGATAGGGTCATTGTTCACCGTGAGCCACATATATAATATCAGCCTCTGCGTTTGGACATCTATAAAGATACAGATACACAGAACACACAGACACACACACACACACACGCACAATTGCCACCATGGCCACCACACCAACGCCTGCTGATGCTAAGCCCAATCCAACCTATTTCCAATCTTCTCCGGTTAGCCCAGACACGATCCAGCAAACGGAGGTTCTTCTCCACCTGTACGCGTACCAGCGCCTCCCAGAATTCCCAAATAGTAACCAGAAAGTTTTACTGGATCCCAAGAGTCCCTACTGTTTTGGTACCCTCGCTGTTAATGACTGGACCATATACGATTCCCTGGCTGATGACCCCAACGCCAACATTGTTGCGCGTGCTCAAGGTCTGCATCTTGGGGCTGACATGGCAGCTTGGAACTGGTTCATCTGTTTCAACATGGTGTTCGTCGACGAAAGGTTCAACTTATTAATTTCTCTTTGAATGAAGTAGACTTAAACACATATATATATAGTAGGTAGGTAGTGTATGTGTTTAGTTACACTTGAAAAGCCCAGGCCATCTCGGTTTTTTCATCTTTGTTTGTACGCTTTGAATAGGTTTACAGGTTCCAGTTTCAAGGTGATGGGGGTTATCGAAGCAGACCAAGGCGAATTGGCAATTGTCGGTGGGACCGGGGAGTTTGAGTATGCACAAGGAGTCATCACCTACAAGCAGACCCAGTTGGCAACAGGAAATCTGAGAGAGCTTCATGTTCGTGCTTTGTGCCTCTCCTTCCCAAATCCACCCGTGAGTTTCTCGAGATACTCTGTTTATCCAATTCTATGTTACCTCTGTTCTGTAATATAAATCTTTCTAGCAAGGTGTGCTAAAAGGGTTTATATTGTGAAACAGAGGGAGTAGTTTGCTTATAAAAACACAAAATTAGCTTATTTCATGCATATGACCGTGCTTCTTACAACCTGAACCACCTTGCTCGGACTCGTAGAAACCTGTGCAGATCCCTGCCACCATGATCGGTCCATGGGGTAGTAAAAGTGGGGAAATCCTCGACGTCCCCGTGACACCGCAACGCCTAGAAAGTGTGACAATTTGTCATGCTACCTACGTCGAGTCTCTTGCATTTTCCTTCATCGGCCAAGCCGGTGAAAAGCATATTGTTGGTCCATGGGGTGTCCAACACGAGGAACACAAGAAAACGGTGAGTTGACCCTTTTTTTGTATGTTTTTACATCGTAGCAGTGCTACATGATTGCACAAGTTATTTGCTGATTTTCTAAACGCAGATCGAGTTTGCTCCTTCGGAGTTCGTGACACAAATCTATGGGACAATGCGATATGGAGAAAGCACCAGCAAAAATATCATAGCATCACTCAAAATTATCACCAATGTTAGAACATACGGGCCTTTTGGAATACCGAGCACAACAGTATTCAATGTTCCTGTGCATGGAGATGATAGCATAGTGGGTTTTTTCGCACGTGCTGGAAGTTATGTGGAGGCACTTGGTGTTTATGTGCGTCCATCTCGTTCAAACTAGTCTTCGAGTGGTTCCTACTCAGGAGGTGTCTCCCGTTTCCATGTCACAACAATAAGGAAGAGATATATATGTTTTCCATTTCTGGTCCAGTGTTTTTTCTGTAACAGTATTCTTGTTATCATCACATAGTTTCTCGACACACAATAAATTTGTGCCTCATTGTGGAGAATATGATTACTCTTAGTTACCATACTAGCGGCAAATAAATGATAAGGTATTATTATGTATTTTGGTGAAAAGATAGGCATTCTGCCACATTCATTTGGCCAATAAATTTGAGTCAAAGTGTTCCTCCACTACCCCCAAAAAACCAAGAAACAGGGTGGTCATGCTACTATACCGCCATTGCTCTCTGCAACAAATTCTACGTCACCATATAGGCAAGTACTAGAACCATATATGAACAGTTCCTGCAATATCCCGCCCGTTCTCTTAAAAATAACTACTCTATAAACATTTTCTTATGGAAGCCAATTAAGTCATTAAGCTTTGTTGCATGTCTCTCTCCTTCTTTGTATTCTACGTTGTTCCTAATATATGATGTTCCTAATATTGTTTTTGTATCTTGTCCTTCATCATCATCTTATTCACATAATAATATTAAAATAATATAACAATAACAACAACAATGATTATAATAACAATAATAATATGTGAGCTCTCCAAAGTGTGCCTCTGATCTAGTTGCAAAATCATCAAGGAACCAAACATTGGCCAACTAAATCATGGTCTCTAATAAGAGCATCTCCACCGACGCCCCCCAAAAGATGGCCGACAAGCGCGCCGGTAGTGACTTTAGGGGCATGCGCCCAAACTACCTGCAGTTTGGGGAGGCCTTCGTCCCACACCGGCGCTCCCCCCATGATCATCCCAAACAACTTTACAAACATATTCCATTCAATATTTAGGCAACTTTTTACATAGGAAGGACTAAAATTTGAACAAACAAACAATTAGAGGCACTGGCTACAGGCCGCGGCGCCTGGAGGTACCTTCTCCAGGATGGTTTGCCAACCGAGGCCATAAATTGAGGCCCCACTTCTCTTCGAGAGAGCGGAATATCGCCTTTTCAGTAACAACTCCTCCCGAGCTCGTTCGAGGCGGGCACGCATGGTTACATCACAAGGGTTGGCACGCGGGGCATGCCAACACTCTATGTAAGCATCATTGAGTTCTTGCCACCAGAGGTGATGTGGAAGCAAGATGGTGTTGAGGACGTCGAACCCAAAGCATTGTCCGGTTAATTGGCCCTTGGTACGTCCGCGCCGGCCTGAGGGTGTGGATGGGGACTTGGAGACACGCTGGTGAAAGGAAGATAACGACCAGACATGCTTGTTTTGGAGGTCTGGTGGTGTGCCTCTCCTCCACATGCTTGGCCCTTTTATAGCAGATAGTCTCTCCGGCAAAAAAGCTCGCAAGTTGCGGTAGAAACCCACTGGAAATGGCGGGAAAATGGACAGAAACATTCACGGAATGGTGTTGGAATAGGCAGGAAGGAGACGGAACCGGCGGAAAATGGTGGCGGCGGCGCCATTTCCCGTCATCGCGAGGAGAGCCATCACGAACGGGTTGTTTGGGTCGCTAGCAAGGGGGTCCCGGTATGTCCTTTCTGGTGTGGCACGTGTTGTCGCACGTTTCTGGCAGCGCCAGCTCAGTCCCTGGTTACTGATATTTGGAGGGAACAATAGCATGTATTGATTTTATCAATAGTACAGATTTTATATAGTACATGAGGCCAACCGGCCTAGGTTTTAGACAAACCGACTATGAGTCCTAGTCCAACACGAATACATCTCTAATACCCCAAGGTTTTCAGAGCCATAGGGTTGTTAACAATAGACTGTTTCATTGAGAGTGTCATGCAAAAAAGTATTTTTTTTGTGTCAAATTGATGAAATGATCATAAATATGAAACGGCAAGACTAAGCACGACACGGATAGTGCTTGGTTTAAAAATAGGATAGAAATACTCATCAAAATTAATCCCATGTTGTTGAGAAAATCCACCACAGACCCAGCGGGCCTTGTAACGTGGTAGAGTGCCATCAGAAATATATTTATGCCAAAAAAACCACTTGCCAGAAACGACATTAGCACCTTATGGTTTAGAAACTAGAGTCCACTTATTATTTTGAATGGGAGCAAATTCATCACGCATTGTGGAGTGACATAGAGAATCGAGGAGAGCTCGCTTGTAAGAAGTGGAGATAGTGTAAATAGTAGGAGTAGCAATTAGGTTGAGATAACGACGCGAAATCTAAAAGACCTTTTTGCCATGAGTACGCATGACATGATCATTTTTAGGGATAGGGATAGGGATAGGAGCAACATTCAGAGGAACGGTAGGTGCAGGGGACGTTGTCGAGGGCACGTAACTAGTTGTTGAGAGATCGTGAGACGAAGGTGGTTCGGGAGTGGCTGCTGCGGCAGGAGATGGCATAACGACAGGCTGCGGCGGGCTGGCGGCATTAGGTTGGGGCGAGGCAGGCTGCTGTAGGCTCACGTCACGGTGCCGTGGGCTCGCGACAGAGGGGTTTCTGCCGTAGGAGGAGGTGTAGCAGGAAAGTTTGAGCATGGGAGAGGGCGTTGCACGATAATAGGTGGTGTGGTGTTTGTAGGCATGGAAGGTGTTGTGGCATCGGCATTGGGAAAAGTATTTTCATCGAATGTAATGTGTCGAGAAATAAGAGCATGACCGGAAGAGGGATCAAAACAATGAGATCATGTGTGATCATTATAGGGGCCAAGATAAAAACAGGACAGGGAGCCAGGCGCAAGTTTGTGAGAAGTAGTAGAAGTGATGTTTGGAAAATATAAACAACCGAAGACACCCAGGTCAGAACAATCGGAATGATGAAGAGAGGATGAAAATGGGTGTAAAGTGGGCAAGTTTTTGTTGGTCGGATGTTGAGAAGAACGGTAGAGGTGCGTAGAGCTTCTTCCCAAAAATGGGAAGGGAGGGGGCTTTTGAATTAGCAAGGTGCATATGATGTTGTTGATATAGAAAGGAAAATGGTCCAAAATTAAGATCGTGTTACAATTGTGGAGACCATTAATGGTCTTATCAAAATAGAGAAAATCATGGGTGTAGACTAATTCTCAAGGAGAAGTCAAAGGATCCATGCAATAAGCCCTTCACTAAAAAGAATATTCCATATAAGAAGCAACCAAAAATCGTATTGGTGGCACATGAGGAGTACTCATCCGAGAGTGAGGATGGAGAGGAATAAGAAACCTCAAGAGAAGTGGCAGCCATCGTTACCACGTCTACCTCAACCCATTCACTCTTCAATTCTCCTAATGAGAACATTCCAACAAGGATGTCAATTGCCTCATGGCAAGGGCCTCTGAGATATCACCTTCTACTACATCTTTTTCTAAGACTACTATGAATGTTGAAATGGATGATCCTACTAGTCTTAAGGTTAAACAAGAAGTTATTGCTTAGGATCATTATGTGACTAACTTGCTAGTTGAGCACAAGAAGCATTTTGAGGATCTCATGGATCAACTAAGATCTTCTTGAAGAAAAAGGTAGAATTGAAAGAGATGATGCTATTGAAAAATAATCTTTAAAAATGCTCTAGAAGAAGAGGAAGAACTTCAGGCTTCTCTTGAGGAGAAGATTGAATATATTGATGAGTCACATGACTCAATCGTTTCTAAATGTAACATTCTAAAATTTTCCTAATTTTGGAATGTAAAGTACATAAAATAAGTTTGGTTGATTGTTTGACTTTGTTGAAAATTCTCAAGGAAAAGAAACCTTTTGAATTGAAAAATTCTCTCTGTTATGACCCAAGTAGCTAAGTAGGCAAAAAGGCATGGATTGAGTTTTAGTTTTAGAGATTTCTATTTTCGTGCCCTTGATTCCTTAATTGTACTCACTTTTCCCCAGCCGCTTAACTTTTCCTCACTTTTTCCCATCTCCTATTATGAAACTCTCGCATGGTCTGAAACTCGTTGTCCGTTAGACTTGTCATTACATGCTGACAAGTGGGGTCGCATTCAGTCGGGTCCCGTAGTGGACCCTTGCCGTTACATGCTGACAAGTGGGGCCGCGTTAAGTTGGTTCCCATAGTGGACACCTCTCTCCACTTATCCAGATCAGCATGGGACCCACAGCTTATCTACGTAAGCGTCGGCCACACAGCTTATCCACGTGAGCCAGCCCCGAGCCCACGCCCATGTCGTTGCCTCCTATTTCTTCTTCTTCTCCGGCGACGGCGGCCCTTCTCCGGCGACGGCGGCCCTTTGTCGAGCTTCACTTCGGCCTCCCGTTCGTCCTGGCCGTAGTATGATGCCATCCCGTTGACTTGTATGAAGGATGATAATGGCAACCGTGCATAGAGAAGATTAGATCTCACACCAAAATGTTCTGATTAGACGGGGGCGCTTGTTATGGAGAATGCAGTCGGCGAGCCCGTTTCGATGATTTAATTGGTTTATCGAGTTAATGTCTCGGCTACAATCAAGTGAAAGAGTGTTTATAATTAAAAAATAGGGAGATGGATGTATAATAAATAATAAAATGACGCAACTCTTGAACACTTTAAAATTTAAAAAATTATATAACTATTAATATATAAGAGTGTTTATAATTGACACAACTCTTGAACACTTTCAAATTAAAAAAATTATACAACTCTTAATGTAAAAGAGTGTTTATAATTGACACAACTCTTGAACACTTTCAAATTAAAAAAAATACAACTCTTAATGTAAAAGAGTGTTTATAATTGACACAACTCTTGAACACTTTCAAATTAAAAAACATTATATAGCTCTTAATGTAAAAGAGTGTTTATAATTGACACAACTCTTGAACACTTTCAAATTAAAAAAATTATACAACTCTTAATTAAAAGAGTGTTTATAATGGACACAACTCTTGAACACTTTAAATTAAAAAAATTATACAACTCTTAATGTAAAAGAGTGTTTATAATTGACACAACTCTTGAACACTTTCAAATTAAAAAAACTATACAACTCTTAATTAAAAGAGTGTTTATAATTGACACAACTCTTGAACACTTTCAAATTGAAAAAATTATACAACTCTTAATATAAAAGAGTGTGTATAATTGACACAACTCTTGAACACTTTCAAATTAAAAAAATTATACAAATCTTAATGTAAAAGAGTGTTTATAATTTACACAACTCTTGAACACTTTCGAATTGAAAAAATTATACAACTCTTAGTGTAAAAGAGTATTTATAATTGACACAACTCTTAAACACTTTCAAATTATAGCGTCCTAAGAAAATCTTGAGAGTTTACTATTTTTAGAGCATGAAAAGTGATCCCTAAACTTGCGTATACGAAAATTATAAACCTTTGAACACTGTGAAATCGCACTTAATACTTGATAATGATGTGCTAAGAAAATCTTGAGAGATTATCATTTTCATAGAATGTAATGCATAAACTTGCATATGGCAAAAATTATACACCTTTGAACTCTTTGAAATCGCACATAGGACATGATAATGTTGTGCTAATAAAATCCTGATCATTAATCATTTTCATGGAGTGAAATATAATGCATAAACTTGCATATACGAAAATTATACACCTTTGAACACTTTCCCTTCAAATTATATTCAAAATCATTTGTTTATGGAGTTAAAGTATCGGTGGAAAAAATCGTTATTTTGTATGGATACAGGGGCCCCCCCGACAGATACAGGGGTTATCATGTCCGCTAGATCGCAAAGGATCAATCAGAAGATCAACGATTGGTGGGTACGATCCGCGTGACAACTGTCTCGACTAATCAGAGCGTAGCAGCCAAGATGAGCACAGGTATGAGAGTTCGTAACTAAGAGAGAGAGGAAAACTGAGTAGAACTTAAAAAACTAAGGGCAAAAGTGACAAAGGGGTTCAAATAGAAAACAGAAAGAGATTTAAAAAATGGAAAATGCATCTTTTATACAATAAAATACATCTTGTCATACATCAAACTATTTGCAATTCAAATATATATCAGTTTGACAATTACTGCCTCATTCAGACAAATTATGTTTTGGGGAGTGATGTTTTGGGAAGAGGCTTGAGTAGAAAGCCATGAACCTTCATATATAGTAGGTGATTTGAGAAGTGGTGATTTAGGTTAAAACTTGATTTATATACATTTATTATGATGGCAGGTAACATAATAAGACTCCCTGGGTAGATGCCACTATGTTTTGATCTTTTTGAATTTGTTGTGCATAAAATGACTCAATTAGCTAGCTAAAACCCATTCGTTGACTCTCTGTTGACCAGCCACCGGAGGGTAAAGGTGAGTATATTGCACACAACAGTGTTAGTACCGGAGGGCAAAACTGAGTACATCCAAACTATCAGTGTTACACTCAAGGGTATAACTTAGCACAGCTAAGTGGCCAAGGTTAGACACGAGGGAGAAAATGTGATGCACGGTATGCATGTCGTGGTGCATGGGGCCGTAGCGGACGCGTGTGGCCGTGCACGTTGAAGTAGTGTATGCGGTTACGCGTTTCACGGTGGTGCAACTAAATGTCTCCTCCCTTCACCTTTATAGAGGCCTCCTCACTCTCACTCATCACTCGCTCACTCAGTCACGCAACCATCTCCATTGTCCCATCACCTTATGCAAACCTCCAAGAAAACCCCAAGCACGCCGGCGATGAAGAAGAACGGCGCGGGGCCATCGTCGCCTCCAAGGCCGCCGACGAAGAGGCCCCCGTCCCCATACAATCCCCCTTCGAGGCATCGAAGGTAGCCGCCGTCCCGGTCCAGACACTCGTACCCGCTTCCTCCGTAACCGTCGGCGAGGAGGCCCCCGTCCCCGTACAGGCCCCCATCGAGGCATCGAAGGTAGCCGTCATCCCCGTCCATACCCCCGTCCCCGCTTCAGCCATGGCCGCCGGCGAGGAGGCCCCACCGGTCTCCGGCAGATCCCGCACGGCTGGGACGCCTACAAGGAGAACGATTACATCAGGCCAGAGAACACTTATGATACCATCTTAGCTGACCCATGGTCGGAGGTAACTAGGGTTTTCTCCCCTTCCTTTGTTCTTCCCCCATTCCCATCATTGGATGCTAGATCGTGTGTTATTAGGACTCGGCTGTTCGTATTTTCAATCGTTGGATGCTAGGTATTTTTACAGTAGCTAATCCTCTTGTGTTAGATCTTGTATTTCGATGAATTCCCTAATTTCTGTAGTTCATATTAGAGATTTGGGGATTAAGGAAAAATCAGGGGATCTCAATCGGTTAATTTATGCAAGTAATCAATCTAGAAAATCAAGGTATCTCAATCATGTCCTTATTGCACTCTACTGTTTTTCCAACAGGTGGATAGCGGCGACGTCTGTAGCGACGACGAGTCCACGTACACCAAGACTCGTCAGGTGCTGAGGAAACTGAAGTCCGGTCAGTATTGACAACTTCTTCGCCAGCAACGTCTACAGGTGCCCCTTCTGCACCAGGAGGCTCCACGCCACCAACTTTCACCCCCTCGTGAGGCATGCCGAGGACGTGAAGACCTGCGGCCCATCCATGAACGTCTACGGCTTTAGAGCCAGACATCAGGCGCTCGGTTTTCACCTCCACAACCTCCAGAAGGCAGCCATCGAGGAGGGTCGCACGCCCCCGATCAAGCCCAAGGCTCCCAAGGTCAAGGGACTAGGTAGCAAGAAGTGGTGGAAGCGCCAGAGCAAGGAGGCGGAGGCCCTCCTAGCAGAGGCCATGAGGGGCCACTGATCTTCTACTGCTGCTATTGTTGTAAAGTAGCTTCTTTTGTTTTGTTATCTGTGTTGAACTTGTCCGCTGCTGCTACTGAGCAGCCTAATTGTCGAATCTTGTTTAAGTATCATATTATATATCCTATATTAGCTGCTTTATCTATATCTGCTCTGTTTATATATCCTATATTAGCTGCTTTATCTATATCTGCTCTGTTTACTGAATATATTTATGGTGCTGGTTAGATTTGCGGCTCTAGATTTTCCATCAGATTGAGAAAAAACGAGGTTCAAAAGGAACCATGAATGAAGAGAGAAGCTTCTCTAGATTCGCTACCTTTTTGGACAAAAATTTACACAACTGTTAGCGACATAAAGGAGAAAATGCGCTCTTAAAAAGGCCAATCATAAAATAATAAAAATGAAATCTTCCAATTTAGACGACAGGACGCACGTAACTACCAAACGCGCCCCACGTGGTCCCACACCACATCCCCCAAAACGCGTTCCTAACAAGCTGGCCCCCATGCAGTCCAACATGGGAGGTCCTACTACGGGACCCGACTGAATGTGGTCCCACTTGTCAGCATGTAACAGGGGGTCCTACTTGTCAGCATGTAACAGCGAGGGTCCACTATGGGACCCGACTGAATGCGTCCTCACTTGTCAGCACGTAATAGCGAGGGTCCACTAACGGGACCTGAAGGACGGCGAGTTTTAGACTTCATTTAGACAAATTATATTTTGGGGAGGCATGTTTTGGGAAGAGGCTTGAGTAGAAAGTCATGAACCTTTATAGATAGTAGGTGATTTGAGAAGTGGTGATCTAGGTTAAAACTTTATATATATTTTTTATGGTGGCAGGTCACATAATAAGACTCCCTGGGTAGATGCCACTATGTTTTGATCTTTTTGAATTTGTTGTGCATAAAATGACTCAATTAGCTAGCTAAAACTCATTCAATGACTCTCTGTTGACCAGCCACCGGAGGGTAAAAGTGAGGATATTGCACACGGCAGTGTTAGTACTGGAGGGCAAAACTGAGTACAACCAAACTGCCAGTGTTACACTCGAGGGTATAACCTAGCACAACTAAGTGGCCAAGGTTAGACACGAGGGGGGAAATCTGACGCACGGTACGCGTGTCGCAGTGTACGGGGCGGTAGCGGACGTGTGTGGCCGTGCACGGTGCAGTATCGTACGCGGTTACGTGGTGCACGGTGGTGCACTGAAACGTTTCCTCCCTTCACCTTTATAGAGGCCTCCTCACTCTCACTCACCACTCACTCACTCACTCACGCAACCATCTCCACTGTCCCATCACCTACAAACCCCCAAGAAAACCCTAACCACGCCCGGCGATGGAGAAGAACGGCGCGGTGGACATCGCCGCCTCCAAGGTCGCCGGCGAGGAGGCCCTTGTCCCCGTACAGGCCCTCGTCAAGGCACCGAAGCCAGCCACCGTCCCCGCTTCAGCCATAGCCGCCAGAGAGGAGGCCCCTGTCCCCGTACAGGCCCCTGTCGAGGCATCGAAGGCAGTCTCTTGTAGGGATACGGGTAGGCTACACTAGCGCAAATCAAAATTTTCTACCGCGTAAACCAGGATAACTATTGTCATAGATCACGGGATTACCACTCGACGCACGGTTGCAGAACTTGATGAAGCGCGTCGAGGCAGTGTAGATGTTCTACGTCTCCTCCTCGTCCTCGTCCCACGAGCATCTCCCCTTACACGGCTCGTCCAAGTGCCACAGATGTAGCACCTCCGAGGTATCCACACGTTCGGGGTGGAAGCGTCAGATGCTGGACTGCTAAGTCTGCGCGTGCAACATAGGCGTGAGGAGTAACGGCTGTGTGGAATGGTCTAACCCTACTCAGCTCGCCCTACCCTCTCTTATATAGGCGTCCCTAGTGGGCTTCTACATAAGCAGCCCATTAGTAGCCTACGCCTGGTCTAATTCGGATCTAATCCTTATTAGGCTCCCAACCCCTTAAGTATGTGACCCTATAGGTTCATACACGTATAGACATGACACGAATACACTTATTCTTTCAATAGTTGGTAGAGGCCTCTAGCAAGACGTGCCACCTCCTAAACACATACAAAGATCATATCGGGCGAACCATCACAAGGTTTAGTACATGTCTTTCCCTTTGCCTCACGATATTTGGTCTAGCTCCAAGCTGACCTCCCTTTCTCGATACTATGATTCAGAATCCCTTTAGTAGGTTAACTCTTAACCTCATGTAGCACGGCCATGCATTTCTGGATCTGATCACTCGAGGGGCCCAGAGATATCTCTCTCAAGTAGAGAGGGGCAAATCCCATCTTGATTGACCATGCCTTGCAGCATGCTTCAAGACAAACCCAAAAGCTACCTTTATAACTACCCAGTTATGGAGCAGCGTCTGATAGCCCCAAAGTAGGTCGATCCACATCTCAAGCACAGGTGACAATCTCAGGTCTAAGGACAAAACGTACACGGTGTGTAGAGAGAGCTGCAAGTCTAATTGTCAGTCTCAAGTTGGGTCAGTCCAACCCCATGTTCATAACATGTGTCCACATCATTGGTTGACATCTCCATGCTTATGACTTGCGAAATATAGTCATCAACCAATCGATGTGCTAATCTAATATTCACGTGTGTCCTCACATAAACTCCGACTAGGGACAACTATTAAATAACCATACAAGTAAAGAGTTTCACAAATAATTCACATAATTTACAATCAATACAAGTTGCCTGATATGGATATTCAAGGAACATTGCAATAACTCATGGATACATAAGAAATATAATCATCTCTAGGATTTCCTCTAGGGCATATTTCCTTCACCGTTGTCCCCGTCCAAACCCCCGTCCCTGCTTCCGCCAAAGCCGTCGGCGAGGAGGCTCCCGCCGGTCTTCGGCAGATCCCGCACAGTTGGGACCCCTACGAGGAGAACGATTACATCAGGCTGGAAAACCCATACGATACCATCTTAGCCGACCCATGGTCGAAGGTAACTAGGGTTTTCTCCCCTTCCTTTGTTCTTCCCCTATTCCCATCATTGGATGCTAGATCGTGTGTTATTAGGGCTCGGCTGTTCGTATTTTCAATCGTTGGATGCTAGGTATTTTTACAGTAGCTAATCCTCTTGTGTTAGATCTCGTATTTCGATGAATTCCCTAGTTAGTACTAGCACCGATCTGTAGTTGGGATCAGGATTCGATTTGGTTAGAGATTTGGCAATTAGGAAAAATTAGAGGATCTCAATCGGTTAATTTATGCAAGTAATCAATCCAGATAATCAAGGTATCTCAATCATGTCCTTATTGCACTCTACTGTTTTTTCCAATAGTTGGATAGAAGCGATGTCTACAATGATGACGAGTCCACGGACACCAAGACTCGTCAGGTGCTGAGAAAGCTGAAGTCCGGCCAGTACGACAACTTCTTCGCTGGCGACGTCTATAGGTGACCCTTCTGCACCAGGAGGCTACACGCCACCGACTTCAACTCCCTCGTGAGGCATTCCGAGGAAGTGAAGACCTGCGGCCCGTCTGTGAACGTCCACGGCTTCAGAGCGAAGCACCAGGCGCTCGGTTTTCACCTCCACAACCTCCAAAAGGCGGCCATCGAGGAGGTTTGCATGCCCCCGATCAAGTCCAAGGCGTCCAAGGTCAAGGGACTCGGCAGCAAGAAGTGGAGGAAGTACCAGAGGGAGGAGGCGGAGGCCATCCTAGCGGAGGCCATGAGGAGCCTCTGATCTTGTGCTGATGCTGCTACTGTAAAGCAGCTTCTTTTGTTTTTTTGTCTGTGTTGAACTTGTCTGATGCTACTGCTGAGCAACCTAATTGTCGAACCTCGTTTAAGTATTGTACTATTTATCCTATATTAGCTGCTTTATCTACATCTTATCTGAGTATATATCCTATATTAGCTGCTTTATCTACATCTGCTCTGTTTACTGAATGTATTTATGGTGCTGGTTAGATTTGCTGCTCTAGATTTGCTACCAGATTTGGAAAAAGCGAGGGCCAAAAAAAACCATGAATAAAGAGAGAAGCTACTCTATATTCGCTACTTTTTTGGGCAAAAAATAACACAACTGTTATCGATATAAAGGAGAAAGGCGCTCTTAAAAAGGCCAATTATAAAAATTATAAAAAATAAATCTTCCAATTTAGGCGACAGGACGCACGTAACTAACAAACATGCCCCACATGGTCCCACACCACATCCCCCAAAATGCGTTTCCAATAAGTCGGTCCCACGCAGTCCAACATGGGGGGTCCTACTACAGGACCCGACTGAATGTGGCCCCACTTGTCAGCATATAACGGGGGGTCCTACTTGTCAGCACGTAACGGCGAGGGTTCACTATGGAACCTGACTGAATGCGGCCCCACTTGTCAGCACGTAACGGCGATGAGCAAAAGTAAGGAAAAATTAAGCGGCTGGGGAAAAGTGAGTACAACTAACGAACCAGGGGAACGGAAATAGAAATCCCTTAGTTTTAGTATTTGCGTGAATGTTTGAAAAAATGAAAATCATGTGGCATGCATTCATAAAGCATCATGTCATTAAATAAAACCAAACCAAAGATATTGGAAAAAACTCTAAAGTATTAAAACCCTAGTTTCAAAATCATGTATTTGAATTGATAGAATGTTAATATAACGAATATATACGGAATTATAAATTCACTATCAATGAGAGTTCGTATACAAAAGATACTAGCTGAATACCTTTGTGCTACCACAAAATAATAAAAATTATACTCTGATGTATGTGTGTAAATGTGACATGTGTAGTTTCCAACTAAATCTTGACAAAAGTTGGTGTCTTCAGAGGCAACTGTCAGGCAATCATTTTGGCTCTTGCTATCTTTATTGCTATTTTGTGGAGCTTTTCTTTAGAGGTAATTACACTTTTCATCCCACAACTTGCACCCCAGGTGCAAAATAGTCCCACGGATTACAAATTGGACAAATCTAGTCCCACAAGTTGTACCCCGGGTGCAATCTAATCCTGCTCAAAACATTTCAAACGAATTTATGCTAATTTGTCGATAATGAAGAACATACAAGCAGGTGTGGGGCCTTCGCTCTGGGGGAATGAACGTGGGTAAACCTCGTGTCCCGTGTTGCTTGTTTGTTAGCCAAACAAGATCTGCAGTGCACCCCTCTTTCTTAAACCCAAGTCCATCTAGTATGAGCATTGACGTGAACACCCCACATCAAGGAGGGGGTCATCTTCATCCCTGTTATTGCCGCAAGTGTCATCGTTGTTGATGAGAGCAGCACACATGTAGCGATGGGGGAGATCGTTGCTCCCGTAGCTCTCCGATCCAAAGCCGTAGGCTTCTTCTCCTAACGGTGGATTGTACAGATCGGAGTTGCAACTGATGTTCCTATCCGTGTCTTAGACCATCGTGGGAGCATTAGGATCGCTCATCGTGCAGATTAATGACCCACAAGTATAGGGGGTGTATCGTAGTACTTTCGATAAATAAGAGTGTCGAACCCAACGAGGAGCAGAAGGTGTTGACAAGTGGTTTGGATCAGGAATTCACTGTAAATACTAGCAAACGGATTTTTAGGGGGTTTTGATAATGCAGATAAATAAAGTGCGAGTAAATAAATACAATAATAATAATTGCATCAAGTGGCCCAATCCTTTCTTCAGCAAAGGACAAGCCGGTTGTATTACTTATGAGGACCAAACGTTCTCGAGGACACATGGGAATATTGTCAGGTGCTTTCGCTTTATATAGTTGATTAATATTCTTTGGTTGGACAAGTGTTGTGTGCGTGAACCTATGCTAATATACTGACCTTACTTGGACTAATACATACTTGTGATTAAATCCCTTGCAAGCATCCGCAACTATAATAAAGTAATTAAGATAAAAATCTAACCACATCATTAAACTCTGAGATCCTACACTCCCTTATGCAATGGTTTCCTAACGGGGCTTTAGGTTTCTGTCACTTCGGCAACCCCACGATTAGTACCAAATACACAATGCATTCCCCTAGGACCATAAAGGTGACTATCATGTAGTCGACGTTCACATGACACCACTATAAGAATAGCACCACAACTTAAATACCAAACCATTAAACATTTCTCAACATAATTCCACTACTAACAACATGACTTCTCCTAGGTCCTCAAGAACTAAACGAACTACTCATGAGACATCATATGGATAAATATCAGAGATGAGATAATGATAACTAACAATCTGAACATGAACAATAATCCAATGGCTCCACTCAATAGCATCAACTACAACAAGTAATCAACACCAGGAAAGTTTCCCCTAAGAACTATGCAAGATTCAACCCAATTGTTACAGCGGGATGGCGTGGTGGTGATGGTACTGGTGGTGATGATGATGAAGATGATGATGATGATGATCCCGATGAAGTCTAGCTTGATGACGGTGACGATGGCGATGATCTCCCCTCTCCGGGAAGGAATTTCTCCGATAGATTTCTGCCTGCCGGAGAGCTCTTTCTCTCTTTATAGTTTCCGCCCCGCAGAGGCGGTG
The DNA here is from genome assembly GCA_910589765.1 of Avena atlantica. NCBI lineage: Eukaryota > Viridiplantae > Streptophyta > Magnoliopsida > Poales > Poaceae > Avena > Avena atlantica. Next base: position 4,588,745 of record OU342739.1, read on the forward strand.
AATATTTCTGTGGTCGCTCCCCCGAGTCTTAGGTTTTCGGGAAGAATATATACGCGGAAGGGAGATACCAGAGGGGGCAGAGTGGCCACACCACCTGGTAGCGCGGCCCAGGGGGTCCTTGCCAGGGGTGGTGTGGGCCCCCTGTGGCCCATCTCCACTTCTCCTTCTGGCTATCTTCGTCTTCTGGGAAAATAGGAATTTCCGTATATTTTCTGGGATTTTCTGATATTTGCAAATATTGCATCTGGACAACGCTTTTTCCATCAGAATCCTGACTCCGGCGGTTCATCCTCCAAAAGTCATCAATCTAGATGAAATAACATAAGTTTCACCTCTTAATATGAAATATATCAATGAATAACAGTACATTATGATATAAAATAGTGATGCAAAATGGACGTATCACCCCCCCCCCCCCCCCCCCCCCCCATTAGACCTTGCTTGTCCCCAAGCGAAAACTGAGCTCGGTAAACATGACCACAGGTTTATGGAGTGAAGTGTCGATAAAGAGAATACGGACAAGAAGCATCACACTTACCAATGCACAAATCATAATAGAAAGCAACTCACTCTTATATAACTTAACTTGCAATGAGTAAGGGAGTCACAATAAGGATGCACAAATAAAATCATAATTGGTGATGGCAAACTTTGTTCTTGGTTAGAGAACAATTAATAAATCATACTTAGTTTTGAGCAAAGCTTTAATAATGGAGTTTATATTGCAGGAGTCTCTTGCTCAAACATAGCGGTCTTTTTACCAACAATGATAGCTTTTAAAGTTATATTCATTCAGATAAGAGCATTGTGCAAAACAAGGAACATCAGAAACAAGATTCAATAAATCAACAAATGGATGATTGAATCACAACAACTCAAATGCTTGCTTGAGATAGAAAGGAATGGGTTTACTGACTCAACATAAAAGTAAAAAAGATAGGCCCTTCGCAGAGGGAGGCAGGGATTTTAAGTTTCATAAAGAGCTTCCAAAAATTATGGTACTTACTAGCTTTGAGCTCTCATTGCCCCTATCATAAGCATCTTGAAGTTATTAAGATTAAAGTGACACAAATATGAGTATATGCTTGACATATCATAAGTTGAAAATCTCATGCCCCTTGTGTATGAGTACTAAACCTCATGCTACTCAACTTTGGTCACAAGCAAGTTCTTGTCATTGTAAGTGTATGTGTATCATAGAGAACCCCAACGGGGTACCCCTTGCACCATGACACAGGAGCTATCCCATATCAAAATGACAAGGCAACAGACAATCAGCATCTCAGCGATATTTTTATTTGCTATTTGCATAGGTTTTTATTGAGGATGCTTCACAGAATGCTCATTATGGTTATGCTGCAAGTTTCCACCATGATTAGGCATGTCTTAGGCTAGCCTCCCAGGAATTTTTCTAACACATATACAAACTCCATGAGATTACAAGCTCCCCTTTTATTTCACACTGCCGGGATCCATAAACAAAAGAACATGATATCAACTAAATAGAATAAGTGCAATGTCGAAAGCGTTCCCCATGGCAATATGGTTCTGCTAACTCCCAACTTATAATTTGCAAGCATATAAGCAACATAAATAGGCACAATGGTTCAAGTTTGTTAAGTGCAAGAAAATAAAGTGTGACATCAAGTTCGTGAGAGCTTTAATCACTAATTTTCACATAACAAAAGTTTCATTTGGAAGATAGATAAAACTCGAGAATTTACTTGGAATAGCAAAAATGCTAATAGGTAGATATGGTGGACACAAATCGCATAGGTTTTAGTTCAAGGTTTTGATGCACGAGAAGCACTCCCTCTCAGTATAGGTTTTTGGCTAGCATGACTGGGTAGCAAGCATAAGAGTTGAGGGAAACAAGCAAACGTACAAGTGATAGAAACAATCATGCAATCTTCCTTAGAATCACAAACAATCTTACCTAAAGAATACTAAGCTTATGAGCCAAACAAGAAATAAAGAAAAATAAATAATATATCTACAAATACTTTTCTCTTTTCCACTCAATCCTCAAAGTAGTGTTGCTACTGATCAAAGCTAAATTTGCCAAAACCAACTAAATTTACTTGATGCTCCCAAAGTGATACCAATACTAACAACAAGATCAATCATATAACAGAAATTGCAAACTAAAATAAGATGTGCAAAAAGTAAATGATAATACTTCTCATTAATATTCCATAACGGAAACTCACACCAAGGGATACATAGATAACCACCTAGAGGAGAGATACTTCCACAATGCAAACCATCCTATTTGATAACTTCTCTACTCAAGATATGACTCTATTAAAAAGATAAAAGATAAAAGATAATGATGTGATACCGCGGCACTCCCCCAAGCTTGGAACAAACCAAGGGGATGCCAAAACCTGATGAAGAATTACTCTTTTGGTGGTGGTGTGATCATGATCAGAGTGATAAAATCTTCCAGCATCTTGCGCAGCCTATTATTCTCCTCTTGAAGTATATCCACCTTTATCCTCAGGACTCGGTACTTATCACAAAACTCATCTGTGGCTCGAAGGGCTTCCACTGCCATAGGGCAAGAACTGATGTCTGGAACTGGAGGTATCAATCCCTACATGTTATGAGAAAAAGCATGTCCAGTGTTAATTGCCCCTACAAGAGTAGGTTTTCTTGACCTTGATCCTGTAGCAATATGTCCCTGCATGCCTTCTAACATGTTCTTTGCTTCCTCCTCAACGCTCTGATCCATGTCTTCGCGCCTAGTTGTGATCCTTTCTTCTTCCACCCATCCAACAGAAGTCCTTTGCTCAAGATTGCGAAGGAGCTCGCGCCGACGTCGTAACTCATAGTCCTCCGAAGACGAACCCTAGAACGACATTTGAACATAACAGATTGAAACGAAAACACAACGAGAACACGATATATGAACCTCTGGGGGATCCGGGGGATTATATATCACAAAGTTTAATGACAAAAGGAAGGTACTAGGAGAAAACGGGTCGGAGATGAGCTCCGAGGTGGCCACACCACCTGGTGGCGCGGCAGGTGGGCCCGCGCCAAGGGGTGGTGTGAGCCCCCGGGACTCCGTTTCCGTCCCTCTTTCGACTCATTATCTTCCATATTAGATAAAAACTGCAAAAAATATAAATTGGAAAGTTTTTCGTGAACCTTTTCTTACCAGAACTGTTACCTATTCGAAAACAGACTCTGCAGGTTCCTGAATTTGGTCTTTTATAAATTCTTCCAGAGTCACCACTTGAATTATAATAATATCTTCGTTATAAGAATCTCCAAAAATATAATGTTTGAGCCTTTGACCATTCACCACTTGCGTAGTGTTGTCTCTCAATGAGGAAATTTTAATGCACTTAAACGATACACCTCTTCAATGATAAAGGGCCCTTCCAATTTTAGGAGTAATTTTCCTGCAAAAAATCTGAGACGAGACCTATACAATAGAATTTTCTCACCAACATGGAACTCTCTATAAAGAAATCTCCTATCATGCCATTTTTTTACTTTTTATTTAAATATTCTAGCATTTTCATAAGCTTCACTTATCCACTCATCTAAAGAACTCAAGTCAAGCAATATTTTCTTACCAGCAAGTTTAAGATCTCTATTCAGTTCTTTCACTGCCCAGTAAGCTTTATGTTCTAATTCTAAAGGCAAGTGACAAGGTTTTCCGTAAACCATTTTGTAAGGATACATTCCCATAGGATTTTTATAAGCAGTTCTATAAGCCCATAAAGCATTGTTCAACTTTTTAGCCCAATTTTTTCTAGATCTATTAATAGTCTTTTGCAAGATAGTTTTAATTTCTTTGTTTGATAATTCTACTTGTCCACTTGTTTGGGGATGATAAGTTGAAGCAATTCTATGATTAACATCATATTTAGCAAGGGTCTTCCTAAAACCACCATGAATAAAATGAGAACCTTCATCAGTCATAAGATATCTAGGCACACCGAACCTAGGAAAAATAACATCTTTAAGCATTTTTAAAGAGGTCTCACCATCGGCACTTTTTGTAGGTATGGCTTCTACCCACTTAGTAACATAATCAACAGCAACAAGAATACGAGTATAATCTTTTGAAGGAGGAAAGGGACCCATAAAGTCAAATCCCCAACAGTCAAATGGTTCAATAACAAGAGAATAACTCATAGGCATTTCATTGCGTCTAGAAATATTACCAACTCTTTGACATTCATCACATGATAAAATAAACTTTCTTGCATCTTTAAAAAGAGTAGGCCAATAGAAACCTGATTGTAGAACCTTTTGTGCGGTCCTATCTCCAGCATGATGTCCTCCATAAGCACTACCATGAAATTTTCTCAATATCTCTTGTTGTTCATATTCTGGAACACATATTCGCATAATACCATCCACTCCCTCTTTATATAAGTGTCGGTCATCCCAAAAATAACGCCTCAAATCATAAAATAATTTCCTTCGTTGCTGGGTTCTAAAGGTTGGAGGCAAATACTTGGAAACAATAAAGTTAGCATAATCATCATACCAAGGACTCTCTCGCGAGCTTACCTTTATTGCAGCCAACTGTTCATATGAAAACTATCATTAATAGGCACAGGATCAAAAGCAATGTTTTCCAATCGAGACAAATTATTAGCAACAGTATTTTCAACACCTTTCCTATCTACAATATGTAGATAGAACTCTTGTAAAAGCAACACCCATCTAATAAGTCTAGGCTTAGCATCTTTCTTTGTCATAAGGTATTTAATAGCAGCATGATCAGTATGAATAGTAACTTTCTAATCAACAATATAAGGTCTAAACTTATCACAAGCAAATACCACAGCTAAGAACTCTTTTTTAGTAGTAGCATAATTCTTTTGAGCAGCATCAAGAGTCTTACTAGCATAATGTATAACATTCAACTTTTTATCTATTTGTTGTCCCAGAACATCACCTACAACAAAATCACTAGCATAACACATAATTTCAAAGGGTAAATTCCAATCAGGTGGTTGGAAAATAGGAGCAGTAGTTAAAGCTTTCTTTAGAGTTTCAAAAGCTTCCTTACAATCATCATCAGAAACAAAAGGTACATCTTTTTGGAGAAGATTAATAAGAGGTTTTGATATCTTGGAGAAATCTTTAATAAACCTCCTATAGAAACCAGCATGACCAAGGACACTACGAATACCTTTAATATCCCTAGGACAGGGCATTTTCTCAATTGCTTCAGCTTTGGCTCTGTCAACTTCAATACCTCTTTCAGAAATTTTATGTCCAAGGACGATTCCTTCATTAACCATGAAGTGGAATTTCTCCCAATTAAGAATAAGATTAGTTTCTTCGCATCTCTGCAAAACTTTATCAAGATTGTGTAAACAATTATCAAAAGAAGTTCCATAGACGAAAAAATTGTCTATGAGTACTTCCACAATTTCTTCACAAAAACCATGATATAGCAGACATACATCTTTGAAAAGTAGCAGGAGCATTACACAAACGAAAAGGCATATGCCTATAAGCATAAGTTCCATAAGGACACGTAAAAGTGTTTTTTTCTTGATCTTGTTGTTTAACAACAATTTGAGAGAGTCCAGAATACCCATCAAGAAAACAGAAATGAGTCTTCTTAGAAAACCTTTCTAACATTTGATCAATAAAAGGTAACGGATAATGATCTTTCTTAATAACTTTGTTAACCTTTCTGAAAGCAATGCACATCATATAACCAACTACTACTCTTTGAGGAATAAGTTCATTATTTTCATTAGGCACAATAGTAATTCCTCCTTTCTTAGGGACACAATGAACAGGACTAACCCATTGACTATCAGCAATAGGATAAATAATACCAGCATCAAGGAATTTTAATACGTCATTTCTTACCACTTCCTTCTTCTTAGGATTTAAACGGCGTTGATGTTCAACAACTGGTTTTGCATCAGGTTCTATATTAATAGCATGCTGACATATAGTAGGAGAAATCCCTTTTAAAACATCAAGAGTATAACCCATAGCTCGTCGGTGTTTCTTCAATACTTCTAATAATGTTTCCTCTTACTTTCATGAAAGTTTAGAACTAATAATAACAGGATATTGTTTCTTATCGTTGATGTAAGCATATTTAAGATCATCAAGTAAAGGTTTCAGATCGAAAATCGGATCCTTTTTAGGTGGTAAATGTTGTACCCAATTCTTCCATGGGTAGATTATGGTTAAGCATCTTGGGTTGACGAAGGAGAATCTCGTCAGTCTCATTTCTTTATTCCATGAAGATCTCACTTTCGTGGTCTTCCATATATTGCTGCAAAGCATTGTTAGGAGCAAGAGAAATAGAAGCAAGTTGCTCAACTCTAAAATCTCCATTAGGTAATTCATTTTCATAAGGAGCTTTAGCAAATTTGGAAAAAATAAACTCATCAGATTCTCGATCAAATTTAGTTAAAATTTTCTCCTTCCTACAATCTATAATAGCTCCACACGTGTTTAAGAAAGGTCTGCCAAAAATGATAGGACAAGTTTTGCTAGCAGCTAAACCAAGCACTAGAAAATCAACAGGTAGCACAAAGAACTTCCACATCTCTTACAATACCAATTGGAGAGATGGTCTCTCTATTAGCAAGGTGAATAACTGATGTCTATGCACTTCTATTCTTGTAGACAGTTGTTGGGCCGCCAAGTGCATAGGTTTGTAGAACAGCAGCAAGTTTCCCTTAAGTGGATTGCCCAAGGTTTATCGAACTCAGGGAGGAAGTGGTCAAAGGTATCCCTCTAAAGCAACCCTGCAATCAAGATACAAGAAGTCTCTTGTGTCCCCAACACACCCGATACAATTGTCAGGTGTATAGGTGCACTAGTTCGGTGAAGATATAGTGAACTACAAGTGGTAACGGTGCCATAAAAGAGCTTCTGACTTATTGTTGACGTGGGAGACACTAAAGGCAAACTGAAATAAAGATGGAGGCAAGCAAACATGTAACAGATCTAGATGCAAACGGTGTTTAAGTGTTTAGAAACAAGGCCTAGGGATCATACTTTCACTAGTGAACACTCTATCATATAAATATATTCTCTTCATGATACTACCCTAAACTACTCTCCGGTTGGACACTCTAATCCATGGTAGGGCTATAACAGCACTCCTCAAAGTCCGCCTTTCCCAATCTAGATAACCTCACACTGTCACCTTGAGCGCTAGATGGTTCCAACAAAGACCACAATTTCATAGAGACAACCAACTCAAAATACACTCATGATAAATATATATGTAATCTAGCCTAAGTGCCACACACGGTGTGCACGCTGTCACTTTCACACACATGGGGAAAGCATAGATCTATTAAAGCACGATGAGTATTGATGTAGACTCTAGCCTAAGTGCCACCATGGCGTGCACGCTATCACTTTCACACACATGGGGAGAGCAGAGATCTATTGAAGCACTTGAGTAGCAAGGTAGATCTACTTGATTACAAAGCTCATCACCACAACAAGATCATGCATAGAGAGAGAGATGAACACATAGCTACCGGTAGAGCCCTTAGCCTCGAGGAAGAACTACTCCCTCCTCATCATGGGAATCAGCAACGGTGATGGAGATGGTGGTGGAGATTGATGGAGATGGCTCCGGGGGCACTTCCCGTCCCGACAGGGTGCCGGAATAGAGACTTTCTATCCCCCGAATCTCCCCTTCGGTGGCGGCGGTGTTGTGGAACTTTTCATGGCTTTTTGGTCAATGATCTAGGGTTTTCTCCCTGGGGGCTTCTTATAGGCGAAGGAGGGCTAGGGGCCCACACCCCCTGTGGGCGCGGCCAGGGTGTGGCCACCCTGGTGTCCTCCTTCGTCTCATCTTCGATTTTACGTATCATTTAGGGGAATATGAACTTTGGATTTTGTCCCATTCAATTCTGAGAATATTCATTTTTTATCTTTCTGAAACCAAAAACAGCAGAAAACAGGCAACTCGCACTGTGGCATCTTGTCAATAGGTTAGTTCCAGAAAGTGTATAAAAATACCTCAAATTTAGACAAAGCAAAGCAAAGTAGATACTAAACAAGCATGGAACATCAAAAATTATAGATACGTTTTCAACATATCAAGCATCCCCAAGCTTAACTCCTGCTCGTTCTCGAGTAGGTAAGTGATAAAAAGAATAATTTTTTAGGTGACATACACCATCAAAATCAAGATCAAACCATTTGAAAGCAATGAAAGCTGGGATCAAAGAACTCTAAACATGAGCATGAAAGGTGGAGTTCTAATAGTAAGACAAAGTAACTATGCGTGCAACATGAAAGGTTACAAACAAAGATCATGAATAACAATGCATTGAGAGACGTTTGTTTGTTTCACGTATAGAAAACATAGCATAGTGGCATTCAGCTTGTCCCTAATGGAGTAGTAATAAATGCATAGTACACCTTCAAAGTTCATAAGAGTGACTAGATACAAATAGTTCATGAGCAAGCAATATCAACAATATGAATCAATCAATAAGTTTTGGGACAATGCACATATAACTAAGAATGACAACTATGCTCTCTTAATTGGTGCCTAAGGATAGAAGGTGGAGACTCAATATAAAAGTGGAAGAAAGGCCCTTCACAGGGAAGCAGGGATTTCAAGTTTCATAAAGAGCTTCCAAATTTTATGGTACTTGTTAGCTTTCAGCTCTCATTTCCCCTATCATAAGCATCTTGAAGTGATTAAGGTTAAAGTGAACAAACTATGGAGTATATGCTTGACAAAGTATAAGTTGGCAATCTCATGTCGCTTGAATATAAGGGCCGCTCCTCATGCTACTCAACTTTAGTCACATGTAAGTTCTTGTCATAGTAAGTACATGTGTATCATAAAGAACCGCCAACAGGGTACCCCTTGCACATGATACAGGAGTTATCCCATAATCAAAATGACAAGGCAAGCAGACAATAAGCATCTCAGCAATCTTCTTATTTACCATGGGAAAATGGTGCTTTTTTCTCTCTTTCCTCTTTTCAATATGTCTCTTTTTTTATAAGAAGAAAGCTTCATAGATTTCTCACTATGGTGATGCTGCAAGTTTCCACCATGATTAGGCATGGCTTAGGCTAGCGGCCTAGGTGTTTCTCTAACACACATACATAACTCCATGGACTTACAAGCTCCCCTTTTATTTCACGCCGACGGAATCCATAAACAAAAGAGCATGATATCAACTGTGTACAAAGTACAAGTGCAATGTTGAAAGCATTCCTCGTGATAGCACGGTTCTGCTAATTCCAACGTATAAGTTCAAGAATATACAACATAGATGAAACAATGGTTCAAGTTTATTAGGGGCAAGAAAAATAAAGTGTGCCATCAAGTTTGTGAGAGCTTTAATCACTAAGTTTTCACATAACAAAAAGAGTTTTTAATTGGAAGATAGATGGAAACAAGAATATACTTGGACTGGTGTAACACAAGATGCATAGGAATTTATAGTGGACACTTTGGAATAACTTGGTTTCTTGGGAGTTGGATGCATGAGTAGAGCTTACTCATACAAGTGGAGGCTAGCAAAAGACTGGGACTGACCAACTAAGAGAGCAATAATGGCCATAATCATGTAGAGCAACAAAACATTACTAATCAAAGCATAAAGTGGTACCACAAGTCAAAAACTAAATGATCATAGAGGCTATGGTGACTTGTTCATAGTCATAACATAGTGTGAGCATGTGCCAAGTCAACCCAAACGAAGCATCAAAGGATAATACCATAATACTATGCTTTTGTATGCTAAAACAACGCATGATTATTTCAAGGCACATTAAGCAATCCTAATTGTTTGGAACAAGTCATGCTACAACAATAATCACTAAGCATAAGGTCAAAATAACATCTAGCATGACATGATAAAGCCTAAGCCACAGTCAAAACAAGCTCCCTTTTGTACCACTAAAGCATGAAGCTTCCTACTATTTTCCAACACCAATCGACTTATTTGAAACAACTCACAAAGACAATAATCAGTAAAGATCAGTGAGCTTGTCTCACAAATCCAAAAAATAAGAACTAAAAAGTTCTAAGCTGAAAGCACAAGAAAACTAAGGCTAAACATAGTGCTAGCAAAAGAGAATACTCACAAAACAATAAGAATGAAAACTAGAGTGTTCTAGGCAATGAAAACAGAGTGTGTCTCTCTCCAAAAGAAGTTTGCTGGGATCCAACCAACTTATTCAAGCAAACTAAGAAAACAAAAACCAAAAACAAAAACTAAGCCGCTCCAAGAACAACACAACAGTGCATGAAACAATAAAAATGAAGTGTCTAGAAAGACCTAAGATTTGTATTGATGAACAAGAGGATGCCTTGGGAATCCCCAAGCTTTGACGCTTGTACCTCTTGAATATTTCTTGGGGTGACACGGGGTGGCATCCCCAAGCTTGAGCTTTTGTCCATTCTTCATCTCATTACATCATTCTTCCCTTACACCTAAAAATTTTCCTTCATACAGAACTTCACACAATCTTCGTTAGAAACATTAGTGCATTCAAAAGATAATAGACCTTTGGGTTTAGTTTCAAAACAGCAAAACTTTCACTAAAAACACAAGCTACTGTAGCAATTCCCTCAAAAATCTCAATTTCCCAAAAAAAACAAAAAAGGAATCAATAAGAAGCAAATGCAAATAATGGCAGAAATTTGTAAAAACCGATTTTTTTAGAAGACCTTATGTTGCTCAAATCAAAAAGTGTTGAACTAACGAAAGTTATCTAACATACTGGGGGATTTATTCAGAAAATATCAGCTCAATCCGACTTACAGAGATTTTACTCGAATTTTTATAGTGAAGCACAAAAATCTATTTCAGGACAGCAACTTCCCCAAATCTTACTTGCCTCTCATTAGAGGTTATTCTTGGCACAAAAAGCAAATAAAAGGATAAGGAGAGGTTATTATAAAAATAATAACTTCCAAGACTCAAGAAAACTACTGAGTTATCTCCCAAGAAGTACTTTTCTTTAACGCCTTTAAGTTAGGCATGATAGTTTGAGAAGATGCTCACATAAGAAATATGAATTGAAGTAAAAGAGAGCATAAAGAAGCAAATTCAAAACACATTTAAGTCTAACCTACTTCCTATGCATTGGAATCTTGTAAAGAAAGAAGTCATGAAAGCACAAAGCAATAAGCATAGGAAAGCAAAACAAGTCAACTTCAAGATTTTTAACATAAAGAGGGGAAACTTAATATTGTTGAGATACATAAAACCATGTTTCCCTCTCTCATAATAACTTTCAGTAGCAACATGAATAAAATTAATAATATAACTATCACATAAAACATTCTTATCATGATCCACATGCATAAAATGATTATTACTCTCCACATAAGCATAGTCATTCTTATTAGTTGTAGTGGGAGCAAATTCAACAAAATAGCTATCATTATTATTCTCATCACCATAATCATCAAATATAGGAGGAAGATTGTAATCACAATTAACTTTCTCCTCAATAGTAGGTGGACTGAAAATATCATACTCATCATTGTAATCATTATAAATTGGAGGTTTGGTATCATCATAAGTAATAGAATAGCTATCCTCCAAAGCTGGGGAACTAAAAAGATCATTTTCATAAAAACTAGCTTACCCAAGCTTAGATGTTTCCATAGCATTAGCAATAATGGTGTTCAAAGAATTCATACTAATAACATTGCTATTAGCATGCAAATAAAGCTCCATATGTTTTTTAATTTTCTCTTCAAACACTTCATATCCTAACTCAAGATAAATACTATAAAGCTCTCTAATTTTTTGTTGTTTTCCATTAAGCCTAACTAGTGAAAACAAGAAACAAAAAGACCAAATTGCAGAATCTAAAGGAAATAACTTTGAGCACTCACACCGGAGGATGTGAGTACCTTTTACCTTACCTCCCCGGCAACAGCGCCAGAAAAGAGCTTGATGTCTACACACTTCTATTCTTGTAGACAGATGTTGGGCCTACAAGTGTAGAGGTTTGTAAAACAGTAGCAAGTTTCCCTTAAGTGTATTACCCAAGGTTTATCGAACTTAGGGAGGAAGTGGTCAAAGGTATCCCTCTCAAGCAACCCTGCAATCAAGATACAAGAAGTCTCTTGTGTCCCCAGCACACTCAATACACTTGTCAAGTGTATAGGTGCACTAGTTCGGTGAAGAGATAGTGAAATACAAGTGGTAACGGTGCCAGAAAAGAGCTTCTAACTTATTGTTGACGTGGGAGAGACTAAAGGAAAACTGAAATAAAGATGGAGGCAAGCAAACATGTAACAGATCTAGATGCAAACGGTGTTTCAATGTTTAGAAACAAGGCCTAGGGATCACACTTTCACTAGTGAACACTCTATCATATAAATATATTCTCTTCATGATACTACCCTGAACTACTCTCCGGTTGGACACTATAATCCATGCTAGGGCTATAACATCACCCCTCAAAGTTCGCCTTTCCCAATCTAGATAACCCCACACTGTCACCTTGAGCGCTAGATGGTTCCAACAAACACCACAATTTCATAGAGACAACCAACTCAAAATATACTCATGATAAATATATATGTAATCTAGCCTAAGTGCCACACACGGTGTGCACGCTGTCACTTTCACACACGTGGGGAAAAGCATAGATCTATTAAAGCACAATGAGTATTTACGTAGACTCTAGCCTAAGTGCCACCATGGCGTGCACGATGTCACTTTCAAACACATGGGGAGAGCAGAGATATATTGAAGAACTTGAGTAGCAAGGCAGATATACTTGATTACAAAGCTCATGACCACAACAAGATCATGCATAGAGAGAGAGATGAACACATAGCTACCGGTAGAGCCCTTAGCCTCGAGGAAGAACTACTCCCTCCTCATCATGGGAATCAGCAATGGTGATGGAGATGGTGGTGGAGATCGATGGAGATGGCTCCGGGGGCACTTCCACGTCCCGGCAAGGTGCCGGAACAGAGACTTTCTATCCCCCGAATCTCCCCTTTGGTGGCGGCGGCGCTGTGGGACTTTTTGTGGCTTTTTGGTCAATGATCTAGGGTTTTCTCCCCCCCCCCCCCCCCCCGGGGCTTCTTATAGGCGAAGGAGGCAAGGTCGGTGGAGGGCCAGGGGCCACACCCCTTGTGGGCGCAGCCAGGGTGGGCCCGCGACCACCTAGGGTGTGGCCACCCTAGTGTCCTCCTTCATATCGTCTTCGATTTTCCGTATCATTAAGGGGAAAATGTGAACTTTGGCTTTTATCCCATCCAATTCCAAGAATATTCATTTTTTAGCTTTCTGAAACCTAAAACAGCAGAAAACAGGCAACTAGCACTATGGCATCTTGTCAATAGGTTAGTTCTAGAAAGTGTATAAAAATACCTCAAGGTGTAGACAAAGCAAAGCAAAGTAGATACTAAACAAGCATGGAACATCAAAAATAATAGATACGTTTTCAACGTATCAATAACCACATCAATGTTTTCAAGTGCACAAGGACCAATTTCATGCATAATTTCTTTGTAAAGCTCATAAGGAATAGCACTTGAACTTGCACCAATACCACATAAACCATAATAGCAATGATCACTTATTCTGACAGAAAGCACAGGGACACTAGCTTTCCTAGTTCTACTGGGATGTGAAACAATATTAGAAGCATCTTCACAAAAGACAATGTGTTCATCTTCTACATTTTTAGTGACAAGGTCTTTCACAATTTCTACTGCAGGTTCAACATTTATTTGTTCATCAGGTTCTACATCTTTCTTGGTACTTTTGTTAACCACACTAGTTATCATAGAATGTTCCTTTACCTTAGCAGGGAAAGGTATTTTCTCAATATAAGGTTCAAGCAAAATACGATCAACATTACAAACTTCAATATTTCTAGCAGGAACACAATTAACAATATCTTTATATGGCGCATGATACTTTTTCCATTCCTTTTGGGGAATTTCAATATAAGAGACAAAATCCTTAAAACAATTTGCAAGAACTTGAGAATCAAGACCATAAAAAGTACTAATATTATGAAAGCAATCAGTTCCCATAAAAGATTTAATGCATTCGTAATCATAATTTATACCTGACTTTCTTCCTTTGTCATTCTCCCATGCTTCGGTATTTTCTTGAATTCGGTCGAGAAGATCTCATTTAGCTTCTTCTTTCATACGTGTAAATGATCCATCACAAGAAGCATTCAATAAATCCTTATCATAAAGAGAAAGCCTTGCATAAAAGTTATTAATAATAATATTATTGGGGAGCTCATGAATGGACATTTGAGCATTAGTAACTTCAATCTCCCCCAAGCTTGGGCAGTACTCTCTCCATCACGAGGCCAAAAATTATATATTTGATTTTGATCTTTATAAATCTCACTAGGAGGATATAATTTAGAATAAAAGAGAGGTACAATTTCCTCCCATTCAATAGATCGGCCATTTTTTAGCACTTTATACCATTTCTCAGCTCTGCCTTTCAATGATAAAAAGAATAGTTTTTTCTTAACTTGTTCCATTATAATACCTGCACACTTGAACAACTCGCATGAAATTCATGTATAAAGAGCAAATGATCACCAGGATGGACTGTTCTATCTCCAAAGTAGAAGTTATCCATAACACGATCAACAATTTGTGTAGGTATTTTAAAAGGATCTAATTCAGCAGGTGGTGGTTCATCTACTACCTTAGCAGTAGCTTTCCAAAATAGGAAACTAAGTGTGTTATCCATATTGAAATAAAGTAACAGGCAGAAATAAAACAATACTCACAGTAGTAATTTCCTTTACCAGTTCCACTCTTCAATAGCGCATCACTTCCCGGCAACGGCGCCAGAAAATAGTCTTAATGACCCACAAGTATAGGGGGTGTATCATAGTACTTTCGATAAATAAGAGTGTCGAACCCAACGAGGAGTAGAAGGTATTGACAAGTGGTTTGGATCAGGAATTCACTGTAAATACTAGAAAACGGATTTTAAGGGGGTTTTGATAATGCAGATAAATAAAGTGCGAGTAAATAAAAGACAATAATAATAATTACAGCAAGTGGCTCAGTCCTTTCTTCATCAAAGGACAAGCCGGTTGTATTACTAATAAGGACCAAACGTTCTCGAGGACACATGGAAATATTGTCATGTGCTTTCGCTTCATATAGTTGATTAATCTTCTTTGGTTGGACAAGTGTTGTGTGGGTGAACCTATGCTAATGTACTGACCTTACTTAGACTAATACATAATTGTGATTAAACCCCTTGCAAGCATCCGCAACTACAAGAAATTAATTAAGATAAAAACCTAACCACAGCATTAAACTCTGAGATCCTACACTCCCTTATGCAATGGTTTTCTAACGGGGGTTTAGGTTTCTGTCACTCCGGCAACCCCACGATTAGTATCCAAATACACAATGAATTCCTCTAGGCCCATAAAGATGAAGTATCATGTAGTCGACATTCACATGACACCACTAGAAGAATAGCACCACAACTTAAATAACAAACCATTAAATATTTCTCAACATAATTCCACTACTAACAACATGACTTCTCTCATGTCCTCAAGAACTAAACGGACTACTTATGAGACATCATATGGATCAAGATCAGAGATGAAATAATGATAAGTAACAATCTGAACATGAACAATAATCCAATGGTTCCACTCAATAGCATCAACTAAAACAAGTAATCAACACTGGGAAAGTTTCCCCTAATAACTATGCAAGATTCAACCCAATTATTACAGCGGTATGGCGTGGTGGTGATGGTATTGGTGGTGATGATGATGAAGATGATGATGATGATGATGATGATGATGATGATGATGATGATGATGATGATGATGATGATCCCGATGAAGTCTAGCTTGATGATGGTGACGATGGTGACGATCTCCCCTCTCCGGGAAGGAATTTCCTCGACAGATTTCTGCCTACTGGAGAGCTCTTTCTCTCTCTGTAGTTTCCGCCCACAGAGGCGGCGGAATCTTTTTGTGGTCTCTCCCCCTCTTAGGTTTTCGGGAAGAATATATACGCGTAAGGGCGATGCCAGAGGTGGGACAGGGTCGCCACACCACCTGGTGGCACGGCCTAGGAGGGCGCGCCAGGGGGTGGTGTGAGCCCCCTGTGGCCCATCTCCACTTCTCCTTCTGGCTATCTTCGTCTTCTGGGAAAATAGGAATTTCCGTATGTTTTCTAGGATTTTCTAATCTTCGCAAATATTGCATCTAGACAACGCTTTTTCCATCAAAATCCTGACTCCAGCGGTTCATCCTCCAAAAGTCATCAATCATGTAAAATAGATGAAATAACATAAGTCCTCTTAATATAAAATATAGCAATGAATAACAGTAAATTATGATATAAAATAGTGATATAAAATGGATGTATCACGGATCGGTGGAGTCCATGAGTCAGACGCGATTGCCGACGGCGTCACCCGTTCAGGGAGGCGAAGTGTGTCGATCTTGCCGACTTGGAAGCATAGGCTCTCGATTGTCATGTCGACTCCGTCTCCTACAGAATCAAAGGCCGAGCGCGTTGCCGACGAGTAGATGTGAAGTCGATGGCAACAAAGAGAAGATGGTTCTCATATGCGGATGAGTCATAAATTGCAGGTGTTGGGTCCATCGAGATCGCAACATCCGCGCTCCCAGTTCCCATGGATGGCGCCAGTTGACGTGGTGTGATTACGTCAATTCCCATACTTGATGGACTTGGGTTTAAGGAAGAGGGGTGGAGTGGAGATCTCATTAATCTAACAAACAAGCAACACGGGACACGAGGTTTACCCAAGTTCAGGACCCCAGAGGGAAAACCCTACTCATGCTTGTATGTTCTCGATTGATAGAGGAACTGAAGGTTACAATGACGCTGATATGGCAGTGGATGCGTAGATGAGATCTAGCGGGTGTGTGTGCTAGGGTTTCTCGTGGTCCTTCTCGTTGTTCCCTCGTGGACTTTATATGGGGAGGCTAGGTCTCGGGATAAGGCTAAGTTGGTTAGAAGCTAGGGTTTGCTCTTTCAAAGTTTCTATCTTAAGATAGCCGTATCCGCCAAGGAGTTGTATCCGTCATGGGCCTGGGCCACCCCGAATCCTTCCTGGGCTTCATCATCAGGTGTGGATCGTCACGTGGGCGCCTGCTGGGCCAAACCGGATAGGCCAATATTGGGTACTCGTAGGTTATACCCATGTCAGTGTCCTTTGTATGTCTAGGCATATTCTAAGCTTTTCTTAGGAGAAGAGAGACGGGAGCAAATGATATAATTTAACCTAGAAGAAGTCAATTATACAAACTCCTTGGACAAGACTTATCTTTATGGGACCTCGGGTGTCATAGGAGGTATCCAAACTGGTCGAATTCGTGTTCCATCGCGAGAACATAGGGGAATTCCCGGGTTTAGTTCTCAAAATGTGTTTCACCCGGAGTTGGTATATCGGTCCTGGAGCTGCCCATTTGACCTAACAGTTTTGGGTGGCTGACCTCCCCAATGCCCTATGGCGTCCAATGCGAGGTCGCTCCGATGATGGGTCGTGAGGCCAACCTCCCATTATGTTTCCTCAAACGCGTAGCTCCGCGCATGCCAAAGTTACTCAATGGCTGCATAACACATCCCCTCAAACAAATAACGCAAGGCTGTCCCCCGCTTCACCTCTCTGCGTCTGAGGAAAGACGAGGTGGTGACCTTATCCCGCCCTTCACCTTCTCGGGGATGCACCCTGAGAACGGCCTCTCACGGCGAGATCCGAGTCACTTGTCCCATCGTACTTCCCTTCTAACGCAATACGGTCCCCCACCTCACCTTTCTGGGCCTTAGGGGGAAAGAGAGGGAGGTGACATCATGCCTCCCTTCTCCTTCCCAGGACGCGTCCCAGGAATGGCCTATTGCAACGTCACTCGTAGCACTCGTCTCGTCGCCCTTCCCTCCTCGCGAAAAATGATTCTTCTTCTTTGACTAGCGTGCAATAGTTAGCCATACTAAAGTGCCCTGATACCGTGTCGATGCGCTTGGCACTAATTTCCCACCACATCAGCATGTAGTGCGTACCCCGCTGGAGGGCCTTGATGACGAGCTTTGTGGATGGTGTCAAGGACCAGACAAAAGCGGCGCAGGTACTCCTGAAGGCACTCTCCCGGCCTTTGACGTAGCTCGCTAAGGTCATCCATTCGACCCATCCGGTGTCGCCATGCATTCAATTTCCTCCGCGAGGTCATAGAGGAAAGCTTGAGACGGGATGCCCTAGGAGGTTGTTGTCCGGACCGTCGGCTGAGTTGGGAGCGTCACCACTCAGCCACTCCTCGAGTCGTCTTCTATCTTGCCCCGGTGGGGCCAAGGAGAGCCATGATCCTAAAACTTTGACAAAGCCCTGAGTGGTTCTCCTACCATCTCGTGGGGGCCCTGAGCCCCCGGCCTCCAAGCATCGCCGCTCGCCGACAAATGAGCCAACGCAAGCTGCTTTACTTACACCCCCTACCTGGTGCTCTAGATATCATGTCCGAGGTTTTTACACCAGGGATGGGAGGTCCCCTTTTGAGTTTGGCTAGGGGCACAAAGTGTGAAGATCTCAATCAGCGGACGAGAAGAACACACAAGAACACATAAAGACATTTTTTACCCATATTCAGGCAGCATTGAGTGAAATCCTATGTCCTGCAACTATGATGTTTATGATAGATGATGAACTAATTACAGAGATTGTTCCCGGTGATGTATTCACTAGTTCTCTCTCCAATAACCTTTTGACCGACCTAGGCCTCCTTTTATTAAATCAACGAGACACCACATAGGCCGGTCACCACACGGCGAGGCGCGACGTGCATCTCGCCGCAGAGTGCATGGTCACAACGGGGCAAGGTGTTTCTGGTGTCGGCTAGGTTGTGACCATGCACGATGTGCCTCCGCCTCCTCTCCGTTACTTTTTAACCTGTCGGAAAACCCCACCACACGTCGCGTTGTAGGAGGGAAGGATGTCGACTGCATGGAGCCACAACCTTCCAAGTCCATCTCCTTCCCCGTCTACCTCTAATGTCATTAGTGACATTGTAGGAGGGCAAGGTGTTTCTGCTATCAGACACTTGGTCTGCCATTGTCCGAATGTGCAGTGGAGCGTTGGTTCTGTCCCATCAGTCAGTCTCTGCTTGAAGGTTGCTTGTCGGGTACTCCTCCTTCCCGGGGAGGATGTCCCTTGATTCCCGAGAAGGATCCCGACAGATTTTTCCATGGGTCCTTCTTTCCCAGAGTCGCGGTCCACCCGTTGGATCCAGGGAAACTCCCATTGACAACTGGTTCTAAACTGAAGCCGGTGGCAAATAGTGAAACACAAAAAAAAATACCTACAAAGCCTTGAATTATGCAATTTCTTGCAAGTTGCAAGTAATAGATGATAACAATATTTGTACCAACATATTGGTTTGCAGTTGCATCGTTTATGTTGCGTTTATTTTTTGCACATTCACGTACAAAGTTCATGGATAGAAACAAATAAATAAATCTTGTAGGTCAGGACGCTCTCCGTAGCCTGCATACCTCATGGCCTTGCGTGGCCGACCAGATGACATCTGTGTGCGTGATGCTTGATGCGGGGCTGCGTGCGCCCGGCTGTTATTTGTGCAGGTGTTTATTTGTTGTTATACAAAAAGACAAGCCTCTTGTACAGAAATATTAATTTTGGTGCGAGAACAAAATCAAGGCGAGAATCAACTCGTGGTTAGATAGTTAGGAGGACAGTGGTACCTCCAGCCCATTAGAGTTTAAATTCCAGGTTTAACGCTTTGGTGTCTCATAAAGGAGGAATATTCTTTTAGTGGGAGTCGACGTTTCGGTCGATAGCGAGACGCCTACGGTGACTTCGTCAATCTCAAGACCCGCCGGCTCGATCTCTCGGAGGTGCTTATAGAGATAGGATGTGCGTGCGTGCGTTCATAGAGGTGATTGTACATACGCATTATAAGCGTCTACGTTTGTATTGTATTTCTCAAAAAAAAAAACAAGGCGGCCAACTTGTTTGTAGTTGCATCGTTTTATAGCTGCATGTGCATACATAGATGTTTATTTATTTCTTGAACCAAGGAATTCACTAGTGGAAACGAGGTCTTTTGTTGATCCCGAAAAAGGGCTTTAACACCGGTTCTTCTATGAACCGGTGTTAAAGGGGGGGCCGTACCAGTGTGGCCCCTGCGGCAAAAAAAGATCCCCCTTTAACACCGGTTCATGCCACGAACCGGTGTTAAAGGGGGGAGGGGGCTGCGCGGGCCACCGTTGCAGGGCCCTTTAACACCGGTTCGTGGCATGAACCGGTGTTAAAGGGGGGGGCTATATAAGACACCACCCCAGCCCACACACACCTCACTCTTCCATTCTTTCACATTTTGGAGCCTAGCAAGAGGGTGTGAAGAGTGCTAGTTTTTTTTTCATATGCACAAGAGGTGTTCAGTGAAATGCCCGAGAGCTCAAAATAAGTTTTCTTGTTGCTCTTTTTGTCTCGGTCGAGGTCGGCAACTATCATTTCATGTGTCATTGATGTACTATATATATAAATGGTCATCTCCCTATTATTTTTTGATATATACTACATATTAATGCAGATGAACCGGCAATGGATGTACGGTGACCGCCGCACTTCCGAGTACATTACGGGCCTCCAAAATTTCATCGTTGTGGCTAATGAAAACCGTGGTCACAATGGTTTTATGTGTTGTCCGTGTATTCACTGTCAGAACAAGAAAGACTACTCAAATACCAGAACCATTCATGCCCACCTGCTTCGATCCGGTTTCATGCCCAGCTATAACTGTTGGACCAAGCACGGAGAAAAGGGGGTTGTGATGGAAGACAACGAAGAAGAAGAGGATGATGACAACTATCATAATATGTATCCTGAATATGATGATAATGCAACGGGGGTAGATAATGAAGATCAAGAGGGAGCAGATGGGCCCGCTGATGACGATCTTGGTCGGGCCGTTACTGATGCAAAGGAAGAATGTGAAACTGAAAAGGAGAAGGAGAAGCTGGAGCAGATGTTAAAGGATCACAAAACATTGTTGTATCCAACTTGCGAAGATGGCCACAAAAAGCTAGGTGCCACACTGGATTTGCTGAAATGGAAGGCAGAGAATGGTGTGACTGACAGCACATTTTCAAAGTTGTTGGTAAAAATGAAGAATCTTGACTGCCACGTGATTATGACACAATTGCTTCCGATTGCATTGAGGGGGCTTCTACCTGAAAATGTTCGAGTACCCATTGTGAAGCTATGTGCATTCCTCAATGCAATATCTCAGAAGGTAATCGATCCAGAAAGCCTACCAGGGTTACAAACAGATGTGGCCCAATGTCTTGTCAGCTTTGAGTTGGTGTTCCCACCATCCTTCTTCAATATTATGACGCATCTCCTGGTTCACCTAGTAGAAGAGATTGCCATTCTCGGTCCTGTATTTCTACACAATATGTTCCCCTTTGAGAGGTACATGGGAGTCTTAAAGAAATATGTTCATAACCATGCTAGGCCAGAAGGAAGCATCTCCAAGGGCTATGTAACAGAGGAGGTCATTGAGTTCTGTGTTGATTTTATTCCTGACCTTAAGGCGATTGGTGTTCCAGAATCACGACATGAGGGGAGACTGCGTGGAAAAGGCACCCTAGGATGTAAAGCAATGATATGTAGGGACGGGCATTCTCTCAATCAAGCACACTACACGGTTTTACAAAGATCTATCTTGGTTGCCCCGTATATCAATGAACACAAGAATTTAATACGCCTCAAACACCCGGGGCAGTTTGATGAATGGATTATAAGTGAACACATGACGAGTTTTGGCGGCTGGCTGCAAAGACTTCTCACGAATAACACCACTGTTGGGGATCAGCTTTACTTGTTGGCCAGGACACCATCTTCGACTGTATGTGCTTTCCAAGGGTACGAGATAAATGGGAATACATTTTACACGATAGGCCAAGATAAAAAGAGCACCAACCAAAACAGTGGTGTCCGCTTCGATGCAGCAGAAGACAATGGGCAAAAGACCACGTATTATGGGTTCATAGAGGAGATATGGGAACTTGACTATGGACCTAATTTTAAGGTCCCCTTGTTTCGATGCAAATGGGTCAAGCTAACAGGAGGAGGGGTTGAGGTAGACAAGAAGTACGGAATGACAACGGTGGATCTCAACAATCTTATGAAGAACTTAGACGAACCATTCGTCCTAGCCAATGATGTGGCTCAGGTTTTCTATGTGAAGGACATGTCCTCCAGACCAAAAAAAAGAAAAAATATGCAAACGAATACATCATATGATGAGCCAAAGTGTCACATAGTTCTTTCAGGGAAAAGAAACGTCGTGGGAATCGAGGACAAGACAGACATGTCAGAATATTATAATAAGTTTGATGAAATTCCGCCCTTCACAGTGAAAACTGACCCAAGCATTCCGTTAAGTAAAGAAGATGCTCCATGGTTACGTCTGAAGCAATCATAAGGAAGGACATATGCCAAGAAGTTCATGCTCATATTATGTAACTCTAGTTCATGTTTTTAATATTAATACATGTCTTGAGTGTTAGTCATGTTTTGTGGATGGACCGGGACTATGAGAAGAAGTTGTCCCGATTCGTACTTACCATTAAGATCTGATCTCCAAACGCGCGCGGTCACATATTAGGGAGTGCCTCTATGACCAGTTTCTTGGAGATGCCAGAGGACTAGGCTCCGTCGGCATCTCCCTGAAACTGGCCGTAGTGGTGTCCCTGCTCTCGAAAACCATCTTGCAGCTTTGTAAATTCTCTAACTAGATCAATACACCTGGGAGCTAACTAATTTCACATATTAGGGAGTGCCTCTATGACCAGTTTCTCGGAGATGCCGGAGGACTGGGCTCCGTCGGCATCTCCCTGAAACTGGCCGTAGTGGTGTCCTTGCTCTCGAAAGGAGGTAAGGCATAGCCTCAAACTGACTGGAGGACTGGACTCACAAGGATGCCTATTTATAGTACAAGCAGATCGACATAGTGTCGACACTTACGAAATAATGTCGACACTCATCTTTAGTCCCGGTTGGTGTCTTTAGTCCCAGTTGGTGACACCATCCGGGACAAGGTACACGCCGCACGACATAATGTCGACACTCGCCCCTATTATTAGTGCTGACTCGTGTTTTGTCCCGGTTGGTGTCTCCAACCGGGACTAAAGGTTCATCCCGCCATTTTTTCCCGCCATTTTCCTTCCCGCCATTTTTCTTCCCGCCAGTTCTTCTTCCCGCCAGTTCTTCTTCCCGCCATTTTTCTTCCCGCCAGTTCTTCCCTCCAGTTCTTACCGCTAGTTCACTATATATATATATATATATGTATATATATATATGTAGGGTTGGCCTCCATTGTCATTGCACATCTCTAGACTCATATCTGCAACCTCATCACTCTTTCCCATGGCTTCCACCGTAGCACTAACCCCAAGGGAGGCGGAGGCGCTTTGCGCCTCGAACTACCCCTGCCCGTCGGGCTACTGTGTCCCCGTCGGCTGGATGTTGAGAATCGGAGGCGTGTCGGTTCCTCCTGTCCCTCTAGGTGTGGCGCGCCGGATGGCCATCACGAACCACTACTACTTCGAGCTCACGCCGGAGCAGCGGAGGAATCCCAGATGGCATCCCGACTATTTCCCTACTTGGGAAGCCTTCTTCATGGATCGGAGTGAGAGGGCGCTCGTCAGGCACGAGGAGGACGGCCCACCTCCTCCTAACTTCAACGAGGCTGGTCGTCGGCTATGGTGGCGCGGTCGGGGTCTCCAGAGCGTCATGGCCTATGACACTGCCTCCGAATCTAACCCCCGTCTGCGCTACCCTCAAGTCCAGCCCACGCGCTACCCTCAAGTCCAGCCCACGCGTACTCTCCAGAGGTTCAATTACGGCGATCCCGACGACGACAGCGATGACGGCGGCGGCGAGTACGACGACTACAGTGGCGAGTATTACAGGTGTAGGCAGGAGCATGACTGAATCACTCCAACATTCCGAAACAAGTTCGGCCGATTATTACTTAATCTGGCCATGTATCTTAATTTTCAGTTCTTTTATGTATCTTAATTTTCAGTTCCAGTTCGGCTTTATGTAACTTACTATTAGTTGCATTCTCATTCAAGGTTTCTTGGCTTCCGGGTCAAATGACCAATGTTATGGCTAGAATCAAGGCATAGTTTGTGATAATATGGCCATATTGTGCATACATGTGTATCATGGCATGGCAAACAATGTTGCAAGAGGAAGTTTTCCTTTTTATCGCACCAAAAAGGCATTTTCCATTTTCCGAGCATAAAAACGGACGGTTTTGTGAAGCAACCACCAAATGGCTAATTCAAAAAACCACCAACACATTTTACAAAAATACTACACCATCTTATATGTACAATGTACCAACAGGGGGATCTGAAACCTTTCCGTCCACCTCTGGTGAAAAAGACAAATTCCTGCTGAATCGGCAGGAAGTGGGTCAGATATGAACTACAGGTACATGATACGATGCTCATGATTTTTTACAAAAATCATTTTTAGGTTTACAATATGCTATTTTATCAAAAAAACAATGCAAGTTGAGCAAGGCTTGGCCCGAGCTAAGAATCATCATGCCCGTTGTTCGACAAAGTTTGTCGATAGTTTAAAACAGGGATAAAAAATAAAAAAAGATCGAAACAGTGTGAAACCTTCGCGTGGTGTTATATTATGTGACATAGTTAGAAGGAAAAATCTCAAACTTGGTATATTGATTATGTCTCGAAAAAACCTTCACAAAATGACCTATCTCATTCGAGGTTTCTTGGCTTTCGGGTCAAATGACCAATGTTATGGCTAGAATCAAGGCATAGTTTGTGATAATATGGCCATATTGTGCATACATGTGCATCATGGCATGGCAAACAATGTTGCAAGAGGAAGTTTTCCTTTTTATCGCACCAAAAAGGCATTTTCCATTTTCCGAGCATAAAAAACGGACGGTTTTGTGAAGCAACCACCAAATGGCTAATTCAAAAAACCACCAACACATTTTACAAAAATACTAGACCACCTTATATGTACAATGTACCAACAGGGGGATCTGAAACCTTTCCGTCCACCTCTGGTGAAAAAGACAAATTCCTGCCGAATCGTAGGAAGTGGGACAGATTTGAACTACAGGTACATGATACGATCCTCATGATTTTTTACAAAATTCATTTTTAGGTTCACAATATGCTATTTTATCAAAAAAAAACAATGCAAGTTGAGCGAGGCTTGGTCAGATTCAAGTGTATACAAAAGATGCGGCATTTAAATATCCAATCAATTCAAAAATGTTAATACAAAAGACGCGGCATTAAAATATGATTTGCTCTAATAAAATAGGGTTAGATTCCTTTTTATATGCTTAATATTTCTTATGTTCAAAGTTTTATGATTTAACAATTTATTTTTGTTTGAATTGAATAATCAAAATTTATATGTAAGTGTTTTAATCATTTTGAAAATTTTCATGTAAAGTAAATATAAAATGTTTTTACATGAATGGATAGATATTATTTTTCTAAAAATTATGATATATTATTCATATTTTCTGAGTTGAAATGAAAAAGATATGAATTTTCCAAATTCATATCCTATTTTTTGAATTAAAAATGCCCCTTTAATGCATGAAATAAATGCCCCCCCCCTTTAACACCGGTTCCAGACATGAACCGGTGTTAAAGGGGGCGCATTTATTTCGTTTCGCGCGCACACCCTCCCTTTAACACCGGTTCGTGTCTGGAACCGGTGTTAAAGGGGGGGTTAATAAATGCGCGCGGGAAACGGAATCCCCCCCTTTAACACCGGTGTTAAAGGGGGGGTATTAAATGTGCCTCCCCTTCCTTTCTCCCCCCCCCCCCCCCGTGCCAGATCGAACCGCGCAGAGCGCAGAGAGCAGCCGCCCTCGCCGTCGGAGCTAGCCGCCGCCCAAGACCGCCACCGCCACCGCGCGCGCCGCGCGCAGAGAGCAGTCGCGCCGGCGCCGCGTCCTCGCCCTCGCCCTCGTCGGAGCCGTCGCGTCCTCGCCCTCACCCTCGCCGGAGCCGCCGCGTCCTCGCCCTAGCCCTCGTCGGAGCCGCCGCGTCCTCGTCCTCGCCCTCGCCCTCGCCGCAGCCGCCGTGTCCTCGCCCTCGCCAGAGCAGCCGTACGTCGGAGCCATATGATGCACACTTGGTTCATAAACAAGTTTTGTCTAGTGTTCTTTTAAATCTTTGCCCACCGAAATTCATAAACACACTTGGTTGGTTGTGAAATCATATGTATATATTTGTATCAAAATAATACCAATTTAATTGGGTTTTACTATTATATTGTTTAACAAGTTAATTATCATAGATGTAGTATTTTAGGAAAATATACCGTTGTCCAAGTTGTGAAGTTCATATGTATATATTTGTATGCTTAAATATTGCTAGCAATATGTCGGTGATTATTTTACATGCGCGCTCTCATCGTTGCTAATATATGTAATCTTGAACTTTTGTCTTCATATTTAGTATTTACAGTATTAAGAACTTTATTGAAATCAACACCAAACTATTACAAAGCTTTCTCATCTTATTAAAACCAGTTGGTGCGAATGCGTCGAAATTGAAGATGATCTTCATCCTAAGAACACACCGACGTGGTCAGTCACAAGCGATACGAAGTAGTTCCCCCATGTCGTCAGTCCAACAGGAGCAACCATTTCCCCACCAGTCTTGCTTGTCTTTTTTAATATAGTGTATCATATCCCCTTGTCCCAACAACATCCTCATCCTATGACATATGCATTTCACATTTCTCTAGTTACAACCCTTAACAAAATTCATTACACAAGGTCCATAGAGTCTGAGAGGAGAACATGTTTCTCGGAGAATTTGATTTTTAAAAATGTGCCACCAATTGCACATCTCACTAACATCGGTAAACTCGAAACTAAGATGGCATGTAATTATGGAGGGAGTAGTAGTATAGATAGGGTGTCAAGCGGGGCGGGTTCGCGGGCAACATAGTTTCATCCTGATTAGGGTTTGGACCCCTCGGAACTCGTTTAAAATGATCAAGCATCCTTAGGGTTTTAATTTCATTTGTGTATTTATTTGTGTATTTTTGTATGAATAATATGTATATTTGTGTATGAATCCAAGTCCACTTGAATGTTTACACTCTTACTCTAGATAATATTATTGTTTTAGAAACTATGGATCCACTTAGTAGAAACCTTGAAGAAGAAGAAATAATGGAGAACATTATTGATAAGGACACCTCACAATATCTGAACTTGGAGGGACATGATGACGACATCTCAAGTACTAGTCATGGAGAAGATGAAGACTCCGGTGAATGCAATTTAGTGGTTACAAAGTCCGGCGAGGTATATGCATTGATTAAGCCTCTGCTGACTTCCACCAACAATCTTCTTCTACATGTATTAATTAACGCTTCTTTCTTCTTTTAGCCCTCTGGATCGACCAGCCAGCAACCATCTTATTCTACGAAAAAGAGCAAGCGAGGCGCGAGCCAGCGGTTGAAAGATCGTGCAAAGTTCACGATCGAAGCAGTCCGTGTTGATGGCAGGCCGATGGAGCCCAAGAAGGCCGCAGACAAATTTGTACGTCAGGCTGGAGTTCTTATTAGGGACCAAATCTCAATCATAATTGAAAATTGGAATAAGCCAAAGAAGGGCGACGGTACCTTTGTCGATGAAAGATCCAAAGAAACGCTTTGGAATTCGTTGTTGGTAAATTTCACTCTTCCGCCAGAGGAGGATGAAAACAACCCGGTTATAAAGGAAAAGGTCAAAGAGTGGACTCTAAAGAAGATGGCTGACGCTTTCCGCAACTGGAAGACAAAATTGAACAAATTTTTCAAATCTGGCGAGACTCCAAATTTCGAAGACGCATATTATGCGAAGATAAGACCTCACTGGCCCAAATTTGAGACATATAAAAAAGTGCTATAGCTAAAAAGAGGTCAGAAACCAATACGCTTAATGCCCTGAAGAAGGAATATCACCAGAGGACGGGGTCAGGTGGCTACATATCTAAGAGGCCTAAGTGGGAGGAAGCTGAGAAGGCCCTGCGCGCTAGAGGGGTCACACCCTAGACAGATGGGTGGGACCTACGTGCAAAGACTTGGTTATACGGAATCGGGGCAAGGTTGGACCCAGAAACAGGATTGTGTATCTTCCCAACCCTCCTTGCCAAACCCGTCACTGAACTCATCACGGCATACGAGGAAACATCCGCCAGGACCTTCCATCCCGACAGAGAGAATGACCAGCTCACACGCGCCATCGGTAAAAAAGAACACCCTGGACATGCACGAGGCACAGGGGGTATGACGTGGAAGGATGGGTTTGCCGAGTGGAGCGACTCTTACAGATGGCGCGGCAGAAAAGAAAAAGAGCGTACAGAGCGGATGACACAGATAGAACATGCACTTGCGGCGCTGCAGGCGCAAGTAAATGCACAACAGAGCCATCAATCTATCGGCCCATCTCAGCGGCACGAAGAGCCTGCATTGGAAGCTGCCGGCGGCCCAGACTCTGCGCGGAAAAGCAGTGTGGCTTCCACGGAGAACGTGCAGCCCACGCTTGAAATGGCGGGTCCTCGATACCCCGTGGATGAGATCACGGAGAGCGAACACGCTGAGCTGCATGTGAGATTAATGGGCTTATCCATTAAGGTGGCTGTCGGCTATGCCTTACCTCCTGTAGCTGGTGGAACTTACCACTGCCGACCGATTCCATATGGCTATGCTATTGTCGGGGTGGATGGGGTTGTGAAGGAATATGAGGAAGCACAGCTTGACCATGCTACAGGTGAAGGGGAAACTCAACTCAAATTTGCAGTGAAAACAACCATTCTTTGGAAGAAGGAACACATCGTGCTTCCAAATTGGAGGTCACTGGCACCCCCGCCGTCTCCGCAGCATCAGCAGTCTGAGACGCTCAGCTATCTCCTGCGCGGCAGCCATCTCCGGCGCTTCAGCCATCTCCTGCGCGGCAGCCATCTCCGGCCCGTCAGCCATCTCCGGTGCTTCAGCCATCTCCTCAGCATAAGCGGAAGAGCACTGCCACGAAAATCATCAGCAGCACTGGCACAAAGAAATCCGCAGGAAACCGTACGCCAAAGAGTTCAAAAAACTACGTCCCGCAGCCTTCCACCAAGCCATTGCCGGTTTTACCGTGGAATCGCAGCGACGAGGAGACCAATAGGATCTCGGAAGAACAGGTCAAGAAATTCTTTGCACCTAGACGGGCCGAGCCAAAGGAGAAAATAGATCCGGCGGTGGTGGAGAAGTTTTACAAAAAAAATTTGAAACCTGAAACCCCACTTGTGCCGGACTACGAGCGCCAGATTTTGAAGGCGGGTGCAAGGCGCCGTAGGGATACTGAAAGTAGCAGTCGTGAGGCACCCCAGAAAACAGTTCCCATGCTCGGAGAGCAGGAAAACCAATCATGCGCCCCGCTCCAAATGTTCGACACACGGGACGCTCCTCCCGTAAATGATTACGAGGCAGAGCTACAAAGAAAGGCCAATGAGATGGGGATGACTTACATTGCATACTTGAACGTCATGGGAGACAACTTGCCCAAATGCGATGCCAACCCCATACAGCCATGGAAGTATGGGAAGAATCTCGTCAAGAAAGAGGAGCTCAAGAATCTACCAACAAAGATGCGAAAATTGCACAAGTGGTACCTTGATTTCTGCAGGACGAGAAAAGAAGAATGGATCATGGCGCATATAAGATATGAGATTTTCTTCTGCGGAGACGACGGGATCGACTTCAACATTCAAGACTTGCATTTTCTATTCAATCAGAAGGAACTCGACAAATCTGCCATCAGCCTTTATTGTGTGTAAGTACTATTTCTGTAATTTATATCTCATCTCATTCACTTCATTAATTGCATGTATATATATATGCTCACCATATATGTATATACTATTATGCAAGAAAAAGGTTATGGAATGCAGGAAAGGAGGCCCTTTTGACATTGGGTTCGTTGACCCAAATAGAGTTCATGAAGAAGTGGTAAGAACCAAACCCGGGCAAACAGAAGATTACTTGCTAAGGTCTTTACTGAGACAACAAACCAAAAGGAAAATACTATTGCCTTACAACTTCTCGTGAGTACTGTTACCCTCTCTCTTGTACACATTCTATTTCGGCTTACTCGATGTTAAGTGTAACTGATGATGAGTTATGCGTGTGTAGGTTCCACTTTATTCTGCTAGTCATTCAACCCGACTCAGGAAAAGTTCTTGTCATGGACTCATTACGAAAAGAAAAAGAGATATGGGAAGACTTTAGAGAGATGCTCCAGAGATAATTTCAATCATATTATCGCACTAGATCGGCAACTTTCGTGACAACAAGTAATTAATTACTCCTTTATCCATTTTCTTTGCCGGACAGGGTTTGGAAAAGGTTCACGGGCAGGGCCGTGGGTGAATGGTCAGAGGAACTAAAACTTGTAGACCAAAATGTAAGTAATACTAGCTAGCTAGGTCTGCGTATCTCTTTGATTCTGCTTCCAATTCCATTATATCATGCTTTATTGATTATTATTTTGATTGAACTCTCTATTCTCGTAAAGTGCGCGCATCAGGGACACGGCAATAACTTATGTGGGTACTATGTTTGCGAGTTCATTCGCAACACGATATGTGCGACGGGCCAAGCCGCACTAGAACAACTTAGAGTAAGTAAACAAAGTCCACAATATTATTTTATTACCATCAATTGTGTTGAGTTTTATTCTTATATATATATATTGACGGCCCATTCTTCATATTTATTCAGATCGAACGGATGCGGGACCAACTCCTACCATTTGAACGCATACGAGCCATTCAAGAGGAATTGGCAGGGATCATACTTGATGAGGTCGTCACGCCTGGCGGAGAACTCTTTAGATATCCACCAAAATGAACGATGACGATGTATGTGCCGATGACGATGTATGTGCCGATGACGATGTTTGTGTATAATAATAGTTGCTTAATTATTCATGTACTCGTATGTATCGATGACGATTTATGTGTATACCGCTCCCGATCGATTCCCCCTCCCCCCCCCCCCACACACACACACACAGAAATACGCCCAGAACGGGGCAGAGGCAGAAGTCTACCGTGACAGAGATTTAGGCCGTTTTCCTGCCGCGGCAGGAAAACGGCCTAAATCTCTGCCGCGGCAGAAGAACCTTTAACACCGGTTCGGGGCTTAAAAGGGGGGGATGAGGCCTGCGGCAGCCCCACGTGCGCCACCTTTTAACACCGGTTCGTATAAGAACCGGTGTTAAAGGGCCTCCCCTCTAACACCGAACCCTCAACAGCGGTTGAGGAACCGCTGTTAGAGGGCTCTCCCAACCGGAGTTAAAGGGGGCTCTGCACTAGTGATTGTTGAACCCTAGTTCCTTCACAAAACAAATCTTGGACAGATGTTCATTTATTTTTTGCACATTCACGTACAAGTTCATGGATAGAAACAAATATTTAAATCTTATAGCTCAGGATGCTCTCCCTAGCTTGCATGCCTCATGGCCTTGCGTGGCCGACCCGTTGCCATTTGGGTGCGTGGGGCTAATGAGTTGCCATCTGGAGTATACTCTAGGACTGATACGTACATGTGTTTATTCATTGTTAGACAAAAAGACAAACCTCCGATATCACTACATATATGAAAGACAACCAACTCAGCTATCCATCTGTCGTACCAACTCAGTGATTGCACGGTAGATATGAAGTTTTGCACATCTACAGTGCTTCCCGTCTCCGTACCGTGGCCGCGTCTATCCCGAACCATCGAGGCCTCCTCCCATCGCCCCCTCTTCGCCGTGTTCTATCTGTTGGCCGCCACGTACTTCGTCCCAGTGATTGCGTGCCGTCCCGTCTTATTTCCTCTCCTATATTTCCTCTTCTTTCCATGTCCCGTGGCGGAGAGGGTCTCTCCATTCTCGAGCCGCCGCCTATGAATTCCCCTTCCCAGCCCCATGCCAGAGAAAAAAGGGCCACCGCTGTCCTGGTGCCCTGCCACGTCTTCCGCCATGCCCTCCCCCTCTCTGTTCTCGAACTTCCTGGACGGCAGCGCGCGTCCCCCATCGCGACCTCCTGTCGAGTGGCCAGTCGCAATCGGCCAAAGCCGACCGTATGCGATGGAGTCGGCACGGCGGCGGTGCCACCTCCCAGGCGAGGGCAAGGTGGACGGTGCCCGCGTGTCGCGCGGCGCGATGAAGGCGGGTGGCGATGGCCACCTGCGCGCTTAGTCGCCGGGGGCAGCGACCGGCGAGGACGCAGTGGGAGCCGCCACGGCCTCCAATCGACAGCGACCACGCCGGGATTCGAGGGGGCGGGCGTCGGGGGTTCGTCCAGCGATGCCGACGGCGCCATCTTATGTGTCCCTGTCGCTGGGAATTTGCGCCGCTGCTGGCCGACGGTCAGGTTGTGCCTAACCGCTGGGAGCCGCCTCCGCCAGTTTGTCGAATTTGGGGCACCTTCGTGTTAGGTTGAAGCGACAGGAGCCAGACCATGGGAGGTGTGCCATGGCCGCCGCCGTTCCCAGAGAGGAGGTCGCGGTCACGCGTGGTGGTGGTGCAGGGATTGACACGTTGTGCGTTGCGCTATCTCATCCCGCAATTGATGAGGCGACCATGCTACGATGCCATCTACTACTTGGTAAGAGATCTTTCTATAGGAGATGTAGGTCGCTCATGATGTCCTCCGTGGAGCGCGCGTCCGCCGAAGGCCGCCGGGACGGCGGCATCGATGCTGACGGTGGAGCACCAGTGTTCGACTCCGGCGAGAAGAGGATAGTGGGCGGCGCGGCGAGCAGCTTTTTCTTCATCTCCATGCCCTCTATGTGTGCCGCTGGCGGTTGTTGCCACTCAGGCTTCTCTCTGTCCAACGTAATTACAAGTTTTTCTCCTTTTCAGGTACAAACACAATGCTTCGCGTGAGAACAAGGACTGGTATGATTTGGATCTGCTGTATGTGTTCTCGGTGAGATTTAGTTCTTTCTTCCCTCAATCAATAGACATTCTCGGTGAGAAATCCTTTAGATGATAATTCCTGACGTCCTTGATGTTTGTTTAACCCCAAGGCTCGCCTTATATTCCATTACCAAATAATGAATTTGCACATGTGTTAATTCCTTATTCTTGCATGTGGAGTTATGGACTGTGTTGTTTAACTACGTTCAGCTATTTTCATAGTTTAGTGATTCTCGCATATGATTCTTGCATCGATCAATTTTGCCTGGGCCTTTTGTTTTTGATTTTTTGGTTATTTTTGCAGGTTCTTGGCCTGGGAGGTCTTATTATGGTGATCCTCGCCATGTATGTAGGCATTGCGCTGTATATTTTTGGTTATGGTGATCCTTGCCATTTATGTAGGCATTGCACTGAATATTTTTGGTATCTGGAGGGTTCCAGGCGCTTGAATAGGTGGAGTCGAATTGGTTATACTGGTTGTTGAAGTGACGGAAGGGTATCACTTTGGATTTATCCTCATTGGCCTTTTTCTTCGGCCGAGCTACTTGCTTTGATGGAGATGCTGAATCTAATAGGTTCGTGCAATCGATTCGTGAGTACAATTTTGTGTTCACCTTTACTTATTTTGGTGTTCATGTTGGTAAGATAAGATAGTTTGCATTGTCGTCAAGCTGTAGTGAATATGTATTGGAGATTTTGGCGGGGTTTGTTGGTAGATATTTTTCTTCTTCAAAAAATGCTTAGAAGTTTGAATTCAGATGAGCAGTTCATTTTCCTGGCCACTCTGTACTCTTCAAGGCAAAGCAAACTTTTTTGGAACATAATAACATGAAAGCATTTTATTCATGTAGAAATATTTTACGGAGAGAAGTGCGAAGGGGTACACACTGATCAATGAGAGAACATCTCTCCCAGGACATGGACATGTATCTAAAGAAACACGGCTAATATCTAGAGACCTACACTGGATTTTGAGATTTTAGCAGGGCCAGATGGCAAGTCTTTGCATTGAAGCACCTATTGACATGAGATGTTCTGCTTGGATGCAAAGTTCGGGATTTTTGAATAGCTGCAAGGGGCCTGATGACACACTGACTTGAGGCGTTGAAGATGGATGTAGCCGCTGCCTCTAAAGACAATACCGAGCAATCTATAAAGAAACTTGGTTCCTGTATGGGAAGCTTCTTAGCCACAACAGCCTAGAGAGGAGATGATGCTGGTGTAGATAGGGTTGAAACATGCAGCTGTTTCAAGTGCTAATTGCAATCAGTAGCGATGCTAGAGGTACCGTGAGTCATGTCTGTTCTTTTTCTTCTCATGTTATGGCCATCTTGATATTGCCCACATCTATTTTCTTGCCTATCATTTAGTTCAATTATTTATATGAGGTATTACATATTTGCATTCTACTGTACAATACTTTTTTCCAACTAAACAACTATTCTTTATATGCATGAATGCTTTTGTTACTTAGCCCTCTCGTGCAATCACTCTTGTGAAATACTTACTATATTATCAGTTGGCCTTTTTCCTTCCCAAATTAACACTTTGTAGTGTAGATTGCCGTAAATTTTTTTTTGTTGCCATAAACAGATTGGTAAGGTGTTCTGAGCCTAAAATATTTCCAACTGCCTTGCTGACTGTACTATCCTGATAGCTTTGAGAGAAAAATAAGTACCGCTTTGTTTCTTAACATCTCTTCTATTAGGTAAACCAGTATAGCGCTTATGTCCACGTCGTGTGCTCACGACCATTAAAAATAGGTACAAAGCTGCTATACAACTCTGTTGACAAAAGAACTGCGCCTCTTTTTCACACTCAACTCAACAAAACCTGATTAAATACAGAACGCAGTTCACTTATTAGTATACACCATTGAATCAACAATACGGGCGTGGCGTGTCGCCGCGCCTAATTTCCTAGTAGCAGTATTATATTATAGCTTAAGCGTAAACGCATGCAGAGGCGCTGATGCCCTCTGCCGCGCACGCTGAGACGCTCTGTGGCTGCTTGTGGGCCCGGGAAGTCGCTCGCGTGTAAGCAAGGCGGTGGGTGCTGCGTGTCCTTCCACGTGTACGCCTCATCCATGTTTCTCCTTCCGCGTGACCCCCTCGCTCTGGACCCATGCCGGCTCGACTTCGCTCTGCCCCTATGTCATCTCACCCCTGCATCTCCCTCAGTACAGTAGTACCAGCGACCTCAACCCATCTCTCTCTCTTCCTCAATGGCCAGCAACAAGTTCTCCCGCGGGCAACGTGCAGGGGCCCACACCTCTCCATCGCCACGCCCTGTCAAGGCTCCGACGCCGGCCACGGATCTGGCAGCGGCAGAGGTAGCTTGAGCCTTCCTGCCGCCGGCTCCGCTTGAGCCTGCGCGCCACTGCAGGACGCCCCACGCCGTTGTCGTTCGCTACTCTGTATCACCGTCCGCCGTCGATCTTCATCTGCACCCTCCGGCGAACCGTACCCAGCTCGATGGAGGGTGCCCGCGTCCCCGTCGTGGATCAATGCCGGAAAATCAAGGTTTGTGTTAGGATGCAGCGTTCTAAAAATCAAGATTTTCATATGCACATCCTGAACTACAGTGCCATGTACTTCTATTTCATCATTATATTCAAATTAATAACGGAAAAAAGGTTATATGTTCTAAACTCGCAACATATAGGTGTCAAGTTTTTGTATTGCAAATGTGAGCTTCTTTCCAAAGTAAGTATGCAACGACATTATTTGACGAATCTTGCAGTACTTGATGAGCAAGTACAAGTTAAAAGGCTTTCAAACTGTTTTGGTATTTGGTGCTCATAAAAATACTTCAATTATCTATGTAATCAACTACTATGATGCATGGTTCAGTTCAAATCGGAGTAGATATACAATCCACTTGTATGTGTAAGATGATATATGTTGGGTATATCCTGGTTGCAGGCCATCTTTTAACATACAACTACATTTTCCTCTCAGGTGTCACCAAATCCTACACCAAAACAATTCACGTGGCTAGAAGGTTTTCAGCTAGAGAGCTTCGTGAGCCATGGAAGTGGATCAGGAGAAGTTCCTTTTAATTTGGTTGCTGGGATCCTAATTATCTTCCGGATACGGAGCGGAAGCCTCTTGCTGAAGTACAACAGTTTGAATTGCATGTCAATAAGAGGACAACTCAAAGATCAGAATTTTATACCATGGTAAGTGATTTTGGCAGTGTGCTCTTTCTATCGGTCATTGTGGAGCTGGGAAATATCGGCCACTACCTCTGAAAACATTAGATTGATTAGGAGGTTTCATGGACCATGTCATTGCAATGCAAGTGAACACAAAGAAGATCAGTTTCAAGAGGTTGCGAGAGGAGAATGAATTTGCGCAAAAGGTATATGCACCATTTTCTCAGAATCTCAGAGGTTGCAATGGGGAAGTGCAAGCACTTCTTTTCTGTTCCAGCGATTAAACACAATGTATATGTGTGAATATTGAGAAAGAGAAGGCGCCGAAGCATCTAAAAAGACCACATTGCCACAAGCGCGGCCCCTCCCAAAGTTCGACGTGTTGTTCTGTCTACAAAGGTGAGCATAAACCGCCAAATTGTGTCATTTCCATTGGTTAGCTTCCTGGAGTTTTTTCATCTCACAAGCCTACAACCTTACAACCTATGTTTCCTTGGAGGTCAACGGAGTAGGTGATTCACCCGCAAAAAAAACGGAGTAGGTGATTAGGCACAAGTTGCTACAACTTCAGGTGAATGAACGAAGGTTGACGCTAGGATTCCTGATTGATGTTTATTGTGTGTATAGTAACTATAGTTTGTGTGTTTTTTGTTCATGTTTCACTGTTTATGAACAAACTGCCGCTTAATTGTCTGTTAAAGTAAAAGGGGAAGTCATTTTATACCATTGTAAACTGGGTACTGAAGTACTAACTTATAAATTCACTCATACTTGGAACTAATTCCGCATTCATTCTTTTTATGTTGTAATCTGACACTATGATAGTACTTGAAATGCTTGGGTGGCGTACCTTGCAAAGGATGGGAGTAGAAATGTCACCCTGGTCATCCCCTGGCTTTCTCTAAAGGACCAGGAGCTGGTGTACCCTAACAAGGTTGTGTTCGATTCGCCTTTGGAGCAAGAGGGATATGTTCGTCGCTGGATCGAGGAGAGGGTCGATTTTAGGCCGTCGTTCAGCATCAAATTTTACCTTGCCAAGGTACACCAAATTCTTGTAGCCCTGGGAGTTGTTAAGGTCATTTTACATCTTCCATGATTTCATTTGCGCAATTGGTTTCCTTTCAAGTACTATATCTGATAGTAAATGATTACAACATCAAGAGAAGTTTGATCCCTTACTTGCGCTGAGTTAAGCACAGTACATGATCGTTTTGTTCTTTTTGTTGGTAGATTCTGGTTGCCAGCTTCCCATCTGGCAGTATGCATATTTTGCCGCTCAATTTTCATTTGGTTCTGCTTTAAGGCTGTTTGAAAGAGCTTGGCCTATCATGCAATTCTCTATAGAAATGAGAAGCATCCTACCTGTAGGAGATATCACAGAATGCGTTCCCAGATGAAATGGCTGATGTTGCTGTTCTAGAGGAGCCCGAGCATCTAAACTGGTACCACCATGGGCGGAGATGGAAAAATAAGTTCAGGCGTGTGATAGGTGTGATCCACAAAAATTATCTAGCATATGTGAGAAGAGAAAATAATGGACAAGTGATGGCATGTTGCCTCAGATATTTATTGCCACAAGGTAACATCCTTCAGATGTACATGATTCCTATTCATAATCTCTATCAATGCATGCGTATGGTAAGTGATTAGGAGGTTTCACGGACCATGTCATTGCGACACAAGTGAATGAGAAGAAGATCAGTTACAAGAGGTTGCGAGAGGAGAATTAATTTGCGGAAAAGGTATATGCACCCGTTCCTCAGAATCTCAGAGGTTGCAGTGGGGAAAGTGCAAGCATTTCTTTTCTGTTCTAGCGATTAAACACAGTGTATATGTGTGAATATTGAGAAAGATAAGGTGCCGAAGCAGGTAAGAAATACCATATTGCCACAAGCACGACCCCTCCCAAAGTTCAACATGTTGTTCTGTCTACAAAGGTGAGCATAAACCGCCATATGTGGTTTCCATTGGTTAGCTTCCTGAATTTTTTTCATCTCACAAGCCTACAACATATGTTTTCTGGGAGGTCAACTAAGTAGGTGATTAGGTGTAACACCCTCAGAATCGACCCTATGCAAGTTTCAGCGATTCCCGCCAAACCCGCATAGAAACGATTCAAAGGTGTCCACCAGGTACTTTCGTGCGGGTGGAAAACGAAGTAATAACATTACACAACAGTCCTCGATGGGACCCACAGAACAGATATATATACCACAGCGACTCAATGAGTCAAGAATCAGATATAAGATACAAAGATCCAAATCACCTTGAAAATGATAGAGCGTCCGACTACGGACAAGATGCAAATGGGGCTAAGAGCCCTGAAGAATAACCAATGGCGTCCATAACCCTGCCCAGGCCAAGCCGGAAGGGTAACCCTGCTAACGACGTCGATCTCAAAACCTGCTTAAACAAAAGGGGTGCCGACAAAGGCAAAGGAAAAAGAGAGAGCGGTCAGTACTGAGGCCAGTACACGGCGAGGCTAGAATTCGGCGGTCCTCGCCTATATAGGTATGGTGGACTGAGCGGCAGCGCAGCATGCACTAAACAACCTATAGAGACTCTGTCGGCTATCAGAGAGGGATAAGAAAGACCTATTCGGAACCAATCTGATACTACCATCAAACAAACCCATCCTGGTGTTTCCCCCTCGAGACCAAACGAGAAAGTCAACCGAGGAACTCACACAGTTGGCAGTTTTATTTATTCAGTTATCGTTGCAGAAGTTACTAGGCAGGTATAGATAGTCATCCTGATATAATAAGCAGTGGGCACTTTTAGTTAACCATTCCGTTATAGTTGCAACACTTACTAGTCAGATACAATTAGCATGAGATATCCCAAAACCCAGCAGTTGTTGATACTTTTATTTAGCCATTCCGTTGTAGTTGCAATACTTACTAGTCAGATACCATGGTAGCAAGCGACAACCCAAACAAGCAATTGTTGGCAATTTTATTTAGCCATTCCATTATAGTGAAGCTGATTACTAGTCATTATAAAGTCAAATTTATAGCACTACTTTAGTTATAGTTGTCTATGATCGAGATACTGTGCTCCAAGTCGTCCATAACCGCGGACACGGCTTTCAGAAAGTTTTACCCTGCAGGGGTGCACAAATAGCAACACACACTCGATCAACCTCGGAAAAACCAAATCAAAACCCAACGAGGCCTTCACGACAAAGCAATCACAAGATTCAGAAATATTTCAGGGGGCCACCCCATTAAGCTACCCGCAACGATTAGCTGACTCCGAGACGGACTCAAGGTTTGGGTGGACGGCTGTAAACGACTGGGAACCCGAAAGTGTGACTGGGCTTGTCGATACCGCGAAAACGTGTCCCGATCCTAAACAGTACAGTGTGCAGTACCTCGCACAATTTAAATAAAGCAGTAAAGCATGGCATAAGTACAGGATAGTAAATAAAATCTCAAACTAGTTTGTGGCCCCCAAGAAATAAGAATGAATCAAGCTCTGGCTCAGGGGGGTCCCATAATCCTCCCGATGTGGATAGCGCGAATATTCAAGGAACAGGTATCAAGTACTCGGGGTCCTACGGGACACAAATGGACGGTTAACAACCAAATAACATCTATTGTCCACCTGTGCCTCTGCATTTACCTACTTCAATTTTAGTTATTTAAACAATAAATGAATTAAACGATAATTAAAGCCATGATCATCTCCAACATTAAACATGCGGCAATACTCCAACAACTGCGGTACTTGACGACACGCAACAGCACTTGAGCAAGCGACTACGACGCGCAGGTCCAACTATCTACCAAACAACAGGTAATAGGAGGTGTCCAAGGCAATATAAGGCTGCAAGGGATATCACGGATACGAAAACTAAAGCATCGCAACACAGATAGCAATAGATCAACAGGAGGGAATAAATATTATAAAAGTAAGATAGGTAGAAAGGGGGAGATGCTCGCCTGAAAACATTGTCGAAGGTTCATCCGAAGATCGGGTCGACACTCGCATCAACTCAACGGCCTTATCCGCGAAGAACCAAAACACTAGAATAAACACCGGATGCACTATTTAATACTACGGCAAAAGATCGGGCATGATGCATGTATGATGTATGGCATGGCAAAGGTGTAATGCAATTAGATCATATTAAGCGGAACCGGGGTCCCAACAAATATTAGATGATTCATGTTATTTATCTACCCCGCAAATTAAATGTTGTAATAACAGGGCAAGATAAGTTACCGGTTCGCTACACAAATTTAAATGAGGCCAATATAAGACTAGATTTGCCCGCATATGGGCCCCATATTTAATTATAAGATGAATCGGCATAAGGCCCCCAAACCAAGGACAAGTATGCATGCATGAACAATTAATATGCAACAAGTTTATATTACAATTTGTAAAATAGGGCTCGAAAAAGGGGATCACACATCTGGGTTCGGAAGATCTTGGTTCCGGGGGTTCGGGGTTCGGTCTCAGGGTCCGGATCTGGGGTTCGGTCTCGGCGGGATCGTTCTCGGATAACGGAGTAGATCTTGGCGTTCCGTGAAGGAGGACTTGGTGTGGCGTCGGGGGCGCATCGGATTCGTCCTGGTCGGTGTCGATCTTGTCGTTGCGAAGATCTTGTCGGGTCCACGGATCTGGTCGGATTTGGCGTTCGGGGTGAAGAGCTTGGCATCCTCGAGGAAGTACTTGTCGTATCCGTGAAGAAGAACATGTCGGTCCACGAGGTTCGGTCTTCGGGGTTCGACGGGTGTCTTGGCGTCCCATGAAGGCATCCTCGGTGCTCCGTGTCGAAGGCATCGGGGTCTCCCGGTAGGAGAACATGGAGTTCCGAGGGGTTCGGTCCCGTGAGGCAGATCTTGGGGTTCGGTCTTCAAACACCGGGATCGGTCTTCGGATCGGGCTGAACTTGGGATCCGTGTTAGAGGTCTTCGAAAGCGTGTAGAAGTTCCTGGAGTGGCCATTTGTTCCTCACCAGTCATTGCCCGATTCTGGCACTTGTCTGCATGGATACCTCAATCATCCGCACAAACATCACAACAGGAGCATCATCACTCGACGCATCCCCTGAACCACCAGGCGGCCCAACACTGACATCAACACACCACAGGTACAGCACCACGCTGCGAGATTGCAGGAGCAAGAGGTGCTGGGCAGAGGCGCGCACGGAGAAGCGGCAGAGCACCCCCGGGCGACCAGGGCACATGGGGGCGCGTTGTTGAGGCGAGCGGCGTCGCGTGCGCCTGGAGAAACGGCCGACGGCGGCCCGGAGCGAGGCGACGCAGAGGCACGGACACGGCCGGGGTTGACGGCGAGGTGGCGATGGCGGTTGAGCGGAGGGAGGCGCCGGCGGCGAGGCGGGGTGGAGGCCGCGGGCGGCGGGTAAGGTGGGGAGGAACCGAGCGGTGGCGGAGGCCAGGGAAGAGGGAGGCGCAGCACGCAGAGCACGGCGGCGGCTCGGGCGGCCGGAGGGGCGAGGAGACGGGCGGCGCCTACCGGCAGAAGGAGGATGGGCCGCGGTCGGTGCGGGAGCCGAGCACGCGGTGGGGCAAACGGCGACGAGGGGGCGCGGCCGACGAGGAGGAGCCCTGGGGCAGCGGCCGGCGACGGGGAGCTCGGGCTCGAGGAGGAGGAAGCAGGGCGGGGCAGAGGCGAGGTAGGGCCGAGCGGGGACGGCGAGAGCAGGGGCCGGCGGAGGAGGACGGGGCCCGGTGGCTCGGCTCAGGCGCTGGCCGGGCCGGGGAGGAGGAAGGAGGGGGCGCCGACGGAGGCGAGGGCGGCCGCGCGGCGAGAGAGGAGGCGCTCCGGCGGGGCGAGCGAGGGTGCGGCGGTGGTGAGCAGAGAGAGGGCGACGGGAGCGGGGCGCGGTGTGGATGGGGAATCCGGCGGCGGCGACGCGCGCCTGGGAGGGAGGGGGTCAACGCGAGGGAGAGGTTCGGTCTCGCAGGCGGGTGGGCACTGCCATGCGACGCGGGGCGGAGTGGGCCAGGCGGGAGTGGGGATCGGGGCTGGCAGGTGTGGGTTGCGCGGGTGGGACCAGGGACGTGAGTGGGGGGCGAGGGCGCGTCGCTGTGTGCGTGCGTGTGCGTTGCGTGTGCCGCTGGGTGGGTCTGGCGGCGCGCGGGTGGGGTGGAGTAGGGTAGGGGTGATGGGGATTTAGGGTTAGGGTTTGGTTAGATGTGTGGCTAGGATTAGGTCTAGGTTTTATATGGGGTAGTAGGTGGACTCGGGTTGGGCCGATTGGGCCTGACCAGTGTCTGCCTCCCCCGGGGATAAAATAGGTTTGAATTATACTATATTTATTTTATTTTGTTTAGAACAGATCGGTTGCAAATATGTTTAGACAAATAAAGATCCGAACAGACCAGGGTTTGAATTTTGAAATAGAAAGGGGAATATTTAGAAAACAAAATATGGCTTTTCAGAAATAGTTTCAGACAAACAAATGCATGATGATGACGATGCTCAAATACAATGTGGCATGATGACATGAGCATGCGGTTATGATGATGCAATGCATAAAAACAACGCGATTTTCTAGTAATGGTTTTGCGGGATGCCACATTAGGCACAAGTTATTATAACTTCAGGTGAATGAACGAAGGTCGACGTTAGGATTCCTGATTGATGTTTATTGTGTGTATAGTTACTACAGTTTGTGTGTTTTTGTGCACGTTTCACTGTTTATGAACAAAGTGATGCTTAATTGTCTTGTAAAGTAAAAGGGAAAGTCATTTTCTATCATTGTAAATTGGGTACTGAAGTACTAACTTATAAATTCACTCATACTTGGAACTAATTTCGCATCCATTCTTTTTATGTTGTAATTGACACTTACGAAATTACTTGCAATGCATGATTCATTTCTAAATTTGATATGTAATCTGACACCTATATATATCTGATGTACATTCATAAATATATCTACAGATCAAAGTAACAAAAATATAAAATTTAGAAATGCGAGGATGACGTAGATTAGGTGATGCGTCCTAGGGGAGCGCTGACCAAGGACGGGTGTCAGTCATGGATTGTATTGTTAATTTGGGAAGAACAAGTCATTTTATTCTGATTTGGCATGAACCTTCAAGGAACAAAGGGGATCGAAGAACTCAAGGACCTTTTTTTTAGAATATACTCCCTCTGTTTCAAAATATAAGATGTTTTAGCTTTTGTGAAACAAATGTATCTAGATGTCTTTTAGTGTGTAGGTTCACTTTAAATTTACAGACTAAAAGATATCTAGATATATTCATTTCATATAAACTAAAACATCTTATATTTTGGAGTGGAGGGAGTATCTTCTAAAATAGGATGGAAGCTCCTTTTGCAAATTGGCACCAGCAATGTTGTGGAAGGCCTAAGAGATGCGAATTGCGAAGGGAGGGAAAGGGAACCTAGAAAGGTTGGCCACGGGAACTGGTTCGCCTTGGCTGGTACAGACGAATACGGGGGACACGCTGTACCGCGACAGTAACAAAGGCTACTTGAAAGTGTCCATTGAGACAGGATCTGGGGTGCACACGGGCTGGACATTGGCGACAACTACATGCTGAAGACGTATGGTGACAAGGATGGCTCAGCAGTACTGCATGCATGCTGACTGTTGCCTCACCGTCGCCGGTTAGCGCTCATAATACTCCTTGCCAATCCTCGCTTTCTGCTCTGGTTTTACAGCCGCGAGCTACTATACTATACATTATGAGGCATTGACAGATGGTTATCTCCTTTCCCGATTAATGAATTATGTATTTGTTCAGATGATCTATTCTCGGATTTGTACAGGACATGCCACAACATTGGTTATATATACCATTGAGACACATCGCTAGAACATAAACATGTTACATCTAGATGTGTCCTATGTAAAACCTCTTAGGAGTGAAACATGTTACATCTGGATGTGTCCTATATAAAACCTCTTGGGAGTGCACTGCACCGACAACTACAAGCAACAATACCATGCATGCGGCGCAGCGAAGCGCGCACGTCCGTCTAGTATAAGTTAATTTTAGTGCAAGGCAACACCAAGGAGACCCAACATCATGTTAATCATATTGTATCTGGTACACATATCTTGCTATTAGCTACACAAAGATTAGCCAGACTTTTTTTTTCTATGTTCTAGCTGGAAAATTGTTGAACTCGTTATGTTCTATAAATAGAACCCCTCTAACCACTCCTTACCTCACACTACTCCATCATCACTCTCCATATTCTCCTTTCCTATCTACTCCATCATCACTCTCCATATTCTCTTTTCCTATCTACGAGATAAATTATCAGGAACGGGATTTTTCGCACCTT
Source organism: Avena atlantica (assembly GCA_910589765.1). Classification (NCBI taxonomy): domain Eukaryota; kingdom Viridiplantae; phylum Streptophyta; class Magnoliopsida; order Poales; family Poaceae; genus Avena; species Avena atlantica. The sequence goes on from OU342739.1 coordinate 4,633,179, forward strand.
TTCTATCAATGATATGTAGATCAAACTCTTATAAAAGCAACACCCATCTAATAAGCCTAGGCTTAGCATCTTTCTTTGTCATAAGGTACTTAATAGCAGCATGATCAATATGAATGGTAACTTTTGAATCAAAAATATAGGGTCTAAACTTATCACAAGCAAAGATTATAGCTAAGAATTCCTTTTCAGTAGTAGCATAATTCTTTTGAGCAGCATCAAGAGTCTTACTAGCATAATAAATAACATTCAATTTTTTATTTACTCATTTCCCAAGAACAGCACCCACAGCAAAATCACTAGCATCACACATAATTTTAAAGGGTAAATTTCAATCAGGTGGTTGGACAATAGGAGCAGTAGTTAAAGCTTTCTTCAAAGTTTCAAAAGCTTCCTTACAATCATCATCAAAAACAAAAGGTACATCTTTTTGGAGAAGATTTGTAAGGGGCTTTGGAATTTTTGAGAAATCTTTAATAAACCTCCTATAGAAACCATCATGACCAAGGATACTACGAATTCCTTTCACATCCCTAGGAAAAGCCATTTTCTCAATTGCTTTAATTTTGGCTCTGTCTACTTCAATACCTTTTTCAGAAATTTTTTGTCCAAGAACAATCCCTTCATTAACCATGAAGTGACATTTCTCCCAATTAAGAACAAGATTAGTTTCTTCACATCTCTGCAAAACTTTATCAAGGTTGTGCAAACAATTATCAAAAGAGGTCCCGTAGACGGAAAAAATCGTCCATAAAAACTTCCACAATTTCTTCACAAAAACCATGATAGATAGCAGACATACATCTCTGAAAAGTAGCAGGAGCATTACATAAATCAAAAGGCATACGCCTATAAGCATAAGTTCCATAGGGACAAGTGAAATTGGTTTTCTCTTGGTCTTGCGCTCTCACATCAATTTGAGAAAACCCAGAATAACCATCAAGAAAACAAAAGTGAGTCTTTTTAGACAACCTTTCTAGCATTTGATCAATAAAAGGCAGAGGATAATGATCTTTCTTAGTGACTTTACTCACCTTTCTAAAATCAATGCACATCATATAACCAACAACTACTCTTTGAGGAATAAGCTCATTATTTTCATTAGGCACAACAGTTATTCCTCCTTTCTTAGGGACACAATGAACAGGACTAACCCAATTACTATCAGCAATAGGAAAAATAATACCAGCATCAAAAAGTTTTAATACCTCATTTCTTACCACTTCCTTCATCTTAGGATTTAAACGATGTCGATGTTCAACAACTGGTTTTGCATCAGGTTCTATATTAATAGCATGCTGACATATAGTACAAGAAATCCCTTTTAAATAATCAAGAGTATACCCCAGAGCTCCTTTATGCTTCTACAATACTTCCAATAATTTTTCCTCTTCCTTTCCTGAAATTTTAGAACTAATAATAACATGATATATTTTCTTACCGTCTAGATAAGCATATTTAAGATCATCAGGTAGAGGTTTTAAATCGAAAACAGGATCCTCTTTAGGTGGTAGTGTGGTATCCAAATCTTTCACACGTAGGTTATGCTTAAGCATCTCAGGTTGACAAAGGAAAATCTCGTCAATCTCATTTCTTTCCTCTGTGAAGACCTCACTTTCATGATCTTCCATATATTGCTGCAAGGCATTGTTAGGAGCAAGAGAAATAGCAGCAAGTTGTTCAACCCTGAAATCCTCATTAGGCAATTCATTTTCATAAGGAGTTTTAGCAAATTTGGAAAAATTAAACTCATAAGATTCTCCATCAAACTTTGTTAAAACTTTATCCTTCTTACAATCTATAATAACTCCACAAGTGTTCAAGAAAGGTCTACAAAAAATGATAGGACAAGTTTTACTAGCAGCTGAACCAAGCACTAGAAAATCAGCAGGATATTTAATCTTACCATAGAGAACTTCCACATCTCTTACAATGCCAATTGGACAGACTGTCTCTCTATTAGCAAGGTCAATAACCACATCAATATCCTCCAGTTCACAAGGACCAATTTCATGCATAATTTCCTTGTAAAGATCATAAGGAATAGCACTAGAACTAGCACCAATATCACATAAACCATAATAGCAATGATCACCAATTCTAACACAAAGCATAGGGACACTAGCCTTCCTAGCTTTACTAGGATGAGAAAAAATATTAGAAGCATCTTCACAAAATATAATGTGCCCATCTTCTACATTTTTAGTGACAAGATCTTTCACAATGGCTACTACAGGTTCAATATTTATTTGTTCATCAGGTTCCATAGCTTTCTTTGTACTTTTGCTAACCACATTAGCCATAATAGAGTGTTCCTTTACTGTAGCATCCCATTTGTCTAACAACTGTAATGCTACTTGATCTAGTAATATAATGGCTACTCTCTACATATAATTGTTGCATCATCATCATATCATGCTCATGTCATCATGCCACCTTGCATTTGAGCATCATACAAAACCTTGTTTGTGTTGGTTCTTCTCTCATATGCATTATAAATTGTATTTGCCTCTTAATATTGTATTTGGTTCCTGATATATTGTTAAATGCCCAAGTTGAGTTGGGGGCATATCTTTTATTTAACTCCACCACCTTTTCTTTCACCACCTTATAATTCCACCATCCAATTAATATGAGCTATGCATTTTATTTGAGTTTACCTCTAGCTCATGTGGGTTGGGATGGATCCAATTCTTTTCCACCTGCTCTCATCTTGGCATCATGTTGTTTTCACATTATTGATATGTGGAGAGCCACATGGCCACTTTTGCATGCTATGTGCCAGATTTGCCTCTACTAGCTTCCATGTGGGGACTATCCAATATGTGTACATGCATGAAGCTATAATTTGACCATGTGATGATCTAGTGGGGAAACACACACTAGTATGGTCATATAGCTCCATATATGGGCATAGGATCAATATTTTCCACATTGCATGGTAGTGATCAAATTTGAGTGCATGCATGATATAAATGCCCATGTGTAGTTGTAATTGTTTTCACAATTATCAAGAAGGCATTTAATGCTTGTGCATGGCCCATGCAATCTTGCACCATCCTTCTTCTATTGATTTTTCCTTTAAATTTGTGAGATTCTTGGTGGTTTAAATCCACTCAAGTTTGATCCAATTTAATGGCAATCTCAATAGACCATCCTTTGTTCCATCTATGTTCCATTTGTTTTTCCATTGACTTGATGTCCTTTGAATTTTTATTCAAGAGTTGGTCAAATCATTAAGACAAAACAAATACATACATGCATAGAAATAAGAGAAACCTAAACTACCCTCCCCATCTAATCTAAACCCTAATCCCTCTTCCTACCCCTTTTTCCTCTCTTTGTGCCACCTCTTGTTTTGGTCTTGCCTTAATCCTTAAAACCTTGTGCTTGGTCATGAGTGTCCATGATTACCCCCCTAACCCTATCCACCCTCTACCCCATGACCCTAATCCTACCCTAAACCCCCCTCTCTCTAACCCTAACCTAACCCGACTCTAATTTCACCTCACCCCCCCCAACCTCTCACTCTCTCTAATAAGAAGGCCCCACCAGCCCTAACCTACCAGGTCGAAGCCTACCCAACCCTAAAGCCAACCCGAGCCACCCCATTCCCTAACCTAGCTCTAACCCGAGTTAGCTCCTAACCTAGCCTACCCTCCCTATTTTCTCTTCCTGCATGCTAGCCCACCCGAGCCTCCTCTCCACCCTAGCCTCGCCCTGGCCCAGCTGCAGCCTCACCTCCCCCCATGCACCTGCCCTGGCCGAGCCCAACCGAGCACGTGAGGAGGGGCCAAAAAGGTGGCCGAAGCCACCTTTAGCTTACCACCTCCCCACGGCACCCCCTCTCTCTCTCTCTCCCATCCTTATCTACCCTCTCCCCCAGCCTCCCCTGCATCCCCAGATCCGCCGAGGCCTGCCTCACCTCCCCACCTAACCCTGCTACCTCTCTCTCTTCCAACGTCGGCCATCGTCGGCCCCTCCCTTTTCCCCTTCCTGCAACCGGTGGCGAGGAGCGCTAGGTGACGAGGAAGCATGAGCCGGGCTCCAGCGACGTCCCTGTACCCGACGACGCGGAGGAGAAGGCCCAGGAGCGCCGGTACCAGCACGACACCGACGCAAACCCTAACCGCCGGTGCGCCAGCCTCGCCGACGATCGCGACCACCCCGAGCCCCGTCGACCACACCAACGCCCTCGCGGTGAGCTTCCGACCCTCCTAGACAACCTCCCTCCGCATGTTGCGTCCTGGTCGCGCCGATCGTTTCGACGAACAGCCTGCGCGCGCCGCCGCTCGCTGGCGTCTGCACGCTCGCGCTCCGCGCAAACCCTACCTAGCCCTCGCCCTCCCTTCTGTCACAAGCCCACACCCACCGCAGCGGTAGCCGCCGCCGCTAACGCGCCCGAGGTCACGGGTTCGAGCCCCGCAGCGCTATGTCCGCTGTCGCGCGCATGCCTGACGACAGAGGGTTCAGAGAAGAGGAACAGGGTCCTGATGGCCTTTTTCCCCAAACCCCCCTCAAATCTTTTTTCCCTGAACCCGCGCTCCTCGCTGCCCCACATGTCGGTCTCTCTGCCTTTTTCTAAAAAGGATCCCCAAGTTTTCTCAGCCTCAACCCGCGGTCCCCCGCTGCGCCGCGTGGCAGACCCGCAATCGCCGCTGCCATATGGACCCGCATGGCCTCTGGGCCCGCTTGTCATCCTCGCGGGCTAGGCAGAGCCGCGGTGTATGGCGTTTTTCAGTGCGCGTGGACACCCAGTCAGCATGGGCCCGCTGGTCATTGGTTGTGGCTGGGTTCTGTGCGAGTAACAAAACTTTTTCTGAATATCTGATTAGTTCAAATCTTTTCAAATCCAATTCAAATTCAAATTCAAATCAGATTTTAATAACTTTTAAAATACCAATCCAAATTATACAAATGATATATGTTTCTTAATCAGAAAACTGTGAGGATTTCAAATATGCCATCCAAAATATGTTTTGCACACTTAAAATTTCAAGTTGATTTAAATTACAATAAAATGCCCCTGGACCTTAATAAATTAATAACTTTTGTTTTACAACTCCGAATTTGACAAATGATATGTCTAAAATGATCAGATCGACGAGACCTTTCTGTTTATGCATTCCATGTTCTGAATTGCAGCATGCATCACATAAATATAATGTAAACAGCAACTAATATGAGTATAAAATGGGGCCAAAACTCAATAAAATGTTTATTTCTTGTATTCTACACCTCACCCATGCCATGCTACCTTATTGCCATGCAAATTGTGCATCATTCATCATGGCATGATTGTTTGCTTGACGCATTTTATTCATATGGTTGTGCACTGTATTTATGTTGGCCCTTGTTTGTTTGGTTCTTCTTCGAATAGACGCTGAGCAGGGGATATATCAAGAAAACCAGGAGCACTACCCAGATCCGTCTCTCGCTTCAACTGAGCTGACAGGCAAGCACTACCACATGCTTGCATACATACAGTACCTATTGCCTCTATCTTATTCTTGCATCATTGAGTCGCGATTGCATTAAATTGAATCCCAAGTATTGCATAGCCTCTACTTTTAAACCCCACCGAAGCTTATTCCTCCACCCCATGAGCCATTACTACAAGAGTTGTTTGAGCCATGCGAGTCGTAGAACAGCATGTGTAGGGTATGTGAGTGTCTGAAGGATAACGAGGTACCTAAACAACTTAACCTGAGTAGTAATGGGATAACTAATGAAAGTGGCACCGGTGAGCAATATCTGCTATTTGGTTTTTCCTGCTCACTTGTGTCCCGAAGGACCCCGAGTACTTGATTCCTGTTCCTTGATTATTCGCGCTATCCACATCCGGGAGGCTTATGGGACCCCCCTGAGCCAGAGCTTGATTCCGTCTTATTTCTTGGGGCCACAAACTAGTTTGAGGTTTTATTTACTATCCTGTACTTATGCCATGCTACTGCTTTATTTACGATTGTGCGAGGAGCACCTGTACTGTTTAGGAATTGTGACCCGTTTCCGCGGTATCGACAAGCCCAGTCACACTTTCGGGTTCCCAGTCGTTTACAGCCGGCCCCACAAACCTTGAGTCCGTCTCGAAGTCAGCTAACTTCGTTGCGGGTATACTTAATGGGGTGGCCCCCTGAAATATTTCTGAATCTTGTGATTGCTCTGTCGTGAAAGCCTCGTTGGGTTTTGATTTGGTTTTTCCGAGGTTGATCGAGTGTGTGTTGCTATTTGTGCACCCCTGCAGGGTAAAACTTTCTGAAAGCCGTGTCCGCGGTTATGGACGACTTGGAGCACAGTTTCTTGATCATAGACAAGCATAACTAAAGTACCGCTTTAATTTGACTAAGTAATTGATTAGTAAATAGTGCAACACTCATGGAATGGTTAATAAAATTGCCAACGGATGGGGGTTGTTCGTCCGCTTCCTCGTTGGTAAGCGAGGAGGAGGATGGATCTGGTGATATTACTGTTATAACTATTGTCATTAATTCACGGACATCCGTCTATCATTGGTTAGGCGGATGGTTAGCGAGTTTCTATAGAACTGTTAGGGTTTAACTTTTGCTGCAATTGCGTCACCCCAGGTTGTGTCCCCTTTAGAGGCATAAAGACTTGCTGAGTACCCCTAGGGTCTCACACGATAAATTATTGGATTCAGATGAACAGGTACACTCACAAGATGGATACTGGGTGGAGGAGGCGGATGATGTGGGTAACGATCGTTCGGTGTAGAGATTCCGGGAACGGGGATCCGTGAGATCTGTGGGCGGAATGTGCTTATTTATGGGGCATCTTATGTCGATTTGCTTCTTATCCGTACTCGGATCTTGTTTGCCGCTTCCGCCTGATACTCTGATGTTTGATGTATGAGGAGTTATCCTAAACTATTATATCTATCTAGGACATTTGAATCTTGCCGTATGGCGTTGCTATATTTCCTTTCTTTTTAGATGGAATGGCTCTGATGTACTATTGTATGGTGGCTTGCATACATACTCATTTGTGTATGTAGTTGATTCCTTCGCCTGCCGATTACGCCGCCCGTTCTTGCCCCGATGAATTGGAAATGGTTGGGACGGCCGAAAGGTCTACCTGTGAGTGGCATTTGGGCCCCACCGTACTATTTCAACCATTTCCGCTCATCCAGGCTTGCAACTAGGAGCGTAATTCACCGAGGTAGTTACAATTGGTATCAGAGCCATCCCGCCCTTTAGGGTCTCAGCCAAACGGTCGTTGTCAGTCTAGCAAATATTTTTGGTAGTTATGTATACTAGGGAAAAACAAAACGTGAGAGTAGGACTGCTTCCACTTTTCTTCTTACCCACCCACCCACCCTTTTCTGGTAAGGAAGTGTAACGTTTTCAATCCTCTTCTTAAAGTTCAAACTAGGATTCACGTGTTCTGGGTTTCCGTAGTACCATAGGTTGTGTGTTTGTGTGTGTGCGTGTGTGTGTAATTCCTTGTCTATCTGTTGCATCCAAGTTGTTATCACAATCGGCCTTTTGGTTATCAACTGTTGGTACATTCCATACCGACAGGCTTTGCAAACCGACGCGATCTATCTGATTCGTTGTATACCGCCGCGATCTGTCTTACTCTTTGTTATCCGACATTATCTTGTTTGGGGTGTTCGTTTCCGTAGTTGCTAATCTTTAGGTTCATCGTGAGAAGAAGGGGTTAGGATATGTGTTTTACTTGTTCATGTGCGGAGTAATGATTTGAGTGCGGGATGGAGTCGCGACCATACCACTACTCTTATCATTCGCTTTTGTATATTGAATTGGTAGAGTCACTAATCTTGATTCGTTAAGTGTTTTGCGCATCTATTGGTATTTTAATGCCGGAATTTGTGGAAAAAAATTCTTTGATATATATGTGTACCACACTCCTTTTCAGTCGTGTGCGATATGCTTAATATCTTCTAGGTGCTTTGAACTTTGTTGATATTGTAATATCATCTTAGTAAATTGTATCCTTTAATCTTGGTTAATTCCATTTTGGTACTATTTTGGATTATTATCATTCTCCATTATAGTACTAACTTGTGTTTTATATCAATCACAGGATGGCACCAACACGCCGTTCTGATGAGGACATACCACCTGAACTGGGTTCCGCGTTGTCAAACATCGCCAATGCCTTGGCAGCAATGCAGCAGAACCAGCAGCGTTTTGAGGAAAGTGTCAGGAGGAATGAGTTTGCTCCAGTACCTCCACCTCCCAAGCGAGGAGACATCAAAAGCTTTGTGAAGTTCAACCCTCGCCAATTTGATATTTCTAATCGACCACTTGATGCTGATGATTGGTTGCGTGAGATGTCAAGGCTACTGGAGACTGCTGATGTTCCTGAGCAAGAATGGGTAAAATGTGCTACTCACCTTCTGAAGGGAGATGCAACTCTCTGGTGGGAGAATTACCTGAAGGCAAACTGCATTGGTTTTTAGCCTACTTGGGAACAGTTCACTGGAGCCTTCAAAGAGCAGTATCTGTCAGAAATTGTCATGGAGAGGATGAAGGAAGCGTTTCTCAACCTCAAGCACGGAAATGATAATGTCAATACCTACATCAGGAACTTCATGAATCTTTCTCGTTATGGTGGCGATGAGATCTCTGATGACAAGAAGAAACAAAAGAGGTTCCGGCAAGGGCTTAATGCATCGATTAAATATGCAATCACACATGCAAGGCCGGCGTCTTTTCTGGAACTTCAGCATACAGCTCTGCAGGAGGAAGCAAGTAGGCAAGTGTTTGAGGAGTCAAAGAAACACAACCGTGATGCAGCAAGCTCTTCAGCTATGTCAGCTCCTTCTAAGCGTCGTGTCTGGGTTCCTAACACCCCACCGTCGCTCCCGGCTTCACCAAGACCTTCAAGCTTCGCGGCAAGGCCACCAAACTTCCTCACTGCTGCTCCCAGGGGCTACAACCACCACTACCCTGGAGCGCCTGGAGGAGTCCCTGGCTACGTTGCTCCACGTCCACCTGGTGCTTGTTTCACGTGTGGAGACCCTGGGCATCTAAACTGGAACTGCCCGTTGAAAAACAAAGCTCTTCCTCCACCCCCTCCAAGATCTGCGGCAAGCTCTCCTATGGTTCGGGCACCACCACCTCGGGCTCTCAACATCAACACCAAGCCCGGGTCTACTGTTGCTCGCGCCAACTGTGTCAACGCCGCTCAAGCTGAGCATACACCTGGAGTTGTGATGGGTATGCTTCCCGTTAACTCAGTCCCTGCACGAGTTTTGTTTGATTCTGGTGCATCGCATTCTTTTGTTTCGCATAAGTTTGCACAACAACATGACCTGGCTAGGGTTCCTTTATCACGTCGTCTGGTGGTACTATCTCCTGGTTCAAACATGAGGGCGGCTCATATCAGCCATGGCAATCAAATTGATATTGGTGGCTCTTCGTTCTCGGCGTCCTTAATTCTTCTGGGCAATTCTGACATTGATGTCATCTTGGGCATGGATTGGTTAACAGCAAATGCAGCTGTGATTGATTGTGCTGAACGCTCAGTTTCTCTAAAGATTCCTGAAGGCCATATAGTCTATTCTCCAAGTCTGACTCCTGCTATCCAGCTTCTCTCTTTGGCGGCTCTGAATGATGATGCTATGGAAGCTATTCAGAGTGTTCCGGTGGTCTGTGAGTTTCCAGATGTCTTTCCTGAAGAGTTGTCGGGTATGCCTCCGGATCGTGAGGTTGAGTTTGTAATTGAGCTTGAACCTGGAACGGCTCCTATCTCCAAGCGGCCTTATAAAATGGGTCCTGCTGAGTTGGCTGAACTCAAACGTCAACTTGATGAACAAGAGAAGTTGGGTTTCATTCAACACAGTACTTCTTCTTGGGGTAGCCCAACAATCTTTGTGAAAAAGCGGGACATGACTGATAGACTTTGTGTTGACTATCGGGCTCTCAATGCTAAAACCATCAAGAACAAATATCCCCTTCTGCGGATTAATGATCTCTTCGATCAGCTAGCTGGATCTGTGGTGTTCTCTAAGCTTGACTTGAGAAGTGGTTATCACCAAATCAAGATTCGCAAGGAAGATGTGCCTAAAACAGCTTTCACCACCCGCTATGGCCTGTACGAGTACACGGTCATGTCTTTCGGTCTCACCAACGCACCTGCAACCTTCTCGACGCTTATGAACTCGGTTTTCATGGAGTATCTTGATAAGTTTGTTGTGGTCTATCTGGATGACATCCTAGTCTATTCAAAGTCAAAGGAAGAACATGAAGAACACCTTCGGTGTGTCCTAAACAAGCTTCGTGAGAACCGCTTGTATGTAAAGTTCTCCAAGTGTGAGTTTTGGCTGCCTCAAGTAACCTATCTTGGTCATGTCATCTCTGCCAAGGGCATTGCAGTCAACCCGGAAACTGTGAAGACAATTGTTGAATGGCTTCCTCCTGTTAATGTCAAAGAAGTGCGGAGTTTTCTTGGGTTGGCTAGTTATTGTCGTCGCTTCGTTCAGAACTTCTCGAAGATAGCGAAGCCTCTTACCGATCTCCTCAAGAAAGGCAAGAAATACCTTTGGACCCCTGCATGTCAAGCAAGCTTTGAGACACTCAAAGAGAAGCTCACTTCCACACCAGTCTTGGTTCCTCCGGATACATCTAAGCCTTTCCAGATATTCTGTGACGCCTCTTTGCAAGGATTGGGTGCGGTCCTTATGCAAGAAAAACAAGTTGTTGCTTATGCCTCTCGACAGTTGAAGACGCATGAGATCAACTATCCCACACATGACCTCGAGCTCGCAGCAGTTGTCTTTGCTTTGAAGATATGGAGGCACTACTTGCTTGGCAACCGTTGTGAGATCTTTTCTGATCACAAAAGTTTGAAGTATATCTTCACTCAGCCTGATCTCAACCTTCGGCAGAGGAGATGGATTGAAGCAATCAATGATTTTGATTTGACCATCAACTACACTCCGGGCAAAGCTAATGTCATGGCCGATGCTCTCAGCCGCAAAGCTTATGTCAATAACCTCATGATGGAAGAACAACAGCCTCTCTTGTGCGAGGAATTCCGTCAGCTCAACCTGGAAATTGTGGAACAAGGGCATCTCCTGAACCTTCTGGCTACTCCTCTCTTGGAAGAAAAGATTCGCTCTCGTCAGCTTGGTGATCCGCACACCAAAAAGATAATCTCCAAACTTCAGCTTCCGAAGTATGAGTCCTTCCACGTCGATGATCAAGGCACGCTTTTCTTTGAACACCGGATGTTTGTTCCGAACTACCCAGGTTTGAGAGAGCAAGTTCTCAAGGAGGCGCATGATTCGGTTCTTTCTATCCACCCTGGCAGCACAAAGATGTACATGGACTTGAAAACACAATATTGGTGGCCGGGTTTGAAACGATATTGTGCCAAGTATGTCTCGGAGTGTGATGGCTGCCGCAGAGTGAAAGCTGTCCATCAGAAACCTTTCGGTCTTCTACAGCCATTGAAACCCCCGGAATGGAAATGGGAGAAAGTAGAGATGGACTTCATCACTGGTTTTCCAAGGTCGCAGAAGGGCAACAATGCAATCTTTGTTGTCATTGACAGGCTTTCTAAAGTGGCTCACTTCTTCCCCGTCAAGGAAACAATTTCTGGAATTCAGTTGGCTGAGCTCTATATCAACAGAATTGTCTCTCTGTATGGGGTTCCGCTTGAGATCAGTTCAGACCGTGGGAGCATCTTCACTTCCAAGTTCTGGGAGAGTTTCCAAAATGCTTTGGGAACAAAGTTGAACTTCAGCACAGCTTACCACCCTCAGTCGCAAGGACAAGTTGAAAGGATCAATCAGATTCTGGAGGATATGCTTCGTGCTTGCGTCATCTCTTTTGGCATGAAGTGGGAGGAATGTCTTCCTTATGCTGAATTCTCTTACAACAACATCTTCCAGAAAAGTTTGAAGATCTCTCTATGGTCGCAAGTGCAGAACTCCGATTGGTTGGTCGGGTGCAGGAGAAAGAATTTGGTTTGGCCCTGACATTGTAACTCAAGCGGAGGAGAAGGTGCATATCATTCTTGAAAATCTGAAGATTGCTCAAAGTCGCCAGAAGAGCAATTATGACAGGAAGCACACGGACATGGTGTATGCCCCTGGTGATCTCGTTTACCTTCGTGTCACTCCCATGAGAGGCACACACCGCTTTGGTATCAAAGGAAAGCTGGCTCCTAGATACATCGGTCCTTTCCAAATTCGTGGAAGAAGAGGAGAAGTTGCTTATGCTCTTGAGCTCCCGGAAAAACTCAAGGTTCGTGATGTTTTCCACATCTCACAACTCAAGAAGTGCTTCAAGGATCCCGGCAGGACCGTGGATCATGAGCTAATCGATCTCCAAGAAGACCTGTCTTATCAAGAACAATCCACAAAAATCCTTGAGACCGCAGAAAGAAGGACTCGCAACAAGTCCATCAAGTTCTGCAAGGTGCAGTGGTCGCACCATTCTGTTGATGAAGCCACTTGGGAACGTGAAGAGGAGCTCCGTGCCAACTATCCTACCCTCTTTGAGTCTTCTTCTTCTTCCTAGAATCTCGGGGCGAGATTCCTGTTTAGTGGGGGAGAGTTGTAGCATCCCATTTGTCTAACAACTGTAATGCTACTTGATCTAGTAATATAATGGCTACTCTCTACATATAATTGCTGCATCATCATCATATCATGCTCATGTCATCATGCCACCTTGCATTTGAGCATCATACAAAACCTTGTTTGTGTTGGTTCTTCTCTCATATGCATTATAAATTGTATTTGCCTCTTAATATTGTATTTGGTTCTTGATATATTGTTAAATGCCCAAGTTGAGTTGGGGGCATATCTTTTATTTAACTCCACCACCTTTTCTTTCACCACCTTATAATTCCACCATCCAATTAATATGAGCTATGCATTTTATTTGAGTTTACCTCTAGCTCATGTGGGTTGGGATGGATCCAATTCTTTTCCACCTGCTCTCATCTTGGCATCATGTTGTTTTCACATTATTGATATGTGGAGAGCCACATGGCCACTTTTGCATGCTATGTGCCAGATTTGCCTCTACTAGCTTCCATGTGGGGACTATCCAATATGTGTACATGCATGAAGCTATAATTTGACCATGTGATGATCTAGTGGGGAAACACACACTAGTATGGTCATATAGCTCCATATATGGGCATAGGATCAATATTTTCCACATTGCATGGTAGTGATCAAATTTGAGTGCATGCATGATATAAATGCCCATGTGTAGTTGTAATTGTTTTCAAAATTATCAAGAAGGCATTTAATGCTTGTGCATGGCCCATGCAAGCTTGCACCATCCTTCTTCTATTGATTTTTCCTTTAAATTTGTGAGATGCTTGGTGGTTTAAATCCACTCAAGTTGGATCCAATTTAATGGCAATCTCAATAGACCATCCTTTGTTCCATCTATGTTCCATTTGTTTTTCCATTGACTTGATGTCCTTTGAATTTTTATTCAAGAGTTGGTCAAATCATTAAGACAAAACAAATACATACATGCATAGAAATAAGAGAAACCTAAATTACCCTCCCCATCTAATCTAAACCCTAATCCCTCTTCCTACCCCTTTTTCCTCTCTTTGTGCCACCTCTTGTTTTGGTCTTGCCTTAATCCTTAAAACCTTGTGCTTGGTCATGAGTGTCCATGATTACCCCCCTAACCCTATCCACCCTCTACCCCATGACCCTAATCCTACCCTAAACCCCCCTCTCTCTAACCCTAACCTAACCCGACCCTAATTTCACCTCACCCCCCCCAACCTCTCACTCTCTCTAATAAGAAGGCCCCACCAGCCCTAACCTACCAGGCCGAAGCCTACCCAACCCTAAAGCCAACCCGAGCCACCCCATTCCCTAACCTAGCTCTAACCCGAGTTAGCTCCTAACCTAGCCTACCCTCCCTCTTTTCTCTTCCTGCATGCTAGCCCACCCGAGCCTCCTCTCCACCCTAGCCTCGCCCTGGCCCAGCTGCAGCCTCACCTCCACCCATGCACCTGCCCTGGCCGAGCCCAACCGAGCACGTGAGGAGGGGCCAAAAAGGTGGCTGAAGCCACCTTTAGCTTACCACCTCCCCACGGCACCCCCCCTCTCTCTCTCCCATCCTTATCTACCCTCTCCCCCAGCCTCCCCTGCATCCCCAGATCCGCCGAGGCCTGCCTCACCTCCCCACCTAACCCTGCTACCTCTCTCTCTTCCAACGTCGGCCACCGTCGGCCCCTCCCTTTTCCCTTTCCTGCAACCGGTGGCGAGGAGCGCTAGGTGACGAGGAAGCACGAGCCGGGCTCCAGCGACGTCCCTGTACCCGATGACGCGGAGGAGAAGGCCCAGGAGCGCCGGTACCAGCACGACACCGACGCAAACCCTAACCGCCGGTGTGCCAGCCTCGCCGACGATCGCGACCACCCCGAGCCCCGTCGACCATACCAACGCCCTCGCGGTGAGCTTCCGACCCTCCTAGACAACCTCCCTCCGCATGTTGCGTCCTGGTCGCGCCGATCGTTTCGACGAACAGCCTGCGCGCGCCGCCGCTCGCTGGCGTCTGCACGCTCGCGCTCCGCGCAAACCCTACCTAGCCCTCGCCCTCCCTTCTGTCACAAGCCCACACCCACCGCAGCGGTAGCCGCCGCCGCTAGCGCGCCCTTGGTCACGGGTTCGAGCCCCGCAGCGCTCTGTCCGCTGTCGCGCGCGTGCCTGACGACAGAGGGTTCAGAGAAGAGGAACAGGGTCCTGATGGCCTTTTTCCCCAAACCCCCCTCAAAATTTTTTTCCCTGAACCCGCGCTCCTCGCTTCCCCACATGTCGGTCTCTCTGCCTTTTTCTAAAAAGGATCCCCAAGTTTTCTCAGCCTCAACCCGCGGTCCCCCGCTGCGCCACGTGGCAGACCCGCAATCGCCGCTGCCATATGGACCCGCATGGCCTCTGGGCCCGCTTGTCATCCTCGCGGGCTAGGCAGAGCCGCGGTGTATGGCGTTTTTCAGCGCGCGTGGACACCCAGTCAGCATGGGCCCGCTGGTCATTGGCTGTGGTTGGGTTCTGTGCGAGTAACAAAACTTTTTCTGAATATCTGATTAGTTCAAATCTTTTCAAATCCAATTCAAATCAGATTTTAATAACTTTTAAAATACCAATCCAAATTATACAAATGATATATGTTTCTTAATCAGAAAACTGTGAGGATTTCAAATATGCCATCCAAAATATGTTTTGCACACTTAAAATTTCAAGTTGATTTAAATTACAATAAAATGCCCCTGGACCTTAATAAATTAATAACTTTTGTTTTACAACTCCGAATTTGACAAATGATATGTCTAAAATGATCAGCTCGACGAGACCTTTCTGTTTATGCATTCCATGTTCTGAATTGCAGCATGCATCACATAAATATAATGTAAACAGCAACTAATATGAGGATAAAATGGGGCCAAAACTCAATAAAATGTATATTTCTTGTATTCTACACCTCACCCATGCCATGCTACCTTATTGCCATGCAACTTGTGCATCATTCATCATGGCATGATTGTTTGCTTGACGCATTTTATTCATATGGTTGTGCACTGTATTTATGTTGGCCCTTGTTTGTTTGGTTCTTCTTCGAATAGACGCTGAGCAGGGGATATATCAAGAAAACCAAGAGCACTACCCAGATCCGTCTCTCGCTTCAACTGAGCTGACAGGCAAGCACTACCACATGCTTGCATACATACAGTACCTATTGCCTCTATCTTATTCTTGCATCATTGAGTCGCGATTGCATTAAATTGAATCCCAAGTATTGCATAGCCTCTACTTTTAAACCCCACCGAAGCTTGTTCCTCCACCCCATGAGCCATTACTATAAGAGTTGTTTGAGCCATGCGAGTCGTAGAACAGCATGTGTAGGGTATGTGAGTGTCTGAAGGATAACGAGGTACCTAGACAACTTAACCTGAGTAGTAATGGGATAACTAATGAAAGTGGCACCGGTGAGCAATATCTGCTATTTGGTTTTTCCTGCTCACTTGTGTCCCGTAGGACCCCGAGTACTTGATTCCTGTTCCTTGATTATTCGCGCTATCCACATCCGGGAGGCTTATGGGACCCCCCTGAGCCAGAGCTTGATTCCGTCTTATTTCTTGGGGCCACAAACTAGTTTGAGGTTTTATTTACTATCCTGTACTTATGCCATGCTACTGCTTTATTTACGATTGTGCGAGGAGCACCTGTACTGTTTAGGAATTGTGACCCGTTTCCGCGGTATCGACAAGCCCAGTCACACTTTCGGGTTCCCAGTCGTTTACAGCCGGCCCCACAAACCTTGATTCCGTCTCGAAGTCAGCTAACTTCGTTGCGGGTATACTTAATGGGGTGGCCCCCTGAAATATTTCTGAATCTTGTGATTGCTCTGTCGTGAAAGCCTCGTTGGGTTTTGATTTGGTTTTTCCGAGGTTGATCGAGTGTGTGTTGCTATTTGTGCACCCCTGCAGGGTAAAACTTTCTGAAAGCCGTGTCCGCGGTTATGGACGACTTGGAGCACAGTTTCTCGATCATAGACAAGCATAACTAAAGTACCGCTTTAATTTGACTAAGTAATTGATTAGTAAATAGTGCAACACTCATGGAATGGTAAATAAAATTGCCAACGGATGGGGGTTGTTCGTCCGCTTCCTCGTTGGTAAGCGAGGAGGAGGATGGATCTGGTGATATTACTGTTATAACTATTGTCATTAATTCACGGACATCCGTCTATCATTGGTTAGGCGGATGGTTAGCGAGTTTCTATAGAACTGTTAGGGTTTAACTTTTGCTGCAATTGCGTCACCCCAGGTTGTGTCCCCTTTAGAGGCATAAAGACTTGCTGAGTACCCCTAGGGTCTCACACGATAAATTATTGGATTCAGATGAACAGGTACACTCACAAGATGGATACTGGGTGGAGGAGGCGGATGATGTGGGCAACGATCGTTCGGTGTAGAGATTCCGGGAACGGGGATCCGTGAGATCTGTGGGCGGAATGTGCTTATTTATGGGGCATCTTATGTCGATTTGCTTCTTATCCGTACTCGGATCTTGTTTGCCGCTTCCGCCTGATACTCTGATGTTTGATGTATGAGGAGTTATCCTAAACTATTATATCTATCTAGGACATTTGAATCTTGCCGTATGGCGTTGCTATATTTCCTTTCTTTTTAGATGGAATGGCTCTGATGTACTATTGTATGGTGGCTTGCATACATACTCATTTGTGTATGTAGTTGATTCCTTCGCCTGCCGATTACGCCGCCCGTTCTTGCCCCGATGAATTGGAAATGGTTGGGACGGCCGAAAGGTCTACCTGTGAGTGGCATTTGGGCCCCACCGTACTATTTCAACCATTTCCGCTCATCCAGGCTTGCAACTAGGAGCGTAATTCACCGAGGTAGTTACAATTGGTATCAGAGCCATCCCGCCCTTTAGGGTCTCAGCCAAACGGTCGTTGTCAGTCTAGCAAATATTTTTGGTAGTTATGTATACATTTACCTTGGCAGGGAAAGGTATTTTTTCAATATAGGGTTCAGGCAAAATAGGAAAAACAGTACAAACCTCGGTGTTTCTAACAGGAACATGATTAACAATATCTTTATAAGGTGCATGGTACTTGTTCCACTTCTTTTTGGGAATTTCAATATAAGAGGCAAAGGCTGTGGCATCCCGCAAAACCACTACTAGAAAAACGCGTTGAATTTGTGCATTGCATCGTCATCATCATGCATTGTTTGCCAAAACTATTTTCGCAAAGCCCGTTTTGTTTTTCTAAAACGCCCCATCTTATTCAAACACCGAAAACCGGGTCCCCGGAATATTTTGTTTAGTCCGCTGTCGGATTGCAAAAGCGCTGTTTGAAAATAAATATTTAATTAATTGTTTTAGTAGGGGCAGTCGAACGGGCCAACCCAACCCGAACGACCACCCCTGTTTTTAAAACGGCCCAACCTGCCAGCCCTACCTAATCCTATTCCTACCTAAAACCCTACCCACACCCCCACTCCACCTCATCCCAACCATTCAGGGCACGCCACATCAGCCACCCAAACACCCCCCACCAATCACCCCCTGCCACTTGGCCTCTCCCTCACCAAACCCACCCCAGCCTCAGCACACACTTGCAACGCACACCGCACCCCGCGCGCGCCCCCACTCCCTGCCGCGTGGGCCCCGCACGCGCCCTGGCCCAACCCTCAACCCTCTCACGCGCTGCACGCCCCAGACCGAGCCACCCCCCCCCTGGGCCCCACGTGACCCCACCAGCCCTCCTCTCTCCCCCCGAGGCGCCTTCTTCCTCGCGCGCCTGCAGAGCTCTTCCGCCGCCCAGGCCGCGCCTCCCCCGTCGCCGCTCGCCGCCGGACCACCACGCGCCCCGCCGCTGCAGCTCTCCCTCGCGCCAGCGCCGGACCCGCCAGGCCCCGCCATCGCCGTGCGCGCTGCCCTCGCCGGCGACCGCCGCCCCTGCAGCTCCCTCCACCGCAGCGCGCAGCACCCTCGCCCGCGTGCGCCCCGCACCTCCCCGCGTGCTCCTCCCTCTAGCTCGGCCCCGCGCGCCGCCCGGCGACCCTCCCGCCGCCTCCGCCCCGGCCGTGCGCGCCCCGGCGCAGCGGCCGCACCGCCGTCACCGCCGCCCACCGGAGCCCCGCCACCAACCTCACCGCGCCCCAGCGACCTCGCCCGCCGCCAGCCCCGGCGTCGGCCCGCCTCCGTGGTCTCGCCCCCGTGCTCCTTCCCCGGCCGCGTCCGACGCTGACGACCCCCCCCCCCCCCCGAGCCCGCCGGAGCTCGCCCTGTGCCTCCCCTCGTCGCCTCTGGTCCGCTCGCAGCGGCCCCTTCAGCAACCGCCGTCGCCGCATCCGCCTGCCGTCTCCGGCGTGCCCCTGAGCCCGTCAAGCCTGCGTCCGCCACCAGGCCTACCTCGCCAACCTCCCCAGCTGTCCTGCAGTACCGCCTCGCCGTGTCGTCCACGCTCGCCACATGTTGATGCAAGGAGACGTCTGGGACCGCATCCGTTGACCAAGGCCAAGGTGTCGATGAGGTGTCTGTGTTGTGGTGGCCTCAACGTTGTCGGGAAGATCATGCGCTACGGCTGCTCTTGGCTCCCTGTGGTGTTGGGTGTACGACCGGCGCCGAAGTCCAAGACTGACACCGCCCATCGATCTACAACCCGAGTACGCCAGTAGGGAGCCGAAGCTGGTGCCCCAAGATCTCCGACATGGAGCCCCAAGTTCACCCCGCCAAGGTCTTCATCGAGAGCGCCGAGAACTTCCCCTGAACGCCATGATCGTCGACATGACCCGAAGACCGCGGATGCGACAAGAACGGCTCCGACCCAAGTCCCACACCCGGACGCGCCAAGTTCTACCCAGTAACCCGAGAACGCTCCCGCCGAGACCGACCCGTCGAACCCCGAACCCCCGGAACCCCAAGACCGTCGAGCCCCCTCAATGTGTGACCCTTTTCCGAACCCTATTTTATAACATAATAACAACTTGTCGCATAATATTTGTTCATGCATGCATCTTGTCATGTGGTTTGGGGGCCCTACGCCAATTCACTTAATAATTAAATATGGGGCCCATATGCGGGCAAATCTAGTCTCATATCGGCCTCATTTAAATTTGTGTAGCGAACCCGGTGCTAACTCTTGCAATGCTAAAACAACATTTAATTGCGGGGGTTTTAAACAACTTGAACCATCTAATTAATTGTCGGGACCCCGGTTCCGCTTAATTTGACCTAATCGCATCGCACTTTGCCATGCCATCCATCATGCATGCATCATGCCGATCTTCTGCCGTTTATTAAATATTGCACCCGGTGTTCCTTCTAGTGTTTTGCTTCTTCGCGGATAAGGCCGTTGAGTTGATGTGAGCTTCGCCCGATCTTCGGATGAACCCTTCAACAATGTTTTCAGGCGAGCATCCCCCCCTTTCTACCTATCTTACTTTTATAGTATTTACTTCCCTCCTGTTGATCTATTGCTATCTGTGTTGCGATGCTCTAGTTCTCCGTACCCGTGATATTCCCTGCAGCCTCATATTGCCTTGGACACATCCTATTACCTGTTGTTTGGTAGATAGTTGGACTTGCGCGTCGTAGTCGCTTGCTCAAGTAATGTTGCGTGTTGTCATATGCCACAGTTGCTGATGCTTTGCCGCATGTTGATGTTGGAGATGATCCTAGTTTTACTTATTGTTCACTTTAATTTCTGTTTAACAACTAAAATTGAATAAGCAGAGGCATCGGTGGGTGATAGATAATATTTGGTTTCCGAACGCCCACTTGTGTCCCGTAAGACCCCGAGTACTTGATTCCTGTTCCTTGATTTATCGCGCTATCCACATCCGGGAGGTATATGGGACCCCCCTCAGCCAGAGCTTGATTCCGTCTTATTTCTTGGGGCCACAAACTAGTTTGAGGTTTTATTTACGATCCTGTACTTATGCCATGCTTTACTGCTTTATTTACGATTGTGTGAGGTACTGCACACTGTACTGTTTTGGATAGTGGCACGATTCCGCGGTGTCGACAAGCCCCGTTTGGGGTTCCCAGTCGTTCACAGCCGTCCCCACAGACCTTGAGGCCGTCTCGGAGCTTGCTTACTCCGTTGCGGGATCTACTTAAGGGGTGGCCCCCTGAAATATTTCTGAATCTTGTGATTGCTTTGTCGTGAAGGCCTCGTTGGGTTTTGATTTGGTTTTTCCGAGGTTGATCGAGTGTGTGTTGCTATTGGTGCACCCCGGCCGGGTAAAACTTTCTGAAAGCCGTGTCCGCGGATATGGACGACTTGGAGCACAGTTTCTCGATCATAGACAAGCATAACTAAAGTTTACCGCTATAAATTTGACTTATAATGACTAGTAATCAGCTTCACTATCATGGAATGGCTAATTAATACTGCCCACAATTGCTTGTTTGGTTGTCGCTTGCGACAAATGTATCTGACTAGTAAGTATTGCAACTTCAACGAAATGGCTGAATAAAAGTACCAACAACTGCTGGGTTTTGGGTTTATCTCATGCTATCTGTACCTGATTAGTAAATGCTGCAACTATCACCGAATGGTTAACTAAAAGTGCCCACTGCTTATTTTATCAGGATGATTATTTAAACCTGACTAGTAATTACTGCAACGATAACTGAATAAATAAAACTGCCAACGGTGTGAGTTCCTCGGTTGACTTCCTCGTTTGGTCTCGAGGGGGAAACACCAGGATGGGTTTGTTTGGTGTTAGCTTCAGGTTGGATCCGGATAGGTCATTCTTACCCCTCTCTGATAATCGCCAGTTGTATCGAGTCTCTATAGGTTGTTTAGTGCATGCTGCCGCTGCCGCTCAGTCCACCATACCTATGTAGGCGAGGACCGCCGAATTCTAGCCTCGCCGTGTACTGGCCTCAGTACTGACGCTCCTTCTTTGTTTTCTGCTTTGCCTCTGTCGGCACCCCTTTTGTTAAGCAGGTTTTGAGATCGACGCCGTTAGCAGGGTTACCCTTCCGGCATGGCCTGGGCAGGGTTATGGACGCCATTGGTTATTCTTCAGGGCTCTTAGCCCCATTTGCATCTTGTCCGTAGCTGGACGCTATATCGTTTCAAGGTGATTTGGATCTTTGTATATTATATCTGTATTCTTGGCTCCTTGAGTCGCTGCTATATATATCTGTTCTGTGGGTCCCATCGAGGACTGTTGTGTAATGTTATTACTTCGTTTTCCACCCGCACGAAAGTGCCTGGTGGGCACCTTTGAATCGTTTCTATGCGGGTTTGGCGAATTTTGCTCAAACTTGCATAGGTTCGATTCTGAGGGTGTTACAAAGGCCTTAAATAAATTTGCAAGAACTTGAGAATCAAGACCATACTCAGTATTAATATCATGAAAGTCGTCAGTTCTCATAAAAGATTTAATGCATTCATAATCATAGTTTATACCTGACTTTTTTCCTTTGTCATTCTCCCATGCTTCAGTATTCTCTTGAATACGGTCTAGGAGGTCCCATTTAGCTTCTTCCTTCATACGTGTGAATGATCCAGCACAAGAAGCATCTAATAAATCTTTATCATGAAGAGAAAGCCTTGCATAAAGGTTATTGATAATAATATTATTAGGGAGTTCATAAATAGGACATTTAAGCATTAGTAACTTCAATATCCCCCAAGATTGGGTTGTACTCTCTCCATCAAGAGGCCAAAAGTTATATATTTGATTCCTATCCTTATGAATCTCACTGGGAGGATAGAATTTAGAATAAAAGAGAGGTATTATTTCCACTCATTTCATAGATTGTCCATTCTTCAGCAGCTTATACCATTCTTAAGATCTTCCTTTCAATGATATAGAGAGTAACTTCTTCTTAACTTGTTATGTTGTGATACCTGCACACTTAAACAATCTGCATAATTCATGGATAAAAAGCAAGTGATCACCAGGATAGACAGTTCCATCTCAAAAATAATAATTATACATAACACGATCAACAATTCTTGTAGGTATCTTAAAAGGATCTATCTCAACAAGGGGTGGTTCATCTACTACCCTAGAAGTGGTAGTAGCTTTCCCAAATAGGAAACCAAGTGGGTTATCCATATTGGAAACAAAGTAACAAACAGAAATAAAAAAGCAATACTCATAGTAGAAGTTTCCTTTATCAGTTCCAATCTTCAATAGCGCTTCACTCCCCGACAACGGCGCCAGAAAATAGTCTTTATGACCCAGAAGTATAGGGGGTGTATCGTAGTACTTTCGATAAATAGGAGTGTCGATCCCAACAAGGAGCAGAAGGTGTTGACTAGTGGTTTAGAGCAGGAAATCTCTGTAAATACTTAGCAAACGGATTTTTAGGGGGTTTTGATAAAGCAAAGAAATAAAGCGCAAGTAAATAAAAACAGCAAATAATTGCAGCAAGTGGCCCAATCCTTTCTTAGCAAAGGACAAGCCGGTGGTAATACTTATGAGGACCAAACGTTCTCGAGGACACATGGGAATACTGTTAAGTGCATTCGTTTCATATAGCTGATTAATCTTCTTTGGTTTGATAAGTGTTGTGTGGGTGAACCTGTGCTAATGTACCGACCTTACTTGGACTAATACATACTTGTAATTAAACCCCTTGCAAGCATCCGCAACTACAAGAAAGTAATTAAGATAAAAACCTAACCACAACCTTAAACTCTGAGATCCTACACTTCCTTATGCAAAGGTTTCCTAACGGGGGTTCAGGTTTCTGTCACTCCGGCAACCCCACAATTAGTAGACAAATACACAATGCATTCTCCTAGGCCCATAAATGGTGAAGTATCATGTAGTCGATGTTCACATGACACCACTAGAAGAATAGGACCACAGCTTAAATACTAAACCATTGAATAATATCTCAACACAATTCCACTACTAACAACATGACTTCTCTCATGTCCTCAAGAACTAAACAAACTACTCACGAGACATCATATGGATCAAGATCAGAGATGATATGATGATGAATAACAATCTCAACATAAACAATAATTCAATGGTTCCACTCACAAGCATTAACTACAAAAGTAATTAACATCGGGAAAGTTTCCCCTAAGAACTATGCAAGATTCAACACAATTGTTACAGGGGGATAGAGTGGTGATGATGGTGTTGGTGGAGGTGGTGGTGTGGATGATGATGATGATGATCCCGATGAAGTCTAGCTTGATGACGGTGTGATGGCGATGATCTCCCCTCTCCGGGAAGGAATTTCCCCGGCAGAAATCTGTCTGCCGGAGAGCTCTTTCTCTCTCTGTGGTTTTCGCCCCGCAGAGGTGGCGGGATCTTTCTTTGGTCGCTCTCCGGACTTTAGGGTTTCGGGAGGAACCCTGACTCCAAATTTTTGCCGCAGAGGTGGCGGAATCAAAGTCTAGATACATTTTTTCACAAACCTAAAACATCTTATATTTTGAAACGGAGGGAGTAATTGCGTAGTATACACACATAGGACCCCGTTGCCCTAGACCATGACAAAATGGCATTGGGTGATCAGCACCCAGCGAAAGATCCCTAGCTTACCCTCTCTTAGGTGTGGCGACTCCCAAATCTCCTGCGACGTTATCTGCCGATCATCCCCCTTGGCGTTGCGGGTGCACAAGGATATGCCAGTGTAAGCCGGAACCAATTTCGGCGCAATAGAGTGGGTCCAATTCACACATCCGTAAAAGTTCCGATAAGAACTCAGGCTTATGGGATCCTTATGTAGCTCCATACATGGGCACAAATATCCATTCGAAACCATCATGTTTAGAATGCATATGATGTTTTACACACTAGTCACTAATATCCACTTTCTTGACCTGAAGACTTCCAGTATTAACTCCCACAAGTATGCCACCTGAGCCTTCTTATACCCTTGAATACCATACTCTGAATCTATGTTTCTTGAAAGAAGATCTAAATTCAGAGTGCAAGTCATGGTAGGAATGATGAGCACATGCCTACAACATATATGGCGTTGCGGCGATGCACACAATTTAGTTGGAAGGAATTAGTAAGATGAACAAAGAAAAACATTTGAGCTCGTGAAGAAACAAAGTTGAAGAAGTAATGTGGCAAAAAGTTCTAAGTGAATCTGATGCTTTCAACTTTTGCCTCTCGTCTTTTTGCTGCACCATCACAAACCTGGAAGGGTAACTTTACAATGGATCATATATTAGCATTAGCTACTCAAAATTAACTCTCCAAGCCAACATGATTTGGTTGTTCACCGTCAGCAACAAACATGGTTTCTTTACAAGTCAATTCAGACAGCCCTTCATGTAAAATAACATAAACAAATTACATCTGCTTCTAGCTCCGTACATCTCTCCTAGTACAAAGGAAAAACCGTGTGTGAAATACTCGCGGAAAAAAAATTAATCAGAATAATGAAAAGGGAGAGGCTCACACGCTACAGAAATCGTGTGCGAGCTACATATGAATTCAGGCACTACGTACAAAGAATGTTAACTGCACAATAAGTACATACACACAAAAAACAGAGGCCTAGGCAAACAAGCTGTCACAACCGCAAGATCAGCCGAACGGCGAGGCCACAGGACCGGCGCCGGCGAGGGCGTCGGACCTCCTGATGCTGCCCATGCCGCAGATGACGCAGCCTGGGGCGGAGAGGGCGGAGAACTTAGCGCCGCAGAGGTCGCAGACGTCGTGGCCAATGGTGGAGAGGCGGCTCAGGGTGACCGCGCAGAACTGCGAGGGGTCCTCCAAGGGGTCGATGGACTTGTTGCCCAGCCCCCTCTGCAGGCACATGTCGATCAGGCTCCTCAGCTCGTCCTGCTTCGTCGGTGGCGCCTTGGAGTAGAGCAGGTCCAGCATCTGCTTGGCATACGCAAAGTTCTGGACCTCCATGTTCCGCTTGATGGCCGTCCTGATGCAGTTGATCCGGTGCTTGGCCTGGATGGGCAGCGAGGCGAGGTGCCGGGATAGCCTGCCCATCTCTTCCTTCGCACTCAGGGTACCTGCTCCCTGGACTCTCTGCAGCCGAGCGATTTCCTGCGGAAAATTTTCGAGCAAAAAACTCTAAGAACCAGAAGGAACCTGAAGCAGTTCAGTGCAGTCTGAGCTAAGCGGCAAAGTAAAATCGTTACCTGTAGCAACGCAACCGCAATCTTGTACTGCGCACAAATGGTTGCCTGCGCCTTGATGTCGGCTTCACGTGATTGGTCCTTCGCAAGGGCCAAGAATGCTTCGTCCAAGCAATTTAGAGCATCAGTGAGCTGGTTCTGCTCGAGATGAGCAAGACCCATCCTGTAGCATTCTGCAGCAGGAGCACCACGGGGCACCTGCAATTACGGAAAAAGACATCACCGGAGGCAATTCAGACCCATCGTTTTGTTTCTCTAACAAAAAAGGTTGAGTACAGTACCTGGCCAGGACGCACAGCAGTAGGCGCTGGGGGCTGAGCAGCTTGCTTCGCCGCTCCCGGACCCTCGAGGGCGCTGAGATCGATGGGTTGCGATGCAGTAGTAACAACAGGCTGAAAGCCCTGTTGCTGTGAAGGAAGAGGCTGGCTCTGTGGAGGTACACCACCATCAGGTAGGCCAATTGGGTTCATAGGAATGCCTTGTTGCTGAGGGAGCTGGCCTTGTTGCGGTGCCTGTGGCGGCACCCCGCCATCTGGAAGACCAACACTGGCCATCATGTTCTGATTAGGTGCTGGCCTGCCTACATTAATTCCAGGACCAGGTTGGGCCATTCTTGACAGGATTATTCCAGGAGGAGGCAGTGCAGCCGCAAGTTGTTGCGATGGAATGGTGTGCTGGAAGAAGTCCTCAGCAATAGGTCCAGCCGTCACTCCCATGCCTGCAATGACAGGACCCGTGGCACCAGCCGTCGCTTGTGGTGCCACCCGAGTATTTGTTCCGAAGAAATCAGCTGGCATTGCTGGAGCAGCAGCTTGTGCTGGACCTGATGGCTGACTAAACTCTTGCGGTGTTCCTGACAATGACCTTGTCCTACTGATTGGAGGAGCCATCAAACCTAGCTGCTTAGTGGCTTCTTTCAGTCTGTTAACATCAACAGCAGGTGCAGCCGGCTTATCACGTATCCTGATTTGTATCCTTTTTGTCTTCGACGTTGACTCATCCTCATCACTACTTCCACCATCAACAGCACCGTACAGAGTCTTCTTAAACTCCTCTGCCGCTTTTGCCTGTTCATCTGCAGAAGCAATTTGAACTCCTAGCTGCCTGGCCAGACTATCACCAACCGAATCACTGGCAGCATTCGTTTTGTTTTTCAATGCCAATCCAGAAGATGCAGGTTGCGCATTCTCACTACTAGCAGCTGCTATAGCCTTAACCAAGCTCTTTTCGCTTACTTCCACCACATTACCCCGGCCCTTCATCACACCCAAGTATACACCGATATGATCTGCAATAACGGATGGGATAGCCGCATCAGTTGTTCTCATGTAGGGCATGACCTCACCTGCAAGCTCCCACTGAGGTATACTCTTCATGGTGGTAGGTGTTTTGATCTCCCAGTTCCCTCCTGCCCATTCCGGGCCTTTAGGTACCATACTTTCAGCAGCAAAATTGGCGAAGACACCTTGCGTCCACCCAGTTGAACGAACCCTCAGTATTCTCTCAAGATAACGCCTAAGCTCAGGATCTGTACCAGATTCCTCCAACTTCTGCGCAAGGCGTCGCAAAGCACTAGGGTTCAGGTGACATATAAACAGATCCAGCATGCTCTCATGATCAGCGATAACCTCAAATGTTTCTTTTGCACTGTCAAACTGAGCATACCTGAAAAAAGATGTATAAAAAGTTTATGCTTTGAATCTGAAGTACAATGAGATTATCACACCTAGAAAACTGGAATTAAGGAAAACAAGAAGAGCAGTAATTCTACGATGATATTTAGGGCCATGGAGGCAATCGTTAGTCATGGTGCACAGGAAGAACGTGTTAACTAGCAGATGGATCACTGAGCTATGTAAAACATTAATCATACAACACGATCACTGTGGTGTAACTATAAAAGTTCTACATGACTGGCCGGTTTTGCCATTGGACTAGGATGCCCATATGTTCAACCTTTTCAAGCAAAACTAACTAGTATACTGATTCTGTTTCAAATAGCAAACTGGAACATGACAAAGCCAATTCAAGATAATCTCTAATGTCTCTAAGCCATTTAAGTATCTGGTTGGGATAAATGTTACTCTAGGTGGTAGAACAGCACAGAATAGATTAAGCAAAGGTTCTTTCGAGCATGTCTGGCAGTTCATGTAGATCATGTAGAGATGATAGCGGACCGTACTTAATGCACGCGTAGCCCAACTCTCGGAAACGTTGGAACAGATGAGAAGTTGGAGGGCACTGAGGATAATCCCTGGAACGCAGGAACTCATCTTTCAAAATCGATAAAGCAGCAGAGAACCGAAGAGCTTTGATTGCATAATTGCAGCGCATCACCTAAACAAATTAGGAGGAAGTTAGCTCAAGGAAAAGAGAACAAAAGGATAGAAAAGAGGGTGGAAGCTACGCTCACTTGTGTAAACTGAGGGCCTGCTTGTGATAATGACACGGCAAGATCTCCACAAACAGGGGGTCCTTTGGATAGTATGTCCAGGGACCTTGGAGTAACACGTAGACTATCAAACCTGCAGTGAATCAGAATATGAATGGTAAAGCAAGGACATCCAGCAAAATAAAACCATCAGAGATCAAAAGTTCAAAACGGCAAAAATAATAAAGCATAAACAACCAACCACATTAAGGCTAAATGCCACAACAGAAGCAACTTACTACATATTGAAAAGCAACTACAGCAGTCAAGCGAAAACAATACCTTGATGTTATTTGGTATAGCACTTCTGAAAGATCAACTTTTTGTGCAAAGTGTTGCTGCATGGTAGCAAATCCAATAAGAAGAGGTTCAAGAAGACCAACTAGACAGCTCCTTATTTCCACACCCTTTTTCTGTCTTGGATTTATATCGGTTGGATTCACAAGCAGCAAACGGTCATTCAATGCACCAAGCAACACTGCAAGCATACATTTGGTTCAGTCCAGCACAAACTCATCAAAATTGCAAGAAACAAAAAGACAAAAAAAAGAACTGGGAGCAACTATTACCAGAACGAGGGAAGCTAGTTGAAAGGATTGATCGAACTTTATTGTCCCATCCAAGCATGCTTATTGCAGTTGCACTTGAGAAGATAAGTGCTGGTCCAACCCACAACATTGATCGATAGTATGAAGTAGTTAAGTGCTCAACAAAATATGATAACAGCTCATAACAGTTAATGGCTAAACTATCTAAATTTGGGTAAACAACATAGAAAGGAAGAGTATGGGAAAAATGGAATGATCAAAGGATATTGATGGGAGACCACGATCAAATTTTGTTGAGCTGCTTGACAGTATATCAAGATCAGCAGAAGCGATTAGTACCCTCTGGTTGGTCAATATTCCGACAACAGGACCTCTCAAAGTTGTTTGCCAGTGGACCTGCATAGTAGATTAAACTGATTAAAACTCAGTAACTGTGTCTGCCTATGATGATGTTGGTCCATCATATTATCAAAACACTACATACATATGCTATATGCAGCTATCTGAACCATATCTGTCTGCATGCAGTAACACTAGCTACTAGTATCTCTTGTGAAAAGCAATGTACAACACAAGAACATGTACTTATCCTTGCTTTTATTTATAAATTGGCTGAGTAATTGGTGTCAAAGCAAGGATCAACAGCGTGCCAATGCAGGTGCAGCTAAACCACAATATTTCCTAAAATGCATGAATGCATCACTCAAAAATCAGTTGCACCACATAACCCAGCAAAGAATATGTTTGGAAAATACATTCATAATTTTTTGAACCACATCATCAGACATGGTCACTAACTTCGTTTTGGAAGATTGGTGATGGAATCTGAGGAGTGAATCAGCACGGGTAAAGCACCTGAAGAACAGTCTCGTTTGGCTTCAACTTGATAAACTTCTTCCCATCAGTTTTTGTAGTAATGGATACACCATTATCTGTAGATAACCTATAACCATTCAAGAGCTTCGCAAGTCCAATATGCTTTCCCGAGATCACATACAACAAGGATGATTCTACAAGGAGCAACCAATCAGTCAGCAACAGGGCACCCTAGTTCCACTAACTTTAAATTTCAGAGTATGCCATTGTATGTCTTGTCATTCTTTTTGTTGACGGTGAGAGGATAGGTGAGAGAACAACAGTCCAGAGACATACCTAGTGGAGATGAAAATATGCGATCAACCTCAGATTCAAAAGTAAACTGCACGGGACCTTGCTGTTGCGTTGGATTAGCAGTAGGATTCTCCGCAAATGTGTTTTCCTCAAGCACAGCAGCATTATTTTCAAGAGCTTCTTTCGTGGCTACTGCCTTGAGATTATAAAGATTCAGGCTAGTTCTGTCTTCCTCCAGGATAGCATACTGATTATCATCCGGGCCCAAAAATGTAGCATCACGACCTAAGAAAGAGCAACATACAACATAGGTAAGCTAATCATATAGAAACGTCCTAAGCAGGCAATTAGATACAGTAGTAGGATGCATGTCATAAAGAGGGAAACCTTTTATTGAACTTCCTTTGCTGTTTACCGTCTGTAGATCAGTCTGCTCCCAGTAAAGGACAACTTCATGCGCCACTCCACTGGGACCACTTAATTCAAACACAACTAGAAACATATTCTGCTTTTGACTGTGTAAAATATACTTGGGGTGGCATTCCATATTTGAGGGAATCTGGCAATGGAGTGAATGCAAGTTATAGAACATTGAATGAACAAACAAACAAGAAAAAGTTGCACCATTGTGAAATAAATACCGTAGAGTAAAGCTTCTTGTAGAGATTTTCGGATCCAGATGATAGGTTATGGGCCATCAGGTTAACTCCATCCAAATAGAAAGCTCTAACTGGGTACTGAACCACACGGTTCTGCTGGTTGAAGAAGTTCAACTCCAGATGGAATGGCTGGAGTAAGAAAACTAGCAAACTGATTAGAGAGTAAAAATGTCTAAGTAAGCAAAAAATGTTGAATGGTATAGCAGTTACCTGACAAACAGGAACATCTCGCAAAAGGTTGCTAGAATCTGAAATTGTAACAAGGGGTAGACGAGAGATTGGACCACTTTTAGCATGCCCCTCCATGAAATGCTGCGCAAATTGTTTGCAAGAAAATTAACTAGTTTGTAACAACATACATGTACAAGTATTGATTGAATTGGCAGAATTAACCAATGATAAGGCTATGATAAGATATACAATATAGCAACAAAAGGCTGAAATGGAAAGCTATGCTGATACAAGCATGCAAATTTCAATGCTCGGAGCACATTCAATGTAGGTTGCGCCAGGGCAGTACCAACAGAGGTTAAAGACAACATTCTTTTGGGATCGAAACTCTCAAGGATGTTGATGGTTTTTTATTGTGGAAAAACTGTACATTTTTTCAGGACAGACCGATGGAACCTACACAGCTACGATGAATGTGAGGACATAATACATGTTGAAAGCTAACAAAAAGGGGCACGTACACTGTGAAGGAACGCCTTCCTTGCAACATCTGAAATAGTTAGCTTGCTCTGGCTGACAGGGAAAAAAAAGAGAAATCAAACCATTAAAAAAATGCGTGCAATGAAGAAAGTATGGTGATATAATAAATGGAAATACGAAATTCTACCCCTTCAAGTGCTGCTCCTGAAGCTGCGCCTGGAGTTGGTGCTCTGCTAAAATTCCGGATGAACCCAGGGCTAATAGTTTCTCCTTTAAAACGGCAGCTGTAATACCAGAAAAGATTTTAGTGCATTAAGTCTTCAAAAATCTAACAGCGGGGAAAATACAGCCTGATTTTGTAGTGTTCTAATCTGTAGGAAGCAAGTAAAACAAAATAAAGAGCTTTCAGCAATTTCAACCAATGGGTTGATCTGAGAATTTTGAATAAGATTAAGTACAGCAAAAAATGATAAAAGACACATTCATGCTTACCTGTTGACCCCCTAGCCCCTTGAAGTACAGCAAAAAGCTGCCTCCTTCCTTCCCTTGTGTATGCAGACTTGTTCTTTGCAGCTTCTGTCCCAGACATATCCTGCAAATTAATGACAACATAAATGTTTCTGAAACTCGTGGCATCAAGTACTGAATTTATGGGGTTCAGAGTTAGTATGTTCTAACTGCAAAAATCACTGCAGCCAAATTGAACTTTGGATGCACTGCCAAGTTCTTTATCCGGGGCAAAGGGTACACTGCTTCTCCACCTTGAAGAGTGAGTATCTTTGTGATATCCATTGTTTCAATAGCTGCATAGTTAACGAAGAAGATGGTTATACATGGCTCATTGTCCGACGTAAAAAAAAGACTAGCAATCAGCAAGTAGCACAGGTCATGAAAAAATATATCTCGGGACTATATGAGCAACATGAGAACAGTAAAATGGCTTAAGTGCTAGAACAGAGGTGTATGGTCCAGATACACTAATAACCATGCAACATAACACTTGAAACCTGAAGTGTAAAGAAGATAAAGGAAAACTCGAGGAAATATTACAAACAGTAAGGAGGACAGAAATTAACCTGCACGCTCAAAGAAATGGGTTTCCATGGGTTGTCTGTTATTATTAATTATTACCCGTGTCTTCCATACTTGAAGACCCCCATCCTTTGAAATTGTAACAAGCATCCGTAGTGTAGGAAGCCAGGAAACAGATGTGATAGGCTGGGAACCAGCCTGCGTACTGATAAAAAAAGGCAACAATCAAATTATCACATGGTGGATAGAAGATGTAAAAGCATATAACAAATAATAAACAGTAAGTCTGGAAGCATCTTCACCAGACAGAATAACATCCCACACAGATAACAGAGCCGTGCATGGAGAGGGTTAACTGGGCTACAAACATATCATTATGCTTTTCCTAACAAAATCTATCTAAGGAAGTGGAAACCTACTATTGGAGCTTTCAACTGAACTTGCTTGAAAAGATACACTAATTAGACGTGAAATAAAGTTTTAACCAATGGGGTGACAGGATCCATTAAAACTACTTCCAAAATACGCCGCAGATATATAGCTAGCAGCACATAAATCAAAAGCAACCCCAAAGAAGGGCACCACTCTAATATATGCCTAAGGAGCCCTCTAATTTCTGGCTCCACTGGGTTTTATGCAACTTAATGTTTGATCACCAAAAGTGTTTCCAACAATTAACATAAAATTAGCAGTGTCCATGAAATAAAAATTATAGTACTGCATATTGGAAAGGAAATAAGCATTTGTAATTCTCCAATCTCATGTTCCAACAGTATATAAAGTAAAACTGAACATACGTACATCCCAATCATATTTGGCCTCTCAGTTGATACATCCCATGCTAGGAGAGTGCCCCCTCTGTCACCAATGAATACCCACTCTAAGGTTGGATGAAATCCAAAGGCACCAGCTCCCATGAGCTTAATTGTACTGTCAACCGGAACTGTAGGAAATGAAAATATTGAGAAGCCTACTGGTGACTAAATGCTATAACATATGAAAACAAAGCAATGCATATTACGCTGTAAGGTGTAGTGAACAGCATATGTATGGACGTTGTAGGCGCGTACCAAACCTTCCGCATAAGCCACGTACTGAAATTATAAGTATGTGTTAAGACAGGAAAACTGAAGAATGCAAAATAAGAGCTGCCCATTGATGATTGATGTGTGCAAATCACCAATGAGAAGAAAGTAACAGGATGATGGTACTTACAAACACGGGAAGGCGAGGATGGCAAGCTAGATTGACAATGGGTTTTTTAAGATCGGTCTTTATTTTTGTTGGTGGCCTACCACCTTCAACAGTCCCAACAACTAGAAGAGACCAAAAAGAAAAATTTAACACATACAGGTGGATTTTTCAAAAATGTAGTAGAGAGCCCTTTAAGTGAAGAGAATAACCTGTCACACTCATTCTCTTGTGAAAACCGAAGAAAACAATAGGTTCAAGAGGCGTCAACGCAAGATGAACTTCTGTGTCTATTGAAACATGATCCGTCTTTTTCTCGGGTGAGTGCAGAACAAGCGTCTGCTCAGTGGCGAAATCACAAGATCTGATTGTAGCATCCTAGAGAACAAGAGACATAAACGAAGTTCAGAACATGCCAGAAAGTAACATTTTCAAGTTATGATGAAAGATGAATAATGAAAGGTAAAAAAGCCACAAAACATGTCCAGTGGTAAGACTGGATATTACAATAGCAACTTTTCTGCTCACGAGACTTGAAACATAAGCAATTCTTGTGGCTCAAGATGGTATGGAATTATTAGCTCTTCTAAGTGGACGAATAGCTCCTACCAGATAATGGAGCATCGAAACAAACCTCAAGGATGGCAATGATAATATGGCTAGATGTAGGGCTATATGCCATACGAACAACACGAGCTCCAAGGTCGACCAGAGCTATCTTGCTTCCCGTCAAAGCATCAAACTCTGCAGACAAAACAGAAAATCAGGACAGTTAGTAAGAGCTCGTCGTATCACTTACAGGACATGTAACAATGAGACCACTCTCTTAAGGTCCTACAGTCCACTGAGTCGAAAGCATGTAATGGAGCCATGTTTGTCAAGAACTAGCCGACGTAGCAACTCAAGGATGTGTCCCCGGCAGGAAGTTTATTGGAACGACGGTTTATCTTTAAGAACACCATAAAACACGCCGCGGCTCTTTCTAGGTACACACATTCATGGGTAGTAGATAGAACCGCTATTACCCATGGTTCGACGGCGTTTGAGTCCCCGGGAAGGTCACTCAAAGATAGTGATGTCGAGCTACGCTGGTGATCTGTGTGAACTATCTACTCAGATGCTGCAGGTCCATGGTACTCCTGCCCTGGCGGTAGCTGGAATCAACTCATAACGCTCAAGATCAGTCGGGCGCAAGCTAAGCTACTGAGATCACCGCGCTCAACTACACACGGCGAGCTCCCCGCCCATTCCCGCCAGCAGAGCCATCCCAATTCGAGCGTCAGCAAGAGGGGCCGCGGCAGACGGCGCGGTAGCTGGAGCGAGGGGGGCGTACCGACGACGTGGGTGCCGATGGCGACTGCGACGATGGCCTGGGAGGCGCGGAAGGCGGCGGCGTGCGGCTGCAGCGGGCGGGCGGAGGTCCCGCGGCGGCCGCCGGCGTGGCGGAGATCCAGGTGCTGCACCGTCGCCCACTCCATCGCGGCGAGCGGGCGAGAGATCTGGCTAGCCGGCGTCAGATCTCGCCGCGGGGAGGGCCAGCTCCCGTCGGTTCACCGGTCGGTGGTGGGATTTGATCTGGCGGGGACGCCGCGGCGAGGCGACTCGACTCGACTAGACTAGACGAAACGGTGTCTGTATGACTGCTGGGTCCCACAGAGGCAGAAATTCGGGGAGAGGAGAACTGAACCTGCACACGGCACACCTCCACTCAAAATTGGTTTTGTTCACAATATCACACGTTTACCCATGCCATGCATAAGGAACATGCATTTTCCAAATTAAGAAAAGAACATGCATTTTCCAAATATAAAAAAAGAACATGTATACTCCAAATCAAGAAAAGGAACATGTATTTTGAACGAATCTCTGACGCTAGGCTCGAAATGAATTACAAGAGACACAGCTTAGGCTTTGAGGTCTTCATCCGTTGGAATAGAGTCTAGGTGAGTAAATGCCGAGAAGCACAGCATTGGAGAAGCCCGCCTTCGTGAAGTCCCGTCTCGTTAGTGCCATCCGCCTCTACCTTCGAAGAAAGCCCTAACCTTCTCACCCTGATTCGAAGGGTGTCGCACCTTTGTCGGGCAAAGCAGCTCCTTCGAGAGCGCACATGCACACAAGGGACGATTTGCCAAGGAACAAAAACTCGATACCCCCTAAGAATGGCGATGGAGCGGGTTTGGACGAATATACCAAATCCAAATCCATAAACTTCACTATAACCCGTCCACGAAGATATCCATGGGCATGAATGCCGCTCCAGATCCAAACCCGTTGGATATCCATATATCCATGGATATCCATTGGTTTACCCACCGTGATTCCTAGCGGAGGTGGAATAGGGATGGCATGGAGAGTGGTGGCGTCACCGGTCCGCTAGGTTATGGCCTAGACTGCGAGGATCTTAGGAGGGGAGACGTCACTGGCGTTATGTCGCTTCCCACGGTGACTGCATCGTCCGTGCGCAGGGAGTGATTAGGGAAAATGGAATAGGGAATTTGGGATTAAGATAATAAGAGTAATTATGTAGGGTTAGTACTTAGGTGGGCCTTTGGGCCTGGGCTTGGAAGTTGGATCATTAGGCCTTTTAGTGAGTAATATGGTACATGTAAAAAAAACAATGTCTCACTGACATGTGGGTCTCACGTGTTAGTCGGGTATCTGTTGGATATCCATGGAGTGAAACCACTACACATGCTTGCCCCATGAATTAGTGGATATCCGTCTCATGAAATCCGTTGATGTAATTAGTCCTTCATACCCTTACCCATCGGGTCGGATATCCGTGGATACCCGGATCCATGGATAAAATTATCATCCTTAATCCCCCCCCCCAACGTCATCAGTGGCAAAAGCAGTGACCATCCAACAAGATGCAAGCTTTTAGGATGATACCACTGATGATGATCTCGATGAAGTCTAGATTGATGACGGTGTTGATGGCGACGATTTCCCCTCTCCGGGAAGGAATTTCCCCGGCAGAAATCTGTCTATCGGAGAGCTCTTTCTCTCTTGGTGTTTTCCGCCCCGCAGAGGCGGCGGAATCTTTCTGTGGTTGCCCCTCGTGTCTTAGGGTTTCGAGGAGAAGATATAGGCGAGAGGGCAGAGTCGGAGGCCGGCCAGGTGGGCCACACCCCCTGTAGGCGCGGGGCAGGGGTGGCCCACGCCTGGGGGTGTGGGCCCTCTGTGGCCCATCCCTGCCTCCCCTTCTAGCTTCCTTCGTCTTCTGGGAAAATATAATTTTCCAATATTTTTTTGGTATTTTTCTGATCTTCGCGAAATTGCATCAAAACACCTCCTTTTCCATCAGAATCCTGACTCCGGCAGTTCATCCTCCAAGAATCATCCAACATAGAAAAATAGAGTAAAAGACATAAGTAATACCTCTTAATAAGAAATATATCAATGAATAGAGGCAAATTATGATATAGAATGGTGATGTAAATTGGACGTATCAACTTCCCCCAAGCTTAGACCTTTGCTTGTCCCCAAGCGAAAACTGAGCTGAGTAAACATGTCCACGGGTTTATGGAGTGAAGTGTCGATAAAAGAATACGGACAGGAAGCGTCACACTTACCATTACACAACTCATAGAAGAAAGCAACTCACCATTATATATCTTAGCTTGCAACAAGTACAGGAGTCACAATAGAGATGCATCAAGATAAATCATAATTGGAATTGGCAAACTTTTGTTCTTGGTCAGAGAACAGCTAGCAAACAGTTTCACAAAAACTTTTGAAGAAGTCTTCACAACAAGAGTACTCTTTGCTCAAACATAAAAGGTTTTTTACAATGATAACTTTCAAAGTAATACTCAATAGATAAGAGTCTTGTGCAAACAAGGAAGATAAAGAACATGATTGGATAAATCATTATATGAATGCTTGAAACACAACAACTCAAATGCTTGCTGGAGATAGAGAGGAAATAGGTTTACTGACTCAACTTAGAAATAGGAGAAAGGCCCTTCGTAGAGGGAAGCAGGGATTTCAAGTCATAAAGAGCTTCCAAAAGATTATGGTACTTACTAGCTTTGATCCCTCATTGCCCCTATCATAAGCATCTTGGAGTGATTAAGGTTAAAGTGAACAAATGTGGAGTATATGCTTGACGAAATATAAATTGGCAATCGCATGTCCCTTGAGTACGAGGGCCGCTTCTCATGCTACTCAACTTTAGTTACCGGTAAGTTCTTGTCATTGTAAGTACATGCGTATCATGAAGAACCGCCAACGGGACACCCCTTGCACATGATACAGGAGCTATCCCATAATCAAAATGACAAGGCAAGTAGACAGTGAGCATCTCAACAATCTTTTTATTTGCTACTTGCATAGGTTTTTATTGAGGATGCTTCACAGATTGCTCACTATGGTTATGCTGCAAGTTTCCACCATGATTAGGCATGGCTTAGGCTAGCGGCCCAGGCGTTTCTCTAACACACATACATAACTATATGGACTTACAAACTCCCCTTTTATTTCACACCGACGACATCCGCAAACAAAAGAGCATGATATCAACTGGATATGTATCCATAAGTGTTGAAAGCGTTCCCCATGACAACACGGTTCTGCTAATCCCAACGTGTAGATGCAAGCATATACAACTTCGATGATACAATGGTTCAAGTTTATTAGGGGCAAGGAAATAAGGTGTGCCATCAAGTTCGCGAGAGCTTTACTAACTAGTTTTCTCATAACAAAGTAGTTTTTTTTAATTCGAAAGATAGATGAAGCTTGAGAATTTGCTTGGAATAGCGATAGTGCTAATAGGTAGATATGGTGGACACAAATGGCACAGGTTTGGTTCAAAGGGGTTGGATGCATGAGAAGTATGCCTTCTCAAAACAGATTTTTGGCTAGCAAGGCTGGGTAGCAAGCAAAAGAGTTGAAGGAAACAAGCAAACTTACAAGTGATAAAGCCAAACATGCAATTTTCCTTGAAGACACAAAAGATCTTTAATAAAGAATACTAAGATTATGAGCCAATCAAGAAAGAAAATAAATGATACAAAATACATGTAAGTCTTTTCTCTTTTCCTTTCAAACCTCAAAAAGTGTTGCTACTGACCAGAGCTCGGTTTGCCAAAACCAATTTAAATTTATTTGATGCTCCCAAAGTGATACCAATACTAATCAACAAGATCAATCATATAAAAGATATTGCAAACTAAAATAAGAAGTGCAAAAGGTACAAGATGAAACTTCTGATTAATATTCCATAAAGGCACTCTAAAATAAGAAGTGCAAAATCAGGAGCATCATTATTATTACCACTCTCTGTTTCAGCATCAGAGACAGATATACTATTAGGATCTACAGCAGGTTCAAGTGGTTCCGCAAATACTTTATGTTTCTTTTTCTTCCTCTTACGAGGACTACCATTACTCTCACCTTGTTGAGAATCCTGCTCAATTCTTTTAGGGTGTCCTTCGGGATATAAAGGATCTTTAGTAGCTATATCACTCCTAGTTCTAATTCCATAAGCATGTTTATCTCCTGAAGCATTAACTAGCATATCCTTTTGTACTTTAGCAAGTTGATCAAGTTGAGTTTGAACCATTTGAAAGTGTTTACAAAGCATTTTAATATCATTAGAAGTTCTTTTCACAATATCTTTCAACTCATGGATAGCTCTAGAGTTTTCCAATAAATGATTCTTAACTTGTTTATTAAAATTACCTTGTTTAACAATAAATGTGTCAAGTTCCTCTAAGCATTGATTAGGAGGCTTACCATAAGGAATATCGCCTTCATTAAATTGGAGATAGTGTACCTCAATAGTACATGAGTGGGTAATTGGCTTACATAACTCCTCTATAGGAGGTAGATTCTTCACATCTTCAACTCTAATACCTTTCTCCTTTAGACACTTCTTAGCTTTCTTCATCACTTCATCATTTAATGCAATAACTCCCCTCTTCTTTGTTGTTGGTGCTGGAATTGGTTCAGGAACAACTGGTTCAGGAGTAATAGACTCAGGTGCATTCAGCTCAGTTGAAGTCCAATCATCATAATTCTTGCTTATCTTGGTCATTAATTCTTTAGCATCTGTAGGAGTCTTTTTCCTGAAAACACAATCAGCAAAGCTATCTAGGTACGTCCTAGAATCATTAGTTAGTCTATTATAATAAATATCAAGAAGCTCATTCTTAGGTAATGGACATCCAGGATGTGCATGAATCAAGGCACAGGACCTTGTCCATGACTCAAGCAAATTATCTTCTTCTCCCTGTTTAAAATCAAAAAGTCTCTGCAAAGCAGCATGTCTAGCACTAGGAGGAAAATATTTCTGAAAGAAAGAAGCAATCAAGCAATCAGGGCTATCAATGGAACCAGGAGGTAATCTATTAAACCAAGCCCTAGCTTCTCCTTTTAGTGAAAAAGGGAAGATCTTAGTAACAAAGTACTTGCGCATCTTAAAATCATTAGAGAATAAAGCACTCATAGTAGAAAGCTCATTCATATGAGCCACAACACTCTCATTTTTAGTCCCACAAAAAGGTTCTTTCTCAACAATATCTAAATAAGACAAATCAAGAGAGAAATCATAGTCTTCAGCTTTAATATCTATGGGAGAAGTGTCAAACTTAGGATTAGAGGACATTTTAGGCATAATAGTACGTCTAGCAAGGAGACTCTTAATAGCACTATTACCATGTGTGTTTCGACACTCTTTAACAAATTCATCAGTGAACTCAATGTAACCATCATTAATATCATAACTCTCACTAGGCTCAGGTGAGCTAACAGGTGTAACAGTGGCTTCACTAGGAGTTTCGGTATTTCCTAGACTAGCCATAGTAGCATCTAGAAAAAGACCTAATGAACCACTCGCATCAAACATAGTAGAAGTAATATCATGAGCATCAAAAGAAGTTTCAGACTCAGCAGTAGTAGCAGTGTGTGTAGCATGTGTATGTGGTGGTGGTGTGAGAAGCTTACTTATAACAGACGGTGAATCAAGAGCAACAGAGGTGTTTAGGATTGTACCTCTTCTTGTAGTGGATGGTACAATAGGGAACTTTCCATCACGAGACTTCCCCATGATAAAAAGAGTAGCAGTGATTAATAGTAGATCCAAGTGAACTTACAAATAAAGCTATGCTCCCCGGCAACGGCGCCAGAAAATAGTCTTGATGACCCACAAGTGTAGGGGATCGCAACAGTCTTCGCGGGTAGTATTACCCAATTTATTGATTCGACACAAGGGGAGCCAAAGAATACTTGCAAGCCTTAAAAACTAAGTTGTCAGTTTAGCTGCACCTGGAAATAGTTCTTGCTCACAGAAGTTTATCAGTAGTAACAGTTTGTAGTAGCAATAGCAAAGCAACAGCAACAACAACAGTGAAACAGGAGCAATAGTAAAAGTAACAGTAACAGTAGGATTCGAGTGCGGTGGGCATAGGGATGGATGGACGGGAGTTGCATGGACGAGTCTAAATATGTAACTTCAAGATCTAGGGCATTGCAGATAAATAATAAAAAGCATCCAAGTACTAAACAATCCTAGGCATGTGCTCCAAATATAGTCATACGTGCTCGCAATGAGAACTTGCACAACATCTTCTGTCCAGCCAGCCCGTGGCAGCGGGGCCTCTAGGAAACTACTGGCAATTAAGGTGCTCCTTTTAATAGAGCACCGGAGCAAAGCATTAACACTCCATGAACATATGTGATCCTCACACCACAGTCATCCCCTTCGGTTGTCCCAGTTATTGTCACTTTGGGGCCTTTAGATCTGGACAATGATATGTGTACACAACTTGCAGATAAGACCACAAACAATACTATCATAATGATTCAATAATAAGTTTAGATATGATATCATGGCTGCGGTGACCCAGCATATCACTGCATGATGTAGTTGTAGGGTTTCGTAGCATGGAAAATAAAAAAATTCTACCGCATACAAACAAACAAGCCAAGATCTATCTACTAGATTGTAGCAACGAGTCGATGGAATAACTCACCCTCGAAGATTCCAAAGTGTTTATCGAGAGGGGATTCTCGTGGGTGATGTAGTCGTACTCTTCCCGATCTCAAGATCGCGTAGACGATCCTTCCGGCGCTGTGTTCCGGCAGCGCTCCCGCAGTCGGTCACACGTTCGGTACTCGACGAAGACCTTTCTCTCCCTTGTACCAGCAGGCAGCGGAGGTTGTAGCAATCTCCTCGCGATTCCGGCAGCACAACGTCGTGGTACCGGAAGTAGAGGAGAGATCTCGCAGGGCTTCGCCTTAAGCCAGAGCGAGTATGGTGGACTATGAGAGAGCTCCTCGGCGATCTAGGGTTTAGACACACCAAGGAGGAGGCTTGGCCGGCGGCTAGGGTTAGCTAGGCGGCGGCGGCTTGCCCTAGGGCGGCGGCGGCTGCAGGAGGGGCCGGCGGCTTAGGGCTAGGGTTTGCGGGTGGAGGTCTTAGGTGCTAGGAGGGGCAGCCCTGCCCCTCCTTATATAGGTGGAGGGGCCGCGCCAGGGGAGGGGAGTCCCTCCCCAACTCGGTTTCCACCTTCCCCTCCACTTCCCAAAATAGCCGTTTGACTTTTCAAATTGGCGTTTGACTTTTCAAACTAGGATTTGATTAAACCCTTTATTTTGTTTAGCGATGACACCTAGTACATGATGCAATCATTCCAACTTGGTATGACACATTCATGTATCCTTCCCCTTCGGAGTGCCGGACATTCCGGAACCTTCTAGAACATTCCCGATGAAAACACCGGAACCATTCTCCAACCCCGAAACAGGACTTTCCTTATATGAATCTTATTCTCCGGACCATTCCGGATCTCCTCGTGATATCCCGGATCCCATCCAAGACTCCAAACAACATTCGGTCTCTTACTCATCATTCCATAACTACTCAACAACATCGAATCCTTAAGTGTGTCTCCCTACGGTTCGTGAATTATGTGGACATGATCGAGACACTTCTCCGAACAATAACCAATAGAGGAATCTGGAAATTCATATGGCTCCCACATATTTCTACGATTACTTTGCGATCGAATGAACCACTTACATACGATACCAATTTCCCTTTGTCACACGATAGTTTACTTATCCGAGGTTATGATCGTCGGTATCTCTGCATACCTAGTTCAACCTCGTTACTGATAAGTACTCTTTTATCGTTCCCGTGATATGTGATCCCTTGTGAGCCAGTCACATGCTTGCAAGCTAATTGGATGACATTTCACCGAGAGGGCCCAGAGTATATCTATCCGTCATATGGATGGACAAATCCCACTCTTGATCCATGTGTCTCAACCAATACTTTCCGAACACTCAATGCCACCTTTATAGCCACCCAGTTACGGTGTGGTGTTTGATGTCATCAAAGCATCCTTCCGGTGAAGGTGATATGCATGATCTCATGGTCGAAGGAATTAGGTTACTATGTATCAGAAAGCATATAGCAATTGAACTATTAAAATGACTTGATCTTTATGCTACGCTTATCTATAGGAGTATGTCCACCATATCATTCTCCTAACGATATGATCTTGTTGTTAATAACATCTCAATGTTCATGATAGGGAAACCACAATCATTTATTAACCAACAAGCTAGTAATATATAGTTGCTTTACTAGGGACTTCAATTTAAGTTTACAAATCACACAAGTATTAATGTTTCCTTGTTAATACTATTATAGCATGAATGTAAACATTTATCATAAACACAAAGATATAATAATAACTATATTTAGTATTGCCTCTAGGGCATATCTCCAATAGTCTCCCACTTGCACTAGAGTCATCTAATCTAGATTACATGGTAATATACCGAACACCCATGGCAGCTTGGTGCTGGTCATGTTTTGCCCTCGGGAGAGGTTTAGTCAACGGATCCGCCACATTCAGATCTGTGTGTACTTTGCAAATCTTTATGTCCCCATCTTGGACATTTTCTCGAATAGCGTGAAAACGTAGCTTGATGTGCTTCAGCTTCTTGTGTGACCTTGGTTCTTCGCATTGGCTATGGCGCCCATGTTATCACAGTAGATAGACATTGGGTCCAGCGCACTTGGAACCACACCCAGCTCTGTAATGAACTCTTTCATCCATATCGCTTCTTGTGAAGCCTCCGAAGCAGCCATGTATTCTGATTCAGTTGAAGATCTCGCCACAACGCTTTGCTTTGCACTCCTCCAGCTAACTGTTGCACCATTCAAAGTAAATACTTATCCAGATTGTGATTTAGAATCATCCGGATCGGTGTTCCAACTAGCATCGGTGTAACCATTAACAACGAGTTGTTCATCACCTCCATAAGAAAGAACATATCCTTAGTTCTTCTCAAGTACTTAAGGATGTTTTTGACCGCTGTCCAATGATCCACTCCTGGATCACTTTGATATCTGCTAGTTAAACTAACAGCATATGCAATGTCGGGTCTAGTACATAGCATGGCATACATTAGAGATCCTATGGCTGAGGCATAGGGAGTCTTACTCATCCTTTCTCTATCTTCTGCCGTTGTCGGACTTTGAGTTTTACTCAAGGTCGTATTGGGCAACATGGGCAAGAACCCTTTCTTGCTATCTTCCATTCCAAACCTCTTTAGAACTTTGTCCAAATATGTACTTTGTGACAATGATATGAGGCGTCTCGATCTATCTCTATAAATCTTTATGCCTAATATGTAAGCTGCTTCGCCAAGATCCTTCATTGAAAAACTATTATTCAAATATTCCTTGACACTATTAAGAAGGTCTACATCATTCCCAATCAACAATATGTCATCTACATATAGTATTAAGAATGCTATAGAGCTCCCACTCACTTTCTTGTAAATACAAGCTTCTCCATAAGTTTGTATAAAACCAAAACTTTTGATTACCTTATCAAAACGTTGATTCCAACTTCGGGATGCTTGCTTCAATCCATAGATGGATCGTTGAAGTTTGCATACCTTGTTAGCATCTTTAGGATCGACAAAACCTTTGGGTTGCATCATATACAACTCTTCATCAATGTCTCCATTGAGGAATGCTGTTTTGACATCCATATGCCATATCTCATAATCATAATATGCAGCGATTGCTAACATAATCCTCACAGACTTCAGCTTCGCTACCGGTGAGAAAGTCTCATCATAGTCAACTCCTTGAATTTGTCGAAACCCTTTTGCGACAAGTCGAGCTTTATAGACAGTAACATTACCACCAGCATCTGTTTTCTTCTTGAAAATCCATTTGTTCTCGACAGCCTTCTGGCCATCTGGTAAGTCCACCATAAGTCCATACTTGGTTTTCGTACATGGATCCAATCTCGGATTTCATGGCTTCTTGCTATTTATTGGAATCTGGGCTCATCATCACTTCCTCATGTGTCGCAGGGTCATCGGTGTTGTCCACCAACATGACATTCATAACGGGATCATACCAATCAGGAGTGGTACGAGTTCTCATTGACCTGCGAGGCTCTGTAGCAACTACAACCGAAGTTTCATGATCATCATCATTAGCTTCCTCTCTTATTGGTGCAGGCATCACAGGAACTTCTTCCGGTGCTGCGCTACTCGCAATTTCGAGAGAAGGTTCGACAACCTCGTCGAGTTCTACTTTCCTTCCAGTCACTTCTTTCGAGAGAAATTCCTTCTCTAGAAAGTATCCATTCTTGGCAACGAAGATTTTGCCCTTGGATCTATGATAGAAGATATACCCAATAGTTTCCTTCGGGTATCCTGTGAAGACGCATTTTTCCGCTTTGGGTTCAAGCTTGTCCGGCTGTAACTTCTTT
The DNA here is from genome assembly GCA_910589765.1 of Avena atlantica. Classification (NCBI taxonomy): domain Eukaryota; kingdom Viridiplantae; phylum Streptophyta; class Magnoliopsida; order Poales; family Poaceae; genus Avena; species Avena atlantica. The sequence goes on from OU342739.1 coordinate 4,678,146, forward strand.
ACATAGTCTTCGCAACCCCAAACTTTAAGGAACGACAATTTAGGTTTCTTCCCAAACCATAATTCATACGGTGTCATTTCAACGGATTTAGATGGTTCCCTATTTAAAGTGAATGCGGTTGTTTCTAATGCATAACCCCAAAATGATAGCGGTAAATCTGTAAGTGACATCATAGAACGAACCATATCTAAGAGAGTTCGATTACGACGTTCGGACACACCATTACGCTGTGGTGTTCCCGGCGGTGTCAATTGTGAAAGTATTCCGCATTTCTTCAAATGCTCGCCAAACTCATAACTTAGATATTCACCTCCATGATCAGAACGTAGAAATTTAATCTTCTTGTTACGTTGATTCTCAACCTCACTTTGAAATTCCTTAAACTTCTCGATAGTTTCAGACTTATGTTTCATGAAATAGATATACCCATATCTACTCAAGTCATAGGTAAGAACATAACGATAACCACCGCGTGATGCTACACTCATTGGACCACACACATCGGTATGTATGATTTCCAATAAGTCCGTATCTCGCTCCATCATACCAGAAAATGGAGTCTTAGTCATTTTACCCATCAGACATGCTTCGCATCTATCAAGTGATTCGAAATCAAGTGATTCAAGAAGTCCATCGGAATGGAGTTTCTTCATACGCTTTACTCCAATGTGACCAAGACGACAGTGCCACATATAGGTCGAGTTATCGCTCGATTTCAAACGTTTAGCCTCAATGTTGTTAATATGTGTATTTCCATTATCGAGATTCAATAAGAATAGACCATCTATCAAAGGTGCATGTGCATAAAGCATATTACTCATATAAATCGAACAACCATTATTCTCGGACTTAAACAAGTAACCGTCTCGCAATAAACAAGATCCCGATATAATGTTCATGCTTAACGCAGGCACCAAATAACAATTATTTAAGTATAAAACTAATCCCGATGGTAGATGAAGAGGTAGTGTGCCGACCGCGATCACATCAACCTTTGATCCGTTTCCCACGCGCATCGTCACCTCGTTCTTCGCTAGCTTCCGTTTATTCTGCAGCACCTGTTTCGAGTTACAAATATGAGCAACCGAACCAGTATCAAATACCCATGCACTACTACGAGTACTAGTGAGATACACATCAATAACATGTATATCGGATATACCTTTCTTCTTGATGTTGCCGTTCTTCAAATCCGCCAAGTACTTTGGGCAATTCCGCTTCCAGTGACCTTCTCCCTTGCAGTAAAAGCACTCAGTATCAGGCTTAGGTCTAGCCTTGGTCTTCTTCGTCAGCACGGTAACTTTCTTACCACCCTTCTTGAAGTGTCCCTTTTGCTTAGACTTTCCTTTCTTGAATTTGGTGGTCTTATTGACCATCAACACTTGGTGCTCTTTCTTGATCTCCACTTCTGCAGATTTTAACATAGCAAATAGTTCTGGCAACTGCTTGTTCATGTTTTGCATATTGTAGTTCATCACAAAGTTCTTGTAACTTGGTGGTAGTGATTGGAGGACACGATAAATCCCCAAAGCATTAGGAATCACTATACCCAAGCTTTGAAGTTTGTTTGCGTGCCCAGACATCTTAAGCACATGCTCACTGACGGAGCTGCCCTCTTCCATCTTGCAGTTAAAGAACTTTTCAGAAGCCTCATAGCTCTCAATTGCCGCGTGAGTCTCAAAGATCAATTTGAGATCACGGACAATATCATGTGGGTCTGAATTCTCAAACCTTTTCTGAAGCTCCGATTCTAAACCATACAAGATAGCACACTGAACTGTGGAGTACTGAGTCTTCCGAGTGAGGTAAACATTCTTTACTTCATCGGTAGCAGTAGCTGCAGGTGGGTCACCCAGCGGTGCATCCAGCACATAGGTCAAATTACCAGCTGTGAGGACAATCCTCAAATTGCGGAACCAATCCGCGAAGTTGCTTCCATTGTTTTTCAACTTTTCTTTCTCTAGGAACGCATTAAAATTGATGGTAGGGGCCGCCATTGATCTACAACATATTTGCAATAGTTTAGACTAAGTTTATGACAAATTGAGTTCTAATTAATAGTTAAATTAATCTAGGTGAACTCCCACTCAAAACAATATCCCTCACATTGTTTTAGTGATCACACGAACCAAATCCACCACATCAACACCGATCATCACGAGAGTTGATATAGTTTCAATGGCGAACAATCGAAATGTTCATCATATCTGCTATATGATTCATGCTTTATCTTTTGGTGATCCGTGTTCCGAGACCATGTCTGTACATGCTAGGCTCATCAAGATCAAACCTTAGCTTCCGCATGAGCAAATCTGGCTTGCCCACGTTGTATACACTTGCGGAATCTAACACACCCGATCATCACGTGGTGCTTCGAAACAACAAGCTTTAGCAACGGTGCTTGCTAAGGGTGAATACTATAGAACTTGAAATTCATGTGCATGAGGGATCATCTTATAATGCTACCGTCGTTAACTAAGCAATACAAGATGCATAAAGGATTAACATCACATGCAATTCATAATATGTGATATGATATGGCCTTTCTTCTTTGTGCTTCTGATCTCTATCTTCAAGCACGAACATGATCTCCATCATCACCGGCATTGCATCAAGGTCAATGACGCTTCTCCATGGTTGTCGTCCACCGGCTTCAACTATTACAACTACTTTGAATAGACACGCGGGTCTTAACATAAATTAAAGACAACCATATGGCTCCTGCCGGTTGCCAACTTACAATAAGGAACATTTCATACATCAAATATAATCACAATCATGGCCATATCACATCACTGCACACCCCTGCAAAACAAAGTTAGACGCCTCTACTTTCTTTGCATGTTTTACGTGGTTTGGGGCTTTCAATAAGTGTCGTTCTAACTTACGAACAAGAACCACAACATTGATACTAGCATTGTTAATCACCCGTTGTAAATTGAATCTTAACTATGCTGGTAGAAACAGGCACCCGAAAGCCACTTATGCAATACAAGTTGCATGTCAAACGTGGAGAAAGTCTCATGAACGATTTCATGTAAGGTTAGCCCGGGCCGCTTCATCCCAACATCCCGCAAGATGCAAAGTACACAAGAAGCAATCGACAATAAAAGCATCAATGCCCACAATGACCATTGTGTTCTACTCGTGCAACAGATCTACATATAGACACGGCTCTGATACCACTGTAGGGTTTCATAGCATGGAAAACAAAAATTTTCTACCGCATACAAACAAACAAGCCAAGATCTATCTACTAGATTGTTGCAACGAGTCGATGGAATAACTCACCCTCGAAGATTCCAAAGTGTTTATCGAGAGGGGATTCTCGTGGGTGATGTAGTCGTACTCTTCCCGATCTCAAGATCGCGTAGACGATCCTTCCGGCGCTGCGTTCCGGCAGCGCTCCCGCAGTCGGTCACACGTTCGGTACTCGACGAAGACCTTCCTCTCCCTTGTTCCAGTAGGCAGCGGAGGTTGTAGCACTCTCCTCGCAATTCCGGCAGCACAACGGCATGGTACCGGAAGTAGAGGGGAGATCTCGCAGGGCTTCGCCTTAAGCCGGAGCGAGTATGGTGGACTATGAGAGAGCTCCTCGGCGATCTAGGGTTTATACACACCAAGGAGGAGGCTTGGCCGGTGGCTAGGGTTAGCTAGGCGGCGGCTTGCCCTAGGGCGGCGGCGGCTGCAGGAGGGGCCGGCGGCTTAGGGCTAGGGTTTGCGGGTGGAGGTGTTAGGTGCTAGGAGGGGCAGCCCTGCCCCTCCTTATATAGGTGGAGGGGCCGCGCCAGGGGAGGGGAGTCCCTTCCCAACTCGGTTTCCCAAGGGGGCCGGTGGTGGAGGGGAGGAACTCCTCCCCAACTCGGTTTCCACCTTCCCCTCCACTTCCCAAAATAGCCGTTTGACTTTTCAAATTGGCGTTTGACTTTTCAAACTAGGATTTGATTAAACCCTTTATTTTGTTCAGCGATGACACCTAGTACATGATGCAATCATTCCAACTTGGTATGACACATTCATGTACCCTTCCCCTTCGGAGTGCCGGACATTCCGGAACCTTCTAGAACATTCCCGATGAAAACACCGGAACCATTCTCCAACCCCGAAACAGGACTTTCCTTATATGAATCTTATTCTCCGGACCATTCCGGATCTCCTCGTGATATCCCGGATCCCATACGAGACTCCGAACAACATTCGGTATCTTACTCATCATTCCATAACTACTCAAACAACGTGGAATCCTTAAGTGTGTCTCCCTACGGTTCGTGAATTATGCGGAAATGATCGAGACACTTCTCCGAACAATAACCAATAGAGGAATCTGGAAATTCATATGGCTCCCACATATTTCTACGATTACTTTGCGATCGAATGAACCACTTACATACGATACCAATTTCCCTTTGTCTCACGATAGTTTACTTATCCGAGGTTATGATCGTCGGTATCTCTGCATACCTAGTTCAACCTCGTTACTGATAAGTACTCTTTTCTCGTTCCCGTGATATGTGATCCCTTGTGAGCCAGTCACATGCTTGCAAGCTAATTGGATGACATTTCACCGAGAGGGCCCAGAGTATATCTATCCGTCATATGGATGGACAAATCCCACTCTTGATCCATGTGTCTCAACCAATACTTTCTGAACACTCAATGCCACCTTTATAGCCACCCAGTTATGGTGTGGTGTTTGATGTCATCAAAGCATCCTTCCGGTGAAGGTGATATGCATGATCTCATGGTCGAAGGAATTAGGTTACTATGTATCAGAAAGCATATAGCAATTGAACTATTAAAATGACTTGATCTTTATGCTACGCTTATCTATAGGAGTATGTCCACCATATCATTCTCCTAACGATATGATCTTGTTGTTAATAACATCTCAATGTTCATGATAGGGAAACCACAATCATTTATTAACCAACAAGCTAGTAATATATAGAGGCTTTACTAGGGACTTCAATTTAAGTTTACAAATCACACAAGTATTAATGTTTCCTTGTTAATACTATTATAGCATGAATGTTAACATTTATCATAAACACAAAGATATAATAATAACTATATTTATTATTGCCTCTAGGGCATATCTCCAACAGTAGTACACTATAGTCGTTGATATAACACCAATGGAACATCGTTCCATGCGCATTATATCCCTCGAAGTGGTACAACAGAAACATCGTGGGCCCAAGACAACACTTTATATTACATATAACATATTACAAAAGATCCAGAGAACTTCCTCGAACAGTGAGGAATATTATATAGAAAGAACCAGAAAGATCTACTCGGAGTTACTTTAGAAGTACTACTATTAATATATGTATAAGGCTTAAAAGTACTACTGTAGTATTGTTCTACAGAAGTAGGTTCTAGATTCTAGGAGTTTTATTTATATTCTACGCTTCAGCTTGTCTTCGATAGATTCCGGTAAAGTCTTCGACTCTGTTGATCTCCCTCGGATATCTTCAACTCTTCAAGTAACTTATTTCCTAGGAACGCCATTGGTTTCTCCGGGATCTAGCAAGGGTTAAGAAGATACGTTGAGTACGAGCGTACTCAAAAAATTCACTAAAGAGGAGTGTTTGATGCACTATTTACAGCCACAGACCATAGGTCGTAGGCAATGCAAGTTTTCGAAAATATTTCTTCAAAGGTTGCCTTTATTCTGAAAAGCTATGTCCATCAGCCTTCACGGGTTTACCAGAACTTTCATGGAGTTCCTTTCCCGCAACGTTCGTAGCTCCTTCCCGGAACAGGGAGTAACAAGTTACAGTTTTTACACTCTGCACAGGTGCGTCACTTTACCCATGAGAGATCTTAGCTTTGTTGCACATCCGAGTTATAGGCTCGTTCACACTTCCTTGGTATGAGGCCCAGACTAAAATCCAAGCCAATCAATGTCCTTCTCCATGACCCCGCATACACCACAATTGTTGGATGCCCAAACTCAAGGTAGAATTTTCCCCGTATAAAACGGCTATACCTTAGTTGGATACACACAACAACCATTAACACTAGAAATTTGTCTTTTGTAAGCCCAGATCCACGATAGACTTCCCCCGTATAAAATGGCTATACCCATGATCTGCAACTTACAAATGCCCAGAACAGTGTCCAATGCATGCAAAAGGGAGCCGATCCAGCTGACTTCTCCATCCCATTCCAAATCTCATGGTTAACGTGTAATATACGGCGAAGAATCACTGACGACATTGGTCGTTAAGTCCTAGATAATATGTTCCTTTACCACCGGAACTTCCATAAAAGGTTATTTAATCATATTATTATGAAAATAGTGTTTTCTGACCCTTTTGAAATGCAGGTGATGACAATTTGCAAAATAATTTACAGAAAATAATCAAGGGATATGAGCAAGTGTGAACTTGCCTTTTGTGATTGCAAGATTATGCACTCACGGTCTTCGAGATAATAGAAGATCCAATATCTGAAATCATCATCATTGGTCCGGTAAGGACTAATGTTTAAAGAAGCAAGATGCCATTATGCATAAATAATGCTATGCAATTTTAGAATTCACAAAGTGAAACCCTTAGTATTTTAAATAAGTTGATCTTAGGTATCTTCTTTAAGATTGGGTTTATCTTTAAGTTTAGTTCATAAGCAATGGCATTGATAAGGAACTTAGGTGTTAACAATCCAAAATATACAAATACGGATATAGTAATGTGATTATGATTAATTGTTATCTGGTGACTAGGATAAAAAGTCCTTGGGCCGAGTTCTTAAGAACTGAAGGAACTATTATAGACTTGTTTGTGTGAAGTGGAAAAAAGAATAACATTTGAAGAAACTAATATTTAGTTAAGGTTAATTAGTCTTAAGGTTTATTAGGTTTTACATTAGGTTTTGTGAGGGTTACAAATGATGTTGAGTTATTATATTTCAATTGATGATACAAGTGACTAAAGTTAACTGTAAAACATGAATAAACTTCAAATGAGATGTTTATGATTGTTTAGACCAAAGTTAACTATAAAAATAGAAGTGAATTTTTAAGAGATAGTGAGTTTTAGAATATCATCTAGTTTTAGGGTTTTGACAAATATGATTATGGATGATCCATTTTAATTTAAGTGAAAGATGAATTTACAACATGCTTCTTATTCATGGGAGCATAATTAGATGAACTTATAAATTTGTTAGGGTTTAGAATCATTTTAAGAGTGGTTAAGAGATGGAGATTATTCACCATCTTATACATGAGTGATATGTAATATTTATTTAAAAGGAGTTTAATTTGAATTAAAGATTTAAGAACATTTAGTGGCTAATAGTTATATTTAAGTTTTATTTTGATTATGGATTTAGACTTAGTAATTAAATTTAAAGGTTTCAGTATTTTATAAGAAAATGTGATTATTTCTTACTTAAGAAATAATTTTAAGAATTAATCAAAGTGGTTATTTTATTTGAGTAATATAAGTAATGAATTTTATTTATCTTAAAATGTTTTTGAATAATATACATAGTATTTTTCTAGTGATATATACTTATTAAAGATCTTAAAAATGAATTTTATTTATTTTTAAGTCGTACCTTTATTTTTATAAAATTCTTCAAAGAATTAAGTGTCTTTAAATATTTGCTTTATATTTTATTTGTAAAACTCTAAGTTAGTATTTTTATAAAATAGTAAAGTTATTTTTATACACAAAATGATTTTTATTTATTTTAGGAGTTTTTCTTATTTTATGAAATTTTACTCAGGATTTAATGATTTTAAAATTTATGTGCTGTATATTTATTTTAAATAAATAAAGTTATATTTTTATTAGATAGATCTTATTTTTATGAACATTTTGATATATTATATGTAATTTTAGGATTTTTTATAATTTTCTATAGCTAAAAATGTTTAAAGGTTAATTTGGTAATTTATTTGTGTTACTTTTTTTCATTTCTTATTTTAATTAATTTGGGCCGTTTGTTTGGGTATATGGGCTGGCCTGGCCCAGCTAGACCGGGCCTGGCACTACACACCGACCCAACCCTCTCCTCACCACCAAGCACGCACATAGACACGACCCTTATCTCTCTCGCGTTCCCCTTTCGTGCGCGATGCACCGCCAGCGCCGCCGCTTGTCGCCCCGGCCGCCGCCAGCCGCCTCCGGCACTGACGCAAGCTAGTGCTGCCTCGCCACTTCTTCCTTCTTCTTTCCCCCATCAATTTGGCTTGCGCGCCCCCTAATGCGAACTCGTCGGACACCCTAGCCCTGCCATGGTATGGTGGCTGTTGATTCTGGCAATGTTGTTGCTCGGCCGCGACGTTCTTCGCGAGCTACTGCCGCTGGTGAGACGGCTCGGCGTGGTGTAGGCGCTTCAGTGCCCACTGTGCCTCCATGTTGTTACCCACGCCGACCTGATCCCCTTTTCGGCGAGCTTGAGTTTGTCCCGGGTATGCATCCCTTCTTTCCTCTCTACTCCTTCCTACTAGGAACCCTAAACTCTAGTAATATTTGTTGATGCTTGGTCTGTTTGTGTTGTCAAATATTTGACCTAGGTTTTGGTGGGACGGCACTATATCTGCAACCCCAGCGACCTCGATCTGTTCCTATTGGACTGTTTATTGGGGTAGTGTGGTTGATGGTGTGGTATGGGAGTGATTGTGCTGTGTTAGTGCTGCATATGATGGGACGGCGGTGATTTCATCCCCGCAACCTCGCTGGTGTGTTGTGCCTTGGCTTCGTCACGCCTACGCTCCAGGTGCTCGGCACCCTTAGTAAGTTTCAATTTTTCCCATGATCATCCTTTTGTGTGATGGTTCTGGTTCACAGATATGCTATGGTTGTGTGCTACTGGTCTATTGTTAGTTGAGGTTCCTTTATCTGGATGAATAAATGTCTAGTTGGTACACTATTTGATCTGTAGATAGGTTTGTGGTAATTGATTTGTTGGTTCACATCTGGTGAATATCTATGACTTGTTGAGATATCTTAGCTCTGGCTTGATGCTCAATTGACATGCTTGGATATAATTTCTTTGGGACAAAAACCCCCTAGATTAGAATCCAATTGCTGTGAAACATTTATGTGTGGTCAATATGATATAGAATAACTTTTTAGTTGATTCCTAGTATACTCTAGGAAAATGATATGAATTTATAAGTGAGATTGTGGTTTTATTTGATAAGGTCATACTGTATGATTCCATGATGAAAAATAAGGTGGATTATTGCATTGCCAATGATATGGGAAAACTGAACTAAAGTTGTGATGCTTGTTACTGGGCTTGAGATATCTAGCTTCTAAATGTGCTTCATGTACTACAGGACAAATAACATTAATGAAATTGTGGCGAATGATTTGGACAGTTGGATTAACTATAGAGCCTCTAAATGAATAATTTGTTGTTGTATAGTTCTCTACTTTTGTTCTAGTGCTATTCATCAAATCTTGATTATTTTCACTAAGAAAAAATATGATGCCAAGACCCCTCTTGCCAATGATGCAAACATGCTGAGTCCCTGATGTAAAGTAGAACAAATACTATTATTGGGCTTTTTTATTACTCTATGATGAACATACATAGCATCCCTATGTAGATCTGAGAGAACCTCTTCCTCCAATCCTCCTAGATAATCATCTAGTTGAAGGGTAGAGGAGCGGATTTGATGTGGATTATTCCCTTGTTTTACCAAGATGCTTATGCCAGAAGATAGTACAGATGCTTAAATGATGGTAGAGTTTTACCTGCTACAAAGATATGATTGATGTCCTTGTTTTGCTACTGATGTAAACTTTTATGCATCCTGTTCTGGAAATCCTTCTCCTCCTTATTCCTGGCTGGATCTACTTTTAATCCTATCCTGATACTTGATATGCTGGATGGTTCTTCTTTGGACTACTAGTGGCTGGGTGAAATACATCAGAAGTAACTCTGTTGTTCTAGTGGTTTATATGGGTGTGGTGGAAATAGTGAGTTAAATCATCTGTTACTAGTGCTTCTTGCCTCCTCCTCCTAGCTCCTGGATGGCTCCAAGGAGCAACCAGAGTTGGTTGATGGTGTGATGTGGTGCTATGAAGCTATGAGAAAACAAGCAGTGCTTCTGGTGGCTGTAATGCTTGAGATAAGAACAGAGGTGTGAGACTTGGTCTGGTTGTGGATATGAAGAGAAAATATAGTAGTATCTCTACTACGGCTGGTGCTTTCTTCTTTGTACTCCTAGTGATGCTTCTGATGTTTGACAGCACATCAACATGCATGTATGTGTAAGCTGCTTACAGCTGGGCCCCATATGGTGCAGGTTTCCATCTATGGAACTTGTGCCTATGGATGAGCTCAGTTGGGAGATATTTTCTATGGAACAATTTGGCTAGAAGTTTGGTATATCTTGAATTGGTTTAATAATTTGATGTTGCTAAGTGGATTACTAGAGTTGGTAATGCCATCTAGCTCATCTTGGGCTGAGGACCTTATTGGCTTAAACATAATCTGTTTAGTTGATTTAGTGCTAAACATGGTTATTCTTTTTTATTATTGTTGTCCCTTTCTTTTTAATTGATTTTAGCTAGGCTTAAGAGGGTGCCATAGCATGCTAGTTGTTGCCTGATGATCCAAATGATCAAATATGTGCTGGTTTCTTTGGACCTTATCTTTGCCTCTCAAACTCAAGTGTATAACTCACGGATCAAAATTTCTACTTATGGTCTAGATTGGTGGTACCCTCTTAGGTCATTAGTGGATTTTGGTAGTTCTTACCAAAATCCCTAAGCTATTTTCATATATTAAATTGCCTCACCTATGGTGGGGCAAATATTTTAACATTAAAACAATGTTTCTTTTTTTATTGTTTATTTTACAGGAATGAAGATCAAGAAGAAGAAAAGAAGTTTAGTTAGGTTTTATTTTTAATCTTGTTGTAATTTCCCTTTTATTCACATGTGTAAAGATTTTGTATTATTATTGTGTTTGTAAATAATAAACTATTTATTTATTAATTCTTCCATTGTAAATCCTAATTGTAAAGACAATGTCATGTATAAGGAATTCTTTTATTTATCCATTGTAAAATAATACTATATGCATATTTATTTATATTAATAAAGAATCATTTTTATATTATTTATGTAATCATTTTGTTTCAAGTTATTAAATATTTCCAATTCCTGTTTGTAAATTTTATAAATTCATTTGAACTTCATATTTGAAATTATACATGTTTGAACAAATTTTCCCCGAAACAAAGAATTCTACAAAGGTCATGTCGAAATCTATCGCACTTGCTCCGAAGTTTCCTTCAGTACAAGAGAGATCCAAATCCCTCTATAGCTCTTTTAGTTTTGCACGAAAATTCCCCGGATTTTCTTATGCATGAATGCAATGCACAAACATGTGTCCTCTCTTTTCTAGGTGCTAATCCTGGGATGTTACAATGGCACTCGGGCCCTAGTGACAAGCATTAAGCACAACAAGTTGCAACAAAGTCCAATATCACTAATAGAGATACTAGGCACTATGCCCTAACAGATCTTAATCGATTACATGATAGAACTCATCCAATCCCTACCATCCCCAAGCCTACAACGGGGGATTACTCACTCATGGATGAGGGAAACATCGGTGGTTGATGGAGATGCGTTGGTGATGACGATGGCGATGATCCTCTCCAAATTCTCCGTCCCGGCAGGGTGCCAGAATGGAGTTTCTAGATCCGAATCTTGGTTTCTCGTGGCGGCGGCGGAGCGGAACTCTGTCTAGAAAACTATCAAAAAAAAAACTCAGTTTTTAGGTCGAAAAGCAACTTATAGGCGCAGAGGGAGGCTGAGGGGGTGCCTGGGGTGGCTGCACCCCCTCCAGGCGCGGGGTCAGGTGGGCACGTGCCTGGGGTGGGTGTGGGCCCCCTAGGACTCCTCTCTGTCTCCTCTTATGGCTCCGTGGATCTTCTGGTGAAATATAATTTTTGGCATATTTTCCGGGATTTTTCCTGATAGTTGATTTTCTGCACAAAAACAAGACACCAAGGTAATTCTGCCGAAAACAGCGCCAGTCCGTGCTAGTTGTATCCAAATCACACAAGATTAGAGAAGAAACAATAGCAAAGTGTTCGAGAAAGTAGATACGTTTTGGACGTATCACGGCACTCCCCCAAGCTTGGAACAAGCCAAGGGGATGCCAAACCTGATGATGAATTACTCCTTCGGTGGTGGTGGTGGTGTTCTCTTGTTTAGGGTAAGAAAACCCTCCAGCATCTTACGAAGCCTGTCATTCTCCTCTTGAAGTATATCCACCTTCATCTTCAAGGCATTGTACTTATCATAAAACTCGTCAGTGGTTCAAAGGGTTTCCACTGCCTCAGGGCAGGATCTGAAGTCTGAAACGGAGGCTATAATCCCCTGCATGTTATGAGAAAAAGCACGTCCAGTGTTAATTGCTCCTACAAAAGTAGGTTTCTTTGACCTTGACCCTGCGGCAGTTTGTTCCTCCATCTTTACTTCCTCCTCGATGCTCCAATCCATGCCTTCACGCCTAGCAGCGATCCTTTCTTCTCCCACGGGCGTCTTGCCTTTATCGTTGGCGGAGACCATGGTGCTCTAAACTTGAGAATATTCCCTGACAGAAATAGATCAAAATGAAAACACGATGAGAACACGATACACGAACCTCGGGGGATCCGTGGGGTTATATATTACAAAGTTTCAAAGAATAAGGAAGGTATTGATGCGAAAATAAGGCGGAGACAGAGCTCGGGGGGCTCACACCCCCTCCAGGCGCGGCCAGCTGGGGCCCGCGCTTGGGGTGGGTGTGGCCACCCCGGCCTCCGTTTCCTCCTCTGTTTTGTTTCGTAACCTTCCGTATGTAATAAAAACATCAAAAATATAAAAAGATTAGGCTTTCACGAACCTTCTGTTTTCACCACTTTTACCTATTCAAAGACGAACTCTGCAGACTCCTTTTCTCCTTCTCCTAAAAATTCCTTTTCTCACAAGGCATTACACAAACTTCAATGGCAACATTAGTGTAAGAAAAAACAAAAAACCTTTAGGTTCACACTTAAACTGAAATCCAACAAAACAAAAGCTACTGCAGCAACTCCTTTCCAAAAAACCAAAATAATCTGGAAGGGAATCAATATAGGAGGCAAAAGCAAATGAAGGCAGAAATTTGTCAAAACAGACTAGTAGGTAAATATTGATTTTTTTGAAAACCTTCTGTTGCTCAAATAAAAAAGTTCAAAACTAATGAAAGTTGGGTAACAACTTGGAGAACAAGCACAAAAAAATACAGCTCCATCCGAAGTACTGAGATCCTTCACGAATTTTTACAATGTAACACAAAAATTTGTCCCAGGACAACCACTTTTCACAACTCCTCCACTTCTCAAAAGTAGTTGAACTCGACACAAAAACCAAAACAAAAAGGATAAGGAGAGGTTATTACTGAGGTAATAACTTCCAAGACTCGACAAAACTATTGGGTTATCTCCTAAGAAGTACTTTTCTTTATTGCCTTTAAGTTAGTCTTGATAGTTTCAAAGATGCTCACATAGGAGATATATATCTGAAGTGAAAGAGAGCATCAAGAAGCAAATAACCAACACATTTGAGTCTAACCCATTTCCTATGCATGGGGGTACCATGAGAAAACAAATTGTTGAAACAAAAAGCCACTAGCATAGGAAGACAAAACAAATGCAACTTCAAAGCTTTCAACATAAAACAGGGACATGTCAAAAAAAACCAGGGAAACTTAACATTATTGGGATGCATAAAACCATGTTTCCCTCTCTCATAATAACTTTCAGTAGAAATTTGAATAAAGTTGACAATATAACTGTCACTGACAACAACTTTATCATCAGAATGAGCATACTTACAATCACCAAAAAGAGGTCCAAGGTCATAAACCGGATCAATAGAAGCAAGTTGTTCCATCCTGAAATCTTTATTAGGCAAGCTGTTTTCACAAGGAGCTTTAGCAAATTTGGAAAAGTTAAACTCATAACAATCTCCATCAAACTTAGTTAAAACTTTCTCCTTCTTACAATCTACAATAGCTCCACAAGTGTTCAAGAAAGGTCTACCAAAGATGATAGGATAAGTTTTACTAGCTGCTGAATTAAGCACTAGAAAATCAGCAGGATATTTAACCTTACCGCAGAGGACTTCCACATCTCTTACAATACCAATAGGGAAAATGGTTTCCTTATTAGCAAGGTGAATAACCACATCAATGTCCTCAAGCTCACAAGGACCAATTTCATGCATAATTTCCCTGTAAAGCTCATAAGGAATAACACTAAAACTAGCACCAATATCACATAAACCATAGTAGCAATGATCACCAATTCTCACAGAAAGCACATGGAAACTAGCTTTTCTAGCTTTACTACGATGAGAGATAATATTAGAAGCGTCTTCACAGAATACAATGTGTTCATCCTCTATATTTCTAGTGACAAGATCTTTCACAATAGCTACCACAGGTTCAGTATTTATTTGCTCATTGGGTTCCATAGTTTTCTTCGTACCTTTGTTATTCGCACTAATTATCATAGAGTACTCCTTTATCTTAGCTAGGAAAAGTATTTTCTCAACATAAGGTTCAGGCATAATATGATTAGTAGTACAAACTTCGGTGCTTCTAACAGGAACATGACTAACAACATCTTTATAAGCTGCATGGTACTTATTCCACTTCTTTTTGGGAATTTCTATATAAGAGGCAAAGGCCTTAAAACACTTTGCAAGAACTTGAGAATCAAGACCATACTCATTACTAATAACACGAAAGTTATCAGTTCCTATAAAAGATTTAATGCATTCATAATCATAATTTATACTTGACTTTCTTCCTTTGTCATTCTCCCAAGCTTCAGTGTTCTCTTGAATACGGATTAGGAGATCCCATTTAGCTTTTTCCTTCATACGTGTGAATGATCCAGCACAAGAAGCATCTAGTAAATCTTTATCATGAAGAGAAAACCTAGCATAAAAGTTATTGATAATGATATTGTTAGGGATTTCATGAATAGGACATTTAAGCATTAGTAACTTCAATCTCCCCCAAGCTTGAGTTGTACTCTCTCCATCACGAGGACAAAAGTTATATATCAGATTTCTATCCTTATGAATTTCACTGGGAGGATAAAATTTAGAATAAAAGAGAGGTATTATTTCCTCACATTCAATGGATTGACCATTCTTCAGCAGCTTATACCATTCTTCAGCTCTCCCTTTCAGGATATAGAGAGTAACTTCTTCTTCACTTGTTCAGTTGTGATACCTGCACACTTAAACAACCCGCATAATTTATGGATAAAAAGCAAATAATCACTAGGGTGGATAGTTCCATTCCCTCAATAATAATTATCCATAACACGATCAATAATACTTGTAGGTATCTAATGACCCACAAGTATAGGGGGTGTATCGTAGTACTTTCGATAAATAGGAGTGTCGATCCCAACGAGGAGCAGAAGGTGCTGAACAGTGGTATGGAGCAGGAAATCCCTGTGAATACTTAGCAAACAGATTTTTAGTGGTTTTCTAACAAAGCAACAAAACAAGGAGCAAGTAACAAAGGTAACAAACAAACGGAGCAAGTGGCCCAATCCTTTCTTAGCAAAGGACAAGCTGGTGGAAATACTTATAAGGACCAAACGTTCTCGAGGACACATGGGAATTATGTCAAGTGCTTTCGCTTCAAATAGCTGAGTACTCTTCTTTGGTGTTTGTAAGTGTTGTGTGGGTGAATCTGTGCTAACATACCGTCCTTCCTAGCACTAATACATACTTGTGATTAAACCCCCTGCAAACATCCATAACTACAGGAAAGTAATTAAGATATAAATCTAACCACAACCTTAAACTCTGATATCCTACACCCCCTTGCGTCCTAACTGGGGTTCAGGTTTCTGTCACTCTGGCAACCCCACGATTAGTAGCCAAATACACAATGCATCCCCCTAGGCCCATAAATGGTGAAGTGTCATGTAGTCGACGTTCACATGACACCACTAGAAGAATAGCACCACAACTTAAATACTAAACCATTGAATAATAACTCATCATAGATTCACTACTAACAATATGACTTCTCCCATGTCCTCAAGAACTAGACGAACTACTCACAAGACATCATATGGATCAAGATCAAAGATGATATGATAATGGATAAAAATCTGAACATAAACAATAATCCAATGGTTCCACACACAAGCATCAACTACAATAGTAACCAACACCGGGAAAGTTTCCCCTAAGAACCAAAGCAATATCCAACACAATGGTTACAGCGGGACGGAGTGGTGATGATGGTGCTTGTGGATATGATGGTGTGGATGATTATGATGATCCCGATGAAGCCTAGCTTGATGACAGTATTGATGGCGATGGTCTCCCCTCTCCGGGAAGGAATTCCCTCGGCAAAAATCTGTCTGCCGGAGAGATCTTTCTCTCTCAGTGTTTTCTGCCCCCAGAGGCGGCGGAAATCTATTTGTGGTCGCTCCCCTGGTATTAGGGTTTCATAGAGAAGATATAGGAGAAGGGGAGGATTCGTAGGCCAGGCAGGTGGGCCACACCTGCCCTAGGCGCAGGGTCAGGTGGGCCCGTGCCTAGGGGGGTGGCCCCCCCTAAGGCCCCACTTTGTCCCTCCTTCTGGCTTCCTTCGTCTTTTGGTAAAATAATATGTTTCCATATTTTTCTGGTATTTTTCTGATCTTCGAGAAATTGCACCGAAACGCCTTCTTTTCCATCAGAATCCAGACTCCGACAGTCCATCCTTCAGGAATCATCCAACATGCATAAACAGATGAAAAAGCCATAAGTAATACCTCATAATAAGACAAACATCAATGGATAGAGGTAAATTATGATATAGAAAGGTGATGCAAATTGGGCGTATCAACTCCCCCAAGCTTAGACTTCACTTGTCCCCCAGAGAATACTGAGCTCAGTAAACATGTCCACATGTTTATGGAGTGAAGTGTCGATAAAAGAATACGAACAAGAAGCATCACACTTACCGTTGCACAACTCATAGAAGAAAGAAACTCACCATTATATAAATTAGCTTGCAACCAAGTACAACAGTCACAATAGAGATGCATAAAGATAAATCATAATTGGAATTGGCAAACTTGTTCTTAGTCAGAGAACACCTGTCAAACAGTTTCACAAAAGCTTTTTGTAGAAGTTTCAAAACAGGAACACTCTTTGATCAAAAAGGTTTTTTCACAATTGAAGGCTTTCAAAGTAATATTAAATAGACAAGAGTTTTGTGCAAACAACGAAGATGAAGAACATGATTGAATAAATCACCATATGAATGCTTGAAACACAACAACTCAAATGCTTGCTGGAGATAGAGAGGAAGTAGGTTACAAGTCATAAAGAGCTTCCAAAAGATTATGGTACTTACTAGCTTTGACCCCTTATTGCCCCTATCATAAGCATCTTGAGATGATTAAGGTTAAAGTGAACAAAGATGGAGTATATGCTTGACGAAATATAAGTTTGGAATCTCATGTCCCTTGAATATGAGGGCCACTCCTCATGCATACTCAACTTTGGGCCCAGGTAAGTTCTTGTCATTGTAAGTATTTGTATATCATTGAGAACCGCCAACGAGGTACCCCTTGCACATGGTACAGTAGCTTTCCCATAACCAAAATGACAAGGCAAACAGACAATGAGCATCTCAGCAATCTTTTTATTTACCATATGCATAGCTTTTTATTGAGGATGCTTCATAGATGACTCACTATGGTGATGCTGCAAGTTTCCACCATGATTAAGCCTGGCTTAGGCTAGCGGCCCAGGCGTTTCTCTAACACAAGATACAAGATCCATGGACTTACAAGTTCCCTCTTTATTTCACACCGTTGACATCCATAGACAAAAGAGCACGATATCAACTATGTACAGAGTACAAGTGCAATGTTGAAAACGTTCCCCGTGACAGCATGGTTCTGCTAATTCCAACGTATAGATGCAAACATATACAACTTCGATGTTCACAATGGTTCAAGTTTATTAGGGGCAAAGAAATAACGTGTGCCATCAAGTTCGTGAGAGCTTTACTAACTAGTTTTCTCATAACAAAATACTTTTTAATTCAAAAGGTAAATGAAGCTTGAGAATTTGCTAGGAATAGCAATTGTGCTACTAGGTAGATATGGTGGACACAAGTGGCAAAAGTTTTTGATTCAAAGGATTTTGGAAACATGAGAAGCATGCCTTCTCAAGACATGTTTTTGACTAGCAAGGCTGGGTAGCAAGAAAGAGAGTTGAAAGAAACAAGCAAACATACAAGTAATAAAGCCAAACATGCAATCTTGCTTGAAGACACAAAAGGATCTTAAATTAAGAATACTAAGCTTATGAGCCAATAAGAAAGAAAACAAATGATACAAAATATTTGTAAGCTTTTTCTCTCTTTTTATCTTTCATAGTAATGCTACTGACCAGAACTCGGTTTGCCAAAACCAATTTAGATCCACTTGATGATCCCAAAGTGGTGCCAATATGATAAAAAAGATCCATCATATAATAGAGATTGCAAACTAAAATAAGAAGTGCAAAAAGTAAAAGATGAGACTTCTCATTAATAATCCAATAAAGGCACTCACACCAAGGGATACATAGATAATCAACTAAAGGAGAGATACTTCCACATGCAAACCAAACTATGAGATAACCCCTCTACCACAGATATGAATCCACTAAAAGGGTAAAAGATAAAATATAATGGTGGTGATATCGCGGCACTCCCCCAAGCTTGGAACAAGCCAAGGGGATGCCAAACCTGATAATGAATTACTCCTTTGGTGGTGGTGGTGTTGCCTTGTCATCATCAAACTTCCAAGGCAATGGTTCCCCATACAAAAAGGATGTCCTTGTCTCCGCAATCGTGAAACTAGCAGCAAAGCTTATGCGATCAAATCTAGCCTCATACTCACAGTTTTGGTTCTGTATGTCATAGAGCTGTGCTTGCAATTGGTTGGTGGTCTGACGGAGTGAAAAGATCTCCTCTTGGAGCTCAGCTACTTCTCCCTCGTGCTTGGTGATGAGTTCTGAACTTATCTTGTGAATAACATCCACTTCACGTTCTGCCACCTTCTTGTACCTGAAAACTTCCTGTTGCAATGCTTCCATCCTGTGTTCCAGACTGCCCTCTCCTTTAGGGACTTGAACTTCTTTCATCTGTACCTTCCCCTCCTTGAGGATCAACTCTTTGGGATGAATCCTCAACTCATACATGTACGGGTTGAGGATGTCCGCAGAGGAACCCTCCGTGGGTGGTCCAGAGGAAGACATTGAGGCTCTAAATCTAAGAATTTTCCTGATAGAAACAGATCGAAACGAAAACATGACGAGAACACGGTGCAAGAACCTCGGGGAATCCGGGGGGTTATATATTACAAAGTTTCAATGCATAAGGAAGGTTTTGACACAGAAACGAGGCGGAGACAGAGTTCGGGGGAGGGACACCCCCCTCAGGCGTGGCCAGGCTGGGCCCATGCCTGGGGTGGGTTTGTCCACCCCGGGCTCCATTTCCTCTTCAGTTTCGTCTCGTAACTTCCCTTATGTATTAAAAACATCAAAAATATAAAAGATTGGAGTTTCACGAACCTTCTGTTTTCACCACTTTTACCTATTCAAAGACGAACTCTGCAGTTTATGGTATTTGGTTTATGATAAATTCTTCTAGAGTCACCATTTGAATAACATCCACATCTTCATTATAAGAATCTCCAGAAATATAATGTTTTAGTCTTTGACCATTAACCACCTGTGTTGTGTCATCCTTCAGAGAAGAAATTTTGATGGCACCTGAACGGTACACTTCCTTGATAACAAAAGGTCCTTCCCATTTGGAGAGTAGTTTCCCTGCAAAAAATCTGAGACGAGACCTATACAAAAGAACTTCCTCACCAACATGGAACTCCCTTTTGAGAATTCTCCTATCATGCCATCTTTTTACTTTTTCCTAAAAGATCCTAGCATTTTCATAAGCTTCACCTCTCCACTCATCTAGATTACTTAAATCGAGCAGTCTTTTCTCACCAGCAAGTCTAAAATCTCTATTCAACTCTTTCACTGCCCAATAAGCTTTGTGTTCTAATTCTAAAGGCAAGTGACAAGCTTTCCCATAGACCATTTTGTAAGGAGACATCCCCATAGGATTTTTATAAGCAGTTCTATAAGCCCACAAAGCGTCATTCAACTTTTTAGCCCAATTTTTCCTAGATCTATTGACAGTTTTCTGCAAGATAGATTTAATTCCCCTATTGGAAAGTTCTACTTGCCCACTAGTTTGAGGGTGATAAGCTGAAGCAATTCTATGGTTTACATCATACTTAGCGAGAGTTTTTCTCAAACCCCCATGAATAAAATGAGATCCTCCATCAGTCATGAGATATCTAGGCACACCAAACCTAGGAAAAATGGCATCTTTAAGCATTTTCAAAGAGGTCTTACCATCGGCACTGTTTGTAGGTATGGCTTCCACCCATTTTGTAACATAGTCAACAACAACAAGAATATGAGTATACCCTTTTGAAGGAGGAAAAGGCCCCATAAAGTCAAATCCTCAACAATCAAAAGGTTCAATAAAAAGAGAATAATTCATAGGCATTTCACTGCGTCTAGAGATGTTACCTACTCGTTGGCATTCATCACATGATAAGACAAACTTTCTTGCATCTTTAAAAAGGGTAAGCCAATAAAATCCAGATTGTAAAACCTTTTATGCAGTCCTATCCCCAGCATGATGTCCTCCGTAAGCACTGCCATGACATTTTCTCAATATCTCTTCTTGTTCAAATTATGGAACACATCTTCGCATAATGCCATCTACTCCTTTATATAAGTGTGGGTCATCCCAAAAGTAATGCCTTAGATCATAAAAGAATTTCCTTCTTTGTTGAGCTGTTAAGGTTGGAGGCAAATACATGGAACAATAAAGTTAGCATAATCAACATACCAAGGACTCTCATGTGGACTTACCCTTATTATAGCTAACTGCTCATTTGGAAAACTATCATTCACATGCAAAGGGCAAAAAGAAATGTTTTCCAAATGAGATATATTGTCAGCAATAGGATTATCAGCACCTTTCCTATCCACAATATGCAGATCAAACTCTTGCAAAAGCAACACCCACCTTATAAGCCTAGGCTTAGCGTCCTTCTTTGTCATAAGGTACTTAATAGCTGCATGATCAGTATGAATAGTAACCTTAGAGTCAATAATATAAGGTCCAAACTTATCACAAGCAAAGATTACAATTAAGAAATCTTTTTCAATAGTAGCATAATTCTTTTGAGAAGCATCCAAGATCTTGCTAGCATAATGAATAACATTCAGCTTCTTGTCAACACGTTGTCCAAGGACAACACCCACAACAAAGTCACTAGCATCACACATGATTTCAAAAGGTAAACTCCAATCAGGTGGTTAGACAATAGGGGCAGTTGTCAAAGCTTTCTTCAAAGTTTCAAAAGTTTCCTTATAATCATCATCAAAAACAAAAGGTACATATTTTTGAAGAAGATTAGTAAGGGGCTTTGAAATTTTGGAGAAATCTTTAATAAACCTCCTATAGAAACTAGCATGACCAATAATACTACGAATACCTTTTTATATATCTAGGACAAGGCATTTTCTCAATTGCTTCAATTTTGGCTCTGTCAACTTCAATGCCTCTTTCAGAGATCTTGTGTCCAAGAACAATCCCTTCATTAACCATGAAATGGCATTTCTCCCAGTTAGGAACAAGGTTGGTTTCTTCACATCTCTGCAAAACTTTATCAAGGTTGTGCAAACAGTTATCAAAAGAAGTTCCATAGACGGAAAAATCGTCCATGAAAACCTCCACAATTTCTTTACAAAAACCATGAAAGATAGCAGACATACATCTCTGAAAGGTAGCAGGAGCATTACATAAACCAAAAGGCACACGCCTATAAGCATAAGTACCATAAGGACAAGTGAAAGTGGTTTTCTCTTGGTCCTGTTCTTTCACAGCAATTTGAGAAAACTCAGAATAACCATCAAGAAAACAAAAATGAGTCTTTTTGGGCAACCTCTCAAGCATTTGATCAATAAAGGGCAAAGGATAATGATCTTTCGTAGTAACTTTATTAATCTTTCTAAAATCAATGCACATTCTATACCCAACCACTACTCTTTGGGGTATAAGCTCATTATCCTCATTAGGCACAACAGTTATTCCCCCTTTCTTGGGAACACAATGAACAGGGCTAACCCATTGACTATCAGCAATAGGATAAATAATACCAGCGTCAAGGAGTTTTAATACCTCATTTCTTAACACATCCTTCATCTTAGGATTTAGACGACGTTGGTGCTCAACAACTGGTTTTGCATCAGGCTCAATATTAATAGCACGCTGACATATAGTAGGAGAAATTCCTTTTAAATCATCAAGAGTATAACCCATAGCTCCTCGGTGCTTCTTCAATACTTCCAATAACCTTTCTTCTTCCTTCCCTGAAAGTTTAGAACTAATAATAATAGGATATATTTTCTTATCATCAAGATAAGCATATTTAAGATCATCAGGTAAAGGTTTTAATTCGAAAACAGGACCCCCTTTAGGTGGTAATGTGGTACCCAAATCTTCCACAGGTAGATTATGCTTAAGCTGTTCCGGCTGACGAAGGAAAACTTTATCAATCTCATTTCTTTCTTTCATGAAGACATCACTTTCATGGTCTTCCATGAACTGCTGCAAAGCATTGTTAGGAGCAAGAGAAATAGCAGACAGTTGTTCAACCCTGAAATCCTCACCAGGTAGTTCATTTTCACAAGGAGTTTTGGCAAATTTGGAAAAATTAAACTCATAAGATTCTTCAGCAAACTTAGTTAAAACTTTTTCCTTCCTACAATCTATGATAGCCCCACAAGTATTAAGGAAGGGCCTACCAAAGATAATAGGATAGGTTTTACTAGCTTCTTTACCAAGTACTAGAAAATCAGGAGGATATTTAATCTTACCACAAAGGACCTCCACATCTCTTACAATACCAATGGGGCAAACTTTCTCTCTATTAGCAAGGTGAATAACCACATCAATGTCCTCAAGCTCACAAGGACCAATCTCATGCATAATTTCCCTGTAAAGCTCATAAGGAATAGCACTAGAACTAGCACCAATATCACATAAACCATAGTAGCTATGAATACCAATTTTAAAATAAAGCACAGGTACACTAGCTTTTCTAACTTTCTTAGGATGAGAAACAATATTAGTAGCGTCTTCACAGAAGACAATATGCTCATCCTCTATATTTCTAGTGACAAGATCTTTCACAATCGCTACCACAGGCTCAATATCAATAAGATCATCGGACCCTACAGTTTTCTTTACGCTTTTGCTAACCACATTAGCCATAATAGAATTCTCCCTTATCTTGGAAGGAAAAGGAGTTTTCTCAATATAAGGTTCAGGCAAAATAGGTTCAACGGTACAAAATTCTGTACTAGCAGGAACATGGGTGACAGTGTCTTTACAAGGAGCGTGGTACTTATCCCATTATTTCTTGGGAAGTTCAATATAAGAGGCAAAGGCATTAAAACATTTTGCAAGAACTTGAGGATCAAGACCAAACTCATTGCTAATATCACGGAAGTTATCAGTTCCCATAAAAGATTTAATGCATTCATAATCATAGTTTATACCTGACTTTCTTCGTTTGTCATTCTCCCAAGCTTTAGTGTTATCTTGAATACGGTTTAAGAGATCCCATTTAGATTCTTCCTTCATACGTATGAATGATCCAGCACAAGAAGCATTTAGTAAATCTTTATCATGAAGAGAAATCCTAGCATAAAATCTATCGAGAATAATATTGTTAGGGAGTTCATGAATAGGCCATTTAAGCATTAGTAACTTCAATCTCCCCCAAGATTGAGCTATACTCTCTCCATCAAGAGGCCAAAAGTTATATATAATATTTCTATCCTTATGAATCTCACTGGAAGGATAAAATTTAGAATAAAATAGAGATGCCATCTCCTCCCATTTCACGGATTGTCCATTCTTAAGCAGCTTATACCATTCTTCGGCTCTCCCTTTCAAGGATATGGAGAGTAACTTCTTCTTCACCTGTTCAGTTGTGATACCTACACACTTAAACAACCCACATAATTCATGGATAAAATCAAGTGATCACCAGGGTGGACAGTTCCATCCCCAAAATAATAATTATCCATAACACGATTAACAATAGTTGTAGGTATCTTAAAAGGATCTATCTCAACCGGAGGTGGTTCATCTACTACCCTAGCAGTGGTAGTAGTTCTCCCAAACAGAAAACCAAATGGGTTATCCGTATTGGAAACAAAGTAACAAGCAGTAACAAAAGCAATACTCACAGTAAAAGTTTCCCTTAACAGTTCCACTCTTTAATAGCGCTTCACTCCCTGGCAACGGTGCCAGAAAATAGTCTTGATGACCCACAAGTATAGGGGGTGTACCGTAGTACTTTTGATAAATAGGAGCGTCGATCCCAACGAGGAGCAGAAGGTGCTGAACAGTGGTATGGAGCAGGAAATCCCTATGAATACTTAGCAAACGGGATTTTTAGTGGTTTTCTGATAAATCAACAAAACAAGGAGCAAGTAACAAAAGTAACGAACAAACGGAGCAAGTGGCCCAATCCTTTATTAGCAAATGACAATGATACGTTGGAAAGGTATCTATAATTTTTGATGCTCCATGCTTGTTTAGTATCTACTTCGCTTTACTTGTCTACACTTTGAGGTGCTTCTTACATGTTTTTTGGTACTAACCTATTAACAAGTTGCAACAGTGCCAGATGCTTGTTTTCTGTTGTTTTTGGTTTCAGAAAAGTTAGTAAAGAATTATTCTCGGAATTGGACGGGACAAACACCAAAGTCAAATACTTTCTGTGGGGAACAAGAAGTCCGGAGGGGAGCCCGGAAGGCCAGCCAGGGGGGATAGACCCACCCTAGGTGCGGGTGGGCCTAGCCCGACCTGGCTAGGGTTTGCCACCCCTGGCCGCCTCCTCGGTCTCCCTCTTCGCCTATAAAAAGCCCCCAATGCAGAAACCCTAAGCACCCGATCAAATATCCACGAAACCGTCTGTAGCCGTCGCCACCATCGTCTCTAGATCGAGGGGATCTGAAGTTCTTCCCGGCACCCTGCCGGAGGGGAGATCATCCCGTAGGCCTTCTCTCCAGTATGATGCGTGAGTAGTTACACCTTGGACTATGGGTCCATGTAGTAGCTAGATGGTTGTATCTCCTCCTTGTGATTTCATGTATAGATCTTGTGAGCTCCATTCATGATCAAGATCTAATCTATTTGTGATCATGCATGTTGTGTTTGTGGGGATCCGATGGATATTGAGATTATTATGTTGGTTTGATTAATGGTTTTGTCTCTATGATTCTATCATGTTTGTGTTGTTTGTAATCTTGCATGCTCTCCGTTGTTAGTAGCTATCTTGGCCAAGTAGTTGCTAGTGACTCCAAGAGGGGGTATTTATGCTCGATAGTGGGTTCATGCCTCTAGTTTCCAAGGGAAGTGACAGAAATCTCTCCGGTTGTAGATGTGTTGTTGCTACTAGGGAGAAAACAACGGTCTCTTGTTCATGGAACATGTGGATTGTTTACCTTACACACTTTGCTTAAAGCAGTTGTCTGTTGCTTGCAACTTAATACTGGAGGGGGTTCGGATGATAACCTGAAGGTGGACTTTTAGTCATAGATGCAGTTGGATGGCGGTCTATGTATCTTGTTGTATTGCCCAAACAAATCTCATAGGATCTTTCTGACTAGTAATTGCATTGTTATGCCTTGCTCAGTTCCTGTCAGTTGCCCTGCTATAATTTGTTTACCCTTCATGCCATGCTGTTTATCTAAGGAGAGCACCTCTAGTGAACTATGGACCCCGGTCCAATCTTTACCATTGATACGTCTTCCACTGTTACTTGTTTACTTGTTGCAAACCATTACCTTCCACACCATATGTTTAATCCTTTGTTACAACAAACCGGTGAGCTTGACAACCTCACTGATTCGTTGGAGCAAAGTCTTGAGTTTGTGTTGTGCAGGTCTCCGCTTTGCTTGCAACACCTGTGTGACGTTTCCTTCCTCCTTCTGGTTCGATAACCTCGGTCTCAACTGAGGGAAAACTTGTTGCTTGTTGCTTCACACCTTGCTCTTGGGATTTCCAACGAAGCGTTCCACGACAAGTGCTGGGCGCCATCAAGCTTTCTGGCACCGTTGCCGGGGAGGATAAGGACGTCTTCACAAGGGGAGTCCTTCACTTCCTTTCTCTTTACTTTGTTTTTAGTTTGCTTTGTTTCTTTTGCTTGGTTTTGTTTGCCTCTTTTCAAAAAACCCAAAAAAATAGTCTAGTTTGGTTTGCTTTCTTTATTCAAAAACACAAAAAATTAGTTCCTGCTCTAGATGCTGCTGTTTTTGGCTTGCCCACCTTGGCCAAAATGAACTCTACTGAGAACACCAAGTTGTGTGACTTCACTAGTACCAACAACAATGATTTCCTAAGCACTCCTATTGCTCCACCTGCTCCTGATGTTACCTTTTATGAAATTAAGCCTGCTTTGTTGAATCTTGTGATGAGAGAGCAATTTTCTGGTGCTGGTTCTAATGATCCTGCTGCTCATCTCAATAGCTTTGTTGAACTCTGTGAGATGCAAAAGTATAAGGATGTAGATGGAGATATTATTAAGCTCAAGCTTTTTCCCTTTCTCCTTGAGGAGAAAAGCTAAAGAATGGTTGCTTTCTTTGCCTAAAAATAGTATTGATTCTTGGACTAAGTGCAAAGATGCTTTTACTAGAAAGTACTATCCTCCTGCTAAGATTATATCTATGAGAAGTGACATTATGAAATTTAAACAGCTTGATAGTGAACATGTTGCTCCTGCTTGGGAAAGAATGAAATCCTTGGGTTAAATTGCCCTACTCATGGACTCACTGCTTGGATGATTATCCAGAATTTTTATGCAGGTTTAAACTTCTCCTCAAGAAACTTGTTGGATTCTGCTGCTGGAGGTACCTTTATGGGCCTCACTTTGGGTGCTGCAACAAGTTTAAACTTCTGCTCAAATTTAAACAGCTTGATAGTGAACATGTTGCTCCTTCTTGGGAAAGAATGAAATCCTCGGTTAAAAATTGCCCTACTCATGGACTCACTGCTTGGATGATTATCTAGACTTTTTATGCAGGTTTAAACTTCTCCTCAAGAAACCTGTTGGATTCTGCTGCTGGAGGTACCTTTATGGGCCTCACTTTGGGTGCTGCAACAAGTCTCCTTGATAATATGATGGTTAACTACTCTCAATGGTATATTGAGAGAGCTCCACATGGTAAGAAGGTAAATTCTGTTGAGGAAACTTCCTCTTTGAGTGAAAAGATTGATGTTATTATGGCTATGCTTGTTAATGGGAAAGCTCCTCTAGATCCTAATAGTGTTCCCTTAGCCTCTTTGGTTGCTCAAGAAGAGCAAGTTGATGTGAACTTCATTAGAAACAACAATTTCAAAAACAATGCCTACAGGAATAATTTTGGTAGCAACAACAATTATAGACCTTATCCTCCTAGTGGAAATGCTTATCAGGATAGATCTGGAATGCCTAGTGAAGAGAGGATTCTAGAAGTTGAGAGATCCACTAAAACTTTATGCAAATGCAATATGAGCAAAACAATATTTTCACTAAAACTATGGAGGAACAATCTATTGTCTTGAAAAACATTAGTCATCAGCTTGAGAATCTGAATAGAGAAATTCCTAGTTTACAGTCAAAAAATTTGAGTGCTGAGAAAAATATACCCTCTTTGTCTGAAGCTCAAACTTCAGACAATTGCTGATAAACCTGAAACTATGGAAAACACCTTTGTTACTGCTCATGCCATACAAGTTACTATTGATGAAAATGTTAGGTTGTTAGCTCAACTTCATGCTAAGTGGGAAAGGGAAGTTGAAATTGATAGAAACAATAGTGTGTGCACCATCACCACTAAACCACAAGTAGTTCCTATTCCTACTCCTACTATTTCTACTACTAGTGATGCTAAGTTTGACTTTGATATTGATGGTTGCAATATTTCTGAAGTGATTATGTTCTTGCAAAAGCTTGCTAGAAGTCCTGATGCTAGTGATATGCATGTTGCCTTCGTCAAACACATTACATATGCTCTTGTTAAGATTAAT
The DNA here is from genome assembly GCA_910589765.1 of Avena atlantica. NCBI lineage: Eukaryota > Viridiplantae > Streptophyta > Magnoliopsida > Poales > Poaceae > Avena > Avena atlantica. The sequence continues at coordinate 4,706,346 of OU342739.1, forward strand.
GAAGAGAAGCTAAAACACAAAGATTCTATTCCAAGGAAAATAGAAGATAGTTGGGAACCCATTATTAATATGCAAGTGAATGACTTTGATCTCAAAGCTTCATGTGATCTTGGTTCTAGTGTCTCTATTATGCCTAGGAAGATTTATGAAATGCTTAATTTGCCACCATTAGAAGATTGTTATTTGGATGTCCTACTCAATGATAATGCTAAGAAGAAACTCATGGGGAGTGTTAATGATGTTTTCATTATGGTTAACAATGCTTATGTCCATGTTGATTTCTATGTTTTGGATGTTGAATACAATGCTTCTTGTCCTATCACTTTGGGAAGACCTTTTCTTAGAACCGTTGGTGCCATCATTGATATGAAAGAAGGCACCATTAAATATCATTTTCCATTCAAGAAAGGTATTGAATACTTCCCTATGAGGAGAGAGAAGTTACTTTTTGCTCCTCCTTTGAAAGCAAGGTTTGATGTTAATGCTTCTTCATTTGAAAATACTTGATTCTTCTTGCTTCTTGTGCCTCACTTAAAGGCGTTACAGAAAAGTACTTGTTGGGGATAACCCAAGAGTTTCCTTGAGTCTTAGAAGTTATTACTTCTGTAATAACCTCTCATTATCCTTTGTGTTTGCTTTTTGTGCCAAGAATGACCTCTAATAAGAGGGAAGTAAGATTTGTGGAGTTGCTGTCCTGAAACAGATTTTTGTCCTCCACCAAAAAAATTCGTGAGGAGTCTCTGTAACTCGGATTGAGCTGAACATTTACGAATAAATCCCCTAGTATGTTAGATAACTTTCGTTAGTTCAACACTTTTTGATTTGAGCAACATAAGATGTTTGAAAAAATCGTCTTCTGCCTGCTGGTCTGTTTTGACAGATTTGTGCCATTATTTGCATTTGCTTCTTATTGATTCCTTTTTGAGTTATCTTTAGGTGAATTGAACTTTTTGAAGGAGTTACTACAATAGCTTGTGTTTTAGTGAAAAGCCTTGCTGTTTCAAAGCTTTGCCAGAGGTCTAATATCTTTTGAATAAGCTAATGTTGCTAATGAAGGTTGTGTGAAGTTTTGTGTGAAGGAAAAATTTTAGGTGTAGAGAAAGAATGATGTAATGAGATGAAGAATGAATAAGAGCTCAAGCTTGGGGATGCCACCATGGTGTCACCAAGCTTGAGCTTTTGTCCATTCTTCATCTCATTACATCATTCTTACCTTACACCTAAAATTTTTCCTTCATACAAAACTCCACACAATCTTCATTAGCAACATTAGTGTATTTAAAAGATAATAGACCCTTGGGTTTAGTTTCAAAACAGCAAAACTTTCATTAAAGGCACAAGCTACTGTAGCAATTCTCTCAAAAAGTTCAATTTACCAAAGAGAACCCAAAAAGGAATAAATAAGAAGCAAATGCAAATAATGGCAGAAATATGTCAAAACAGACCAGCAGGTAGAAACAAATTTTTTTGAAGACCTTATGTTGCTAAAATCAAAAAGTTCTAAACTAAATAAAGTTAGCTAACATACTGGGGGATTTATTCACAAAATATCAGCTCAATCCTACTTACATAGATTCCTCACGAATTTTTACGGTGGAGCACAAAAATCTGTTTCGGGACAACAACTCCCTAAATCTTACTTCCCTTTCATTAGAGGTCATTCTTGGCACAAAAAGCAAACAAAAAGGATAAGGAGAGGTCATTACTGAAGTAATAACTTCCAATACTCAAGAAAACTCTTGGGTTATCTCCCAACAAGTACTTTTTTAACGCCTTTAAGTTAGGCTTGATAGTTTGAGAAGATGCTCACATAAGAAATATGAATTGAAGTAAAAAAGAGCATCAAGAAGAAAATTCAAAACACATTTAAGTCTAGCCCACTTCCTATAGATAGGAATATTGTAAATAAACAAGTCATGAAAGCACAAAGCAGCAAGCATAGAAAAGCAAAACAAGTGCAACTTCAAGATTTTAAACATAAAGAGGGGAAACTTAATATTTTTGAGATGCATAAAGCCATGCTTCCCTCTCTCATAATAACTTTCAGTAGCAACATGAATAAAATTAAGAATATAACTATCACATAAAACATTCTTATCATGAGCTACATGCATAAAATGATAATTACTCTCCACATAAGCATAGTCATTCTTATTAATTGTAGTGGGAGCAAATTCAACAAAATAGCTATCACTATTATTCTCATCACCATAATCATCAAATATAGGAGGCATATTGTAATCACAATTAACTTCCTCCTCAATAGTAGGTGGACTGAAAATATCATATTCATCTTTCATATATTGGAGGTTTGGTATCACCATAAGCAATAGAATAGCTATCTTCCAAAGCTGGGGAACTATAAAGATCATTTTCATAAAAACCAGCTTACCTAAGCTTAGACTTTTCCATAGCATTAACAATAATGGTGTTCAAATAATTCATACTAATAACATTGCTATTAGCATGCAAATAAAGTTCCATAGGTTTTTAAATTTTCTCTTCAAACACTTCATGTCCTAACTCAAGATAAATACTATAGAGCTCTCTAATTTTGTTGTTGTTTTCCGTTAAGCCTAACTAGTGAAAACAAGAAACAAAAAGACAAAATTGCAGAATCTAAAGGAAATAACTTCGAGCACTCACACCGGAGGATGTGAGTACCTTTTACCTTACCTCCCCGGCAACGGCGCCAGAAAATACTTTTGATGGCGCTTTGTTGACGTGTGAGCTTCTTCTTCTTTATTCCCCGACAACGGCGCCAGAAAATAGCTTGACGTCTACGCACTTCTATTCTTGTAGAGAGTTGTTGGGCCTCCAAGTGCAGAGGTTTGCAGAACAACAACAAGTTTACCTTAAGTGGATTACCCAAGGTTTATCGAACTCAAGGAGGAAGTGGTCAAAGGTATCCCTCTCAAGCAACCCTGCAATCAAGATACAAGAAGTCTCTTGTGTCCCCAACACACCCAATACACTTGTCAGGTGTATATTTGCACTAGTTCGGCGAAGAGATGGTGAAATACAAGTGATAACGGTGCCATAAAAGAGCTTCTGACTTGTTGTTGACGTGGGAGAGACTAAAGTCAAACTAAAATAAATATGGAAGCAAGCAAACATGCAACATATCTAGTTGTAAACGGTGTTTCAATGCTTAAAAACAAGGCCTAGGGATCATACTTTCACTAGTGAATACTCTCAATAAATATATTCTCTTTATGATACTACCCTGAACTACTCTCCGGTTGGACACTCTAATCCATGGTAGGTCTATAACAACACTCCTCAAAGTCCTTTCCCAATCTAGATAACCCCACACTGTCACCTTGAGCGCTAGATGGTTTCAACAAACACCATAATTTCATCGAGACATCCAACTCCAAATATAACTCATGACAAGTATTTATAAACTTGCGGTGACCAGCATACCACTGCATGTGTAGTACTCTATAGTCGTTGACATGACACCTACAGAACACCGTTCCGTAAATATCACATCCCTAAGAGTGGTACAACAGAAACATTGCGGATCCATATTACAAACATTCACACATTATTATTATTACAATACCAGAAGTTCAAGACTTCAAAAGGTTTCAAATTACAAACCAAAATATAAATTGTTTCAGCGGAATTTAAAGATAACAACTCCGACTAGGAGTTGAGCTCAGCAGCTTATTCTATAGGGTTCATGCTGCTCGGCTCTATTGGTTATTACTAACTAGGTACTTAGTTGGACTCGTTGTCATCAACACCATAGCGGATTTCGTAATCCACTCCTTCAAAACCTCCTGACAGGTCAGGCTCCTTGTAGAACACATCTTCTTGACATTCAGCTGCATACATTGGCACGTCTTCGGAATCCTCAGAGTCTAAGCAAGGGATCAAAGGAAAGGATGAGTAACAGTGTTACCCAACAAGTTCATTATATGCAAGGTGGGAAGTTTGATGCTCTAACTACCACCTCAGACTATAAGTCCTTGGCATTATGCAGTTTTTGTAAATATTTCTTCAAAGATTGATTTTATTATAAAAATCTATGACAATCAGCCTTCACAGGTTGACCAGAACTTTCATGGAGTTCCTTTCCTGCCGCGTTCGTAGCACCTTCCTGGAACAGGGAGTAACAAGTTACAATTCTTACACTCTGCAGATGTGCGTTACTTTACCCATGAGAGATCAACTCCTTGTTGCACAACCGGGCGTACTTTCCCGTCCACAATTCTATGATGTGGGGCCCAGTAGTTGGTCCAAGCCAATCACTGCCCCTTCGCGACCTCGCATGGCTCCTTGGTGTACACCATGCCCACATAATGAATTACGGCAATGGTTTATACAAACCATTAGATGCCAAAACTATCGTGGGACGATGAGGGTTCCCACCCATATGCTGCATATCCTCTATGAATTACCAAATAATATGCACGATACGAGGATAACAGCCACGACCTGCACATCCGGCTTCATGCGAGAGGAAGAAGATACAACTGACTTCTCTGTCCCATTCCAAATCTCATGGCTAACGCGTAATATACGGCGCTAGAATCACTAATGTCAGGGGTTATTAAGTCCCTAATTGATCATCTTTGTTGCAAATAGAACCTTAAGTTCTATTGCTCGAGTATATCATCACTTAGGATGATCTTCATGATTTCTCTATTTGTGAAAATAATATTTTCTTTCTTTAGAGTATATATGATAACACACAATTTGCAAATACCTTGATAAAGACTCTTCAAAGGATATGAGAAAGTGATGAACTTGCCTTGTGATGGCAAGGTAGTGAAGTCCGATGCTTGCACTCGACCTTGAGCTTCTATGTCTACAAAAACATCATTATTGCCCGGTAAGGACAATATTTAAAGAAGCAAAATGATTATGCAAAGTAATGTAATGCATCATTTAACTTGATATGCATTTTCCCCATTATTATAAAAATTATTTTTAATAATAAAGGATTTATAATTATTAATTTTTAATATTTATAGTATATATTGTATTTTTTATTTTATTTGACTTTTATTGATTTAATAATTCTTTTAAGAATTATCACTTAAATATAAAAAATTGTTATTAAATATTTGTTTAGTATTTTTATAAAATTCTACATTATTAATATATAAGGAAAGTGTTATTTATTTATTTTTATCATCTTTCAATATTTTTGTAAAATTCCATAAGGAATATAAAAATTACAAAATTCTTAATAAAATTTATATGTCTAAAATTTTATATCTTAATTTATTTAGATAGTTTGGATTATTGTGAATCCAAAAATATTTTATTTATATTTTTTGGACTTTTATTTTATTTTCTAGAATTTAATTAAATTTAGGGCATTTTGGTCTTTTTCCTATTTATTCAAACATATTCTAAATGAATTGGGCTGGCCTTTTGAGTCTGGCCCAATAGGACAGGGTCAAAACAACCACCCCGAAGGGTTTTCGGCCCACCCAGCCCACTCATTCGTTGTCTCCTCTCTCGAGCTCACCCCTCTCCTTCTCCTTCCTCGACCCCGTGGTTAGTGGTGTCGCCGCCGGTGATTCCCGCCGTCGTGGATCACCCTGGTCGCCGCCGTGGTGCAGGAAGAGGTTGTCGACTCTGCTCTTCCCTCCTATCCAACTGGATTTGGACATGGAGCTCTCTTGCGACAGATCGATGCCGTCCCGAACCCTAGGGTTTGGGATTGGCGTTGATCCTGGCGCCGCCGCTGCTATCGTGTGTTGTGGTGATAAACCTCGCCCCTAGGCGTGGCTATGGTTGCCGCCGTGGCGTTGTATGGGTCGCAGCGCCCCCTAGGGGTGCTCCCCGTGCCGCCATGGTCGTCGGCCACCTCTGCTTCCTCTTTAGTCTCCAGCGAGGACCTTTGGTGAGTCATTCCTCTCCCCTTGTGCTCTCGGTACTAAGCCAATCTATTCTAGATGTTGGTGGTGACCTTCCTGGTTACTGTCCTATCCTGATTAGGGTTCTTGGTTTTACTTAGGGTTCATACCCTTCTGTGGTTTAGATATTGACGAATTGGATCATGTGTTGATTGTTCCTAAGCATGCTAAATGATTGTTAGTTGTGGTTTGCTTCTTAAGATGAACTGTGGTGGTGCTAGTGGCTTATCAGATGATTCTATTGATTAATTTTTGATCTGATCAGATGATCTAGTTGCTTTAGAAGAAATACTTGGGAATCTTATGGTTTACTGCTTCACCACTATCATTACTTGGTTAATGACAGTGAGTGTTGTGTGATGAAATCCTGTATTAACACCTGTTGGCTTAAGAATTCAGATGTATTTTGAAATCAAATGATTTCAAATAGTGAAGATATACATAGGTGAATATCTTGTTTATGATTCCTGTGTTTAAGAACAGGAAAATGATTTACAGCGGGTTGGTTGAATCTGGGAAGGTTGAATGCTTAACCTGATTAATATAGAATTGTTCTTATGACACTATCTTTGGATGGCACACAAGTTAGATTCTATTTCATTGATTGGGTTGGTGCAAGATTAAGATGAGTTTGGCTTTAAAGATAAGTAGAAAGTTTCCTTTCTTAAATCCCTAAGACCAATGATGTTGGTCTGAGGTTTAGGGATTTAAGCTTTATCTAGTTGATTCATATGGATGGTTCTGGTAGTGGTACCAGCTACTGTTTCTTGAATCAAAGCTTGGAAAAATGATTGTAAGCTTGATAACTTGCATAGATCCACATGATTAAATTCTAAGGTACTACTCTTATCCTAGAGATGTGCCTAGAAGTTAAATCTTAGCTATATTCATTCTGGAATTGAAATATATCTTGATAGCTAAATCAATGATGTTGTTCTGAGATTTAGTTGGATCCTTGTACTTTGCTGTTTTCCTTTGAAGTTTAAAAACCTCAATGATGGATTCACCCCACTTGGGTGCTTTCTGAGAGTTTAAATAAGAGACAGATCATGTATGCTTGTCTAATCTTAGACATATAGATCATTTGATGTTCTATTTACTCACCACTATCACTTGATGTTGTGGTTGCTGGTGGTTGCCCTTGTGGTAGCTTGATCTGGTGATCCCCTGGTGTTTCCAGTTCCTGGCTTGTTACTGATCTAGACCATCTCTCCTGATCCTGATGACTTGACCTTGGTCTTGCTATCCACCTGATCTTCCCCCTCCTTATGTCACCATCCTGGTGATGTGATCCTGGAATTTGGTTGGTTTGATCTGGCTTAGCTTTGGCTTGATGTAGCTGATGGCTGCTGTGCTTGGTGTGTAAGAGTAAAGGAATGGTGTGGGGATTGGTTTTCCCACGACTGTGTTGATAGTTTTGTTTGGTTGTGCTGCTGTTGTGGTGTTGACAACACACACCATGCAGTTTGGTGTGTGTGATGCTTGTGTGCCTGCTGCATAGATGTGGATATATTCAGAATTTTGAAAGTTACTTTCATCTTGTTACTTCTACATGGCTGGTGAAACTTGCCCCTCTTTACTGTTATTTGCCTTATGGCTTGAATTTATGAAAGATACATTCTTTCATATTGGTGAAATTTGCCCCTTTTATAAGATTACTCAATGATGAATCTTGACCAGTGCACTTCACTGACAAGTCTGAGAGTAATTCCATTTTAACCTTAACCTTCTTTATTTTTTATGTGTTTGTTTTGCAGGTACCATACTTGGGAATTCAAGATTTTAGTTCAGGTTTTCTTCTTTATTTGTAGAATAACCCTATGTAATCTTCTTTATTCTTTTGTAATTTTAGTTCTATTCTTTTGTAACTATTTTATTATTTTGTAATAAAGATTATACTATGGTCAATAAAGAAATATTATTCTTTATTTATTTATTATTGTAATAATTGTGAATGATTTCCATAAGTTACATTTTTTGTAACTTATTTATTTAATGAAAATATAAAATGGAGATTCTTATTCTTAATTACCTTCTTTATATAAAGATTAAGTTATTATTGGTTAACTCTTAATTGAATCAAATATTCAAACATTATTCAAAATTCTTTTGAACTACAATTCAAACACTCAAGTTCTAAATTCAAATTTCATTTCCCTAAAACACATAAATCCACGGAGATCATATCAAAGTCTATAACAATCATCCTTCAAGACTAAACCTATCCTCAAAGCATGAAAGAAACCTTGATCACTTTAGGGTTTTTTATTGGAGAAAATTGTAACATCCCAAAAATACCAAACTTAGATCATCAAACACTAATCATCAAGATTAGGGTTAACAAAAAACTTTTCTAAATAAACTCATGAATGCATGTATATGTGTATGCATGGATTTTGAATTTCTTTAAAAACCACCTTGTTTGTGTGATCCATTGCTTGTAAAATGTTTCTTAGGTGAAATGAACATCATCTAAAACATTTCCCACACTTTTCCTAAAGACAAGTAAATCAAAACAAATATATTAAGTGAATGGTCATTTTGACCAATTTAACTCCCATGCCTACTTTGGCTGTCTCAAACTTTCAAAACCTAACAGAAACTTTTCTGGATCTTTGCACCCCTTGAATGTACTCATAACAAGGTATCAAGGCCCACTTTGTGATCATCCAGAAACTTTCAAATGCATAGTTTAAATGACAATTCAAAATTGAATCTTTATCATATGGGAAGATCCCACTTTTCCAAAACCCACTCAAACAAGCTCAACTTTAAAAACCCAAGCATCTGCAGACTCACCAGCACCAATCTAGCAAACCCACCAAAATTCATTTCAAAATTCAAAACTTGATTTCATGCGGCCATTTCATCAAACAGGTTGCAGACACAAATAAAATAAAACATCAAACACTATAGTGTGCAGTGATTCTTGCCTAACTTGTTCCCTAGTTAGCTCACACACAACTCAGTAGATCATCTAGAAAGATTAGCCCAACACTAGCACCCCTGTGAGCTTGCCATTGTCATCAATGGTGAACAGCCGAGCACCCCAATGTCACCCCATTGTGGACATCAGGCTAGAGGAAGAACTAGCCGTGCCAACCTTGTCTGGGAGGCAGCCCACCGTCCATCACCACTCCCTGTCCCAGCTGCGAGCATTGCCAAGCCCTGGACCACGCGCACAAGCCGCGCCCAGACCATGCCGAGCGTGCGCCAGAGCGCCACCCTCGACCAGCGTCCACAGACCGCGCGCCGCCCTCACCGCGTGCACACACAATCACCACCGACCCAGGAGACCGCCAGACATCCCCGTTTGCCGCCCCGTTCCATACAGCCACCGCCCGCCGTTGAAGACGCCGCCTCTGCCGCGCAGAGCACCGGCCGTTCCAGACCAAACCACACCGCCCCATGCCTCGCGACCATGTCGTTGAGCATTGTCAGGAGACACAGCACCGTCCCCTACCCTTGCCCATGCCATTAGCCGCCTGTAACGTCGCCCCCGACGAGCTCACCGTGCGCCCCGACAGTCCTCTCGCTCGACTATAAATAGAGGCCACCCCCGCACGATTTCTTCACACCATCTCACTCCCCTCTCCCCACTGACCGTGCCACACCGTCCTCAGAGCAAGGCGAGCACCACCTCGCCAGAATTTCACCGGAGCCCATCGCCTCTGGAGAAGAAGGGAGCCAGTGATTGGAGCCGCCCCAGGAGAAGCCACCGGTACCAGGAGGTTCGCCGTCGTCGACTTTGTCGTTCGCCCGCCTCGCCGACCCTCGCCCGTACCCCGGTGAGCCCCCAGCACCCCTCACTGGCCGCGCTAGGTTTCGTTCTCTCCGGAGTTGTCTCGCGTCGACGATGACCCCCAGCCATTGGATTAGAACTAGATCGAACGATCCACGTTGCCCCATACCGCTTCGCCCAGCCCCGTGTCACTGACGAGTGGGGACACCCACTTAAGCAGCCCGCGGGAGCACTGCGCTTAGCAGGCCGGCCTAGTACTTTTTCCCGCGCAGCCCAGCGATTCAAATTAAACCTTTTTCTTTTTAAATTCAAACACACTTCTGTACCCAACTTCAAAAATCAACCCAGATCGATTCAGTGCATCAAATTGGATGAAACCAATTTTGTTGGAAAGGTCTCTGAATGCTTAATCCAAGCCCGTTGGATTCAAGTCATTTGGATCTGTAGATCACCCATAGTAAAAATAACAAGGCAGAAGCTTTTCTGCATTCAAACATTTTTCAAATTTAAACCATAATAGCTTTTGAGTTGATTCCAACTCTCAAAAATCACATTTAACCATACCTTTCAGAATATATAAAAATATATAGGTTTACTTGCAGAAATAATGTTCAAGTAATAAAAGAATGCTTCATAAGCATTTCTAGCCACTTTAATTAATTAAAATAAAAGGATAAAACCTTATTAAATTGTGACACCACTTTAAATCACATTCCCATGGACTACAATATGTGGTGATGACATGTGTCAACATGATCCCATGTTTAGTTTGGAGAATATTAAATCTTAAGCAATTTTTCAATGAGTAGAAATTACTTTTCTAAAAATAAAAAGATTTAAACCAAGCCTTAAACTTGTAATGTTAGAGATGATGCTAGATCATCTATAGGACCCTTGTGTGTGATGATTGCAAGTAGTTAAGTACTGTTTGGTGATTGTGTACCTCGTATTTATTCATAGACGCTAGTACCGACCAAGGATACGAGGAGGAAGGAGGATACTACGAAGAGGAAGCCGAGGAGAACTTCAACCACTACTCTGCACAAGGCAAGCTAACACTTGCAAGATACTATACCTATGCAAGCTTATACTAATATTGATGCAAGCTAACACTTGCAAGATACCCTACTGATGCCACAAACCCATACTTGTGATATGACTACTATATGCCTTAAGCATATGTGATCATACCCACCTGATAAACCAATCCTAGTTTTATGTGCAAGCTTCTTACTTTATTTCTTTATCAAAGCTTACTTAGAGTCTACCTAAGAGTTTGGTAGGTGCTAGACAGTTGTGCTGAAGGTTGCATAAAGAGCATAAAATTTGGCCTAAGCTAGAAACCTTGATATCAGCCTAAGATATAAGGTTGGACTTAGTGAAACTCCACTAGTTACCACCCCCTCATTAGTACTACCCCCACCTGTAGATGCTAGTGCTAAGCATAAAACTTGATCAACTTTTAGATGGGAATACTTGGTGGAAAAATGGTTATGAATACCTTGGAATGATGGATCATTCTATTGAAATGTTTTGGACATGTGTTTCCAAACACTTGATGATTTTGGTGATGAAAATGTTGAGGCATGAGCCTTAGCCCTTTATAAAACTGATGGTTGTCTGGATGTGATACCATTCCAATTTTAGCGTACAACCACAATACCCGAATATTGGGTAGGGCTTGACTGGAAACTTATATACCTTAGTATTAGTTCCCTCCCGGCCAAGGTCTGAGCTGAGGCTACCTTGTGAAGATTGTCCACCTGTGCAGTACCCAAGATGACAGTTGGTCATGGTTGGGAGGCCAAACTCACAGGAGAGGTGCTTATACTAGGGCGTGTAATTGAAAGGTTAGGATTGATTATCCGCATACTGAGTATGGTGAACTCAGGATTTGTTCCTGACGGATGTATCGAATGTTGTGGTGAAAGTGTACAATCTCTGCAGAGTGTCAAACTATTCAAATAGCCGCGTCCGCGGTTATGGACAGTTGGAGTGGCCATACTGTTCCCCCGTCAGACTTTTCAAAATGACTTGTGAAATGAATTAAGACTTTGACTTGACCACAACAGAGTTGTGACCTGAATTACAAGATCCCACTTAGGAGTTATAAAATTGTGACTAGCTTTGGAACTTAGTAGAGATAAACCTGGCTTTTTGCAAAACAACCCTAGAGCCTAGTGTCCTATTATCCAAAAACCCCTTACCTGTTAGTATTAGTTTGCGAGTACTTAAAGAGTACTCATGGCTTTGTCCCTGGCTATTCCCATGGCCAGACTATGAAGAGGAGTACTTGGAAGATGGACCCTAGGAAGGTTACGACAACTAGGATCATCTCCCATCGTCAGCATTGCCTATGACCCCAAAGATGGAGCTTCGCCTACGCTACCGTTATTATTACGTATTCCGCTGCTTGATGTTGTATTAAGAACTGGATCATGAGATCCCTATTTGTGTAAGAACTTATGTATCGTTTGTAATGGATGAAGTACTATGGTATCCAATTCTGTTATGTCTCGCAAAAATGGTAATCCTGGGATTGCGATGTATGGCATAACAGGCATCTAGGATTGAAAAATCCGGGTGTTGACAAAAATTTACCCACATTTTCACAGATGAATGCATGCAACATTCCAAATTCGTAAATCTACCCTTCGTTGTTTCCTAAATGCTGGGATGTTACAGACTTCCCCCCTTAAATTAAACGTCGTCCCGAAGTTTGTTGAGATGTACCTGAATAGTTCTAGATAGGTTTTTCTTAAATCCTCTTCTTTATCCCACGTGGCTTCCCTTTCAGGGTGATGTTCCCACTGTACTTTGCAATATTTAATTGCTTTATTCCTCAACCTTTTCCAGTTTTCTTCCAAAATTTTACAGGGCTTTTCAACATAGGTTAGGTCTGCTTGTAGTTCTATCTCCTGATGTGTGATTGCATCATCCGGAACTTTCAAACATTTACAAAGTTCTGACACATGGAAAACATTATGCACTTGAGCTAATATTGATGGTAACTCTAAAGCATAAGCTATAGTTCTGTTCTGACTCAATATCTTGAATGGTCTGATGTATCTTGGACTCAATTTTCCTTTAACTCCGAACCTTTTCACTCATTTCATTGGACTTACTTTCAAGTATACCATGTCTCCCACTTCTCGATGCCAAGATCTTCGACTTTGATAGCATAACTTTTCTGCCTACTCTGGGCTATTTTCAGTCTATCCCCGATCTTATCAATGATATCTTGCCTTTCCTTGATATAATCTGGTGCAAATTCTTTGCTGCTTCCAGGTTCATACCAACATATTGGTGATCTACACTTCCTTCCATACAGAACCTGATATGGAGCTGCCTTCAGACTACTCTGATAGCTATTATTGTAGGAAAATTCTGCCAATGGTAGATGATCCATGTACCTCTAAAATCTAATGCACAAGCTCTTAACATGTCTTCTATTATCTGATTTGTTATCTCTATTTGACCCCCTATCTCAGGATGATAGGCAGTGCTGAAATCTAACTTTGAACGAAGTGCTTCATGCAATTGCTTCCAAAATGCTGAAGTAAACACTGATCCCCTATCAGTTACGATCTTTTTGGGTACTCCATGCTTACTTACTATCTCTTTGACGTAAACTTCAACTAACTTCTCGGCATTATATTTTTGATTTACCAGAATAAAATGTGCACTCTTAGTGAGTCTGTCCACAATTACCCATATCATATCCTTCCGTTTAGGTTTCATGGGCAATCCTGTGATAAATTCCATACCTATTTCCTCCCACTTCCACTCGGGAATTTCTAAAGGTTGTAATGGTCCTGCTGGACTTTGATGTTCAGCCTTAACCCTTTGGCAAGTATGACATTCTGATACATATTTAGCAATGTCCCTTTTCATGTTATTCCACCAGAATAGTTCTTTCAAATCCATATACATCTTAGTACTTCCTGGATGTATAGAGTACAGTGTTTCATGTGCTTCTCTGAGTATGACATCACGAATCTCAGTCACATCTGGAAGACAAAGGCGGTCTTTAAACCATAAGGACTCGTAATCTCCAAGGCAAAAAACTGATTTTTGCCCTTGAGATATCCTCCGAATTTCTTCAGCAATGAAAGGATCTTCTGCCTGATGTCTAAAAATTTCATGCTTAAGATCACTGTCCTGCTCTACAACTACCTGCATAGTAGCTAATCCTCCAAGAACCTCTATTCTAATGAATTGAATCTCTAATCTTTCTAAGTCCATTTGTAACTCTTTTGGTATCTCCCGATTGCTAGGCTGAATATATGCACTCTTTCTTCTTAAAGCATCAGCTACAACATTTGCTTTCCCTGGAGTATAGTTGATTGTTAAATCATAATCTTTGATTAGTTCCAACCAACGCTTATGTCTCATATTCAATTCCTTTTGAGTGAAGAAATATTTGATACTTTTATGGTTAGTGTATAACTCACATCTGGCTCCATAAAGAAAATGCCTCCATCCTTTTAGCGCAAAAACTACTGCTGCTAACTCTAAATCACGAGTTGGATAATTGACTTCATGTGGTTTCAGTTGTCTTGAACCATAAGCAATCACTTTCTGATCTTGCATTAACACACAACCTAGACCTTCTTTAGATGCATCACAGTATACTGTAAAGTCTTTCCCTGTTTCAGGAACTGCTAAGATTGGAGTTGTGGTTAACCTAGTCTTCAACTCCTGAAAACTTGCTTCACACTTCTCATCCCAATTGAATGGTGTATTCTTTCTTAACAATTTGGTCATTGGTCCAGCTATTTTGGAGAAACCTTCAATGAATCTCCGATAATAACCAACCATTCCTAAGAAACCTCGAATTTGCTTCACATTGGTCGGTGCAGTCCACTCTAGTACTGATTGAACCTTAGATGGATTTACAGCAATTCCATATTTACTGATCACATGACCGAGGAATTCTACCTCATCTAGCCAAAATTCACACTTACTAAACTTAGCATAAAGTTTGTGTTCCCTTAGAGTCTGCAATGCTATTCTCAAATGATTAGCATGCTCTTCCTTATCCTTGGAATATATCGGAATATCATCAATAAAGACTATGACGAACTTGTCCAAATATGACATGAAGATCTTGTTCATCAGATTCATGAATATTGCTGGTGCATTGGTCAAACCAAATGGTACTACCAGATACTCATGGTGTCCATATCTTGAGACAAATAATGTCTTTGGAACATCTTCCGGTTTGATTTTTATTTGATGGTATCCAGATCTTAAATCAATCTTTGAGAATACTCTGGCTCCTTTCACTTGATCAAACAAATCTTGAATTCTTGGTAAAGGATACTTATTCTTGATAGTAACGTTGTTCAGATTTCTATAATATCCACACATCCTTCTTCCACCATCTCTCTTATCCACAAAGATTACTGGTGTTCCCCATGTAGATACACTTTCTTGAATAAATCCTTTTCTGGCTAACTCATCAATTTGCTCTTTGAGTTCTTTTAATCTTTGGGTCCCATTTTATACGGTGCTTATGGTGCTTGAGCTATTGGTGCAGTACCAGGAATTAGATCAATAGTGAACTCTATCTCCCGGTCTGGTGGCATTCCTGGTAGCTCTGCTGGAAAAACATCTTGAAACTCATTTACTATAGGAATATCTTCCAATTTGACCTCTTTCATCGCGTTCAACTGCAGATCCACCATAATGTGACTGTGCTTATCTGCTTGGTACACTATCCTTGCTCCACTTGGAGTTTTGATTGAGAAAGTTTTCTCCTCACAATTTATCTGAGCTCCGTGTTCCATCATCCAATCCATTCCCAGCACTACTGCAATTCCCTTCAAAGGAATCACATAAAGGTCTGCGAAGTATGTACAACCATAGATCGAGATAACCTGATCTTGTTTTATGTGGCGTATAATCACATTTCCCCCTGCCATAACTACGGTCATAGGACTTTCTAATGTTGCCCTTCTAATCCCGAACTTATCACAAAATTCTTCAGAAATGAATGAAGTAGTTGCACCAGTATCAAATAGAACTTTGCCGGGATTGGTAAGGATATTGAGCGTACCTATCACTGCATGCTCCGAATTATCCACCTCCTCGAGGGTTGCACAGTTCAGTTTCCCGGTAGGTCGGTTCCTCTTGCCATTGTTGTTCTTGCCATTATTTCCTCCTTTATTAGGCTGTCCATTTCCTCCACTGGCTTGTCCTCCTCCTTGGTAGGCCAACCTCCTGGTGGTTTGCTCAGACAGTCGGGCTTGATATGCCCCTTCTGACCACAACCGTAACAGATCACTACAGGCTTTTTTGCATTCCCTCTAGAAATGCCCTGGAATTCCACAATTGTTACAAATAACATTCCTTCTTAGATTGGATTGATTTCCACCACTGCCCTTGTTATTGTTATTGTTATTGTTGTTGTTGTTGTTGTTGCCATAGTTCCTGTTCTGAGGTTTGAACTCCAGGTTGGGTTTAGGTTTGCTTGCCTGAATTCTCTTGGTTTCCTTTTTGGCTCTCTTCCTCCTATCCTCTTGGACATTCTTGTAATCATGTTCGAAAGTAATGGCTGCATCCAGCAACTGCTGATAAGTTTGCTTATTAGCTAACCTTAGCTGCATTTTCACAAATGGGCTTAACCCACGCAGAAAACGTTTCTTCCGTTTCTCTTCAGTGTTAACATCCTCCTCAGCATAACGAGACAATTGACTAAATTCCCGGATGTACTTCATGACACTAGTATATCCCTGCCGAAGCTCCTCAAATTCTCTCCGCTTCAACTCCATAACACTTTCCGAAACATGATATTCACGGAATCTCTACTTAAACTCCTCCCAGGTGAACTCCCTTCTTGGTTGTTGCATAGCCAACTGATTCTCCCACCATGATGTTGCAGGTCCAGTCAGAAGATGAGTTCCATACCTCAATTTCTCCTCATCATTGCAACCTATAGTTTTCAGCTTCCTTTCTGTATCTGCTAGCCAATCCTCTGCATCCATTGGTTCAGGAGCTGATGCAAAAGGTAACGGCCTTGCATTCTGGAAGTCAGATAGACTCATTCCTCCACCTTCAGGTGCCCTCTGATTTGCTCGTCCCAGCAACTCTTCCATGAACTTGTTCTGGGTCTCTTGCATCATTTGCATGCACTACATAAAGTTCTGCTCCATTAACAGCCTCATTGGTGGTGGTGGTAGTGCTCCCTGATTTGCTGCATCTGCATCGGCCTTCTCCTTGGCCTCTCGCTCCATCCGCTGATGCTCAGTTTCGATTTCTACACCCGTATCCATGACCCTCTAGTCCTGCAACATAAAGCGAATACTCATAATTACATCATGCACATGTGTTCTGAGCTCGACTTTACACACAGAACTAGTCATACAATGAAGATCTAAAGAAAATCCAAATATGCATTTCACATATTATACATAATATCATAATAATACAAAGTCATTACAACATATACCATATAGGTATAATCACAAAACTACCTTACTCATCTAACTATCTTACTTCTTGGAGTACAATACATGGTACTTGATACCTCTACATATCTACCTACTTCTAGTAGTAACTATGTTCATCATACATGCCTGATGTCCAACCGTTATGACGTGTTGTTCGTCGCACAGTTTGTGGAACAAATGGCCTTCCATAAGGAACATACTCTGTATCTGAAGTGTCAGGACTTGAGTTATTACTCAATCTGAGCGCATTGACTCCCTCCAGCTTAGCTGAAAAGTCTTCAGAAACATATTCAATATTATCTCCCGCTTGCATCTTCTGAGCTTCATTCCTTGAGTTGTCAACAGGATACGCAGATCCTGCTGCTTCCCAGGTGCTCCTTTGGGCAAGATAATTAAACACTGGATAATGTATATTCCCTGGGTTTTGAGAAGATCTTGATGATTCAAACACTCTCTCCTTAGGATCTTCTTCTTCATCCTGATTATCTATCGACATGGCATTTCTACTACTGTTACTAGGGTTAATCCTTGCACCCATCCCGCTAGATTGTCCAACATTTCTGTCAGAACCATCTGTGGACATCTGATGTTCATGAGATCCTTCATATGATCCCCTTCTCCAACCATCAGAATTATCAATAGGAAGTTCTGAGTCAGAACCATCCTCTGAGCCCTATGGTATTGCATACCTCATATCCATAGTAGGATCATGTCTAGGTTCAGGACTTGGTGAATAAGGATATGGTATAAAAGATTCAGGATCTATAGGTATATCCTTAAAGATAGGTGTTGCACTACTACCTGCTTCCTTCTCTAACTGGAATGCTAACTGCTTCCTCCTTTCCGGATCAGTTAGATCCTCTAGCATGTCATTTTTATCTTCAACAATCACTTGATGTGTCTTGTAAAAAGACGCAACGAGGGTTCGGTATCTATCCATAAACTTGGAAGCTAACTTAGGATGCTTCTTAACCAAAGTAATATGATACAATATAGGCTCCGAGTCTATAGAATCATGAGGTATCACAGAAAATGTGCTACCTTCTAACTCCTTGGCTTTATGCTCCCGGATGTTAGCTATCGCCTCCACAAAAACAACATGACATGCTGCTAAATGACTCCTACCTTCACCTATAGGTAGATCGTGATATAATCCAAGCTCCTCTGGAAGTTGGATACTCACACGATACTTGGATAACATCCGGCCATCAAGGTAAATGATAGTATTCACTGGTATTCTAGTTGGACAACTAAAGATCTTTAAAAGTTGACGAAGTTGGTCGGTGAATGATCCTTGATAATCATCAAGAGTCTCATCTTTCCTTACCAAAGTCTGTTTTGGAAACTTTGGTGCCATATCTCTGTATATCAGAAAAATAATTTTGATTATTAACCAATATTGCATCATAACAAAGAATTATCGCACTAAAACATATAAAACAGAATATTCTCATTTGAATACCCATTATATTACTTTTAGAGAATTCTTTATTGTTGCTAAACTTTCCTACAGGTAATACCCTTTACTAGGTTTCCAACCTAAGGTCAAAGCAATTGCTCTGATACCAACTGCGGTGACCCAGCATACCACTTCATGTGTAGTACACTATAGTCGTTGACATGACACCTACAGAACACCGTTTCGTAAATATCACATCCCTTAGAGTGGTACAACAGAAACATTGCGGGTCCATATTACAAACATTCACACATTATTATTATTACAATACCAGAAGTTCAAGACTTCAAAATGTTTCAACTTACAAACCAAAATATAAAGTGTTTTAGTGGAATTTAAAGATAACAACTCCGACTAGGAGTTGAGCTCAGCAGCTTATTCTATAGGGTTCATGCTGCTCGGCTCCGTTGGTTATTACTAACTAGGTACTTAGTTGGACTCGTTATCATCAACACCATAGCGGATTTCGTAATCCACTCCTTCAAAACCTCCTGACAGGTCAGGCTCCTCGTAGTACACATCTTCTTGACATTCAGCTGCATACATTGGCACGTCTTCGGAATCCTCAGAGTCTAAGCAATGGATCAAAGGAAAGGATGAGTAACAACGTTACTCAACAAGTTCATTATATGCAAGGTGGGAAGTTTGATGCTCTAACTACCACCTCAGACTATAAGTCATTGGCACTATGCAGTTTTTATAAATCTTTCTTCAAAGATTGATTTTATTATAAAAATCTATGACAATCAGCCTTCACAGGTTGACCAGAACTTTTATGTAGTTCCTTTCCTGCCGCATTCGTAGCTCCTTCCCGGAACAGGGAGTAACAAGTTACAATTCTTACACTCTGCAGAGGTGCGTTACTTTACCCATGAGAGATCAACTCCTTGTTGCACAACCGGGCGTACTTTTCCATCCACAATTCCATGATGTGGGGCCCAGTAGTTGGTCCAAGCCAATCACTGCCCCCTTCGCGACCTTGCATGCCTCCTTGGTGTACACCATGCCCACATATGAATTACGGCAATGGTTTGTACAAACCGTTAGATGCCAGAACTATCATGGGACGATGAGGGTTCCCACTCATATGCTGCATATCCTCTACGAATTACCAATTAATATGCACGCTACGAGGATAACAGCCACGACCTACACATCCGGCTTGATGCGAGAGGAAGAAGATACAACTGACTCCTCTGTCCCATTCCAAATCTCATGGCTAACGCGTAATATACGTCGCTAGAATCACTGATGTCAGGGGTTATTAAGTCCCTCATTGATCATCTTTATTGCAAATAGAACCTTAAGTTCTATTGCTCCATTATATCATCACTTAGGATGATCTTCATGATTTCTTTATTTGTGAAAATAATATTTTATTTCTTTAGAGTATATATGATAACACACAATTTTCAAATACTTTGATAAAGACTCTTCAAAGGATATGAGCAAGTGATGAACTTGACTTGTGATGGCAAGGTAGTGAAGTCTGATGCTTGCATTGGACCTTGAGCTTCTATGTCTATAAAAACGTCATTATTGCCCGGTAAGGACAATATTTAAAGAAGCAAAATGATTATGCAAAGTAATGTAATGCATCATTTAACTTGATATGCATTTTCCCCATTATTATAAAAATTATTTTTAATAATAAAGGATTTATAAATATTACCTTTTAATATTTATAGTATATATTGTAATATTTTATTTTATTTTTCCATTTATTTGACTTTATTGATTTAATAATTCTTTTAAGAATTATCACTTAAATATCAAAAATTGTTATTAAATATTTGTCTAGTATTTTTCTAAAATTCTACATTTTTAGTATATAAGGAAAGTGTTTTTTATTTATTTTTATCATCTTTCAATAATTTTGTAAAATTCCATAAGGAATATATAAATTACAAAATTCTTAATAAAATTTATATGTCTAGAATTTTATATCTTAATTTATTTGGATAGTTTGTATTATTGTGAATCCAAACATATTTTATTTATAATTTTTGGACTTTTATTTTATTTTCTAGAATTTAATTAAGTTTAGGGCATTTTGGTCTTTTTCCTATTTATTAAAACAAATTCTAAATGAATTGGGTTGGCCTTGGCCCAATAGGACAGGGTCAAAACAACCACCCCAAAGGGTTTTCGGCCCACCCAGCCCACTCATTCGCTGTCTCCTCTCTCGAGCTCACCCCTCTCCTTCTCATTCCTCGACCCCGTGGTCAGTGGTGTCGCCGCCGTGGACCGCCCTGGCCGCCGTCGTGGTGCAGGAAGAAGTTGTCGACTCCGCTCTTCCCTCCTATCCAACTGGATTTGGACATGGAGCTCTCCTGCAACAGATCGATGTCGTCCCGAACCCTAGGGTTTGGGATTGGCGTTGATCCTGGCGTCGCCGCTGCTATCGTGCGCTGTGGTGAGTCACCTCGCCCCTAGGCGTGGCTATGGTCGCTGCCGTGGCGCTATATGGGTCGCAGCGCCCCCTAGGGGTGCTTCCCGTGCCGCCATGGTCGTCGGCCACCTCTGCTTCCTCTTCTAGTCTCCAGCGAGGACCTTTGGTGAGTCATTCCTCTCCCCTCGTGCTCTCGGTACTAAGCCAATTTATTCTAGATGTTGGTGGTGACCTTCCTGGTTACTGTCCTGTCCTGATTAGGGTTCTTGGTTTTACTTAGGGTTCATACCCTGCTGTGGATTAGATACTGACGAATTGGATCATGTGTTGATTGTTCCTAAGCATGCTAAATGATTGTTAGTTGTGGTTTGCTACTTAAGATGAACTGTGGTGGTGCTAGTGGCTTATCAGATGATTCTATTGATTAATTTTTGATGTGATCAGATGATCTAGTTGCTTTAGAAGCAATACTTGGGAATCTTATGGTTTACTGCTTCACCACTGTCATTACTTGGTTAATGACAGTGAGTGTTGTGTGATGAAATCCTGTATTAACACCTATTGGCTTAAGAATTCAGACGTAGTTTGAGACCAAATGATTTCAAATAGTGAAGATATACATAGGTGAATATCTTGTTTATGATTCTTGTGTTTAAGAACAGGAAAATGATTTACAGCGGGTTGGTTGAATCTGGGAAGGTTGAATGCTTAACCTGATTAATATAGAATTGTTCTTGTGACACTATCTTTGGATGGCACACAAGTTAGATTATATTTCATTGATTGGGTTGGTGCAAGCTTAAGATGAGTTTGGCTTTAAAGATAAGTAGAAATTTTCCTTTCGTAAATCCCTAAGACCAATGATATTGGTCTGAGGTTTAGGGATTTAAGCTTTATCTAGTTGATTCATATGGATGGTTCTGGTAGTGGTACCAGCTACCGTTTCTTGAATTAAAGCTTGGAAAAAAAATGATTGTAAGCTTGATAACTTGCATAGATCCACGGGATTAAATTCTAAGGTGCTACTCTTATCCTAGAGATGTGCCTAGAAGTTAAATCTTAGCTATATTCATTCTGGAATTGAAATATATCTTGATAGCTAAATCAATGATGTTGTTCTGAGATTTAGTTGGACCCTTGTACTTTGTTGTTTGCCTTTAAAGTTTAAAAACCTCAATGATGGATTTACCCCACTTGGGTGCTTTCTGAGAGTTTAAATAAGAGACAGATCATGTATGTTTGTCTAATCTTAGACATATAGATCATTTGATGTTCTATTTACTCACCACTGTCACTTGATGTTGTGGTTGCTAGTGGTTGCCCTTGTGGTAGCTTGATCTGGTGATCCCCTGGTGTTTCCAGTTCCTGGCTTGTTCCTTATCTAGCCCATCTCTCCTGATCCTGATGACTTGACCTTGGTCTTGCTATCCACCTGATCTCCCCCCTCCTTATGTCACCATCCTAGTGAGATGATCCTGGAATTTGGTTGGTTTGATCTGGCTTAGCTTTGGCTTGATGTAGCTACTGGCTGCTGTGCTTGGTTTAGCTGCTGGCTGCTGTGCTTGGTGTGTAAGAGTAAAGGAATTATGTGGGGATTGGTTTTCCCACGACTGTGTTGATAGTTTTGTTTGGTTGTGCTGCTGTTGTGGTGTTGACAGCACACACCATGCAGTTTGGTGTGTGTGATGCTTGTGTGCCTGCTGCACATATGTGGATATGTTCAGAATTTTGAAAGTTACTTTCATCTTGTTACTTCTACATGGCTGGTGAAACTTGCCCCTCTTTACTGTTATTTTCCTTATGTCTTGAATTTATGAAAGATACATTCTTTCATATTGGTGAAATTTTCCCCTTTTATAAGATTACTCAATGATGAATCTTGATCAGTGCACTTCACTGACAAGTCTGAGAGTAATTCCATTTTAACCTTAACCTTCTTTATTTTTTATTTGTGTTTGTTTTGCAGGTACCAGACTTGGGAATTCAAGATTTTAGTTCAGGTTTTCTTCTTTATTTGTAGAATAACCCTATGTAATCTTCTTTATTCTTTTGTAATTTTAGTTCTATTCTTTTGTAACTATTTTATTATTTTGTAATAAAGATTATACTATGATCAATAAAGAAATATTATTCTTTATTTATTTATTATTGTAAGAATTGTGAATGATTTCCATAAGTTACATTTTTTTTAACTTATTTATTTAATGAAAATATAAAATGGAGATTCTTATTCTTAATTACCTTCTTTATATAAAGATTAAGTTATTATTGGTTAACTCTTAATTGAATCAAATATTCAAACATTATTCAAAATTCTTTTGAACTACAATTCAAACACTCAAGTTCTAAATTCAAATTTCATTTCCCTAAAACACATAAATCCACAAAGATCGTATCAAAGTCTATAACAATCATCCTTCAAGACTAAACCTATCCTCAAACCATGAAATAAACCTTGATCACTTTAGGTTTTTTTATTTGGCGAAAAATTTACCCACATTTTCACAGATGAATGCATGCAACATTCTAAATTCCTAAATCTACCCTTCGTTAGTTCCTAAATGCTGGGATGTTACAAAAATCTAGCCTAAGGGCCACCACGACGCACACGCTGTCACTTTCACACACGTGGGGAAAGCAGAGATCTATTGAAGCACTTAAAAAGCAAGATCTATTTGATTACAAAGCTCACGACCACAACAAAATCATGCATAGAGAGAGATGAACACATAGCTACCGGTAGAGCCCTTAGCCTCGAGGAAGAACTACTCCCTCCTCATCATGGTAATCAACAACGATGATGGAGATGGCGATGGAGATCGATGGAGATGATGGTGGAGATCGAAGGAGATGGCTCCGGGGCACTTTCCCGTCTCGGCAGGGTGCCGAAACGAGGTGTGAAAAATCAACATATGGGCCTGTTCATTTTGCCGACATGGATTGAGAGGGATTAAATTCCAAGCAAATTCCATTCATTCCACTCCAATCCAAATGTGGGGTGGATTAACTGAACAAGCCCTAATGGAACTTGGAGGCCTATTCAGATATTTGAATTTTCCACCCTAAATTCAGATGCTAGTGTTCATCCATTCAAACAATCCCTTATAATTTCCTCAAACATTTAAAGTTCGAGCAATTCTATTGGTAATCGAGTTGGTAGCACATGGTTCTGCAAGGGCACATACGTAATTCTTCGAAAGAAGGTTGCATTTCCTGCTGTAATTGTATACTGTATCAGGGGCTAATCTGCAAAAGAAAGAGTTTTCTGAGATTCGCGAGAGTGGCATCCAAGCGCACAAGGCGAGGCGGCACACAGCGGCTCCAGAAGCCTCCACAAAACCTCTCTCGCCCCACGCTCCGACGCGGCGCAGCTAGGGTTTCGGCGATCACCGGCGGCGATGAGCGCGGACGAGCAGCCGTCCCCGGGGCGGAAGCGCGAGCGCGAGGAGGAGGATGAGGTCGCCGATGGGGACGCGGCCGAGAAGCGCCCCCGCGCGGACGAGTCGGAGGGCGCCTCAGTGCTGGGGCTCGCCAACTACACGGACGAGGAGGAGGAAGAAGGGGGCGCTAATAGGGGGCACGCGAACGGCGGCCCCCGCGAGGAGGAGGTGGAGGATGGTGGGGACGAGGATGAGGAAGAAGACGAGGAAGAGGAAGAGGAAGAGGACGAGAGGAGGGCTCCGGAGAGGAGGCCGAGGCAGATCGAGCTGCGCCGGGACTGCCCGTACCTCGACACCGTGAATCGCCAGGTATTAGCATTCTTTGGTACTCTGCATATTAGATGTTGATTCAGTTACCTGTCGGGTGGGGATTTCAGCATTGTTGTTCACAGCTCCAGAATCACCTGAGATCTACAAAATGTGCTTACAGTCGTTTAAGTATTTGTCGCTGTTGTGGTCTGACTTTATCCAGCTGGTGAACATATAGAAATGTAGAACCGGGAACTTAGCATTTATGTGTTTAATTTCTTAGTGCCTTCACTGTGGATTCTAATAAATTACCTAGCTTAAGGACAACCGATGGTGTCCATTTTCAAGCAGTAAAGCAGCTTGTATTGGTATAATGGTGATTCGTATGCTTATAAGAGCGATGGCGGACATACTGCCCAAATAGTTCTCTGTGGGAAACGAAATTACCTAGTGGCTCATGATGTTCTGCTTCTACATGTGCTCATGAAATCATTCAATTACCACGGTCACTGTTTCCTAATCCAGCATAGCAAGCATCTGAAAACCTCTATGTTTTTCCAAACAAAGATTAAAAGATTTTAGTGATGACCCCAGAACTTAGATTTTCTAAATGTGTAATTTTTCCTTTGTTTCCTTATGTTTAGGCTATGAACTGTAAATACTGTGGATCAATCTGTGTCAACTGGGCGTAGTTCTTTAGTAAATATGTTGGTTATACACAAATTACAAACTCCTGTCAGATCATTAACTCTATCCCGTGTAAACCAATAATTATGATAGAATCCGTGGCGCAGTATGATACTTTACTTGTGCAGGTTAATAATTCATTTAATAACTTCTTTCTCTCACCATTTTTCATTGTTGAGTCAATCTGCATGCTCTCATGGCTGTTGATGCCTGATTATATTTTGTCCTGCTTCATAGGTCCTTGATTTTGACTTTGAGAAGTTCTGCTCAATCTCCTTGTCAAATTTGAATGTGTATGCATGCCTAGTTTGTGGGAAGTATTACCAAGGAAGAGGACTGAAATCGCATGCATATACCCACAGCCTTGAGGCAGGCCACCATGTGTTCATTAACCTGCAAACAGAGAAAGTTTACTGTCTTCCTGATGGCTATGAGATAAATGATCCGTCACTAGAAGACATTCGACATGTTCTTAATCCAAGGTGATCATTCGTTGTTTCTGACATTATCTGCTGTTGCCTTTGTTGACTTCACTAATCAGTTTTGCATTTTATTGATTCGTATGGTTTGGCAGGTTCGCGAGAGAGCAGGTTATGAATCTTGACAAGAACAAGCAGTGGTCAAGAGCTCTGGATGGCTCAAATTATCTACCTGGAATGGTATGTGTTATGAAACTCTCTAAATGGCTAGTTTCCTGTTGCTGTGATGTATCAAGGATTCCTCTCAGTTCAGTGAACCATTCTAGCAAATGTTTTACCTAGTATTTTAGGAAAATAGCAAAAGAAAAACACACTTCTACGAGGAAGCCATAACGATGCTAATGAAGCCTAGAAATACTGTGGACTTGAATAGCTTGACCATGAGTTTTTTTGGTCGAAATCTGATCCTACATCACCTTATCATTAGCATGAAGAAAAGATCAAGGTTTTCTCCCTATAGAAGTTTTAGAAAAATAGACCTTGAATACTACCATGAAACTTAAAAACTGACTTAAATTGCCTTTATATTCACTTCATTGTAGATGGAAACTTGCAAGCATTAAGACACTTGTGATTCGAGAGCCAGTATTCATGCCTTTTATCATGTGATATTAATTAATTTTCTGATTAATTTGCAGGTTGGTCTTAACAACATTAAGGAGACTGACTTTGTGAACGTCACAATACAATCTCTAATGAGAATTACTCCTTTGAGAAATTTCTTCCTCATACCTGAAAATTATCAGCACATCAAATCCCCACTGGTTCATCGGTTTGGAGAACTAACTCGCAAGGTTTGGCATGCTAGGAACTTCAAGGGCCAAGTTAGTCCACATGAGTTCCTTCAAGCAGTTATGAAGGCCAGCGAGAAGAGGTTTCAGATTGGTGTACAATCTGATCCAGTGGAATTTATGTCATGGCTGTTGAACACACTGCACGCGAAACTAAGAAGTTCAAAGAAGAAAAACAAGAGCATCATATATGATTGCTTTCAGGTTAGTTTCTTGAGTGTAAACAGTGTAATTGATAGAACTTGTGGTAGCTTATCTGGTTACATTAGATTCTTGTTTTGGTCAGGGGGAACTTGAAGTTGTCAAGGAAATGCACAGGAAGCATATACTAGGTGATGAGCAGAATGGTGAGGTAGGTTCACAGGTTGAAACAAGTGACGGTATGGTCACTGAAACGTCTAGGGTCCCATTCTTGATGCTCGGTCTTGACCTGCCACCTCCACCTCTTTTCAAAGATGCCATGGAGAAAAATATTATTCCACAGGTTTGTTTTCCCAGTCATTTATGCTATTTACTGGAATTGCATGGGATGTGTAAAGTTTTTATTTATATAAGATAATGTGTAGGATGGAAATTTCTGTCATTATGATGTAAGAACCATCTGACTAATTCAGTTAGGTAGAGCATTGATACAGGCTTGATTCCCTATAGTCCAGCTGCTAGACATGTGGTATTTTTCCTCAAGTTTATGTTTCCTTAAACTTATTTGTAAGACTACTAATCTTTTGTTCAAGTCTTGCTGATTAGAGCTTCAGTACCTGGTTGTAGGCCTTCTCTACTTAGTCTTATTCAGGATACACTTACACCTGCGGCTAGAGTAATACAGATTATTCCTACAATATCATCTGCTTCTTTCTACCTTGACATTTGAATCGGTGTGTGCACCCATATACTGTTGCATGTATTAGGTAGTGGTATTAGCAGTTTCCAACTTTTCCCGTGTCTTCCATTTGGTGATTCCCATAGAAGTGTTGGTCTTTCGTGGAGTCTCTTTTGTATGCACCTATATGTTAATGGGTCTCAAACATTCACTTGGTGGGGAAATCAAACGCAACCACATGACTCTTTGCCTAGACAGTGTGAATCAGGGTTCACACTCACTGAAGGAGTATATTTAACACACCAAAAGAAATTTTGACATTGTTTTTTTGCACCAAATTTAATTTTTCAGTTCCCTATATCTTGGTAATTGGTGAACTCAGATTCAGAAGCTTGCATTGTGTTCAGGTACCACTGTTTAATATACTGAAGAAGTTTGATGGCGAGGCAGTTACAGAGGTGGTGCGGCCATCTATTGCTCGGATGAGGTACCGAGTCATCCGGCTTCCAAAGTACATGATCATTCACATGCGCAGGTTCACCAAAAATAACTTCTTTGTTGAGAAAAATCCAACCCTAGGTAACTTCCACGCTTTCTTGATTGGATTTGCCTATTCAGAGTCTCCTGATAACTCGCCAATTCTAAGACCTTTTCATGTTTCGTGTAACAGTTAATTTCCCTGTGAAGAACCTGGAACTGAAGGATTACATTCCGCTACCTAAGCCAAAAGAGAACGAGAAGCTGCGTTCAAAGTACGACCTCATAGCGAACATCGTACACGACGGCAAACCTGGCGAAGGATGCTACAGAGTGTTTGTGCAGCGGAAATCAGAGGAGGCGTGGTACGTGTTCTTTATCCACTCCTTGCAATGTGTATTTCCATGCCTCAGGCTGGAACCCAGTAAACCATTTGAGGATCCTTTTTTTACCGCAGGTACGAGATGCAGGACCTCCACGTTACCGAGACCCTCCCGCAGATGGTAGCTCTCTCGGAAGCCTACATGCAGATATACGAGCAGCACGAATGAGGGATGCAGAAGACAGCGAATGATGATGATCGTGTAGCCTTTCCACACCTACCACAGACCCTACCGTTACAAGCTAATTTATGTCTGGAGCAAATTTTGAGGGCACAAGTTGTTGTCGTATCCAAGCTTAATTCCTTGAGGAGTACTAGAATCTAATGGAGAGATTACAGGAGCTAGCAGCTGTAACATGTAAAAACGTACCCGTGCATTTCTGCCCTTTGTGATGCAGCCTGAAGAGCATTGTTTTTTAGTACTAGGGAAGCTCTGTTCCATAATGCATCTTTGTTGTGAATCTGTAATGGGTCCGAAGGTTTTCAGCTACACATTTTACGCAATGTATGGCCCCGATGGCTGCCACCAGTTTTGGTTTGTATAAGACAGCAAGCTCTAATCAAGTTACTTGCATCACTGTTTGCCCTATATATATATATATAGTTATTTAGGGATGATTCCCTTTCTTAGGATTTGATTCGATA
Source organism: Avena atlantica (assembly GCA_910589765.1). Classification (NCBI taxonomy): domain Eukaryota; kingdom Viridiplantae; phylum Streptophyta; class Magnoliopsida; order Poales; family Poaceae; genus Avena; species Avena atlantica. The sequence goes on from OU342739.1 coordinate 4,735,242, forward strand.
TTTTTCTTTCCACATGGTATATTTTGCATTCAGTTACACATGGAAAACTTAATGTGTTCTTACTGCAATGACTGTTACGAATTCTTGTGTTTTCAATTCTTGTAGGCTTCAGTCGTGAATCGAATCTGGACCTGCTTAAGAGATGGTTGTAGCCTCCAATTTTTTTGCAGAAATTCCTCACGAAACATTTGCATTCACAGAGCTAAGTTCAGTTTGCCGATGTGGCTTTTCCCCCTCAAGACTTTATACGTACAACTTGATGAAACCCGCTTTCACTAAGCGTTTACGTATTTTTGAAAGAATTACGTCTCCGCGGACTGCCCGCCCAACGGCCCAAGCGGGTGAGGAGAGGAGCCCCCATTTGCGCCACCGCAGTCCGATGACAACGCCACGCCGCCGCCCGGCTGCCGGCGCCGCCTCCTTGCTCTCGCGGCTCCGTGACGCGGCTGGCCAGGCCTCCCCGCGGCGCCTCCTGCTCCAGTCCTTCGCCCTCGTCCTCACCTCCGGCCTATCCTCCTCCCACGCCGCCCTCTCCTCTCGCCTCCTCAACTCCCTGCTCCCGCACCTCCCTTCCACCCGCCTCCCCGCCCTCCTCCGCATCCTCCCCATAGACCACCTCACGCTCCTCCTCCTCTCCTCCGGCCGCAACCGCCAGGCCAGCACCCTCCCAGCCGCCTCATCGCTCCACGCGCTCGCCGTATCCGCCGGCCACCTCCCCGCCGACACCCGTCTCGCCAACTCCCTCCTCTCGCTCTACCTCACCCTCGGATGCCCAGCCTCCGCGCGCCGCCTCGTCGCCGACATCCCCCGCCCCGACGTCGTCACCTGGAACACCCTCCTGCGCGCCTGCCTCCGCTCGGGACTCCTCCCCTCCGCGCGCCGCCTGTTCGACCAAATGCCCGCGCGGGACCTCGTCTCCTACAACTCCATGCTGTCCGGCCACGCCGCCGCGGGCGACATGGCCGGCGCTACGCAGCTGTTCGACGAGATGCCCGAGCGCGACGTGGTCACCTGGAACACGATGCTGGCCGGGTACGCCCGCTGCGGCGACATGGATGCCGCCAAACAGCTCTTCGACGCGATGCCCGAGCGTGACGTCGTGTCCTGGAACTCGATGCTGGACGGGTACGCGCAGGCCGGGGACGCTGCAGCCGCGCGGGCCGTGTTCAACGGCATGCCGAGGAGGAGCGCCGTGTCCTGGAACGTCATCCTGGCGCTGCACGCGCGGCTCAAGGACTGGGAAGAGTGCCTGAGGCTGTTTGACGCGATGATGGCCGCGGGCAGCAGCGCAGCGGCCCCGGACGAGAAGACCTTCGTCAGCGTCCTGACGGCCTGCGGCAGCCTGGGCGAACTCGAGAAGGGGAAGTGGGTGCACGGCTTGGTCCGCAGGAGGTGGGAGAGGCTCTCGCCGGACGTCCTCCTGCTCACGGCGCTGCTGACGATGTACGCCAAGTGCGGGGTGATGGAGACCGCGAGGGAGATATTTGATTCCATGAGTGAAAGGAGTGTACCATCATGGAACTCGATGATCATCGGCTACGGGCTGCACGGGCAGAGCGAGAAGGCTCTCGAGCTGTTCCGGGAGATGGAGAAGACCGGGCCTAGGCCGAACGAGACGACCTTCGTCTGCGTCCTGAGCTCCTGCGCTCACGGCGGCCTGGTGCTCGAGGGCTGGCGGTGCTTCGACAAGATGGTCAGGTTCTACGGCGTCGAGCCCAAGGCCGAGCATCTCGGCTGCATGATGGACCTCCTCGGCCGTGCTGGACTACTCACAGGGTCCTCAGAGAACCTCATGCAGGATCTGCAGCAGGGGAAGCCTCCATCCCCGTCACTGTGGGCCACCATGATTTCAGCCTCCCGGACGCAGAACAACTCCAAGCTGGGGGAGTTTGTAGGAAAAAAACTGATCGAGATGAGGCCGGCAGAGGTTGGTCCATACGTGTTCCTCTCGAACGTTTACGCTGCGGAAGGGAGGTGGGACGAGGTCGAGAAAGTGAGGGAGGCGATGAAGGAGAAGAGGGTGGAGGATCACGCGGGGCTGAGCCTCGTGGTAGGGTCCAGCGAACCGGAGCCCCGTGGTGTTGCTGCCAGTGAAGAAGACGGCATATTACGGGATGACGATGACGCGGTGGTGCTGTCGATGCTGGGCGAGATGGGCGCGCACGTGAAGCTGCCATCCAAATCCGGGCGGCCCAGGTTCAGGGAAGGAAAGGTTATCAACTGTTCTGTGAGTCCACCTGAAGGAGAGGCTGCGGTTCCCATTTGTGCTTCTTTGGTGCCATGTTCAACATTGCAGCAGCAGCAGCAGCAGCAGCAGCAGAGCCGAGAATAACTGGCTGAGCCTGGGCAATCAATCAGTGGAAGCCGGAAACAAGTTTGTAGGCAGATGGTGTTTGGAACCAAAGTCAGTGGGAGATGGTCCTGTGTCTAGCTCTTGGTAGAGGACGTCTGGTTGAGCCTTGTAGGATCCAGCGAGGCACAGCCCCGTCTTGGTACTGAAGAAGGCGCCTCAGTTGGGCTGGACGATGCGGTCGATGCTGGGCGAGCCACTTGACGGTGCTGTCTGAATCCGGAGAGCGCAGGTGCAGGGAAAGAAGGTTATGAGCATTATTTCTGCGAGACCAACGAATTAAAGCAGCAAAAGGAGGCTGTGTTCGGAACCTAAGGCACGACGATATTAACGCGTTGTCGTCGCTGACCATGTAGCATCAGGTTCGTTTCTCTCTTGCCTGCCAGGTGGGCAAGCAAATGTAAGCCAAAAAGAAGTCTGGATGTACCAGGAAGCAAAGCCAGTGGAGTTGTCCAGCTTTTGGCAATGGATGGTCAGAGAAGGTGCCCGTTTGCCCTTGGTCATCATATTATTCTCTCGTAATCGGCGATAACTAGTCTGATGAGGTGGTGTTGGTGTGAGAACTAGTCAGTCTGGTGTCGGCGAGGTAGAGCGGGGAATTTTTGCAGGCAACTGGGAGTGAAGTGACAGCGGCTGCTGCAAGCTGCAAGAGGCGTTTGCTGCTTTTGTGGGATTTGGCATTCGGATCCGAGACAAGTGTGAGAAGAATAACACTGTCAAGATCTGGAAAGCACATTCTCTTGTGATGGTGGGAGTCTGGAAGAAGGAATAGGAATAGGAATAGGTGCTCCAGATGGAAGTACTAGCACCTCCCAAGCATTCACTTGTGATTTATCAAACCAACTTTTTTACATTGCTTCAAAATAATTTTGAGCGCGGAATAGCCCAATTTCCTGGAAGAAAAAGTACTAGTTAATCTCAATATATCTAGAGCCTAGAGCTCCGTCTGACAGGTGGGTCCGCTGAGATGTGTGACAGCTCTGTTGGTATTTTCTCTATCTGGATCACAATTTGTGTCTGTAATAGTAATAAATGTTTTTTTTTCTGGCTGACAGGTGGGTCCGTTGAAACTTTTGTTGCAGCGAGCGATTTCTGTCTGGAATAAACCCCGAGAGTAGACGCGATGCGATGCGAGGGAGGCCGAAGAAAGGAAACGTACGGCCCACAAAAACAGGGAGGGGGTGGCGTTGCTTTAAGGGGCGGAGGAAGGGGTCGGGGTCGTTGGTTGCCAGACTACGCCAAACAACCGGAAGATTCATTCCACGATCGAGCAGAGCAGTCCCTGATCCCCACGATCCTGCTACTGCCCTGCCATGGCGGCTACCTCCGCCGTCAGGTACGTGCGTCCCTCATCCCCGCCCTCTCCCCGCTTCCACTTGTCTACCTCTTCCCCCCCCCCCCCCCCCCCCCCCCCCCCCCCCCTTTGGTGCCGTGATGATCCGCCCCGCCCTAGTAGTAGCTAACGCGGATCGCGGGCCTGTCTTGGTTGAGACCACGGAGCGGACGCCTGGGTGCTCCTCGGTGGGGGGCATGATCCGCATCCGTCCTTCCGCTGCGCCGATCATGGCGATAGCAACCCGGACCGTTTCTGATTGCAAACCATGTGTGTTGCCTGCGTCGATTTCCACATATTGCCGAGGGGAAATTGTAGGCTGCTGATGCTAGATCTCTGCCCAGTTACTTTGTGTTTTACCTGTTACCGCAATGTGGCAAATCCTCATGCATGTAGACCGCTGCTAGATCTCCGCAGTCACCTGAAAGACTCTCGAAGCCTCATGCACGAATTAAAATCGCTGCGTTCCATTCTTTCTCCCTCCCTACCTAGCTACCTGCCTTGCCAAGCTCAATTAAACGACACAAACAGAAAATGGTAGTGGCCGGACAGGGAGGAGCATTTGTTTGTTTAGCTGCTGCTTCAAGCACGTGTCTCGTCCAGTTGCTTTTGTTTTGTTGCCTCGCTGAACAGATTCACAACAACCTTAGCATCTTATTATTATTATTATCTTTCACAACCTGTAAGCTTGCGAGTGCCTAACCTGTCCAAATTCTTCGCAGCAGCCCCCTCGTGGCGACGGTTCCGGTTCAGGCGGTTCTCTTTGACATCGACGGGACCTTGTGCGACTCGGACCCTCTCCACCATGTGGCTTTCCAGGAAATGCTTCTAGCGGTATGGATCGCTAAAACTGCTCAGACATGTCCTTCGTTCATTCATTCATTCTCCACTACTCGAATTCACTAGCAGGTTGACTGAGCTATAATAATGGATGTGAACAGATTGGGTACAACAACGGCGTGCCGATCGACGACGAGTTCTTCATCAAGAACATCGCTGGGAGGAGTGACGTCGAAGCTGCCCAGAACCTCTTCCCAGACTGGCCACTCGAGAAGGGTCTCAAGTTCCTAGAGGAGAAGGAGACCAAATACAGAAGGTACATAGCCCAGCCGTGTCCTCGTGAAAACAAGGAGCTAGCTGGTTGTTACATGCCATTTCTTATGAGCATTGGGTATATTCTGTAAGGCTGCTGTCAAAGGTTCAGCTATTTCTAGGAGCTTTGGTTCTCACTGCTAATGATTTTATCCCCCTTTTTTTTCCCTTAAATTTGTTTTGAGAACCAGTAGGTGGTGTTGGTATGCTTTGTGAGACTGAATATCTGGAGGTGCTTTGTCTGTTGCAGTTTGGCGATGGAACGTCTGGAGCCTGTAAACGGCCTTGCCAAGGTGGTTCAGTGGGTGAAGGATCACGGCTACAAGCGCGCGGCAGTGACAAATGCCCCCAGGATCAACGCCGAGCTGATGCTCAAACTTCTTGGTCTGACAGACTTCTTCCAGGCCGTGATTGTTGGAGGCGAATGCGAGCAGCCTAAACCTGCACCGTTCCCCTACCTCAAGGCCCTCAAGGAGCTTGATGTCTCCGCGGCACACACATTCATCTTCGAGGTACACTTTCTATGTGTATATCGTCTGAACTTTCCGTCTGAAGTCTGATTGGAAGTGGAGCTACATCGTACTAACCTCTGCTTTCATTGCAGGATTCCGCTTCGGGGACACGTGCAGGCGTTGCCGCGGGGATGCCCGTGGTCGCCGTGCTGACGAGGAACCCGGAGAACTCCCTCCAGGAGGCTGGTGCCTCACTGATTGTGAAGGACTACGCGGACCCCAAGCTGTGGAGCGCGCTCGAAGAGATCGACGCGGCGGAGGCGAAGCTAAAGAGCGGTGCGGCGTGAGTTGATGATGATGATGCCGATGCTGATGAACGGTCGATTAGATCCATTGCCCGTTTTTAGGATTGGAGGGATTCCGACCGCCTGAATTGATAGGACAGTCGGTTATACTGTCTGTTTTAGTCTAGAGCTCGTCAGTGTATTTTTGAGCTTTTATTAGTTTGGTGTGTATGCTTTTCTCTCTTTCTTGGTTGCTGTTAGGGAACGAAATAAAAAAAACTCAGGTATTTATGACTCAGATTATTGTTGGGACCTATGGATATGGCAAATCTGTTGGGCCTAATATGGCTCTCTTATATATCCTTCATAAGATCACACTATTTAATCTTTTATATCTTTCTTGATAATCCGAAAAGATATGATATTGATGTGTGTATGTTGCAATGTGATCTTTTTTTCTTTTTCAAAAAGGTCAAAAGTTGGGACTGGTGAGATGCCACCAACTGCAGCACCGACCAAACACCACCAACCATCTTCTCTCATTGCTAATATATAAACATCATCATCAAGTAGCCACCAGAAAAAAAATCCATCGTTTTGCAGACTAGCAGCGCACTCTGAAGAACATGGAGAAAACCATGGAAAGGTACACTGATGATCCATGATTTTCACATTTGTTTCTCATTTTTGACTCTGTCGAACACGCCCAAGATACAATCCTTTTCTGCTTTGGATGTTCCGCAGCAGCGGCTCGGCGGTGCTGTGCCTGTCGCCGCCGCTGGAGGCGGTGCTGTTCGACATCGACGGCACCATGTGCGTGTCGGACCCGTTCCACCACCGCGCCTTCTCGGAGCTGCTGCAGGGCCTGGGCTACAACGGCGGCGTCCCCATCACGCCGGAGTTCGGGATGACGCACATGGCGGGGCGCAGCAACGAGCAGATCGGCCGCTTCCTGTTCCCGGACTGGCCGCAGCCCCGGCTCGACGCCTTCTTCGCCGAGAAGGAGGCCCTCTTCGCGCGGTACGCCCGCGAGGGCCTCCGGGAGGTGGCCGGGCTGGGGGAGCTGTGCGTCTGGGCGCGCGACCGCGGCCTCCGGCGCGCCGCGGTGACCAACGCGCCCAGGCCCAACGCCGCGCTCATGATCGACATCCTCGGGCTGTCGGAGTTTTTCGAGGTGGTGGTGTGCGGGGAGGAGTGCGGCGTGGGGAGGGCCAAGCCGGCGCCCGACGCGTACCTCCGCGCGCTGGAGCTGCTCGGCTCGGCGCCCGGCCGCGCCGTTGTGTTCGAGGACTCCGTGATTGGGATCCGGGCCGGCGTGGCCGCGGGGATGCCGGTGGTGGCGATCGCGGGCGAGGGCAGGGCGGCGAAGGTCGTGGCCGCCGGCGCGTCGCTCGTCGTCAGGGACTACCGCGACGCCAGGCTCTGGGCGGCGCTGGACGCTGCTGTTGCTGCTGCCGGCGGAGGCCCCGAGGCGTTGGTTGGTGGGGATCAGGAGCCTGCCGTTCCAGTGGCGAACTGAGCTGAGCTGCCTGCGATTTCCTTTTTTTTTCTTCTTCTTCTTCGTGCATTTCAGATTCGATCTCTGTCAGCCCAGAAAACATTTGAGATTTTGAAACTTTTCTTCTCCTCCTCCTCTAATCTCGGCACATTCGGTGCTTTCCTTCTTGTTGTGCTCTTACTAGTACTAAGTAGTACTACTTTTCAACCTCATTTCGAACCCAGATCCGATGGACGGCTCTAATAATAAATTCAATTCTTAACTACGCATAATATTCTTTTTTTTCTCTAATACTACCCCTTAAAAGATATACTCCCTCCGACCCATATTAATTGACTTGGAGGGAGTAGTACTATACAGTACATTGCCTTTCCTCAAACTAGCTTTGTGGCCCTCGCAAATGCGAGGGCACCATCGTAATGTGTCAAAAACATAAAGTGGACATGCCGAAAGAATTAAAGAGCACCATGTCACCATATGTTCTATATCATCAACTAACCAGGGGACTGCAATAAGGACCTATTTAAATTTTATATGTTATTATATGTATGCTTTCTAAGCAAAAAAGCTTTCTAGACCCTTTTTACGAAAAAAAAAACACCATCATACGCTATGGAAACTTGTTGAAATGAGCATATATATTTTTTGTGTTTTTAAAATCATTTTTTCATTTATTAATTATATTATATTTGTGATGTATCTAGAATATTAGGCATGCATACTTAGCATTATGACCTCACGGAAATATTTGGCATTGTTTCTCCACAATATACTTGCACCGCCAAATTGTTATTTACTTATTTGTCTGTACAAAATTGATATAGGTTTTGGTTATATAAAATAATTTTAATTAACTTTTGTTGTATTAGGTTATCGGAATGCTATTTTGTATGTAACAACCAAAGAGTGGGGTTGTGATCCCTGAGTAGCCATGCACAACTAAAATAATTCAGACTACTTAACAAATTGTTTGTTCTACTTTGCATTTATTATATATGTCTTTTATATAACACTTTTTTATAATTTCAGTAATGGATTTATATGAATATTTATTGTTTGCACCTACACCTTATTTACTTTAGTCATTGCTCTTACAATTACCATATTGCACCTGCAACTTATAGTTGTGCAATGGCATGCCCTAGTACTCTAGTTAATGTTGTATTCAATAGTTTAACATCTAATGAGGTAATATATTTGTTCGTTTAAATTCTTTACAATGGTAGTGTTGTTTTCCACTACATATAAAATAGACTTAAATTGTTGTATCCACTTAATAGTTCTTTCATACAATAAACATGTAAACTTCATGAAGAGTTATATAATTATATCAGGTGATTAGCAATTCTACTACTAATTATTAAAGAGAGTGTGGCAAGGACGGATCCTACAATGCATTTTTTTCTATTTGGAAAGAACTAAAACTCAAATAGCATCCATGATGACTTGAACATGGATGCTACGTCCATTTTCCTAATCAAAGTGACCTAGACTCACTTATTTGAAGTGTTAAATTCTCAAGCGAAGAGTTTGATATTATGACCATGACTTACTCGTTGACCCCATAGAAATAGCATAATGATAAGTTTTTAACCTTTACATTTAACACGAACAATTGATTTGTGTAGTTGAGAGTTGACAAATTAGTTTATATGTACGTAAAACTAAGATCTCTATAAACTATTTGATATTTCTTTTCTCATCTTATCCTCCTAGCCTTTTCTATCTTTCAAATATGATTTCAAATTGGATACAAAAAGTGCACGGTCGTAGCTTCAATGTGTAAGCAGTCGTTCAAGACAGTGTATGCCTCCAGAATTATATGAAGGTTATAGTACGACATGAAGGTTTAAGAAAATCACAAGGTATCTTTCTATACGAACATTCGTTGTTTTTCCCTTCATCCATAACTAAATATCAACCTTTTTAATTTATAGATGCCGACCATTTCTTATAAGTCACCTCAAAATCATAATTTGACACTGTAAGGCCCAAGCTAGACATATTATTTTTGACAGAGTACAATGTTTTCAAGAAACACATTAGAAAAGCTCTAAAATTGATTATACGATACCTTATTTTAATCTTAGAACCATATTTGGTTACATTTGTTTACGGAATTTTCAAACTGTAATTTGAAGATAAGCATAGTCCACTTATTAAGAAGGTTCACAAAAATATACGGATCTAGTGATTTGGACTCCGGTGAGAGCCCGTGCGACGCAGTAAAATAGACAGAAATTATATTCCAATTTATATTCTTTGATAGAGTTCAATGTTTTCAAGAAATATATTAGAAAATCTAGAAAATTGAAGATGGTACTTTATTATATAATTTATGTAAACCACACAGCCATGTTTGGCTATATTTTTTCAGAATTTTCAAATTGCAGTTTGAAGATAAGCATATTTCACTTCTCTAGCCGGTTATAATGGTTCTATTGATTCGTACTCCCGGTGAGAGTGTGTGCCGCGCTAAAATAAATAAAAATTCATATTGCAAATCTTTTTCTAAATATTTTTTAGCTCAACTGAAGTTTTTTATGAATGCAAATAATATCATTAATTATTAATATTAATATTATCTATTTAAGTCCCGGTCCTGTTTTCTAATTTAAACCACATGTTAGATTTTCTAAATCTCTGCGTTAAACTTGTAGTATTTGTGCTGACACGTGATACCTATATATGTTAGTACAATCCTAAACGTACACGTAATAGAAAATGCTCATATTAGAGTCCAGAGTCCTTCCTGTACACGTGATTTTTTTTGAATACACGGGTTGCTAAGTAGTGTCCTAGCAGGCCACGGGTTTGTATATGTTAGCACGTGACGTGGGGCATAAATCAGACTATATTTTTATACGTACGTAACTTTTAAATCTTTTAATCCCATCCACTAATTATAAATCTAACAGCCTAAATAATTTAGGTGATGTGGATCAACCTGGTGCCTCGAAACACACCCTTATATTGCTTTTAGTATATAATAGATAGGAGCAAGGAAAAAGTTGTGAAGAAAAACACGTGCACGTTTTCCTTTCATCTCCAACAAACATTTTGGCTTCTACAGGAAGGAAGACGACTATACGCATATCCAGTGACAGTGAAAAAGTAAAGTAAAGCATTCGCTACGATTCTCCAACCAGTGCTCTTACCAAACAAAGATTCTCCAACCAGCTGCTATCGTTTATGGGAACCCTGACCAAGAGCGAATAAACACGACAGCCATGCACGCACATAAAACTGCAAACAGGCAACAGATAGAAACCCCACAACACGGACACTGTAATCATGAATGGCGTTTCGTTCCAACTTCTCTTGTTCCTCTACAGCAAGACCATCTGTTGTGTGGGTGGCATCTTGATCCTCCTCATCGTCCATAGCATTATCAGGGGTCCTAGAGATAAAGGCTAAGAGAACATAAGCTGCAACCCGTTAGACTACATTGTCTTCATAGCCAACTTCACAGAACGCGTGATCCTGACATAGTGATGGAACAACACGGAGTGCTCGCCCTCCAAGCCATCGCGGTGGCGCCGGTTGCTGCCGGTCAGGTTGTTGCATGGGCTGCCCCCGATGACCAACTGAAAGCCGCCGAGCTCCCTCACCAGTGATCCGATTCTTTCATCGGTGAGAGACTCCACACGGTCGATCTCGATTAGTCTGCCAGTCTGAGTCTCGTTCCACCAGCTCTTCAGAATGCTCTTGTTCACGGCTGAGCTTTCAACAGACACCACCGCCTTCATTCGTATCCCGAGTCGGTGGAGAGCCACCTCCGCTCCTCCGATGCCGCTGAACAGCGAAAGAACGTTGAGACCGTCCGGATACATCTTCTTGAGAACAGACAGGTGGTACGCGACGGTATCAACCTGAAACGCGTTACGTAGAGATCTATATCTCTTGGTCCTGCAAACCCCACGGGTGTGGTGTGCTGGGTAGCCCAGCAAGACTTCCATCTCATCAGGCTCCAAGGGAGCCACCCTGTTTTTCCCAACCCACACCAAATTCCATTCTCTGCATTCTCCAAGCACATACTTCTGAACACTTTTAGCGGGTGGGTTGCCTGGGTCTTCTGCAAGAGTACGGCTGATGCGCTCCACCAGCTTTGGGCTTGCCATGCGAGTTCTCAAGCAATTCAACTGCAATCTTGGGTCCCACGACGGCCACCACTTCTCATATTGGGGAAGAGCCTCGAAAATGGTCTTCCGAGAGAGTGGCAGAGGGTATCTACCATCAATTGGAAGGTTATGGAGACAATCTCTCTTTCCGGTAGATGCACTAAAGAACTTGGAGTCCACATACTCTGGCTTGACACCATCTAGAAATTGTGAGATTGTATCCCAAACACCTTTTGGAGCTTGTGCCATGTTCTCGAAGTAGATGAATGGTGGTCCAGTGGCATGTATAGGAAGCCTTCTCTGTGCTGAATGAAAGGGGTCACTAGGCAGGTTGAATCCTACCATTGGATTTGGAGGAAGCATTGGATCTTCATGGCTGCAATCCAGCACGAGTGGATTTCCTTGTGCTCCACCTCCATACAGCTTTCTCCTTTTCTTGGAGTCTTCCATGAGCTTTGCTTTCTGTCTCCCCAAAGAAGAATCAATACAATTACTGTCCTTTATCTGCAAACAAATTCCAGAATCAGTCCACCAAAACTAAGAACAGACCAGCTTTTGTGTTTGCATTTACAGCAATCTAGAATGTACCTCATGCTCATCTCCTATAAACTGTGATGCATGAATAGAATCAATCAACACAGACATGGTACCGTCCAATCCTGAGAAAGTTTAAATAAAATACAGAACATCAGATGCCATTTCATTAAAGCATAAATCATTGGAGAAACGACTTCAGAAAAAAACGCATACCACATCTTTTGATGGCCATTTTCGCTTCATCTTCTGGAAACCCAATTTGCAGCAAGTACTGGACCTTCTTGTCCCTGTGTGATATGTCTTGTAGAAGTTCCTGCAGAAAAGCACATAAAAAAGATATTACAAACATTCTCTACATCTCACTGTCTATGTTTTTTTAGATGCTTCTCACTGTCCATGTTAATTTTAGAACACTCGAGACACGTTTCAAAGGCCTACTACTACAGAGGAAGGAAGGCACATGCAAGCACACATGGTTGCACCAGATAGGCAGGCCATTAGCTAGACTAGTTGACTAGGCCACTGTGGCTTCCAGGAACCATCTCTGTTTTCACAAGACATTGATATCCTTCGCAGCTCTTGTCCTCTCCCTTTCCTCACACCATTCATTCATTTCCACGTAGTCCTGGTCACACCAACGCAACCGCTGTTGTGAGAGGGAGGAGAAAGGTTTCACATAGGTAGTCCTCTGCTGACTGCTGTCACTGCACAAGGAGCAGCACAAGCATATAAATGATCGGCCTGCCTTGCTTCCTCTCGTATCTCAGTGACATTCAGAAAACTATCTTTGGCCAGGGGTTCTCTTGGTTCTGAAAGCTTCTTCTTGTTTTTGTTGTTGAGGGTTTGGGAGACAGAGAGAGCTTGCAACGGGAATGGGAGGCAGCTTGGAGTACCTGTCTAGGCTGTTGGGGGTCAGTAAATCTGGAATTGGATTTCAATAGTCCAATGGACTTTGGACCTAATCTTCGTTGGACTCAGTTGGACTGGACTACACAGCATGGACATCGATGGATCCTAAGATCCAACAACACTGACACGCATTGGACCTCAAAGTTGGATAGCCCAATATCCATTGGACTCGTTCACTTCCTCTTGCATAGCTTCAACTGCCTTGCACGTGTTTGTTGCCAGCTGCACATCCGGTGCCGCTGCCGCATGCGCTGGTCGCTGGCTCCGCATCTGTCGCCCCTGCTGCATGCATCCACGAACAGCTTGCCGATGACACCAAGCATACGTACGAACTAGAGCTTGCGACTGCAACGCCAAAGCTTGTCCGGCTCTAGTCTGTGGCTGCTCGCGTCCCTGACCACTCCATGTACGAGTACTAATGCTAGCTACATGCCCAGGACACACTGAGATTTCTGCACAGCGCAAGTCCATTGGATATTGGATACCCAGTATTTACAGCTACATGGACTGGATGGATTTGGATATAATTAAATTAAACGTGGACTGGACATGGATTGGACCATGTTAGAATGGACACTAGTTGGTCATTTGTCTTTTGGATGGACCGTGATCCAGTTCCAGGTTTAGGGGTCAGTGGAGACCATGGCTACGACAGGAGGAGGCAGCTGCAGATGGTGAATCTCAAGTTAGGATGGACTGCGAGCTCAAGGTCAAGAACACACTCTCCTCCTAGAAAAGTCCTACCACTATCTCTGCTCATCCACTAATAACAATAGACAACAAATGTGCAAAGATCATAGTGAATCTTGTTGCAGTGTATCTTTGATCTATTTGTTGGTGCAGCCCGAGGCTGCACCCTGTTATATGTCGATCCAAATTCTACAAAGTATAGGCCAACTTCTGACGGTACGGATCGTCGAAGACCTAGGTTTCCACCGATATATAAACCCCTTGTAAGCCGCCGGTTGGGATGAGTTGCATCTGTGAAATCCCCGGCGTTTGTAAACACTCCTCGATATAGTGAAGTTTCGCTGGCTGGCGCCCGTGGTTTTTTCCTCTCTTTGTTGGAGAGGTTTTCCACGTTAAATCTGTGTCCCCTTGCTGTGTTTTTCGTTTTCGTTCTTCGTTATCTTCTTGTCGCAATTGTAACACACCCTCTCTCTCTCTCACTCGAGCGGAGGTGGAAGAAAAACAGGAGACACAAGATTTTCCCGGCCGGCGCACGCACGCCGCCGTGGGCGCTCATACGCCCTAGTATTTTTCACTTTCAGCTGGCTCAACCGTCATACAAGTAGTACAAGGAGATTTTATAGGCAGAGCACGCACGCACGCAGCTCCCTCATGCCCACACGCACACCACGCGCTCCCAGCGATCCGCTTGCCCAGGCCACGCTCCACTCACGCGCCACAACGCGCAAGACGCGGCTAGCTCAACAGATCACCTCGGCTGCCCCGATACTCTCGCACACGACTCGGACCTCCGAACTAAACCTGGACATACGACGGACTCGGGCACGGCCACATACCGGCATCCGACCTCGACCTAGTCCTAGACCTAGACACGCACACGGACTGGACACACACCAGTCGTGGTTTATTTATCTTTGCTAACACTATTCAATAGTATTTGCATCAGGAAACATGCTCCTTTGAAGTATAATTACAGAGTTTGATCTTCTTTTTTAAATCCTATTGCAGAGGATTAACTTTTTGATCATATGCTTTTTAGAATACGCTTCGAACTGTAGTTTTACTTACACTTTGATGAAAAAGAAGCCTTAACAGAGCATGTATGCTATGAGTAGAACTTTACTGCCTACAACATTTATTAGTTAACCAGGATCATTTCATTGGTACATTTAGACCAAGAATTGACTAATATCCATACACATCGCAATCACATTAACTGCACACTTGTGGATTAGAACTTGAATTGATCGCAAGCACATCAACTGCACACTTGTGTTTTAAGATCCTTAAAAGGCTCTACCTCTATTGCCGCTCCTCTGCTCAGCTAGTTTGAAGAGAAGACAAGGCACATGTTTGTTTCATGATAAATATTGCTGTAGCACACTTGACTGTATTCAGTTATCACACCCGGCAACATGCCCTTGTAGCAAAAATGCATAGTAACAGTTTTTCCCCTAAATCTGTTGCAGAGATCAACTATTTAACAAATATGTTGTGAAAATAAGGTCTGTACTCTAGTTTTACTTGTTTTTCCATGCAAATAAAGTGTTATAAAACATTGTGCTTATCTGATATGAGTAGGATTTTTCTGAAAAAAATGTTGTGACCTCACAAGAATGCACGTAGTACAATGAAATGAATTTTCCACATGAGAACTCTGAACCTTGTCCTTACTGAAGATAAAACACATCGGCAAGATACCAATGATGTTTTTGAACATGCATCATGCATGCAAAAGCTGCATCATATCAAGATGGACTCGACTAATTTCCTTTACTTTCGGAAACATTACCCCATCACTTGACCTAGGACTCTGTTTCTTATGCGTTTCACTGTCTATGTTAACTTGGCCTGTAGCAATCGTAAGAAGGTGGATACCCATTCTACCTACACAAAGCATGTTTCAACAGGTAACATTACTTAGTAAAACAACTGGCCCTACAAACATCCATCTAATCAACGAAATCCTAGTTACCAAGGTTAAGATAATGAAACATATACCTCGACATCAGAACCACAAGATCCAACATCCCAGCTTTCAGAATCGTTTTCATCTTCATCTTCAACAATTTGGGGGGTAGAGCCAGAAGTAGAGCAGTTGCCCACTAAGGAGTCATCACCTAGTTCCTGCATTTGACGCGACAAGATGTAACATGCATTCCTTCCCACCATAGGAAAGAGGATAACAGGATAAATTCATAAGCTCACCTTATACGTGAGAAGTAGCTCAAGCAGTGCGTTTGGATCATCTCCATCACCATCACCACTGGTTTTTCCAATGTTCTTGATGCCTTTCAAGACCAGTTCTTTTGGAAACCCCATTGCCACGTAATCCTCAATTGAATAACAATGTGACGCTGCCCCACTGGCCCTCTCCTGTAGTTCATAAACATACATCATAAGACGATCATGATTTTAACTCTTGATACAAGCCATGAGTATTTCTCGTGCATTTGTACGGAAAGCCACCCAAAGTGCCATTTACCTGCTCAGTGGCTGGAGAAGGTGGGAGCTCAGCCTCATCATCCCAGTCCGAATCAGACTTGTCACTGTCGCTGTTATCGCTAGTCCAGATCTGGAACATGAATTAAGCTCTAGATCTCAAACACACTGAAAATAATGAAAGGAAACTAAGCAAATGACAATTTTTACCAAAAACAAGCTAGGGCAGTAGGCCACTTTCTCAAGAAACCTGAAATTCTAAGTAGCTGAATACCTTTTTGAGGCCATGACTGTAAAGTTTGCTCACAGCCAATGAAGTTCACAGACTAAAGCCGAGCATTAAGCATATGCTTCAACAATTAATAAGCATGGCACTAGAACCAACAGACATATGCATCCCGGGGTCAAACTAAGGTGCCTACAATTTCTACCAAACCACTAACTAAAGGAACCTGGCACTTAGCGTCATCCTTAGGGCACTACACATGAATTTCAGAGGACAGAATTGAAACCTCAGATGAGCAGCCAGCAATTCGGTTCGACGGTTTCGAAGGGAGGAGATGGCTTTCATAAAGTAAGAAAATGACACCCACTTGCAGAATAGCTGGCTAAAGACCAGATGCAGAAAAAGGAAGAGTAATTATGCATTACAAGAAGCATAGCACCAAGAGTCCAACTGCCCAAGACCAACAAGCATATATAAGCACCCTCAATTAAGGTGGTTCATTTCTGGAAGGGCCTGCAGTTTCTACCAAATAGGTGTATTTGTCATAGCAGCCAATCCCGTCCGTCGATGAGCCGATATTATTATACACCATGAGCCAATGAAAGGAAACTAAGCAAATAACATTTTTTACCAAAAACAAGCTAGGGGAGTAGGCCACTTACTCAAGAAACCTGAAATCCTAAGTAGCTGAATGAGAAGTGGCCTTTTTGAGGCCATGACAGTAAAGTTTGTTCACAGCCAATGAATTTCACAGGACTAAAGCCGGAGCATTGAGCATTAAGCATGTGCGTCAAAAATTAATAAGCCTAGCACAAGAAGCAACAGGCCTAGGCATCCCTGGGTCAAACTAATGTACCTACAACTTCTACGAAACCACTTACAGAAGAAGCATGGCACTTAGCGTCATTCTCAGGGCACTACATATGAATCTTCGAGGATACAGCTGGAACCTCAGATGAGCAACCGGCAATTCGGTTCGACGGTTTTGAAAGGAGGAGATGACATTCTTAAATGAAGAAAATGACACCCACTTGCAGAATAGCTGGCTAAAGCCCAAATGCAGAAAAAGGAAGAGTAATTATGCATTACAAGAAGCATAGCACCAAGTGTCGAAGACCAAGAAGCACCCCCAATTAAGGTGGTTCGTTTCTGTAAGGGCCTGCGATTTCTACCAAACAAGCTACAACAAGAAACCTGAAACTCTATGTCTCGTTCATACACGCACACTAGGCCACGAACCTGAAATTTTAAGCCCAGCGGCAAGACAGCCACCTACTGAAGAAACCTGAAATTCTGGGCAGCACATGTCCCAGGCACACTAGGCAGCAAGCCGGCATGATTCAACCGAAACCTCAGATGAGCAGTCACCGAAGCGGCGTTTTCATTCGGTTGGAACGCACCAGAGGCATGAAATACAGAGAAAAAGGCCCGCCTTTTTTTTCGCCCAGTGCGCGCGGAGAGAGGAGATACAGACCAAGCTGTGCTTAGAGCGACAGCGGGAGGAGATGAAGGGAGGGGAAGATCTTACCACCATTGCTGCCTGCCGTAGATGATTGATCACGAGGGCGGCTTGCTGCTGCTGCTTGGAGGGCGGCCGGGAGGGGGGATTCAGCCGTCCTGCCTGCAGACCAGTACCGAAATTACAGCCCGAACTCTGAGTCTCTGAGCACAACGAGAAAGGAGGGAGGGGAGGGGAGGGGGGCTCACGAGTCACGGCGACGGCAGATTCTTGGCTGGCCGGCGTGGCTGGAGACGGCCGGAGAGGAGGAGGCGGATGACCGTCGGCGAGGAGCACGAAGGGAGTTCCGGGAAGACTGCGCCGGCGCGGGTTGTTGGTTGGTGGGGAATGCGGGGCCCGATCGCCTCGCCGCCGTCGTCTCGACTCGTCGGTAGCCTGGGGCGCCGCGGCGAGGAGCTCGAGGTGTAGGAGGAGTGTGATGGAGGGGACTGGAGTCAGGCTGGGTCACACAACACACTCCGCTGATTTCGTCTGTGATCGGGCTGGCTGAACTGGGCTGGATTGGGCTGGGCCTCCATCACTCCGCCCAGCAAGCCCTACAAAAAGCTAGGACCATTTTTCCTAAAAGAAAGGGAGATTGTGAGTATTTTTTTCTTTCGGAAAGGACCTGATATTGAAAGAAACATACAGCAGTACAAAGCATCACAATAAAAATGAAAAATATAATAAAATTCTTGAGACGCCCTTCGTCTTTAACCTTCAGACCGTGTCGACGGCGCGCCTCCGTTGCCGCTCCTCCCTAACCCAGCCCGACGTTGTTGGTTGTGGATGGAAAGTCATCGAACGAGTTCAGAAGACCACATCTGTACCGGAGACGAAGACATACAAGTAACCGTCGATGAAACTCCTTAACAATCTGTCACGGACCGTGTGGGCTGCTTCACTGGGTTGTATGGGCTGTTGCTAGAAGGGGGCTACCAGCCCAAGACCTAGGGACAGAACAAAGCCATCAAATGTACTTAAAGGGGAGAGGGCGAACATATCAAGGCGTCGAAGAACTGGAACCTGGACGGAGAACCCTGGCAAGGGCGAAGACTACTCTTTCTTTCTCCCTGAACTCTATCTCTATTGTATCCTAAACTCTCCTACTATATTCCAGTCCCTAGAACTATCTCCAAATCCTGTAATCTTTTGTGCAGTCGTAGATCCCTACTGCCAGAAGAAGTCCTCTTGATAGACACAGCAATTGCCAAGATCTAAAAAAAATCAACGGATCTGGCGACGCTAACCCTCACAGGCCCTTTGTTGACTCCGGATTGGACGTCCACGAGGTAGGGAGAGGACGAAGAGATCTTATTTCAACAAGCCATCGTCATCTCACCTCGCCGATGTCACTAGGGAGACAACACCAAGGAAAAACACACCTACAAAATAGCAAAAAGATGAGGAGGGGGCCTGAAAAGGTCTTGGGGCGGCCACGCCTCCATAGAGGGGTAGGATTAGAGGTTTTGGAGACCGTGAGTATTATTAACACTCGAATTACATTTTCTATGCAATTTTCCGGAGAAGGTTGGGAATATAAATTATACTCCCCCGGTCTCAACTATTTTACACACTAAAATACGTATGGATACAAAACAAAGTTGAGAGAACTAATTTGAGACAAAGTGAGTAGTTTCTTAAATATTCAATTCACGTAAAGAAAATCCATGAGGACGAATTCAAATACATATTATCTAGTGAAAATGAATTTTCTCTAGGATTCATCAATTTTTTAATCTAAAGATCTACAAAGAAAACAAAAACAGGATAATATGTGGTAAGCATAGAACATACATGAATAAATATGATATATATCTCTATATATTGGAAAAAATAAACATAATTAAAAAGCTTTATTATTTCACTTGAAAAGAGAGTTACACATAGATAACCACTCCTGTTACAAGGCCAACGGATCAAAAATCTAGAGCGGAAATCATTAGGGGGGCATCACGTGTCATGTATTTGGAATTCTTGCAGAGGTCACGAATTCCAAATGGAAGTTCCATAGTTCAGATAATCAAATTGTTCAGTATAAAACGTTTCTGGAATAGTTATACCTAGTTTTCTTTTTATATTGGAAAAAAAGACCATTCATAAAAGTTGTAGTTGTCCTTTTGAATACTCAACCAAATTTGAGAAAAATAAAGAAAAGATTATAAAAATTCATATAATTTAGAAAATAAATTTTGGAAATTCATATAATGAAAAGCATGTTCTTCATACGAATTTTTTTATATTCTTTTCTAGGTAACTATTTTGCACTGGGAAAGATAATTAGTCAGGCTAGGTTTACTATTAGCCCTCAATAAACATTTTTTCATTCACATATTCTGAAGAGCCCTAGGTAAATATATTACATTTAGGTTTTTTTTGTATTTTTTTAGAATGTTGAGGCGACGACTACATCTTAAAATCAGAATAAGGTCCTCCCCACTCAATTCTCGTTCTGGTGGTGCATCTAGCATCGATGGAGGACACGTGGAGTCGCGTGTCCGGCGTATCTCCTCGGATCCAATCCGTTTTCGTGTTTATTGGTGTGAATTCAGGTTAGTCTCTTCCGATTTATGAATGTCGTCATTGGCGATGGTTGCTGCTAGTGCGCTGGTCCTTTAGGGTCTTAGCATAACGGTTTTTCGTACGTCTACTATAACAAAGCTCTACTATATAACAAGCTTTGCCGGGCTCATGTGATGGAGGGGCGAGGACGGCGGCGCGCCTTCAACTTGTTCTAGTGTTTGTAGTCGATCGTCGCCAAGTGGTTCGTGGACCTATTTATATTTATTACTTTTAGGTTTCTTTATACTGCTGATGGTGATTATTAATAAATTAGTGAAATTTCGTAAAAGAAAAAGAACATTGATCCATGACTGTGTTAAATATGACTCTCGGACGAAGCTCTATGTACTTGTTTTTTTGAAAGGAATCTCTATGTACTTGTTCGTTATGTACTTGAACTAATTCGGGTGATGGATAACTTTTTCATCAAAAACAGAAAAACTGGGGACCCCCATCACCCTTGTGTATGCCGAGTCTTACGCTCACCAAACTGGCCACGTGTCACGATCTAATAGGGAGTACATGTCTTGACTAATTGGCCATCCTCGGCGTTATCTTCGCCGAGTACGGTCCTGACCCTCAGCATCTTGGCTATGAGGTGGTGATCTAGAAACACCCTTTTGCCATGCGAGTACACACGGCGAAAAAGTATGCCGAGTATCTGAGCTGGCGCTCGGCAAAGCATACGCCATGACGCGACCCTCGGCAAATTGGCGGGGACGCTCGACCACCATTGGAGGCAGAGTTCTTGACCCGGTACTTATTTTTGCCAAACATGTATATATCCGACGATACTCGGCAAAAGGTTTGTCGAGTACCCGATGAAAGACACTTGGCAAAAGCCCATATCCGTGTTTGAGTGTAACACTTGTAAACATGTGGGTGATAGTATTTTCTGACTTTTCGCCCGAGTATTTTTTGGTGCACGCTAGCTAGCCAGCAGGATTCCGATTTTATTGGCACGTACATTGGCCAATCAACGCCGGCCGGATCCAAATCTTGGCAGGGAGCAACGGAGGAGAGCTCTCAAGGTACGGTGTCACTGCTGGACGTTGTCTCTTGCACTCTTGTCTCTTAGCTTCTCCCTCGTGTTTTCCGTTGGATGGATGGATGGTCCTTACTCTTACGCAGGGCTTTGGTTAATCACCATGGACCCATTTTACCAATAACACCCCGTAATGGTGGTATTTATGGATAAAAAAATCCAGACCATTCGGAATTTGGACTTAACTTGTGTAATTCTCGAGAAATGGGCGGTAACCACATTGTAACAGGCATTAACCCGATGGTAACCAGATATTTCAAATTTTCTCTATTTAATTCAAATTCTATTTCAAAATTTGTAATTTTTGGTAACCATTAGATAACCTGGGTGACCCAAAATACCGACGCCCTCCAGTAGCCGAAACCTTGCTCTTAGGTCATGCATGCGCGTTTCCGTCCGTGGTCGGTGTGAAGCGAGTGTCACGGGCCTGTTTCGACAAGTTTAGGTTCAACCACAGTCATTTTACATGAATGGAAAAATATAGTGTCATGGCTATTCTGAAATAGATTATAGCTTCCAGCCAAACATTTTTAATTTTGACACCATATGTGTGAAATATTGGTTTGAGATTGAGCAAACCGGAAATAACATCATCACCATGAATATCTCACAATTCAACATTTTTTGTACTCATATATACTACTCCCTCCGATCCATATTACTTGTCGTTGGAATGGATGTATCTAGCACTAAAACATGTCTAAATACATCCATTTTAGTGACAAGTAATATTGATCGGAGGGAGTACTTCAGTACTGTCTTTTATACCGTGGATCTCTGTTCGTCTGCTGCGTCCACACGAGGCCTGGATGGATGGAGATGTCTGCTACTGCGTCACACCATCAGTGGTGTATACATATGTACTGCCTACAAATACATGGCTGTTCAGTGACCAACCTGCAGGCTGCTAGCTACACACAGACGCAAGGCAAGCCGCCATGTCTGCAGTAACTGCCGTCGACAATGCCGGCAAGCTCGACGAGCCTCTGCTGCTCGCAAACGGGAACCGCTGTTCCGACCAGGCGGCGGCGGCAGCCATGGCCAAGGCCAACGGCCTCAAGAAGAAGAAGAAGAAGAAGGGAGGCGCCAACAAGGAGGAGGAGCAGTACTGGGTGGACATCGACCAGCAGCCTGACAACGACGTGCTGCCGGATCTAGAAGACGGCCAGCCATTGCTGCTGCTGTTCCGGAACAAGAAGGTCAAGCGCAGGATCCTCTACCCGTACCGGTGCGTTCATGCAATTTCTCTCCCTCTCTAGTATACTTCGACTGCATCAAAAAGTAAAAAAAACTTCTTTTAACACCCATAATCTATAATCTAGTGTTAAAATATTCATAAAGAATATCTTAACATTATGTGTATTTGGTATTTTTGAAAGTTGATATGTTTTCTTTATTATTGATCAGACTTGACAAAGTTTGACTTTCACTATTTTTAGAACGGGAACTAAATAAAAACTAAAGGGAGTATAGTAGTAGTATTATTTTCCTTCGTCCAGTCCAGCTAGCAAAGCAAATCAACCAAGACAAAAAAAAGAAAAACTAACGAAATAATTGAGAAAAAGTATTACCGGATTGTGGAGGATAAATAGGTGACAGTTTCGCCTAATTATGTATTATGAAAGACCAGACTGGCCCTTTTAGCCATATATATATATGTACACCTTTTTCGGCTGAGTAGGATTTGACAATGGGCAAACAAATTGAGTGTAGTAAAGAAAAGTGTAATGGCTCAATCTACTGATGAAAAGCTTTAAAGCAGCTACTGGTGGCTCACGAATGAATAGTTACAGGCGAGTAGCTACTTACTGATTAACCATATAGTCTCTCGCCAGGTCAAATAATGGCTGCTTGCTAGAAACAATAATCGGCCGGTGTTGATGGTATACACGTGGTGCTAATTTTGACCTTGTCGGAAGATGGAGTACAACCAACTCTACTACTACTACTACTACTACTCTGGCAAATAACTTGGCACCCCAAAAATTATTACTCCACAAACAAGGGACCCGGACGTTTGGAGCTCGGGGCGACGGGGAGTTTTTTTTTTGAGCAATTCAAAAACTGTATTTTGAAATTTAAAAAAAAAATCGATAAAAAATTCTAGATGTAGAAATAATGTAATCTACCAACTTAAAAAAAACTCAACTCGAAATACTCCGTATTTTGGGCTTCACAAAAATAAAAATATCTGACATCTAAAGTAGTGAACAGTTCAAAACTTCAAACCACCAAATTTTGTCATTTTTGTTAAGCCAGAATATATGGTATTCCGTGTTGAGACTCTGTGTGTTAGTATGATATATCATTATATACTTCTAGATTTTTTTTCAGAATTTTTTAAACTTTGAAATCAAAAATCTAAATTTTGAAAAATAAAGGGCTCCATGTAGTAGCCCGAGCTCTAAAGCTATTTTCTGACAAAGAAGAGGCTACATAGATATGTGCAGTTGCTAATTTTGACACCTTGTGAAAAATAGAGGATAAACAAGAGATAAATACATGAAGATAGAAATGGTTCTTAATAGTAAGGGCCGCCTTGCTAGTTTCCCCTGAAGAAAGGAAGAAGGGCACAACTGCATATATATTTGCATTTTTCTAAACAATCAACGCGGGGGTGGGGGAGGGTTGAGAGGATCCCCACCTGAATATATTGCTTCAAAGATCAGCAGAAGGTTTCACAAGCGTTGTGAACACAGGTAGTTATGCCACAAGTTGGCATGTCCTTTCTGAACCAAATCCTTAGAACGTTTAGACCAAAGAGTCATGTCATCTACAACCTTAGATATAGTAATTGCATAAGAGGTTTGATCCTGAAGGCCATACTGTTTGTCGCGTCCCAAATTTTCCATAATATCATTAGGGCGCCAGATGGCCAGATGGAGGAGTGAATCCCCAGAGGAACATGTGTAGTCCACAAGTCGGAGAAGGTCCCAAAGGATGGCTGAATGTTGATATTATTCCAAATCTCCTGCACGTAAGTACAGATGGGAAAAAGGTGGTCTCTTGTCTCCACAGGGTGGCCACCCCTCATGCAGATAGGTTAGTCAACGATAGTCTTCTTGTGCAAATTTTCTCTCGTGTTTAATCTATCGGGGAGACAAGCTAGCCAAAAAAAATTGACTTTCTAAGGGACGAAGGATTTCCAGACATGCTCTAGATGCTGGTTCTGAAGTTGAGTCAAGAAAGTGGCATACACACTTTTAGTAGAGAAGAGGAGCCCCATCTCACTTGAAAGCTCAACATCCTACAACTAGACATGAAGAGATGAGATCTCGCTAGCAGCGACTGAGGTAAGCCTGTTACAAAGGTCAGATTCGAATTCAACCTGCAGAACCAAAGAAATTAGAATATCTTGTTTAAGGTGGTGTTATAAGATGGGAGGGAATGCATTAGCTAATGGCTCAGGAAGGAGCCATCTATCAAGCCAAAATAAGGTACTTTGACCGTTTCCTATCTTACACTGAGAAATTAGGTGCTGAGGTGTTACTTGATGACTTTTGCTAAGTAAGTGGTGTTGGACGGATGGTGTATGGGGGTAGGGTGAGTGGTATAGAAGCCCGTCTCGCCAAGGGATCGAGGTTTGATGCATGCATGATTTTATAAGAAAGAATTTTTAAATTTTTAAGTTTTTAACACCTAAACCGCCTGCAATTTTAGGAGTAAAGTTTTGCATTTCCATAAATATATTTAGAATTTTAAGTCTAACTTTTTAATAATGCATTAACAGGATGTTGATCTTCGCTCGCCTGATTGCAGTCATTCTTTTCTTCATATGGCGCCTAAAGAACAATAACTCTGATATCATTTGGCTCTGGGCAATGTCCGTTGCTGGAGATGTTTGGTTTGGTTTCTCTTGGCTCCTCAACCAACTACCCAAAGTCAACCCCGTCAAAAGCATCCCTGACCTTGATGCTCTCAAGCAAAAGTGTGACATGGGTGACGGGATCTCAAGCCTCCCAGGAATAGATGTATTTGTCACCACAGCCAACCCCGTCGATGAGCCAATATTATACACCATGAACTGCATTCTCTCCATCCTCGCCGTCGACTACCCTGTTGACAAGAATACTTGCTACCTTTCTGATGATGCCGGCGCGCTCGTCACCTACGAGGCACTGGTTGAAACAGCAAAATTTGCCGCTTTGTGGGTTCCCTTCTGCAGGAAGTATTGTGTTGAACCAAGGGCACCCGAGAGCTATTTTGAGGTTAAAGCAACACCATATGCAGGCAGTTCGGTAGAGGATTTCATTACTGACCACAAATATGTGCATAGGAAGTATGAAGAGCTCAAGATGACCATAGAAATGCTACCGGAAACTATTGGTGAGCGTTCTAATGCATATAACAATATGCATATGAATGCCACTCTGATGGAGGATGGAACACAATGGCCTGGTACATGGATTGATCCGACAGAAAACCATAAAAAAGGGCATCATGCATCCATCGTTCAGGTACAAATTCCCATAATAAATAGTATTTGATTTTTATGCATAGATTACTTATCTGGTGTTTGCACAAATAATGTATGTTTTCACTGAATAAAAATTTCAAAATAAATTAGTTACTCATAAGAACTTTGTTAGTTGTCAGATTGTGGTGAACAAGCCGAGCCATACACCTCATCTTGGACTACCGGTTGGGGCCAATGACACTCTTGACTTCAGTACCATAGATGTACGTCTACCCATGCTCGTATATGTTTCCCGTGAGAAGCATCCAAGCTATGACCACCAGAAGAAAGCTGGAGCCATGAACACGCAGTTGCGCGTCTCGGCTTTGCTATCAAACGCACCCTTCATCATCAACTTTGATTGTGATCACTACATCAACAACTCACAGTCATTCCGTGCTGCGGTATGCTTCATGCTTGATCCGCGAGAAGGAGAAAACACAGCCTTTGTGCAGTTTCCACAGAGGTTTGACAATGTCGACCCGACAGACAGGTACTGCAATCACAACCGTGTCTTCTTTGATGGTACTATGCTTGCTCTCAATGGCCTCCAAGGCCCCTCTTACCTTGGCACTGGTTGCATGTTTCGTCGCATTGCACTTTATGGTATTGACTCACCTTGGCGGAGAGGCCCGGATGGTGGAACAATAAGGGCCCTTTGGCAACTCAAAGTCTCTCTTGCACTCTATGGTGAGCCCTGGTCAAGAGAAGGAAATGCCTATCAAATTAAATGAGATAGGAATTTTTGAGTTGACAGATGTTATGTCATGTGCATATGAAGTTTGTACTGGGTGGGGCAAGGATGTCGGGTGGATATATAACATCGCAACTGAGGATATTGCAACGGGATTTCGTGCACATCGACAAGGCTGGTGCTCCAAGTTCTGCACCATAAAACCTGATGCGTTTCGGGGTACTGCACCAATCAATCTTATAGAGCGTCTCCTCCAGATTATGCGATGGTCTGGCGGATCCCTGGAGCTCTTCTTCTCGCACAACAATCCCCTTCTTGCCCGCGGTTGGCTACACCCCATGCAGCGGGTGGCATACCTTAACATGACAATATACCCAATAACATCACTTTTTATTGTGGTATATGGGCTATGCCCACTGATGTGGCTTTTACCTGGAGAGTTCTACATCCAGAGACCTTTTACTAGGTATGTCTTGTATGTCATCATGATAATCTTGATGGTTCACATTATTGGTGTGTTTGAGATAAAGTGGGCGGGGATCACATGGATGGACTGGTGGCGCAATGAGCAGTTCTTTATGATTGGAGCAACAAGTGCATACCCAAATGCTGTGTTGTACATGCTAGTGAAGCTCGTTACCGGAAAAGGGATACAATTTAGGATCACCTCAAAGCAAACATCAGCGGACACTAATGACAAGTTTGCCGATCTTTATGTTTTTCGATGGGTTCCAATATTGATCCCGACAACCTTGATTTTCGTTGTCAATGTTGGGGCTATTGGTGTGGCCCTAGGAAAGGTGATTATACTCAATGGAGCTTGGACAACAGTGCAGATGAGGCATGCAATCCTAGGACTTGTATTCAACATTTGGGTAATGGCACTCCTTTACCCCTTCGCACTGGCCATGTTGGGAAAACGAGGGAAGAGGCCCATTATCCTCTTCATTGTATTGCCACTTGCCTTCGTCGTTGTTGGGGTGTCATATGGTGCTATTCATTATTTTCTTCTTTATTTCACCTTATGTATATTTTGACTGTAACCTTCTGGTATACTATCACATTTTCATCATTTCACCGGTGGGACTTCTCTAAGGGAAGTACCGTTAGTTTACTTAACTACTTGTATTACCCTCCTCATCTAAGTTCCCTATTTTTATATAATTAGTTAAGTGGAAGAAATAAGAACGCACGGGGTTTGCGTTGTGTCCTGTGGAAGAGTGTGTTTTTAAATTACACGGTACTTAAATTTTGTGTACTTCCTCTATGTCTATCTCGATTGTGCAGGTGTATTTCAATTTTCAATGTACATTTTGAGCACAAATTTGGCTTCAAAAAGCATGGGTTAGGTTACATGCTACAGAAAACATGTTGTTTCCAATGGTTACACAATTTATGACCCACTAGATGATTCCGCTGCGCGTCGTTGCGTGATAATAGCTTTGGTACAAAAATGTGCACCCACCAAGAAAAACTGAAGACAGATAAGGAGCAAATGGACAACTATTTCTTGTTGCAGTCGAGGAAAATCTATGCTCCGTAAGAGTATGAAACATGAAAATCAAATATTTGCCACATCTAACAAACCGTGAAACAATATACTGAGGAGTGCGCTTCCGAGTGCTCGCGGTTGCATTTTTCCTAATCGATCGTGAGCTGTAATTGATTCAACATTGGTTCTGTATCCATGAAAAACATGCATACCGATGGCTTGCCAGCATTTCAGGAAGCAAATGAAAAGCTCATACGCATGATTTGCACCATCAAGCTCCTGTTGCAGAACACGGACAAAGGAAACAAATCTGGCAGTATTGATGTGCATGCCCAGGCTTGCTCTAGCACTACTATGAAAAAGCTTACTAGTGGCGCATCTATTTTTCTTATTCGTGATGCATCACCCATGCGCCACGAGCAAGGCGCCACGAGTAATTCTTACTCGTGGCGCATTAGGTGGCACAACATGAGTAATGTCCTTACTTGTGGCGAACCATACAGTGCGCCAGAGATAGAGGTAATTGATGTTCCACGGGTAAGATTTTTGGAGAATAAAAAATTACATTTACAGAAAACACCCTTATTTTGAAAAACAAAATCAATCGAGTTCCCTGTCACCGTCGTCGTCTCGTCAGAGCTTGGGCGTGGAGGCCGTGGCTGCGGGCACATCCTACCACCACATGGAGGTGCGGGAGGCCATGGCTGTGGTGATCCCTATCCGTGGCCGCGGGGGTGGGTGAGGAGCTCGAGGTCAGGGCGCTTGGAGCCAAGGACGACAAGATCAGGGCGAGAACGAAGAGATCGGGCTCAGCGCAAGGATGATGAGGTGGAGCATGGGTTGGAGTGGGACAAGGCTCGGCGTCGGATGTCAGGGAAGATCTCTAGGCGAGGGTCGGGGGAGAGCGGGAGGACTGCATGGTGGTTGGCGGACGGAGAGAGGATAAGCAGAAGGGGAGGAGAATGAGAGGAGAAAAAAAAGACGGGGATGATAAGGAGAGGAGAAGGGGAGGAAAAGAAAAAGAGGTGATGGTAGGTGGGAGAAGGAGAGGTGGAAGGTAAGATGGCCTATTTGAATTCGAATCCCACTCTCCCTTAGTCGTGGCACACCCCATATTGGTGCGCCACGAGTAACCTGTGACCCGTGTATAGTAGGGGTGTCCCCTGTGACGTACCACTGTGCCCTGCGTCACAAATAAGGGGGACACCCCTGTAGATCCGTACTTCAACTACTCATGGCACATCTCATATATAATGCGTCACTAGTAAGTGAATAATCGCTGCACATCAATATATGGTGCGCCATAAGTATATACTTGGCGTACTCGCATATTGATGTGCCATGAGTAATACACCTATCTATAGTCTTTTTTCTAGTAGTAGCGTCGGAGGTAAAACAAAGAGTTCCGTGGCGAGTGGTACTGCCATTATCAGATTCTCATGCGTTGGTGAGCTATATGGCCACAATAATCTTGGTCTTTGCAAGTT
The DNA here is from genome assembly GCA_910589765.1 of Avena atlantica. Classification (NCBI taxonomy): domain Eukaryota; kingdom Viridiplantae; phylum Streptophyta; class Magnoliopsida; order Poales; family Poaceae; genus Avena; species Avena atlantica. Next base: position 4,764,410 of record OU342739.1, read on the forward strand.
CATCCTGCCCTGACCCTCACAAACTCATCCATCATGTCTCCGAGATGTTGCGTGCGCTCTTTCTCCCAATCGTGAATAATTTTCCACAGGTTAAGTGGAGAGAGTTTTTTTCAGGCCTTATTAGTGGAAGGGAGATTGGATTGTTGGTTGGGCTATTTTTCCCCATCTGGATATAAACGAATAGGAAATTTCGGTGGGCTGGAAAAATTCTGTCCATCCTGAAAAATCAGGATTGGACCACAATCCAGCTTAATACATGTCTTCCATGGACTAAACGAACAGGGCCTCAGTGATCGAATCAAAGCTTCTCTTTGTCGATCGCACCCTGTCACCCATAACAACAGTCAGCAGGTCAAACACGGGTGTGTTGGATGCAAGTAATATACTATTTGCTACGCTCGAAAAATCTGAGAAAATGTACCTCTAAGGTGATGATGGTTAGAATCTGAGCTATGCCTACTGCCCATAAGTTAAAAAAGTTGGACGGGGTGGTGCCAATTCTTTGGCTCTCAGCTCCAAGAAATTTGTGAAATCTTTCCTGAACCGTTATGTGTCAGACTTGTGTACCATGGGTTGCTTTTTCATGCCTAGCATACTCATCAATATCATATACGCCGGTATGTGATTCATTATTACAACATCAGGAGACTGTAATGACACGTTTTACGGGTCATGCAAATCCCCATGAAACCCTAAAATTATGGGAAGTAGCTCATGAAAACATCTATAAAACGCGAAAATGACTAGTTTTTGGTCATGTATGTTAAACATGTATCGGGTCTTATGGCCCCTAAAAATCGTCCTGAAACACCAAAATTTTGGGCAATAGCTCATTAAAGCGGGCATAAAACGTGAAAACGACGCGTTTGTGCTCATACCTTTCAAACGTGTATCGGGTGTTACGAGTCGTGTAAATCGCCCTTGTACCCCAAAACTATGGGAAATAGCTCATAAAAACGGCCATAAAACGTGAAAACGACGAGTTTTTGGTCACAACTCTCAAACATGTATCGTGTTTTACGGGCCATGCAAATCACATGGAACCCTAAAACTGTGGGAAATAGCTCATGAAAACATCCATAAAACGCGAAAACACTGAGTTTTTTATCATAACTCTCAAACATGTATCATGTTTTATGGGCCATTCGAATCCCCACAGAACCCAAAACTATGGGAAATAGCTCATGAAAAACGTCCATAAAACGCGAAAGCGTCGAGTTTTTGATCATAATTCTCAAACATGTATCGTGTTCTACGGGCCATCAAATACCCATGGAACCCCAAAACCGTGGGCAATAGCTCATGAAAACACGAAAACGACGAGTTTTTGGTCATGTATCTCAAACTTGTTTCGGGTCTTATGGGCCCTGAAAATCGCCCTGAAAAACCAAAACTCATGAAAACGACGAGTTTTGCTCATAACTCTCAAATGTGTATTGATTGCTACGAGTCGTGTAAATCGCCCTAGAACCTCGAAACTATGGGCAATAGCTCATGAAAGCAACCATAAAACACGAAAACGACAAGTTTTTGGTCAGTTCTTTCAAACATATATCAGTTCTTATGGGTCGTGTAAATCTCTCTGAAACCCCAAAACTGTGGGCAATAGCTCATAAAAACGGCCATAAAACCTGAAAACGCCAAGTTTTTGGTCATAACTTTCAAACATGTATCGTGTCTTATGGGTCATGTAAATCTCCCTAAAACCCCAAAACTATGTGCAATAGCTCATGAAGTTGGCCATAAAATACGAAAACGCCAAGTTTTTGGTCATAACTCTCAAACATGTATCGTGTTTTATGCGCCATGCAAATCCCCATGGAACCACAAAAGTATGACAATAGCTTAAGAAAATGTCCATAAACGAAAATGACGAGTTTTTGCGCATGTATCTAAAAAATGTATATGGTCTTATGGGCCCCGAAAATCTCCTTGCAACACCAAAACTGTGGGCAATAGCTTATGAAAACGACCATAAAACGTGAAAATAATGATTTACTGCTCATAACTCTCAATCGTTTATAGGGTGTTACGAGTCGTGTGATTCACCCTCGTACCCCAAAACTATGGGCAATAGCTCATGCAAACGTCCATAAAACTTGAAAACGAAGAGTTTTTGGTCATAATTCTCCAACAAGTATCGTGTTTTAGGGCCATCAAATCCCCATGGAACCCCAACATTGTGGGCAATAGCTCATGAAAACATCCATAAAATGCGAAAACAACGAGTTTTTGGTCATGTATCTCAAATATGTATCGGGTCTTATGGGCATCGCCGTGGAACACCAAAATTATGGGCAATAGCTCATGAAAATGGCCATAAAACGTGAAAACGATGCGTTTTTCTCAGAAATCTCAAACATGTATCACGTGTTACAAGCAGTGTGGTTACAAGTCATGTAAATCGCCCTCGTATCCCAAAACTTTGGGCAATAGCTCATGAAAACGGCCATAAAACGAGAAAACGATGAGTTTTTGGTCACAACTCTCAAACATGTATCGTGTGTTACGGGCCATGCAAATCCCCATGGAACCCCAAAACCGTGGTAAATAGCTCATGCAAACGTCCATAAAACACGAAAACACTGAGTTTTTGGTCATAACTCTCAAACATGTATCGTGTTTTATGGGCCATGCGAATCCCCATGGAACCCCAAAACTATGGGAAATAGCTCATGAAAACGTCCATAAAACATGAAAACGCCCAGTTTTTGAGCATAATTCTCAAACATGTATCGTTTTACGGGCCATCAAATCCCCATGGAACACCAAAACTGTGGGCAATAGCTCATGAAAACGTCCATAAAACGCGAAAACGACGAGTTTTTGCTCATGTATCTTAAATTTGTTCCAGGTTTTATGGGCCTTAAAATCGCCCTAGAACACCAAAACTATGGGTAATAACTCATGAAAACGGCGAGTTTTGCTCATAACTCTCAAACGTGTATCGGTTATTACGAGTCATGTAAATCGCCCTAGAACCCCAAAACTATGGACAATAGCTCATGAAAGCAGCCATAAAACACGAAAAGGACAAGTTTTTGGTTAGTTCTCTCAAACCTGTATTGGTTCTTATGGGTCGTGTAAATCTCTCTGGAACCCCAACACTGTGGGCAATAGCTCATGAAAACGGCCATAAAATCCGAAAACTCCAAGTTTTTGGTAACAAATTTCAAACATGTATCGGGTCTTATGGGTCATGTAGATCTCCCTAGAACCCCAAAACTATGTGCAATAGCTCATGAAAACGGCCATAAAAGACGAAAACGCCATATTTTTTTGTCATAACTCTCAAACATGTATCGTGTTTTACGTGCCATGCAAATCCCCATGGAACCCTAAAACTGTGGCCAATAGCTCATGAAAACATCCATCAAACGCGAAAACGACGAGTTTTTGCTCATGTGTCTCAGACATGTATCTGGTCTTATGGGCCCTGAAAATCGCCCTGGAACACCAAAACTGTGGGCAATAGCTCATGAAAACGGCCATAAAACGAGAAAACACCGAGTTTTTGGTCATAGTTCTTAAACATGTATCGTGTTTTACGGGCCATTAAATACCCATGGAACCCCAAATCTGTGGGCAATAGCTCATGAAAACGTCCATAAAATGTGAAAACGGTGAGTTTTTGGTCATGTATCTCAAACTTATTTAAGATCTTAAGGGCCCCGAAAATCGCCCTAGAACACCAAAACTGTGGGCAATAGCTCATGAAAATGGCCATAAAATGTGAAAACGATGAGTTTTGCTCATAACTCTTAAACGTAAATGGGTTGTTACAGTCGTGTAAATCGCCTTAGAACCCCAAAACTATGGGCAATAGGTCATGAAAGCAACCATAAAACACGAAACAAACAAGTTTTTTGTCAGTTCTCTAAAACATGTATCAGTTCTTATGGGTTGTGTAAATCTCTCTACAACCCCAACATTGTGGGCAATAGCTCATGAAAACAGCCATAAAACCCGAAAACGCCGAGTTTTTGGCCATAACTTTCAAACATGTATCAGGTCTTATGGGTCGTGTAAATCTCCCTAGAACCCCAAAACTTTGTGCAATAGCTCATGAAAAAGGCCATAAACGCGAAAAATCCAAGTCTTTGGTCATAACTCTCAAACATGTATCGTGTTTTAAGCGCCATGCAAATCCCCATGGAATCCCAAAACTGTGGCCAATAGCTCATGAAAATGTCCATAAAACGCGAAAACGACGAGTTTTTGCTCATGTATCTCAAACATGTATCTGGTCTTATGGGCCCTGAAAATCGCCCTAGAACACCAAAACTGTGGGCAATAGCTCATAAAAACGGCAATAAAACATGAAAATGACGATTTATAGCTCATAAATCTCAACCGTTTATAGGGTGTTATGAGTCGTGTAATTCGCCCTGGTACCGCAAAACTATGGGCAACAACTCATGAAAATGGCCATAAAACGCGAAAACGCCGAGTTTTTGGTCATAATCCTCAAACATGTATTGTGTTCTACGGGCCATGCAAATCCCCTTGGAATCCCAAACTTGTGGGAAATAGCTCATGAAAACATCCATAAAACGTGAAAACGACGAGTTTTTGGTCATGTATCTCAAACATGTATCAGGGTTATGGGCCCTGAAAATCGCCCCGGAACACCAAGATTATGGGCAATAGCTCATGAAAACGCCCATAAAACGTGAAAACGATGCATTTTTTCTTAGAACTCTCAAACATGTATGTGGTGTTACAAGTCGTGTAAATCGCCCTCGTACCCCAAAACTATGGGAAATAGCTCATGAAAACGGCCATAAACAAGAAAACGACGAGTTTTTGGTCACAACTCTCAAACATGTATCGTGTTTTACGGGCCATGCAAATCCCCATGGAACCCCAAAACTGTGGGAAATAGCTCATGAAAACATCCATAAAACGCGAAAACACTGAGGTTTTGGTCAAAACTCTGAAACACGTAACATGTTTTATGGGCCATTCGAATCCCCATGGAACCCCAAAACGATGGGAAATAGCTCATGAAAACGTCCATAAAACGTGAAAATGACGAGTTTTTGGTCATGTATCTCAAAATTGTTTCGGGTCTTATGGGCCTTGGAAATCGCCCATAAAACGTGAAAATGCTGAGTTTTTTGTCATAATTTTAGGGTTCGTAGCATAGAAAACAAAAAATTCCAACGATGGGAATAACTATGTACCAAGATCTATCTACTAGATACAAGAAACGGGTGGTTATACATCCATAGAATACATACCCTCGAAGACCGAATAGTGTTAACGAGGTTGTACTTGTGGATAATGTAGTCGAATGCTTGCGGATCTCAAGATCGAGAAGAAGTCCATACGGTCCAGCACCATCCAGTCCAGCACCGCAAAGCAGTGGTGCATCCGTGATCGCACACATGTTCGGGTACCCCGATAACCTCCGCGCCCTCGCTCCAGAAAAGCAGCGGAAGAAACAAATCTTCCAAAAAAGCCACCGGGAACATGTATCTCGCTGATCCGAGACCATGGGGAAATTCTAAAGGGGGGAGAGAGATCCTTCGCGAGGAGGTGTACTTTGAGAGGAGGAGAGGGAGGCCTTTTATAGGGAGAGGGGGGGGGGGCACCCAAGGGGCTGTGCGCCAAGCCATGGTGGGATGCCCCCACCTCTTGCACATTCATGTGGGTGGAGCTCCCACTCAAAATGAAAAGCCTCCACTCCCATAAAAGAGCCTCCACTCAAAAATCCACTCACATGCATTAAATTTTCACCAAATTTAATGCAAGCTCTCATTTAAATAAAACTCTTTTATTTATTTATTCAGAATTTTGTTAATTACTTTAATTAACAAACATTCACATAAAACCCCTTGCTAGTATTCAATTTCACATGCAGAATCAGTTTCAGCAATTTCAACCGAAACAGTTTCGGTGTCTAGTGAAATAGATTTCTGCGCTTTCCTTTTTCTTTCTCTGGCATATTATTTGCTCCAAATGGTGTCGGTATCCCTTAAGTGTGTCACCCTATGGTTCGAGAATAATGTAGACATGATCGAGACCCCTCTCCGATCAATAATCGGCAGCGGGACCTAGAGATCCGTACTGACTCCCACATATTCAACGATGACTTCTCTGATCGTGTGAACCTTATACGCATGTAACTCAATCCTTTGTGTCGCGATATATTACATGTCCGAGATTCGATCATCGGTATCTCCATACCTAGTTTGATCTCGTTACCGACATGTACTCTTTTCTTGTTCCCGTGATATAACATTCTAGTGATCAAATCACTTGCATGCAAGCTAACTAATGTGATATCACCGAGAGGGCCCAGAGATATCTCTCCGTCATCGGTATGGAAAAATTCCACTCTTGATCCATGAGCCTCAACATAACACCTTTGTAGCACTGAACCCATCTTTATAGTCACCCTATTACGGTGTGGCGTTTGATGTTATCAAGATACTCTTCCGGTGTTAGTGATTGACATGATCTCATGGTCTAAGGACTAAGATTAATTCGTATGATGTTATAGCAATATAAACACAATGACCTTGATCGTAATGCTATACTTTGTATGAATGTTCATCACATCATTCCAACAATGTTGTGACCTCGTTATTAACCACATCCAATGTCCATGATCAGGAAACCTTTGATCATCTTGTTAATCAACGAGCTAGTTTATGAGAGAGGCATATAACTAGGAACTTTCTATTTGTTTATTAAACACACATGTATTAACGTTTCTGTATTAATACAATTATAGCATGCAAAATAAACATTTATCATAAATAAGGATTACGATAATAACCACTTTATTATTGCCTCTCGGGCATATTCCCTTCAATAATTCTCAAACATGTATCATGTTTAGCGGGCCATCAAATCCCCATGGAAACCCCAAAACTATAGGCAATAGCTCATGAAAACGTCCATAAAACGCGAAAATTACGAGTTTTTGGTTATGTATCTCAAACATTTTTCGGGTCTTATGGGCCCTGGAAATCACCCTGAAACACCAAAACTGTGGGCAATATCTCATGAAAACGACCATAAAACGTGAAAACGACGAGTTTTGCTCATATCTCTCAAACGTGTATCGGTTGTTACGAGTTGTGTAAATCATCCTAGAACCCCAGAACTATGGGCAATAGCTCATTAAAGCAGCCATAAAACAGGAAACCAAAAAGTTTTTGGTCAGTTCTCTCAAACCTATATCGGTTCTTATGGGTCGTGTAAATCTCTCTGGAACCCCAACACTGTGGGCAATAGCTCATGAAAACGTTCATAAAACCCAAAAATGTCTAGTTTTTGGTAATAACTTTCAAACATGTATCAGGTCTTAGGGGTCGTGTAAATCTTCCTAGAACCCTAAAACTGTGTGCAATAACTCATGAAAACGGCCATAAAACGTGAAAATGCCATAATTTTGGTCATAACTCTCAAACATGTATTTTACGCGCCATGCAAATCCCCATGGAACCCTAAAACTGTGGCCAATAGCTGATGAAAACATCCATAAAACGCGAAAACAATGAGTTTTTACTCATGTATCTCAAACATGTATCTGGTCTTATGGGCCCTGAAAATCGCCGTAGAACACCAAAACTGTGGGCAATAGATCATGAAAACAGCCATAAAACAAAAAAACGCCAAGCTTTTGGTCATAATTCTCAAACATGTATCGTGTTTTACGGGCCATCAAATCCCCATGGAACTCAAATACTGTGGGAAATAACTCATGAAAACATTCATAAAACGCGAAAACGACGAGTTTTTGGCCATGTATCTCAAACTTGTTTCGGGTCTTATGGACCCTGAAAATCGCCTGGAACACAAAAACTGTGGGCAATAGCTCATGAAAATGGCCATAAAACGTGAAAACGCCGAGTTTTGCTCATAACTTTCAAACGTGTATGGGTTGTTAAGAGTAGTGTAAATCGCCCTAGAACCCCAAAACTATGGGCAATAGCTCATGAAAGCAACCATAAAAAATGAAAACGACAAGTTTTTTGTCAGTTCTCTCAAACATATATCGGTTCTTATGGGTCGTATAAATATCTCTGGAACCCCAACACTGTGGGCAATAGCTCATGAAAACGTCCATAAAACCCGAAAACACCGAGTTTTTGGCCATAACTTTCAAACATGTATCGGGTCTTATGGGTCGTGTAAATCTCCCTAGAACCCCAAAACTGCGTGCAATATCTCATGAAAAAGGCCATAAAACGCGAAAACGCCAAGTTTTTTTATCATAACTCTCAAACATGTATCCCATTTTACGCGCTATCCAAATCCCCATAGAACCCCCAATAGGGCAATAGCTCATGAAAACGTCCATAAAACGCAAAAACGATGAGTTTTTGGTCATGTATCTCATACTTGTTTTGCGTCTTATGGGCCTTGAAAATCGCCGTGGAACACAAAAACTATGAGAAATAGATCATGAAAACGAGCATAAAACGTGAAAACGATGAGTTTTTCTCATAACTCTCAAACGTGTATCAGTTGTTACAAGTCGTGTAAATCGACCTAGAACCCCAAAACTATGGGCAATAGCTCATGAAAGCAGCCATAAAACACGAAAACGACAAGTTTTTGGTTAGTTCTCTCAAACATGTATCGATTCTTATGGGTCTTGTAAATCTCTCTAGAACCCCAACACTGTGGGGAATAGCTCATGAAAACGGCCATAATACCCGAAAACGCCAAGTTTTTGGTCATAAATTTCAAACATGTATCGGGTCTTATGGGTCGTGTAAATCTCCCTAGAACCTCAAAACTGTGTGCAATAGCTCATGAAAACGGACATAAAACGCGAAAACGCCAAGTTTTTTTTGTCATAACTCTCAAACATGTATCGTGTTTTACGCGCCATGCAAATCCCCATGGAACCCCAAAATAGTGGGCAATAGCTCATGATAACATCCATAAAACATGAAAACGACGAGTAATTACTCATGTATGTCAAACATGTATCTGGTCTTATGAACCCAAAAAATCGCCCTGGAACACCAAAACTGTGTGCAACAGCTTATGAAAACGACCATAAAACGCGAAAACGACGAGTTTTTGCTCATGTATCTCAGACATGTATCTGGTGTTATAGGCCCTAAAAATCGCCCTAGAACACTAAAACCATGGGAAATAGCTCATGAAAATGGCCATAAATGGGCAAATCCTCATGGAACCCCAAAATTGTGGCAAATAGGTCATGAAAACATCCATAAAACTCGAAAACGACGAGTTTTTGGTCATGTATCTAAAACTTGTATCGGGTCTTATGGGCCCTGAAAATCGCCCTGGAACATCAAAATTGTGGCCAATAGCTCATGAAAACGGCCATAAAACGCGAAAATTACACGTTTTTGCTCATAAATCTCAAACGTGTATCACGGGTTATGAGTCGTGTAAATCGCCCTAGTACCGCAAAACTATGGGCAATAGCTCATGAAGACGGCCATAAAACGCCAAAACAACAAGTTTTTGGTGACAACTCTCAAATATGTATCGTGTTTTACGGGCAATGCAAATCCCCATGGAACCCCAAAACTTTGGGAAATAGCTCATGAAAATGTCCATAAAACGTGAAAACACCAAGTTTTTGGTCATAACTCTCAAACGTGCATCGTGTTTCATGCGCCATGCGAATCCCCATGGAACCCCAAAAATATGGGAAATAGCTCATGAAAACGTCCATAAAACGTGAAAACGCCGAGTTTTTGGTCATAATTCTCAAACATGTATCGTGTTTTACGGGCCATCAAATCCCCATGGAACCCCAAAACTGTGGGCAATAGCTCATTAAAACATCGTCAGGTATCTCAAACTTGTTCCGGCTCTTATGGGCCTTGAAAATCGCCCTGGAACACCAAAACAATGGGCAATAGCTCATGAAAATAGCCATAAAACGTGAAAACGAAGAGTTTTGCTCATTACTCTCAAACGTGTACTGGTTGTTGCGAGTCGTGTAAATCGCCCTAGAACCCCAAAACTATGGGCAATAGCTCATGAAAGCAGCCATAAAACACGAAAACGACAAGTTTTTGGTCAGTTCTCTCAAACATGTATCCGGTCTTATGGGACCTAAAAATCGCCGTGGAACACCAAAATTGTGGGCAATAGCTCATGAAAACGGCCATAACACGCGAAAAATGATGCATTTTTGCTCATTCCTCTCAAACGTGTATCGAGTGTTACCAGTCATGTAAATCAACGACGTACCCCAAAACTATGAGCAATAGCTCATGAAAACGGCCATAAAACGCGAAAACGATGAGTTTTGGTAACAACTCTCAAACATATATCGTGTTTTACAGGCCATGCAAATCCCCACGGAACCGCAAAACTGTGGGAAATAGCTCATGAAAACGTCCATAAAACGCGAAAATACAGAGTTTTTGGTCATACTCTGAAAAATGTGTATCGGTTGTTACGAGTCATGTATATCTCCCTAGAACCCCCAAACCATGGGCAATAGCTCATGAAAGCAGCCATAAAACGCAAAAACGACAAGTTTTTGGTTCGTTCTCTCAAACATGTATCGGTTCTTATGGGTCGTGTAAATCTTTCTGAAACCCCAAAACTATGGGCAATAGCTCATGAAAACATCCATAAAACGCTAAAACGACGAGTTTTTGCTCATGTATCTCAAACATGTATCTGGTCTTATGGGCCCTGAAAATTGCCCTGGAACACCAAAACTGTGTGCAATAGCTCATGAAAACGACCATAAAACACGAAAGCGAAGAGATTTTGGTCATAACTCTCAAACATGTATCGTGTTTTATGCGCCATGCAAATTCGCATGGAACTCGAAAACTGTGGCCAATACCTTATGAAAATGTCCATAAAACGCGAAAACGAAGAGTTTTTGCTCATGTATCTCAAACACGTATTTGGTCTTATGGGCCCTGAAAATCAGCCTGGAGCACTAAAACTATGGGCAATAGCTCATGAAAATGCCCATAAAACGTGAAAATGATGATATATTGCTCATAACTCTCAATCGTTTATAGGTTGTTACGAGTCGTGTAATTCGCCCTTGTACTCCAAAACTATGGGCAATAGCTCATCAAAACGGCCATAAAACAAGGAAACAACGAGTTTTTGGTCATAACTCTCAAACATGTATCGTGTTTTATGGGCCATGCAAATCCCCATGGAACCCCAAAATTGTGGTAAATAGCTCATGAAAACATCCATAAAACTCGAAAACGATGAGTTTTTGGTCATGTATCTAAAACATGTATCGGGTCTTATGGGCCCTGAAAATCGCCCTCGAACATCAAAACTGTGGCCAATAGTTCATGAAAACGGCCATAAAACATGAAAATTACGCGTTTTGCTCATAACTCTCAAACGTGTATCGGGTGTTACGAGTCGTGTAAATCGCCCTCGGACCCCAAAATTGTGGTAAATAGCTCATGAAGACGACCATAAAACGCCAAAACGACGAGTTTTTGGTCACAACTCTCAAACATGTATCGTGTTTTACAGGCCATGCAAATCCCCATGGAACCCCAAAACTTTGGGAAATAGCTCATGAAAACTTCCATAAAACGTGAAAACACCGAGTTTTTGGTCATAACTCTCAAACGTGTATCGTGTTTGACGGGCCATCCAATCCCCACGGAACCCCAAAACTGTGGGCAATAGTTCATGAAAATGTGCATAAAACGCGAAAACGACGAGTTTTTGGTCAAAACGACGAGATTTTGGTCATAACTCTCAAACATTATCGTGTTTTACGGGCCATGCAAATCCCCATGGAACCCCAAGACTATGGCAATTGCTCATGAAAGCATCCATAAAATGTGAAAACGACGAGTTTTTGATCATGTATCTCAAACATGTATCTGGTCTTATGGGCCCTAAAAATCGCCCTGGAACACCAAAACTATGTGCAATAGCTCATGAAAACGACCATAAAACTCGAAAACGACGAGGTTTTGGTCATAACTCTCAAACGTGTATCGTGTTTTACGCGCCATGCAAGTCCTCATGAAACCCCAAAACTGTTTCCAATAGCTTATGAAAATGTCCATAAAACGCAAAAACGACGGGTTTTTGCTCATGTATCTCAAACATGTATCTGGTCTTATGGGTCCAAAAATCTCCTTGGAACACTAAAACTATAGGCAATAGCTCATGAAAATGGCCATAAAAGGTGAAAAAAAGGATTTATTTCTCATAACTCTCAATCGTTTATAGGGTGTTACGAGTCGTGTAATTCCACCTCGTACCCCAAAAATATGGGCAATAGCTAATGAAAACGGCCATCAAACACGAAAACAACAAGTTTTTGGTCATAACTCTCAAACATCTATCGTGTTTTATGGGACATGCTAATCCCCATAGAACCCCAAAATTGTGGTAAATAGGTCATGAAAACGTCCATAAAACGCGAAAACACCGAGTTTTTGGTCATAATTCTCAAACATGTATCGTGTTTTACGGGCCATCAAATCCCCATGGAACCCCAAAACTGCGGGCAGTAGCTCATTAAAACGTCCATAAAACACGAAAAGACGAGTTTTTGGTCATGTATCTCAAACTTGTTTTGGGTCTTACGGGCCCAGAAACTTGCCCTGGAACACCAAAACTGTGGGCAATAGCTCATGAAAACGGCCATAAAACGTGAAAACGACGAGTTTTGCTCATAGCTCTCAAACGTGTATCGGTTGTTACGAGGCGTGTAAATCGCCCTAGAAGCCCAAAATTGTGGGATATAGCTCATGAAAACATCCATAAAACGAGAAAACGATGCATGAAAACGGCGACAAAACGAGAAAACGACGCATTTTTGCACATACCTCTCAAACTTGTATCGATTGTTACGAGTCATGTAAATCGCCCTCGTACCCCAAAACTATGGGCAATAGCGCATAATAATGGCCATAAAACGCGAAAACGACGAGTTTTTGGTCACAACTCTCAAACATGTATCGCGTTTTATGGGCCATGCAAATCCCCATGGAACCCCAAAACTATGGGAAATAGCTCATCAAAACGTCCATAAAATGCGAAAACACCAAGTTTTTGGTCATAATTCTCAAACATGTATTGTGTCTTACGGGCCATCGAATCCCCGTGGAACCCCAGATATGTGGACAATTGCTCAGGAAAACGTCCATAAAACACGAAAAAGACGAGTTTTTTGGTCATGTATCTCAAACTTGTTTCAGGTCTTATGGCCCCTGAAAATCGCCCTAGAACACCAAAACTATGGGCAATTGCTCATGAAAACGGCCATAAAACGTGAAAACGGCGAGTTTTGTTCATAACTCTCAAACGGGTATCGGTTGTGACGAGTCGTGCAAATTTCCCTAGAATAGGGGGAACTATGGGCAATAGCTCATGAAAGCAGCCATAAAACACGAAAACGAAATGTATCGGTTCTTATGGGTTGTGTAAATCTTTCTGGAACCCCAAAACCGTGGGCAATAGGTCACGAAAACGGCCATAAAACCCAAAAACGCCGAGTTTTTGTGTAGGGTTTCGTAGCATGGAAAACAAAAATTTTCTATCGCATACAAACAAACAAGCCAAGATCTATCTACTAGATTGTAGCAACGAGTCGATGGAATAACTTACCCTCGAAGATTCCAAAGTGTTTAATGAGAGAGGATTCTCGTGGGTGATGTAGTCGTACTCTTCCCGATCTCAAGATCGCGTAGACGATCCTTCCGGCGCTGCGTTCCGGCAGCGCTCCTGCAGTCGGTCACACGTTCGGTACTCGACGAAGACCTTCCTCTCCCTTGTTCCAGCAGGCAGCGGAGGTTGTAGCACTCTCCTCGCGATTCCGGCAGCAGAACAGCGTGGTACCGGAAGTAGAGGGGAGATCTCGCCGGGCTTCGCCTTAAGCTGGAGCGAGTATGGTGGACTATGAGAGATCTCCTCGGCGATCTAGGGTTTATACACACCAAGGAGGAGGCTTGGCCGGCGGCTAGGGTTAACTAGTCGGCGGCGGCGGCTTGCCCTAGGGCGGCGACGGCTTAGGGATAGGGTTTGCGGGTGGAGGTGTTGGGTGCTAGGAGGGGCAGCCCTGCCCCTCCTTATATAGGTGGAGGGGCCGCGCCAGGGGAGGGGAGTCCCTCCCCAACTCGGTTTCCCAAGGGAGCCAGCGGTGGAGGGGAGGAACTCCTCCCCAACTCGGTTTCCACCTTCCCCTCCACTTCCCAAAATAGCCGTTTGACTTTTCAAATTGGCGTTTGACTTTTCAAATTGGCGTTTGACTTTTCAAACTAGGATTTGATTAAACCCTTTATTTTGTTCAGCGATGACACCTAGTACATGATGAAATCATTCCAACTTGGTATGACACATTCATGTACCCTTCCCCTTCGGTGTGCTAGACATTCCGGAACCTTCTAGAACATTCCTAATGAAAACACCGGAACCATTCTCCAACCCCGAAACATGACTTTCCTTATATGAATCTTATTCTCCGGACCATTCCGGATCTCCTCGTGATATCCCGGATCCCATCCGAGACTCCGAACAACATTCGGTCTCTTACTCATCATTCCATAACTACTCAAACAACGTCGAATCCTTAAGTGTGTCTCCCTACGGTTCGTGAATTATGCGGACATGATCGAGACACTTCTCCGAACAATAACCAATAGAGGAATCTAGAAATTCATATGGCTCCCACATATTTCTATGATTACTTTGCGATCGAATGAACCACTTACATACGATACCAATTTCCCTTTGTCTCACGATAGTTTACTTATCCGAGGTTATGATCGTCGGTATCTCTGCATACCTAGTTCAACCTCGTTACTGATAAGTACTCTTTTCTCGTTCCCGTGATATGTGATCCCTTGTGAGCCAGTCACATGATTGCAAGCTAATTGGATGACATTTCACCGAGAGGGCCCAGAGTATATCTATCCGTCATATGGATGGACAAATCCCACTCTTGATCCATGTGTCTCAACCAATACTTTCTGAACACTCAATTCCACCTTTATAGCCACCCAGTTACGGTGTGGTGTTTAATGTCATCAAAGCATCCTTCCGGTGAAGGTGATATGCATGATCTCATGGTCGAAGGAATTAGGTTACTATGTATCAGAAAGCATATAGCAATTGAACTATTAAAATGACTTGATCTTTATGCTACGCTTATCTATAGGAGTATGTCCACCATATCATTCTCCTAACGATATGATATTGTTGTTAATAACATCACAATGTTCATGATAGGGAAACCACAATCATTTATTAACCAACAAGCTAGTAATATATAGAGGCTTTACTAGGGACTTCAATTTAAGTTTACAAATCACACAAGTATTAATGTTTCCTTGTTAATACTATTATAGCATGAATGTAAACATTTATCATAAACACAAAGATATAATAATAACTACATTTATTATTGCCTCTAGGGCATATCTCCAACATTTTGGTCATAACTTTCAAATATGTATCGGGTCTTATGGGTCGTCTAAATCTCCCTAGAACCCCAAAACTATGTGTAATAGCTCATGAAAACATCCATAAAACACGAAAACGCCAGGTTTTTAGTCATAAGTTTCAAACATGTATCGTGTTTTACGCGCCAGGCAAATCCCCATGGAACCCCAAAACTATGGGCAATAGCTCATGAAAACGGCCACAAAACGCGAAAACAACGAGTTTTTTTGTCATAACTCTCAAACATGTATCGTGTTTTACAGTCCATGCAAATCCTCATGGAACCCCAAAATTTTGGGAAATAGCTCATGAAAACATCCAGAAAACGGCAAAACGATGATTTTTAGTCATGTATCTCAAACATGTATCGGGTCTAATGGGCCTTGAAAATCGCCCTAGAGCACCAAAATTGTGGGCAATAGCTCATGAAAATGGCCATAAAATGAGAAAACGACGCATTTTTCCTCATATCTATCAAACGTGTATCGGGTGTTACGAGTCGTGCAAATCGCCCTCGTACCCCAAAACTATGGGCAATAGCTCATGTAAACGGCCATGAAACGCGACAAAGATGAGTTTTGGTCACAATTATCAAACATGTATCATGTTTTACGGGCCATACAAATCCCCATGGAACACCAAAACCGTGGGAAATAACTCATGAAAACGTCCATAAAACGCGAAAACACCGAGTTTTTGGTCTAACTCTCAAACATGTATCGTGTTTTATGGGCCATGCAAATCCCCATGTAACCCCAAAACTGTGGGAAATAGCTCATGAAATCGTCCAAAAAACGCGAAAATGACGAGTTTTTGGTCATGATCTCAAACTTGTTTCGGGTCTTATGGGCCCTGAAAATCTAACGGGAACACCAAAACAGTGGGCAATAGCTCATAAATATAGCCATAAACGTGAAAACGATGATTTATTGCTCATCACTCTCAATCATTTATCGGGTGTTACGATCCGTGTAATTCGCCCTTATACCCCAAAACTATGGGCAATAACTAATGAAACGACCACAAAACGCGAAAACGACGAGTTTTTGGTCATAACTCTCAAACATGTATCATGTTTTACGGGCCATGCAAATCCCGATGGAACCCCAAAATTGTGAGAAATAGCTCATGAAAACATCCATCAAACATGAAAACGATGAGTTTTTGGTCATGTATCTTAAACTTGTATCGGGTCTTATGGGCCATGAAAATCGCCCTGGAACACCGAAATTATGGGTAATAGCTCGTGAAAACGGCCATAAAACAAGAAAATGATGCGGTTTTTGCTCATACCTCTCAAACTTGTATCGGGTGTTACGAGTCGTGTAAATCGCCCTCGTAGCCCAAAACTATGGGCATAGCTCATGAAAATGGCTATAAAACGCGAAAACGACGAGTTTTTTTCACAACTCCCAAACATGTATCGTGTTTTACGGGCCATGCAAATCCCCATGGAACCCGAAAACTGTTGGAAATAGCTCATGAAAACGTCCATAAAATGCGAAAACGCCGAGTTTTTGGTCATAATTTTCAAACATGAATCGTGTTTTACGGGCCATCGAATCCCCACGGAACCCCAAAACTGTGGGCAATAGCTCATGAAAACGTCCATAAAACGAGAAAACGACGAGTTTTACTCATAATTATCAAATGGGTACCGGTTGTGACAAGTCGTTTAAATTGCCCTAGAACCCCAAAACTATGGGCAATAGCTCATGAAAGCAGCCATAAGACACGAAAACGACAAGTTTTTGGTCAGTTGTCTCAAACATGTATCGGTTCTTATGGGTCGTGTAAATATCTTTGGAACCCCAAAACTATGGGCAATAGCTCATGAAAACGGCCATAAAACCCGAAAAAGCCGAGTTTTTGGTCAAAACTTTCAAACATGTATCGGGTCTTATGGGTCGTGTAAATCTCCCTAGAACGCCAGAATTATGTGCAATAGCTCATGAAAACGGCCATAAAATGCGAAAACGCCAAGTTTTTGTCATAACTCGCAAACATGTATCGTGTTTTACGTGCCATGCGAATCCCCATGGAACCCCAAAACTGTGGGAAATAGCTCATGAAAACGTCCATAAAACACGAAAACGCCGAGTTTTTTGTCATAATTCTCAAACATGTATTGTGTCTTACGGGCCATCGAATCCCCGTGGAACCCTCGAACTATGGACAACTGCTCAGGAAAACGTCCATAAAACGCGAAAAAGACGAGTTTTTTGGTCATGTATCTCAAACTTGTTTTAGGTCTTATGGCCCTTGAAAATCGCTCTAGAACACCAAAATATGGGCAATTGCTCATGAAAACGGCCATAAAACGTGAAAACGACGAGTTTTGTTCATAACTCTCAAATGGGTATCGGTTGTGATGAGTCAAGTAAATTTCCCTAGAACAGGGGGAACTATGGGCAATAGCTCATGAAAGCAGCCATAAAACATGAAAACGACAAGTTTTTGGTCAGTTCTCTCAAACATGTATCGGTTCTTATGGGTCATGTAAATCTTTCTGAAACCCCAAAACAGTGGGCAATAGCTCACGAAAACAGCCATAAAACCCGAAAACGCCGAGTTTTTGGTCATAACTTTCAAATATGTATCGGGTCTTATGGGTCGTCTAAATTTCCCTAGAACCCCAAAACTATGTGTAATAGCTCATGAAAACGGTCATAAAACACGAAAACGCTAGGTTTTTAGTCATAAGTCTCAAACATGTATCGTGTTTTACGCGCCAGGCAAATCCCCATGGAACCCAAAAACTATGGGCAATAGCTCATGAAAACGGCCACAAAACGCGAAAACAACGAGTTTTTGGTCATAACTTTCAAACATGTATCGTGTTTTACGGCCCATGCAAATCCCCATGGAACCCCAAAATTTTGGGAAATAGCTCATGAAAACATCCAAAAAACGGCAAAATGACGATTTTTTAGTCATGTATCTCAAATATGTATCAGGTCTAATGGGCCTTGAAAATCGCCTTAGAGCACCAAAATTATGGGCAATAGCTCATGAAAATGGCCATAAAACGAGAAAACGACGCATTTTTCCTCATACCTATCAAACGTGTATCGGGTGTTACGAGTCGTGCAAATCTCCCTCGTACCCCAAAACTACGGGCAATAGCTCATGTAAACGGCCATAAAACGCGACAACGATGAGTTTTGGTCACAATTCTCAAACATGTATCGTGTTTTACGGGCCATATAAATCCCCATGGAACACCAAAACCGTGGGAAATAGCTCATGAAAACGTCCATAAAACGCGAAAACACCGAGTTTTTGGTCTAACTCTCAAACATGTATCGTGTTTTATGGGCCATGCGAATCCCCATGGAACCCCAAAACTGTGGGTGAAAGAACATGTGGGCCCGCATGTGTGGTTTTGGTAATTAATGACAATCTCTATGGACTAATGCTTGTATCAAGTTGTACTTGTAAGAATTGTCCATAGGCAATGCTTGAACCATATGTTGGCTTCAAGGTTTGGATAAGAAGAAAGTGAAGAGGATCAAGTGGTGACCAAGGTGTTCAAAGAGTGATCCACAGATTGGTCATGTGATAGTTAAACCTATGAAGATCTCATGCTTAAACCTTGCCATCCTCGGTGATCATGGATCGATGAAGACAAGGTCAAAGTAAAGGTTTCCCCATGTCATATGGGGGAGTAACTTGCAAGTCTTCATCAAGCAAGTGCGTACACGAGCAATCAAGAAAGTTGTTCCATCTTGAGAAGGACAAGACCTTCTAAATCATAATCAAGTGGAATATGCGCAAGGCAAAGGTATGATCTTGATAGGGTTTCTTTCTTACCGGTCTCGTGGTGTTAGTTAGGGAGACCGGTTTATAGGATAAACAACCGTACTATCAAGAGGGGCTCCCAAGTGAGTAACTCGATTATATAGTTCAGAGAGAGCTCAAACCTTTGCATACTTAGCATCATCCTTTATTGGTTGTTATTTGGATCTTATCCATGTGAGGTTCTAGAGCTTGTGGTAATATTCATAACAAGCCCTAGTTCATCAAAAACGGATTTCCCCTTTATATCTTATTGCGTTTTTGATCTTGGAGGTTTTACCGGTTTGTATTTTAGAGATAGGTAAAATCTTCCATTATTTGGTTCTTACTCATGTGAGGATTTAGAGCATGTTTTAATCTCCATGAGAAGCTCTAGTTCATCAAAAACGGATTTCATATGCATTCTCTACTACGTTTTCGATGTTGGAGGTTTTACTGGTTTGTCTTTTTGAGAGAGGTTAAACCTTTAGTCATTTGGTTCTATACTACCTTGATGGACTATTATGTTTTTCTCTATGATCTTGCAGAGCTTATTGTCCTCTTTAAAACGAGCCCAAGATCATCAAAATCGGAGTCCAGATGCAAAAGTTATGGATGTTTTCGTATTGGTCTTTCTGCCAGTTTTTGTAAGACCGGAGACTCCGGACTAATCTCCGGTCTAATCTCCGGACCGCGTCCAGTACGTCCTCCAGATTGTCTCCGTTTGGCTTGGGTACACCGGAGACTCCGGTCCCAGTCCGGAGACTCTGGACCGGGCGATTCCTGGGCCTAACGGTTGGATTTCTAGGGACCTATTTAAGGGGCCCTTCTTCCCCAATGGTTCCCCAGCTCTCTTGCAAGTTTCCCCCCACCATTGTTGACCTTTTGAAGCTTGCCACCCCCTTCAATCCCTCCCTTGATTCTTGCATATACTTTTGGGATTTGAAAGAGGAGATCTATATCTACAATCCTACCAATCCATCTCTCCTCTAAGTGAGGGGAACATCTTGGGATCTAGATCTTGGAGTCTTTTGTGGATTTCCTCCTTTGTTCTTCCTCTCTTATTCCCCCACAAGCTTTTGTAGCTTTGGTGGAATTTGGGAGAGAAGTATTTGAGCACTACTTGTGTTCTTGCCATTGCATTTGGTGCATCGGTTTGAGTTCTCCCCGGAGGATTTGGTGAGTGAAAGTTGAGAAGCTTTTTACTCTTGGGTTCTTGGAACCCTATAAGGTTTGTTGGTGTTGCAGGTTGTGGCCTTGGTGGCGTTTGTTGGGAGCCTCCAATTAAGTTGTGGAGAAGTTCCCCAACCTTGTGAGAGGTTCCGGTTTGCCACCGACAAGTGCACCGATAGTGGAAGTGTGGATCGATCCCATTGGGGTGAGATTCACCGGAGAATAAGGGAGGCCTTTTGTGGCATTGGTGGTTTGATACCACCCCCTCTCCAAATGATACGTACTCCATGTTGGGAGGAACTCGGTAAAATATCGTTGTCCCTGCGTGCCTCGGTTATCTCTATACCCGAGCTCTTTACTTATGCACTTTACATTGTGATAGCCTTCGTGCTTGAAGTAATATATATCTTGCTATCACTTTGTTGCTTGTATTGCTTAGCATAAGTTGTTGGTTCACATAGGTGAACCTTAGTTGTTCTAGGTTGTGCTTTACAAAGTAAACACTAGTTTTATTCCGCCTTTGTTGAGCCACTCTAGGAAAAGTTTTAATCGCCTATTCACCCCCTCTAGGAGACATCCATATCCTTTCAATTGGTATCAGATCCCGGTCTCTCATTTTAGGCTTCACCGCCTGGAGAGTAAAGATGTCGGCTAGGGGATTTGTGCATAATGATAGGTTTGCATTCGATGGCATAAATTATGATGTTTGGAAATCTTGCATGCTTAATTTGATTCAGAGAATTCACCCAAATATCGAGGGATATCTATATATGGGTTTCTCTTCTCCTATGGATCCCCAAAACGAACCTTTAGAGGAGAATTTGAACTCTTGTATAGATGCTCTAGCTACTAAAATTCTTTCACTTGTTGTGAGCAATGTAGTTCTTTCTTCGATCATGCCTTATTCGAGTGCTCATGAAATATGGACCAAGATTCAAGATAAATATAGCAAGTCCAACATTATTGAGGATGATTGTGTTGCTTCCACTTTCGGTCGAGATGATTTCTCATCGTCTACCACTTCGCCAACATGTTATTTTTCACAAGGTAATAATATGGTGAGTGGTGATAGAAGTTGCAATTTGGATAGTGTGCTTACTATTTATAATCCATCATCTCTATCTAGTTGCAATGATCTATCTTTGGACTTTAACACTTCTAGCACTACAAACTTCTTACATGCTTGTGTTAATAGTCCTTGCATATCATGTAGAAATGACTTGAATAAATCTCATGATGATATGCTTGTGTTGTCTTGTTGCCATGATAAAAATGCTTCTATTTCCTCTAGTGCGTGTGTTGCTAACCATGTAGAGGAAGCCGAAGATTCTATGTACCAAGACAAGGTCTTGAAGAGAGCTACAAGTGCAATCTCATCATCACCTTCCTCTGGTTCTCACATATGCCTTATGGCTAAGAGAACAAAGGTAACCTCTTTGAATCCCATTATATCTCATGATGATGAGGTTGAGAATGATAATGATGATTATAGAGGTAAGTATGATATTACCTCTATTAAGAAAATGGGAGAGGTTGTCTATGGCGCTCTCTTCAAAAATAAAATTGCTTCCTCCAACTTTCTTGAAATATTGAATTATGCTATAGAAGGCAATGATCTTATTGAGGAGCAAGAAAACTTAATTGATGAACAATTTGCGCGTGAGCGTACGTATGCTAATGAAGTTGCACAACTTTAAAGGAATCCCTTGAAGAATAACAAACCACCAAAGAATCTCTTGAGGAGACTTTTACTCTAGAATTATCTAGAGTAAAGGAATACCATGATAGAGAACTTGCGGTAGCAAACTCCTTCAATATTAAAAATGATGAACTTGAAGGTGCTTATGCCATGAGCAACTTAAAGCTTCATATACAAAAGAGCTTACCAAGTTGCCCTCACCTCTTGATAATAATGATTATGCTCGTGCTACTAACTCCATATATTTTGAAGCATCTATTTCGAAGGAGAATGTTGAGCTAAAAGCTCAACTTGCTTTGCTAACTAGCAACTATGGGAAATTGGAAGAAATTCATGTTAAGCTCTCGAGCTCGCATGAGGATCTTCTAGTCTCCCATGGTAGGCTAAAGTTAGCTCATGAGGCCATAATGTCAAAGGTAACATCTAGTGGGCCTCATGTGGACATTAGCACTATATCTACTCCAAATGTTATATTGCCATGTGCTAGTCCTTGTAATTCATCCTCTCACAACCATGTTATATCTCGTGATGAATTACATTTCGTGCCTTGTTTCTCTAACAATGTAGCATCTACTTCCTCTAGTACTTTTGTTGAAACTAACCATGTAGAGGAAATCAAAGAGCTCAAGGCTCAAGTCACTTCTTTGAAGAATGACTTGAAAAAGGGTCATCAAGGGAAGGCCACACTCAACAAAATCTTGAGTGTGCAAAAATCCCCCAATGACAAGGGTGGGCTTAGATTCAACTCCAATGTTAAGAACAAGTCCACTATCAAATTGAATCACAAGGACAACAAGAAGAATGGCCAAGATCAAGTCAAGAATCCGGCCAACATTGTTTTCTTCAAGTGCAAGGAAGAAGGGAACCATGTTAGATCTTGCCCATTGAAGAAAAAGCCTCTTAGTGTGAAGCAACAAGGGAACCGGCCTCAAGCTCCACCTCTAGTCATCGACGGGCCTCTTCCTAAGAGGACTACTCAAGCTCTTTCTCGAGTCGTGGTTTCACCTAAGAATAAATATGGCAAGAGAAGAACTTGCTACATATGTCGTGCAAAGGGGCACATTTCTTCCTCATGCACTATTGGTATCTCCTCATCCAACCCTATCATTATTGATGATGCATATTCTCTTTGTAAGGATGAGGTTGGCAATGTGTTTGCCAAATTTGTTGGTGCTCAATGTGGTTTCAAGAAAAGAACCATTTGGGTTGCCAAGCCTATCGTGACTAACTTCTTAGGACCCAACTTGGTTGGGGACCAACAAGCCAAAACTTGATCAATAGGTGTGTTTTGGAGGGAATTGGAGTCTTGGCTACATTATGGAGAATTGAGGGATCTTCATCAATTATTATTGTCAAGCCAAGCCATTTGTATTATCATGATTATATTATATTTCCAATGTTCCTCCTTGCGGTAACATATGCTAAACTCTTTACATTGAAAGTTACTCGCCCCTTGTGCATGTGTTGGTTTTGTATCTTCCATTTAATTATCTTGAGATCAAGCATATTTGTGTATGATTAGGTGGCACACCATGTATGTGTATTTCTTATATTGGAGCCTTAATTGATTATATTTGATATCTTATGTGGCTCTTGTGAGAGATTAATGGATTATGCCATTTTGGGGGAGTGTTATGCTTGGGCATTCCACAATCCTAAAATTGTGTGTACATGAGGAATACCACCTAGTATTTATATTGGATTATTGTCTAGTCTCTATGTGGTACAATTCTCATGAGAAATTTAAGTTTTATAATGTCCATTAATTATCTCTATTTGTATCCTTTTGCCTCGTGTTGGTTTATGGTAGTATCACATTATGGGGGAGTCATATGCTTAGTGTATATTACAAATCCTAGAAAATGTGAATATTCGAGGTTGTGTCACTTAGAATTGATATTGATAATTATCTAGCTCCTATGTGACACATTTGCTCATACAAGTTCCAATTTGCTTGAATGCCTCTATTGCTCATTTTTTTGGATCTTGTATGTGAGAGTGTTTCTTGGTATGTGTTTCCTCATATTTAGATATATATATATATCCCCATGGAAACCATTTGCTTCAAGTTACTCTAATCACTAGTGATTGTGTGACTATTGGAAGCTACCAAGAATCTTGTTCGAAGTATCATGCTTAATTCTTATATTTTGTTATATGCTTCTTGTTGTGACTATGATCTTGGGTATCCATGCTAGCTACCTTGGGAAAATTATTCCCAATATTTCTTCTCTTTGGACAATGAGTACCCAATTTAAGGTAGAATTTATTGATCATATTCACTTTGGCCTTTGTTTGATTTTATCCTATCTTTGGCCAAGAAAATGTTTTGTGTTGTCTCCCAAGCCTTCCTTGCTACTTTTGGATCTTCTTATTTTATTGGTATCCTCTTATGTTTTATTTAATATAGGTAGTGGTGATGATCTCATTTGTGTGCATTTTGCATTCAAAAGCAAAATTCTATATAATGTACTACTTATGCGTGAGCTCTCCTATATTATCTAGAACAATCCTTTTATGCTTCCTTGTTTGATCCATATCGGGTTTTATGTGCTTGGAAGTTTGATCTTTTCGTTTTGATATTTTGTGCCATCATGAAAAGTTTGGTTTACTTGTTGGAACCTTACTCTTTTTGGGAGTTGGTTTTGTCTCATTCCTTGTTTCACATTTTGACCATTTGAGAATGAGATAAATCCTTGAGCATTTATATTTTTATCTATCTTTTGCTCTTTGGCTTTTGCCTAGTTCATTTTTGAACTTATGCTCTTTCATGTGTTGAATTGTTTCTTTGATACAATTTGGACACCTCTTGTCTTGTCACACTCTTGTGTGTGCCATCTCGGTTTACTTTGTGTTTTTGTTCAAATTGTATCTCATTTTTGGTTCTTGAAAGATTTATGCATGCATATGTACTATATGTTTATATTATGGCATGTTTGCTATCTTTGATCCAATATATAAGGGAAACTCCACCGATTCCCATCGGCTAAGTTGTACATGAAATTCAATTTCATATCAATATGCACATATTTATGTGGAGTCTCTCCTATGTATTGTAGTTGCACTAACTACATTGGACCCAATAAGTTTGGGGACCATTTTGTACTTAATTGTGTTTTAGGTACATTGGAGATATATGGGATGCTTGTCTCTCGATTTTGAAGAAGTAGTGCTTACAATAAAATTTGAGGCAAGCTGTAGGATGATCAACGAATTCCTATCCTCTACATCCTACCAATTATATCTCGGTAACAAGTATCTCTTGCTCATGCATATTTATCTTACTTCCAACCTTTTGTAGGTTGCATCTTGGCATGAATTCTTGTTATTGTATTTATTGTTGTATTTCTATCCATGGTATTAAAAGAACTCTCTATTGTAAATGTGCATAAGTTGAGATGAGTGCATATAATTGGGACTATACAAAATCATGCATATGATCCACCAATCCCAAATATGTCAATCTAGCAATTTTATTGCCTATCTTTTCCTCAACTTCTCTCATGTGCAATTGTGAAATTTGGCTAGTTGATTTCTCCTTGTGATACTTGTTTCCTTTCTCCATATATTCCAACTTTCTCCTTTTCCCTTGGTGATAGTTATAATGTATGGGGTGTGTTGGTTGTTGAAGCTCATCGATGTACAATAAGATATTTGAGCCTTTTGGCCATGCTTTCAAGAAAAATCTTATTGGTATTTTCATGAATTCATTTTGGATATCTTTATCTATTGATTTTAAGTATCTACTTTGTGTGTACATGTTTCTTTGTGGATCAATATCTTTGCAAGATTGTCTACTTAGAAACTTATACACATGAAAGAGGTTACTCAATTTTTTCTTGATATCTTCCTTGTTTTGTGTGTGTTGTATGGTCATACTAAGCAATATCATTCATTGAAGACTATGTGGATACGCAATTATCATCCTTGTACTAGTCTTATAATATGCTTTGTCATGCATCTCACACATCCTTGTGGTTGAGCCCGCTAATATGTTATCTCTTACTTATTGCTCAACCATTTGTTTCTTGCAAATTTTATGCCTTGGTAGTTGCTCATTTGCACAAAGCTATTTTATAAGTAAAATAGAGGAAGTGAGGATTCCATGTTGTGCACATTGTATTCACATACAAAAACCTAATGTTGCACATACCTTGGGGAGCTTCCTAATTTTATTTATAGCATCACTTTGTGCTTATCATATTTGTTCTCTCATGCCTTGTATTGTTAAAATGGAGTTGGATGAGTGAGGATTCCATGATTATGCACTTTGTTCCCAAATGCAATTATCATAATTGGTGCATTATATTTGGGGAGCTCATCTAATTCATTTAATAATGCTCATTTGTCTTCTTTCTCATTCATTGTGCCTTAAATGTTTATGGGGGAGCAAGGATTCCATATTTGTGAATTATGTATTCTAATGCATTTATTTTTAAATTGTGCACAAATCTTGGGAAGACTCTCCATTTATTATTTAAAAACATTCTTTTGCTCTTTTGTTGCTTTCAATTGGTTTGTCAGATCTTGTGATTGCTTACATCATTTGTTGATTCTTATTTTATTTATTTATTTTGGCAATCTTTGGGTCCTCGATATAGTCCTACTCCCTCCCAAGTATTCATCATTGGATATGTGCGAAGGCACACCTTTGGAGGAAGTATTACTATATTTGCCTTCTAGAACTTGTCACCCATTTCGGCAATCGATGCCAATGGGGGAGAAGTTTTAGAGGGGTTTAAGGGAAGTTGGTTGATGCATTGAGTTTGTTCTTTAGAATTTTCCTTTCATGCTCTCGCATCTTTATTGTTGCTTAGCATGTGTTATATATAGAGGAAACTCCACCAATGATAATGATTGGCAATATATGCAATGAAATTCGAGTTCATCACACATGCATAGATTGTGGGGGAGTTTGCTCTATATATGGTGGTGGTACCAATATCACATACTTTTGTAGTATTTGATATTGGTGTTACCATTTTATTCATTAGAATTCATTATATAAACCCTCTCAAACGGATTGTCATCAATTACAAAAATGGGGGAGATTGAAAGAACATGTGGGCCCCCATGTGTGGTTTTGGTAATTAATGACAATCTCTATGGACTAATGCTTGTATCAAGTTGTACTTGTAAGAATTGTACATAGGAAATGCTTGAACCATATGTTGGCTTCAAAGTTTGGAGAAGAAGAAAGTGAAGAGGATCAAGTGGTGACCAAGGTGTTCAAAGAGTGATCCACATATTGGTCATGTGAGAGTTAAACCTACGAAGATCTCATGCTTAAAGCTTGCCATCCTCGGTGATCATGGATCGATGAACACAAGTTCAAAGTAAAGGTTTCCCCATGTTGTATGGGGGAGTAACTTGCAAGTCTTCATCAAGCAATTGCGTACAAGAGAAATCAAGAAAGGTTTTCCATCTTGAGAAGGACAAGACCATCTAAATCATAATCAAGTGGAATATGCGCAAGGCAAAGGTATGATCTTGATAGGGTTTCTTTCTTACCGGTCTCGTGGTGTTAGTTGGGGAGACCGGTTTATAGGATAGACAACCGTACTATCAAGAGGGGCTCCCAAGTGAGTAACTCGATCATATCGTTCAGAGAGAGCTCAAACCTTTGCATACTTAGCATCATCCTTTCTTGGTTGTTATTTGGATCTTATCCTTGTGAGGTTCTAGAGCTTGTGGTAATATTCATAACAAGCCCTAGTTCATCAAAAACATATTTCCCCTTTATATCTTATTGCGTTTTTGATCTTGGAGGTTTTACCGGTTTGTCTTTTAGAGATAGGTAAAATCTTCCATTATTTGGTTCTTACTCATGTGAGGATTTAGAGCTTGTTTTAATCTCCATGACAAGCTCTAGTTCATCGAAAACGGATTTCATATGCATTCTCTACTACGTTTTCGATGTTGGAGGTTTTACTGGTTTGTCTTTTTGAGAGAGGTTAAACCTTTCGTCATTTGGTTCTATACTCCCTAGATGGACTGTTATGTTTTTCTGCATGATCTTGTAGAGCTTATTGTCCTCTTTGAAATGAGCCCAAGATCATCAAAATCGGAGTCCGGATGCAAAAGTTATGGATGTTTTCGTATTGGTCTTTCTGCCAGTTTTTGTAAGACCGGAGACTTCGGACTAATCTCCGGACTGCGTCCAGTACGTCCTCCAGATTGTCCCTGTTTGGCCTGGTACACCGGAGACTCCGGTCCCAGTCCGGAGACTCCGGATCGGGCGATTCCTGGGCCTAACGGTTGGATTTTTAGGGACCTATTTAAGGGGCCCTTCTTCCCCAATGGTAACCCAACTCTCTTGCAAGTTTTCCCCCAACATTGTTGACCTTTTGAAGCTTTCCAACCCCCTTCAATCCCTCCCTTTATTCTTGCATATACTTTAGGGATTTTAAAGAGGAGATCTAGATCTACAATTCTACGAATCCATCTCTCCTCTAAGTGAGGGGAACATCTTGGGATCTAGATCTTCGAGTCTTTTGTGGATTTCCTCCTTTGTTCTTCCTCTCTTATTCCCCCACAAGCTTTTGTAGCTTTGGTGGAATTTGGGAGAGAAGGATTTGAGCACTACTTGTGTTCTTGCCATTGCATTTGGTGCATCGCTTTGAGTTCTCCCCGGAGGATTTGGTGAGTGAAAGTTGAGAAGCTTTTTACTCTTGGGTTCTTGGAACCCTAGACGGTTTGTTGGTGTTGCAGGTTGTGGCCTTGGTGGCGTTTGTTGGGAGCCTCCAATTAAGTTGTGGAGAAGTTCCCCAACCTTGTGAGAGGTTCCGGTTTGCCACCGACAAGTGCACCGATAGTGGAAGTGTGGATCAATCCCATTGGGGTGAGATTCACCGGAGAATAAGGGAAGCCTTTTGTGGCATTGGTGGTTTGATACCACCCCCTCTCCAAACGAGACATACTCCATGTTGGGAGGAACTCGGTAAAATATCGTTGTCCCTGCGTGCCTCGGTTATCTCTATACCCGAGCTCTTTACTTATGCACTTTACATTGTGATAGCCTTCGTGCTTGAAGTACTATATATCTTGCTATCACTTTGTTGCTTGTATTGCTTAGCATAAGTTGTTGGTGCACATTGGTGCACCTTATTTATTCTAGGTTGTGCTTTACAAAGTAAACACTAGTTTTATTCCGCCTTTGTTGAGCCACTCTAGGAAAAGTTTTAATCGCTTATTCACCCCCCTCTAGGCGACATCCATATCCTTTCAGTGGGAAATAGCTCATGAAAACGTCCAAAAACGCGAAAATGACGAGTTTTTGGTCATGTATCTCAAACTTGTTTCAGGTCTATGGGCCTTGAAAATCGAACGGGAACACCAAAACAGTGGGCAATAGCTCATAAAAACGGCCCTAAACGTGAAAACGATGATTTATTGCTCATAACTCTCAATCATTTATCGGGTGTTACGATCCATGTAATTCGCCCTCGTACCCCAAAACTATGGGCAATAACTAATGAAACGAGCACAAAACGCTAAAACGACGAGTTTTTGGTCATAACTCTCAAACATGTATCGTGTTTTACGGGCCATGCAAATCCCGATGAAACCCCAAAATTGTGAGAAATAGCTCATGAAAACATCCATCAAACGTGAAAACGATGAGTTTTTGGTCATGTATCTTAAACTTGTATCGGGTCTTATGGGCCCTGAAAATTGCCCTAGAACACCGAAATTATGGGCAATAGCTCATGAAAACGGCCATAAAATAAGAAAATGACGCGGTTTTTGCTCATACCTCTCAAACGTTTATCGGGCGTTACGAGTCGTGTAAATCGCCCTCGTACCCCAAAACTATTGGAAATAGCTCATGAAAACGGCCATAAAACGCGAAAACGACGAGTTTTTTTCACAACTCTCAAACATGTATCGTGTTTTACGGGCCATGCAAATCCCCATGGAACCCGAAAACTGTTGGAAATAGCTCATGAAAACGTCCATAAAATGCGAAAACGCCGAGTTTTTGGTCATAATTTTCAAACATGAATCGTGTTTTACGGGCCATCGAATCCCCACGGAACCCCAAAACTGTGGGCAATAGCTCATGAAAACGTCCATAAAACGAGAAAACGACGAGTTTTACTCATAATTATCAAATGGGTACCGGTTGTGACAAGTCGTTTAAATTGCCCTAGAACCCCAAAACTATGGGCAATAGCTCATGAAAGCAGCCATAAGACACGAAAACGACAAGTTTTTGGTCAGTAGTCTCAAACATGTATCGGTTCTTATGGTTCGTGTAAATATCTTTGGAACCCCAAAACTATGGGCAATAGCTCATGAAAACGGCCATAAAACACGAAAACGCGAGTTTTTAGTCAAAACTTTCAAACATGTATCGGGTCTTATGGGTCGTGTAAATCTCCCTAGAACCCCAGAACTATGTGCAATAGCTCATGAAAACTGCAATAAAATGCAAAAACGCCAAGTTTTTGTCATAACTCTCAAACATGTATCGTGTTTTACGTGCCATGCAAATCCCCATGGAACCCCAAAACTATGGCCAATAGCTCATCAAAACATCCATAAAACGCGAAAACGACGAGTTTTTGCTTATGTATCTCAAACATGTATTTGGTCTTATGTGCTCTAAAAATCACCCTAGAGCACCAAAACTGTGGGCAATAGCTCATGAAAACGGCCATAAAACGAGAAAATGACGATTTATTGCTCCTAACTGTCAATCGTTTATCGGGTGTTACTAGCCGTGTAATTCGCCCCCGTACCCCAAAATTATGGGCAATAGCTCATGAAAACGGCCACAAAACGTGAAAACGACGAGTTTTTGGTCATAACTTTCAAACATGTATCGTGTTTTATGAGCCATGCAAATCCCCATTGAACCCCAAAATTGTGGGAAATAGCTCATGAAAACATCCATAAAACGTGAAAACGACGAGTTTTTGGTCATGTATCTCAAACATGTATCAGGTCTTATGGGCTCTAAAAATCACCCTGGAGCACCAAAATTGTGGGCAATAGCTCATGAAAACGGCCATAAAACGAGAAAACGACACGTTTATGTTCATACCTCTCATACATGTATCGGGTGTTACGAGTTGTGTAAATCGCCCTCGTACCCCAAAACTATGGGCAATAGCTCATGAAAACGGCCATAAAACGAGAAAAAGACGAGTTTTTGGTCACAACTCTCAAACATGTATCGTGTTTTACGGGCCATGAAAATCCTCATGGAACCCCAAAACCGTGGGAAATGATCATGAAAACATCCATAAAACACGAGAACATCAAGTTTTTGGTCGTAACTCTCAAATATGTATCGTGTTTTATGGGCCATGCGAATCCCCATGGAACCCCCAAACTGTGGGAAATAGCTCATGGAAACGCCCATAAAACGCAAAAACGCCAAGTTTTTGGTCATAATTCTCAAACATGTATCGTGTTTTACGGGCCATCGAATCCCCATGCAACCCAAAAATTGTGGGCAATAGCTTATGAAAACATCCATAAAACGCGAAAACAACGAGTTTTGTCATAACTCTCAAACATGTATCGTGTTTTATGCGCCATGCAAATCCCCATGGAACCCCAAAACAGTGGGCAATAGCTCAAGATAACATCCATAAAACATGAAAACGACGAGTTTTTGGTCAGGTATCTCAAACTTGTTTTGGGTCTTATGGGCCCTACGACCGGGAACACCAAAACTGTGGACAATAGCTCATAAAAAACGACCATAAACATGAAAATGACAATTTATAGCTCATAACTCTCAATCATTTATTGGGTGTTACGAGCCGTCTAATTCGCCCTCGTACCCCAAAACTGTGGGCAATAGTTCATGAAAACAGCCATAAAACGAGAAAACGACGTGTTTTTGCTCATACCTCTCAAACGTGTATCGGGTGTTACCAGTCGTGTAAATCGCCCTCTTACCCCAAAACTATGGGCAATAGCTCATGAAAACGGCCATAAAACACGAAAATGACAAGTTTTTTGTCATAACTCTCAAACATGTATCGTGTTCTACGGGCCATTCAAATCCCCACGGAACCCCAATACCGTAGGAAATAGCTCATGAAAACGTCCATAAACCGCGGAAACACTGAGTTTTGGTCGTGACTCTCAAACATGTATCGTGTTTTATGGGCCATGTGAATCCCCATGGAACCCCAAAACTGTGGAAAATGGCTCATGGAAACGTCCATAAAACACAAAAACGCCGAGTTTTTTGTCATAATTCTCAAACATGTATCGTATTTTACGGGCCATCGAATCCCCATGGAACCCCAAAACTGTGAGCAATAGCTCATGAAAACGTCCATAAAACGGGAAAACGACGAGTTTTTAGTCTTACCTATCAAACTTCTTTTGGGTCTTATGGACCCTGAAAATTGTCCTGGCACACCAAAACTATGGGCAATAGCTCAGGAAAACGGCCACAAAACATGAAAACGATGATTTATACCTCATAACTCTCAATCGTTTATTGGGTGTTATGAGCCGCGTATTTCGCCCTCGTACCCCAAAACTATGGGCAATAACTCATCAAAACGGCCACAAAACGCGAAAACGACGAGTTTTTGGTCATGTATCTTAAACTTGTATCGGGCCTTATGGGCCCTGAAAATCGCCCTGGAACACAAAAATTATGGGCAATAGCTCATGAAAACAGCCATAAAACGAGAAAACGACGCGTTTTTGTTCATACCTCTCAAACATTTATCGGGCGTTACGAGTCGTGTAAATCGCCCTCGTATGCCAAAACTATGGGAAATAGCTCATGAAAACGGCCATACAACGCGAAAACAACGAGTTTTTTTGTCACAACCCTCAAACATGTATCGTGTTTTACGGGCCATGCAAATTCCCATGAAACCCCAAAACTGTGAAAAATAGCTCATGAAAGCAGCCATAAAAGACGAAAACGACAAGTTTTTGCTCAGTTCTCTCAAACATGTATTGGGTCTTATGGGCCCTAAAAATCGCCGTGAAAAACCAAAATTGTGGGCAATAGCTCATGAAAATGGCCATAAAACGCGAAAATGACGTGTTTTTGCTCATTCCTCTCAAACGTGTATCGAGTTTTACCAGTCATGTAAATCAACCTCATACCCCAAAACTATGAGCAATAGCTCATGAAAACGGCCATAAAACGCGAAAACGACGAGTTTTTGGTCACAGCTCTCAAACATGTATCGTGTTTTACAGGCCATGCAAATCCCCACGAAACCGCAAAACTGTGGGAAATAGCTCATGAAAACGTCCATAAAACACGAAAATACTGAGTTTTTGGTCATAACTCTCAAACATGTATCGTGTTTTATGGGCCATGCGAATCCCCATGGAACCCCAAAACTGTGGGAAATAACTCATGAAAACGGCCATAAAACGCGAAAACGACGAGTTTTTGGTCATAACTCTCAAACATGTATCCGTTTTTACGGGTCATGCAAATCCCCATGGAACCCCAAAATCGAGGGGAATAGCTCATGAAAACATCCATAAAACGCGAAAACGACGAGTTTTTGGTCATGTATCCTAAACTTGTATCGGGCCTTATGGGCCCTAAAAATCGCCGTGGAACACCAAAATTATGGGCAATAGCTCATGAAAACGGCCATAAAACAAGAAAACGATGCGTTTTATTCATACCTCTCAAACGTTTATCGGGCGTTACGAGTCATGTAAATCGCCCTAATACCCCAAACTATGGGAAATAGCTCATGAAAACGACCATAAAACGCGAAAACGACGAGTTTTTGGTCACAACTCTCAAACATGTATCGTGTTTTACGGGCCATGCAAATTCCCATGGAACCCCAAAACTGTGGAAAATAGCCCATGAAAGCAGCCATAAAATATGAAAACGACAAGTTTTGTCTTATGGGCCCTAAAAATCACCGTGGAACACCAAAATTGTGGGCAATAGCTCATGAAAATGGCCATAAAACGCGAAAATGATGCGTTTTTGCTCATTCCTCTCAAACGTGTATCGAGTATTACCAGTCATGTAAATCAACCTCGTACCCCAAAACTATGAGAAATAGCTCATGCAAACGGCCATAAAACGCGAAAACGACGAGTTTTTGGTCACAACTCTCAAACATGTATCGTGTTTTACGGGCCATGCAAATCCCCACGAAACCGCAAAACTGTGGGAAATAGCTGATGAAAACGTTCATAAAAGACGAAAATACTGAGTTTTTGGTCATAACTCTCAAACATGTATCATGTTTTATGGGCCATGCGAATCCCCATGGAACCCCAAAACGGTAGGAAATAACTCATGGAAACGTCCATAAAACACGAAAACAACGAGTTTTTGGTCATAATTCTCAAACATGTATCGTGTTTTTCGGGCCATCAAATCCCCATGGAACCCCACAACTATGGACAATAGCTCATTAAAATGTCCACCAAACACGAAAAGACGATTTTTTGGTCATGTATCTCAAACTTGTTTCGGGTCTTATGGGTCCTGAAATCGCCCTGGAACACCAAAATTGTGGGCAATAGCTCATGAAAACGGACATAAAACGTGAAAAAAAAACGAGTTCTGCTCAGAACTCTCAAATGTGTATCGATTGTTACGAGTCGTGTAAATCGCCCTAGAACCCCCCAATTATGGGCAATAGCTCATGAAAGCAACCATAAAACACGAAAACGACAAGTTTTTGGTCAATTCTCCCAAACATGTATCGGTTCTTATGGGTCGTGTAAATCATTCTAGAACCCCAAAACTATGGGCAATAGCTCATGAAAACGACCATAAAACCCGAAAACGACGATTTTTTGGTCATAACTTTCAAACATATATCGGGTCTTATGGGTAGTATAAATCTCCCTAGAACCCCAAAACCATGTGCAATAGCTCATGAAAATGGCCATAAATCGCGAAAACACCAAGTTTTTCGACATACCTCTCAAACATGTATCATGTTTTCGCGCCATGCAAATCCCCATGGAACCCCAAAATTGTGGCCAATAGCTTATGAAAATGTCCATAAAACGCGAAAGCAATGAGTTTTTGCTGATGTATATCAAAGATGTATCAGGTAGTATGGGACTTGAAAATTGCCCTGGAACACCAATACTATGGGCAATAGCTCATGAAAAGTGCCATAAATCATGAAAACGATGATTTATTGCTCATAACTCACAAAAGTTTATAGGGTGTTACGAGTCGTGTAATTCGTCCTCGTACCCCAAACCTCTGGGTAATAGCTCATAAACACAGCCATAAAACACAAAAACGATGAATTTTTGGTCATAACTATCAAACATTATCGTGTTTTACGGGCCATGCAAATCCCCATGGAACCCAAAATTGAGGTAACTAGCTCATGAAAACATCCATAAAACTCAAAAACGACGAGTTTTTTGTCATGTATCTAAAACATGTATCAGGTCTTATGGGCCCTGAAAATCGTCACGGGACATCAAAATTGTGGCCAATAGCTCATGAAAACGGCCATAAAACACGAAAATGTCACGTTTTTTCTCATAACTCTCAAACGTGTATCGGGTGTTACGAGTCGTGTTCATCGCCCTCGTACCCCAAAACTATGGGCTATAGCTCAAGAAAACGGCCATAAAACGAGAAAACGACGAGTTTTTGGTCACAACTCTCAAACATGTATCGTGTTTTACGGGCCATGAAAATCCCCATGAAACCCAAAAACTGTGGGCAATAGCTCATCAAAACGGCCATAAAACGCAAAAACGACGATTTTTTGGTCACAACTCTCACACATGTATTGTGTTTTACGGGCCATGCAAATCCCCATGGAACCCCAAAACTATGGGAAATAGCTCATGAAAATGTCCATAAAACGCGAAAACACTGAGGTTTTGGTCATAACTCTCAAACATGTATCTTGTTTTTATGGGCCATACAAATCCCCATGGAACCCCAAAATTGTGAGAAATAGCTCATGAAAACGTCCATAAAACACGAAAACACCGAGTTTTTGGTCATAATTCTCAAACATGTATCGTGTTTAACGGGCCATCAAATACCGAGTTTTTGGTCATGCACCTCAAACTTGTTTCGGGTCTTATGGGCCCTGAAAATCTCCCTGAACACGAAAACTATGGGCAATATCTCATGAAATAACCATAAAAAGTGAAAAAGACGAGTTTTGCTCATAACTCTTAAATGTGTATCGGTTGTTACGAGTCATGTATATCTCCCTAGAACCCCAAAACTATGGGAAATAGCTCATGAAAGGAGCCATAAAACCCGAAAACGACAAGTTTTTGCTCATGGGTCGTGTAAATCTTTCTGAAACCCCAAAATTGTGAGCAATAGCTCATGAAAACGTCCATAAAACACGAAAACGACGAGTTTTTGCTCATGTATCTCAAACATGTATCTGGTCTTATGGGCCCTGAAAATTGCTCTAGAACACCAAAACTGTGTGCAATAGCTCATGAAAATGACCATAAAACACGAAAGCGAAGAGTTTATGGTTATAACTCTCAAACATGTATTGTGTTTTATGCGCCATGCAAGTCCCCATGGAAATCCAAAACTGTGGCCAATACCTTATGAAAATGTCCATAATACGCGAAAACGAAGAGTTTTTGCTCATGTATCTCAAACAAGTATTTGGTCTTATGGGCCCTGAAAATCACCCTCGAACACTAAAACTATGGGCAATAGCTCATGAAAATGGCCATAAAACGTGAAAACGACGATTTATTGCTCATAACTCTTGATCGTTTATAGGGTGTTACGAGTCGTGTAATTCTCCCTCGTACCCCAAAACTATGGGTAATAGCTCATGAAAACGGCAATAAAACAAGAAAACGACGAGTTTTTGGTCATAACTCTCAAACATGTAATGTGTTTTATGGGCCATGCAAATCCCCATGGAACCCCAAAATTGGGGTAAATAGCTCATGAAAACATCCATAAAACTCGAAAACGACGAGTTTTTGGTCATGTATCTAAAACATGTATCGGGTCTTATGGGCCCTGAAAACCGCCCTAGAAGATCAAAATTGTGGCCAATAGCTCATGAAAACAGCCATAAAACGCGAAAATTACTCGTTTTTGCTCATAACTCTTAAACGTGTATCGGGTGTTACGAATCGTGTAAATCGCCCTCGTACCCCAAAACTATGGGCAATAGATCATGAAGACGACCATAAAACGCCAAAACGACGAGTTTTTCGTCACAACTCTCAAACATGTATCGTGTTTTACGAGCCATGCAAATCCCCATGGAACCCCAAAACTTTGGGAAATAACACATGAAAATGTCCATAAAACGTCAAAACACGGAGTTTTTGGTCATAACTCTCAAACATGTATCGTGTTTTACGGGCCATCCAATCCCCATGGAACCCCAAAACTGTGGGCAATATCTCATTAAAATGTCCATAAAACACGAAAAGACGAGTTATTGGTCATGTATCTCAAACTTGTTTCGGGTCTGATGTGCCCTGAAATCGCCCTGGAACACCAAAACTATGGGCAATAGCTCATGAAAACAACCATAAAACATGAAAAAGACGAATTGTGCTCATAACTCTCAAACGTGTACGGTTGTTACGAGTCGTGTAAATCACCCTAGAACCCCAAAACTATGGGCAATAGCTCATGAAAGCAGCCATAAAACACGAAAACGATAAGTTTTTGGTTAGTTCTCTCAAACATGTATAGGGTCTTATGGGCCCTGAAAATCGCCATGGGACACCAAAATTGTGGGAAATAGCTCATGAAAATGGCCATAAAACGCGAAAATGGCGCGTTTTTTCTCATTCCTCTCAAATGTGTATCGAGTGTTCACAGTCGTGTAAATCGCGCTCGAACCCCAACACTATGAGCAATAGCTCATGAAAACGGCAATAAAACGCGAAAACGACGAGTTTTTGGTCACAACTCTCAAACATGTATCGTGTTATACGGGCCATGCAAATCCCCACGGAACCCCAAAACTGTGGGAAATAGCTCACGACAACATCCATAAAACGCGAAAATATTGAGTTTTTGGTGATAACTCTCAAACATGTATCGTGTTTTACGGGCCATGCAAATCCCGACGGAACCCCAGAACTGTGGGAAATAGCTCATGAAAACGACGAGTTTTTGGTCATGTATATCAACCATGTATCAGGTCTTATGGGCCCTGAAAATCACCTTGGAACACCAAAACTATGTGCAATAGCTCATGAAAATGGCCATAAAACGTGAAAAGGACGAGTTTTGCTCATAACTCACAAAAGTTTATAGGGTGTAACGACTTGTGTAATTCGTCCTCGTAGCCCAAACCTATGGGCAATAGCTCATATAAACGGCCATAAAACACAAACACGACGAGTTTTTGGTCATAACTCTCAAACATTATCGTGTTTTACGGGCCATGCAAATCACCATGGAACCCAAAGACTGGGCAATTGCTCATGAAAACATCCATAAAACGGGAAAATGACGAGGTTTTGCTCATGTATCTCAAACATGTATATGGTCTTATGGGCCCTGAAAATCGCCCCGGAACACCAAAACTGTGTGCAATAACTCATGAAAATGACCATAAAACTCGAAAACGACGAGTTTTTGGTCATAACTCTCAAACGTGCATCGTATTTTACGCGCCATGCAAGTCCTCATGGAACCCCAAAACTGTTTCCAATAGCTTATGAAAAACCGCGAATATGACGGGTTTTTGCTGATGTATCTCAAACATGTATCTGGTCTTATGGGCCTGAAAATCTGCACGGAACACTAAAACTATGGGCAATAGCTCATGAAAATGGCCATAAAAGGTGAAAACAATGATTTATTGCTCATAACTCTCAATCATTTATAGGGTCTTACGAGTCGTGTAATTCGCCCTCATACCCAAAAATATGGGCTATAGCTAATGAAAACGGCCATCAAACACGAAAACGACGAGTTTTTGGTCATAACTCTCAAACATGTATCGTGTTTTCCGGGCCATCAAATCCCCATGGAACCCCAAAACTGTGGGCAATAGCTCATTAAAACGTCCATAAAACACGAAAAGACGAGTTTTTGGTCATGTATCTCAAACTTCTTTTGGGTCTTATGGGCCTTGAAAATGGCCCTGGAATACCAAAACTATGGGTAATAGCTCATGAAAACGGCCATAAAACGTGAAAACGACGAGTTTTGCTCATAACTCTCTGACGTGTATCGGTTGTTACGAGTCGTGTAAATCGCCCTAGAAGCCCAAAATTGTGGGATATATCTCATGAAAACATCCATAAAACGCGAAAACGACTAGTTATTCGTCATGTATCTCAAACATGTATCGGGTCTTATGGGCCCTAAAAATCGCCCTTGAACACCGAAATTGTGGGCAAGAGCACATGAAAACAGCCATAAAACGAGTAAACGACGCATTTTTGTTCATACCTCCCAAACATGTATCGATTGTTACGAGTCGTGTAAGTCGCCCTCGTACCCCAAAACTATGGGCAATAGCTCATAAAAATGGCCATAAAACGCGAAAACGATGAGTTTTTGGTCACAACTCTCAAACATGTATCGCGTTTTATGGGCCATGCAAATCCCCAAGGAACCCCAAAACTGTGGAAAATAGCTCATCAAAACGTCCATAAAATGCAAAAACACCGAGTTTTTGGTCATAACTCTCAAACATGTATTGTGTTTTATGGGCCATGTGAATCCCCATGGAACCCCAAAACTGTGGGAAATAGCTCATGAAAACATCCATAAAACACGAAAACGCCGAGTTTTTGGTTATAATTCTCAAACATGTATTTTGCCTTATGGGCCATCGAATCCCCGTGGAACCCCAGAACAGTGGAAAATTAATCATGAAAAACGTCCATGAAACGCGAAAACGACGAGTTTTTGGTCATGTATCTCAAACTTGTTTCAGGTCTTATGGCCCCTGAAAATCGTCCAAGAACACCAAAACTATGGGCAATTGCTCATGAAAACGGCATAAAACGTGAAAACGACGAGTTTTGTTCATAAGTCTCAAACGGGTATCGGTTGTGATGAGTCGTGTACATTTCCCTAGCCAGGGGGAACTATGGGCAATAGCTCATGAAAGCAGCCATAAAACACGAAAACGACAAGTTTGTAGTCAGTTCTCTCAAACATGTATCGGTTCTTATGGGTCGTGTAAATCTTTTTGGAACCCCAAAACTGTGGGCAATAGTTCACGAAAACGGCCATAAAACCAGAAAATGCCGAGTTTTTCGTCATAACTTTCAAACATGTATCGGGTCTTATGGGTCGTCTAAATCTCCATAGAACCCCAAAACTATGTGTAATAGCTCATGAAAACGGCCATAAAACGCGCAAATGCCAGGTTTTTAGTCATAAGTCTTAAACATGTATCGTGTTTTACGCGCCATGCAATTCCCCATGGAAACCAAAACTATGGGCAATATCTCATGAAAACGGCCACAAAACGCGAAAACAACGAGTTTTTGGTCATCACTCTCAAACTTGTATCGTGTTTTACGGCCCATGCAAATCACATGGAACCAGAAAATTTTGGGAAATATCTCATGAACACATCCATAAAACGGCAAAACGACAATTTTTTAGTCATGTATCTCAAACATGTATCGGGTCTAATGGGCCCTAAAAATCGCCCTGGGGCACCAAAATTGTGGGCAATAGCTCATGAAAACGGCCATAAAACGAGAAAAGGACGTGTTTTCCCTCATACCTATCAAACGTGTATCGGGTGTTACGAGTCATGCAAATCACCCTAGTACCCCAAAACTATGGGCAATAGCTCATGTAAACGGCCATAAAACGCGAAAACGACGACTTTTGGTCACAATTCTCAAACATGTATCGTGTTTTAGGGCCATGTAAATCCCCATGCAACACCAAAACCTTGGGAAATAGCTCATGAAAAGGTCCATAAAACTCGAAAACACCGAGTTTTTGGTATAACTCTCAAACATGTTTTGGGTCTTATGGGCCCTGAAAATCGACCGAGAACATCAAAACAGAGGGCAATAGCTCATAAAAACGGCCATAAAACGTGAAAACGACGCATTTTTGCTCATACCTTTCAAACGTGTATCGGGTGTTACGAGTAGTGTAAATCGCCCTCGTACCCTAAAACTATGGGCAATAGCTCATGAAAACGGCCATAAAACGAGAAAACGACGCGTTTTTGGTCACAAGTCTCAAACATGTATCGTGTTTTACGGGCCACGAAAATCCCCATGGAACCCCAAAACCGTGGGAAATAGCTCATGAAAACGTCCATAAAACGCGAAAACACTAATTTTTTGGTCATAAATCTAAAACATGTATCCTGTTTTATGGGCCATGCGAATCCCCATGGAACCCCAAAACTGTGGGAAATAGCTCATGAAAACATCCATAAAACACAAAAACTCTATGTTTTTGGTCATAATTCTCAAATAAGTATCGTGTTTTACAGTCCATCGAATCCCCATGGAACCCCAGGCAATAGCTAATGAAAACGTCCATAAAACGCGAAAACGACGAGTTTTTTGTCACGTATCTCAAGCTTGTTTCGGGTTTTGTGGGCCCTGAAAATCGCCCTGGAACACCAAAACTGTGGGCAATATCTCATGAAAACGTCCATAAAACATGAAAACAACGATTTATTGCTCATAACTCTTAATCGTTTATTGGGTTTTCGAGCCTTGTAATTCTCCCTCGTACCCCAAAATTATGGGCCAAACGGCAACAAACCACGTAAACGACGAGTTTTTGGTCATAACTCTCAAAATGTATCGTGTTTTACGGGCCATGCAAATCCCCGTGGAACCCTAAAACCGTGGGAAATAGCTCATGAAAACGTCCATAAACACGAAAACCCCGAGTTTTTGGTCATAACTGTCAAACATGTATCTTGTTTTATGGGCCATGCGAATCCGCATGGAACCCCAAAACTGTTGGAAATAGCTCATGAAAACATCCATAAAACGCAAAAACTCTGAGTTTTTGGTCATAATTCTCAAACATGTATCGTGTTTTACGGGCCCTGAAAATTGCCCTGGGACACAAAAACTATGGGAAATAGCTCATGAAAACGTCCATAAAACGTGAAAACGACGAGTTTTATTCATAACTCTCAAATGGGTATCGGTTGTGGCGAGTCGTGTAAATTGCCCTAGAACCCCAAAACTATGGGTAATAGCTCATGAAAACAGCCATAAAACACAAAAACGACAAGTTTTTGGCCAGTTGTCTCAAACATTGATCGGTTCTTATGGGTCATGTAAATCTCTCTGAAACCCTAAAACTATGGGCAATAGCTCATGAAAACGGCCATAAAACCCGACAACAACGAGTTTTTGTTCATAACTTTCAAACATGTATCGGGTCTTATGGGTCGTGTAAATCTCCCTAAAACCCCAAAACTGGGTGCAATAGCTCATGAAAACAACCATAAAACGCGAAAACGCCAAATTTTTGGTCATAACTCTCAAACATGTATCGTATTATACGCACCATGCAAATCCCCATGGAACCCCAAAACTGTGGGAAATAGCTCATGAAAACATCCTCGGAACTATCTCAAACATGTATCTGGTTTATGGGTGCTGAAAATCGCCCCGGAACACCAAAACTTTGGGCAATAGCTCATGAAAACGGCCAAAAACGTGAAAACGACGATTTATTGCTCATAACTCTCAATCGTTTATCAGTTGTTACGAGCCATGTAATTCGCCCTCGTACCCCAAAACGATGGGCAACCGCTCATGAAAACGGCCACAAAACGCGAAAACGACGAATTTTTGGTCATGTATCTCAAACATGTATAATTTTTTACGAGCCATGAAAATCCCCATGGAACCCCAAAATTGTGGGAAATAGCTCATGAAAACATCCATAAAACGCGAAAACGACGAGTTCTTGGTCATGTATCTCAAACATGTATCGGGTCTTATGGGCCGTGAAAATCGCCCTAGAGCACCAAAATTGTGGGCAATAGCTTATTAAAACGGCCATAAAACAAGAAAACGACGCGTTTTTGCTCATACCTCTCAAACGTGTATCGGGTGTTACGAGTCGTGTAAATCGCCCTCGTACCCTAAAACTATGGGCAATAGCTCATGCAAACGGCCATAAAACGCGAAAACGACGCGTTTTGGTCACAACTCTCAAACATCTATCGTGTTTTACGGGCCATAAAAATCCCCATTGAACCCCAAAACCGTGGGATATAGTTCATGAAAATTTCCATAAAACGCGAAAACACCGAGTTTTTGGTTATAACTCTCAAACATGTATCGTGTTTTATGGGACATGCGAATCCCCATGGAACCCCAAAACTGTGGGAAATAGCTCATGAAAACATCCATAAAACGTAAAAACTCTGAGTTTTTGGTCATCATTCTCAAACATGTATCGTGTTTTACGGGCCATCGAATCCCCATGGAACCCCAAAACTATGGGCAATAGCTCTTCACAACGTCCATAAAACGTGAAAACGACGAGTTTTTGGTCACGTAACTCAAACTTGTTTCCGGTCTTATGGGCCCTGAAAATCGCCCTGGAACACCAAAACTGTGGGCAATATCTCATGAACACAGCCATAAAACATGAAAACGACGATTTATTGCTCATAACTCTTAATCATTTATCCGGTGTTACGATCCTTGTAATTCGCCCTCGTACCCCAAAACTATGGGCAATAACTCATGAAAACGGTGACAAAACACGAAAACGACGAGTTTTTGGTCATAACTCTCAAAAATGTATCGTGTTTTAGGGCCATGGAAATCCCCGTGAAAGCCAAAAACCGCGGGAAATGGCTCATGAAAACGTCCATAAACGCGAAAACCCCGAATTTTTGGTCATAACTCTCAAACTTGTATCCTGTTTTATGGGCCATGCGAATCCCCATGGAACCCCAAAACGGTGGGAAATAGCTCATGAAAACGTACATAAAACGCGAAATCGACGAGTTTTTGGTCATCTATCTCAAACTTGTTTCGGGTATCATGGGCCCTGAAAATCGCCCTGGAACACCAAAACTGTGGGAAATAGCTCATGAAAACGGCCATAAAACGTGAAAACGACGAGTTTTATTCATAGGTCTCAAATGGGTATCGGTTGTGACGAGTCATGTAAATTACCCTAGAACCCCAAAACTATGGGCAATAGCTCATGAAAGCAGCTATAAAACACGAAAACGACAAGTTTTTGGCCAGTTGTCTCAAACATGTATCGGTTCTTATGGGTCGTGTAAATCTCTCTGGAACCCTAAAAATATGGGCAATAGCTCATGAAAACGGCCATAAAACCCGAAAACACTGAGTTTTTGGTCATAACTTTCAAACATGTATCGGGTCTTATGGGTCGTGTAAATCTCCCTAAAACTCCAAAACTGTGTGCAATAACTCATGAAAACGGCCATAAAACGTGAAACACCAAGTTTTTTGTCATAACTCTTAAACATGTATCGTGTTTTACGCGCCATGCAAATCTCCATGGAACCC
The DNA here is from genome assembly GCA_910589765.1 of Avena atlantica. NCBI lineage: Eukaryota > Viridiplantae > Streptophyta > Magnoliopsida > Poales > Poaceae > Avena > Avena atlantica. Next base: position 4,808,892 of record OU342739.1, read on the forward strand.
CATAACTATGGCCAATAGCTCATGAAAACGTCCATAAAACGCGAAAACGACGAGTTTTTGCTCATGTATCTCAAACATGTATCTGGTTTTTATGGGTCCTGAAAATTGCCCAGGAACACCAAAACTTTGGGCAATAGCTCATGAAAACGGCCATAAAACATAAAAAACGACGATTAATTGCTCATAACTGTCAATTGTTTATCGGGTGTTACGAGCCGTGTAATTCGCCCTCGTACCCTAAAGCTATGGGCAATAGCTCATGAAAACGGCAACAAAACGCGAAAACGACGACTTTTTGGTCGTAACTCTCAAACATGTATCATGTTTTACGAGCCATGCAAATCCCCATGGAACCCCAAAATTGTGGGAAATAGCTGGTGAAAACATCCATAAAACACGAAAACGACGAGTTCTTGGTCATGTATCACAAACATGTATCAGGTCTTATGGGCCCTGAAAATCGCCCTAGAGCACCAAAATTGTGGGCAATAGCTCATTAAAACGGCCATCAAACGAGAAAACGATGCATTTTTGCTCATACCTCTCAAAAGTGTATCGGGTGTTACGATTCATGTATGTCGCCTCGTACCCTAAAACTATGGGCAATAGCTCATGAGAAAACGGCCATAAAACGCGAAAACAACGCGTTTTTGGTCACAACTCTCAAACATGTATCATGTATTACGGGCCATGAAAATCCCCATGGAACCCCAAAACCGTGGGAAATAGCTCATGAAAACGTCCATAAAACGTGAAAACACTGATTTTTTGGTTATAACTCTCAAACATGTATCGTGTTTTATGGGCCATGCGAATCCCCGTGGAACCCCAAAATAATTGAAAATAGCTCATGAAAACATCCATAAAACGCAAAAACTCTAAGTTTTTGGTCATAATTCTCAAACATGTATCGTGTTTTACGGGCCATTGAATCCCCATGGAACGCCAAAACTATGGGCAATAGCTCATGAAAACGTCCATAAAACGCGAAAACGACGAGTTTTTGGTAACGTATCTCAAACTTGTTTCGGGTCTTATGGGCCCTGTAAATTTCCCTAGAACACCAAAACTATGGGCAATAGCTCATGAAAACGGCCATAAAACATAAAAACGACGATTTATTGCTCATAACTCTTAATCGTTTGTCGGGTGTTACGAGCCTTGTAATTCGCCCTTGTACCCCAAAACTATGGGCAATAACTCATGAAAACGGCGACAAAACACGAAAACGATGAGTTTTTGGTGATAACTCTCAAAAATGTATCGTGTTTTACGGGCCATGCAAGTCCCCGTGAAACCCAAAAACCATGGGAAATAGCTCATGAAAACGTCCATGAATGCGAAAACCCCGAGTTTTTGGTCATAACTCTCAAACATGTATCCTGTTTTATGGGCCATGCGAATCCCCATGGAACCCTAAAACGGTGGGCAATAGCTCATGAAAACGTCCATAAAACGCGAAAACGATGAGTTTTTGGTCATGTATGTCAAACTTGTTTCGGGTCTTATGGGCCTTGAAAATCGCCCTGGAACACAAAAACTGTGGGAAATAGCTCATGAAAACGGCAATAAAACATGAAAACGGCGAGTTTTATTCATAACTCTCAAATGGGTATCGGTTGTGATGAGTCGTGTAAATTGCCCTAGAACCCCAAAACTATGGGCAATAGCTGATGAAAGCAGCCATAAAACACGAAAACGACAAGTTTTTGGCCAGTTGTCTCAAACATGTATCGGTTCTTATGGGTCGTGTAAATCTCTCTGGAACCCTAAAACTGTGGGCAATAGCTCATGAAAACGGCCATAAAACCCGAAAACACCAAGTTTTTGTTCAGAACTTCCAAACATGTATTGGGTCTTATGGGTAGTGTAAATCTCCCTAAAACTCCAAAATTGTGTGCAATAACTCATGAAAACGGCCATAAAACGCGAAAACGCCAAGTTTTTTTTGTCATAACACTTAAACATGTATCTTGTTTTATGCGCGATGCAAATCCCCATGGAATCCCAAAACTATGGCCAATAGCTCATGCAAACGTCCATAAAACGCGAAAACGACGAGTTTTTGCTCATGTATCTCAAACATGTATCTGGTTTTTATGGGACCAGAAAATTGCCCTGGAACACCAAAACTTCGGGCAATAGCTCATGAAAACGGCCATAAAACGTGAAAACGACGATTAATTGCTCATAACTCTCAATCGTTTATCGGGCGTTACGAGTCGTGTAATTCGCCCTCGTACCCTAAAACTATGGGCAATAGCTCATGAAAACAGCCACAAAACGCGAAAACGACGAGTTTTTGGTCATAACTCTCAAACAAGTATCATGTTTTACGAGCCATGCAAATCCCCATGGAACCCCAAAATTGTGGGAAATAGCTGATGAAAACATCCATAAAACGTGAAAATGACGAGTTCTTGGTCATGTATCTCAAACATGTATCGGGTCTTATGGGCCCTGAAAATCGCCCTAGAGCACCAAAATTGTGGGCAATAACTCATTAAAACGGCCATAAAACGAGAAAACGACGCGTTTTTTGCTCATACCTCTCAAAAGTGTATCGGGTGTTACGAGTCGTGTAAATCGCCCTCGTACCCTAGAACGATGGGCAATAGCTCATGAAAACGGCCATAAAACGCGAAAATGACGCGTTTTTGGTCACAACTCTCAAACATGTATCGTTTTTATGGGCCATGCGAATCCCCATGGAACCCAAAACTGTGGGAAATATTTCATGAAAACATCCATAAAACGCAAAAACTCTGAGTTTTTGGTCATAATTCTCAAACATGTATCGTGTTGTACAGTCCATCGAATCCCCATGGAACCCCAAAACTATGGGCAATAGCTCATGAAAACGTCCATAAAACGCGAAAACGACGAGTTTTTGGTCACGTATCTCAAACTTGTTTCGGGTCTGATGGGCCCTGAAAATCGCCCTGGAACACCAAAACTATGGGCAATATCTCATGAAAATGGCCATAAAACATGAAAACGACTATTTATTGCTCATAACTGTTAATCGTTTATCGGGTGTTACGAGCCTTGTAATTCGCCCTCGTACCCCAAAACTATGGGCAATAACTCATGAAAACGGCGACAAAACAGGAAAACAATGTGTTTTTGGTCATAACTCTCAAAAATGTATCGTGTTTTACGGGCCATGCAAATCCCAGTGGAACCCGAAAACCATGGGAAATACCTCATGAAAACGTCCATAAACGTGAAAACTCCGAGTTTTTGGTCATAACTCTCAAGCATGTTGTAACATCCTAGCATTTAGGAACTAACGAAGGGTAGATTTAGAATTATGGAATGTTGCATGCATTCATTTGTGAAAATGTGGGTAAAATTTTCGCCAAATAAAACCTTGAGTGATCAATGTTTCTTTCTTACTTTCAGATTAGGTTTAGTCTTAAAGGAGGATTGTTATAAATTTTGATATGATCTTTAAGGAATTATGTGTGTTTGAAAATGAATTTGAATTTTGAGCTTAAGTGTTTGAATTATAATTCAAATGAATTAGAAAAATAGGTTTGAATCTTGATTTAATTATGAGTTAATTATTTTAACTCCAAACATTATCTAAATAAAACAATTATGAATATGAAAACTTATTTCATATTATCAATATATACACAAGTTACAAAGAATGTAACTTACTGAAACCATTTTCAAACTTCAAAATTTACAACAGAATAAAGAATAAGAATATTCTTTATTAAAAATAATATAATCTTTATTACAATGGAATAAAAGAAAATTACAAAAGAATAAGAAAATTACATTGGATTATTCTATAACTATTCTATATCTAAACATAAACTAAATCTTCATCTTCATATCTGTACCTACAAAACAAAACAAAAAATTAAATAGAAAAAAATAAAAGGGTTAGTGTTAGTAGTTTTTCTCTCAGGCATGTCACTGAATTGCACTAGACAAATTCATCATTGAGAAATTTATATAAAAGGGGCAAGTTTCACCAATATGAAAGAATCCATCTTTCATAAATTCAAAGCCAGAAGTCAAATGACAGCCAAGAGGGGCAAATTCACCAGCCAGGTGAAAGTAACCTGGTAAGAGAAGTTTCAAAATTCTGAACATATCCACAAGAGCATAGCAAGCACACAAGCAGGACACACACCAATATGCATGTGGTGTGTTGTCAAACCCACAGCATAGTCCCAATCTCACAAAACCACAAGCACAGCTGTGGAGAGGCACTAGTGCATCACTCCACAACTAGCACACAAGAACAGCCAGTCTAGATAGCAGATTACCAAGCACATCAGCTAAACCAAACCACCAAGGATCAACCAAACATCACCAGGATGGTGACATAAGGAGGGGGATGGATCAGGTGGACAGCAAGGCCAAGCCCAGGAGCTAGGAGGAGCAGGCTAGCTCAAGAGCAAGCACAGGAGTCCAGCAAAACCAGATCAAGATCATCACCAAATTACTCCACAAACAGCAAGATTCGGTGGTGAGTTTCATAAAACCTTCACATGATCTAATCATCTTATTTAGAGAAAAGCATGTGTTGTTTTATAAAAAAACCCTCAGAAAGCACCCAAGTGGGGTGAATCCATCATAGGGATTTCTGAAACTCTAAAGGCAAACAACAAAGTACCAGGATCCAACCAGAGCTCAGAGCAACATCCTTGCTCTGGTTTTCAAATTATATTTTACAATTCAATCATACATATACCTATGATCTATCCTAGGCACATCCCTAAAGGAAGGGTAGCACCTTAGAAACAAAACTTTGGGATCCATAGATTGATCAAGCTCACTATCATTTTTTCCAAGCTTTGATTCAATAAAGAATAGCTGGTACCACTACCAGGACTATCTAGATGAACCAATTAGATAAGATTTGAATCCCTAAGCCTCAGAACAACATCATTGGTCTTAGGGAATTCAGATAAGAGCATCTCTATTTATCTTTCAAAGCCAAGATTTTCTTAAGCATAAACTAACCAAATCCATGGTTTAGAATCAAACTTGTGTGCCATACATGATGGTATCACAAGAACAATCCATTATGAATCAGGATAGACATTAAATCATTATAAATTTAGACAATCAACCTACTAATCATTTTCCTATTAACATAGGAATCATAACTAGGATTCTTATGTTAAACTTCACTGTTTGAGATCATAATGATCTCAAACCACATGTTAATTCCCAAGCCAATAGCACTAAGACAGTGGTTTCATCCTATCATAATCATGACCATAAATCAGATGACAGTAAAAACTTATCAAGTCACTGACTTAATCAAGCATAATTCCCAAGCAATTATATCATCTGAATTAGATGCAATCCATGCATAAAAACATATAAGAAGCCACCAGAAACAGTATAGATCATCTTAAGCAACAAGCCTCGGGCCAATAATCATTTAGCATGTGTATAGACCATACAAACATGCTTCAATTCATCCAATACATGATCAATGACATAAGAGGAACCCTAAATGGATAATCATCCCAATCTGAATCAGACAATAGCCAGAGAGAACACTGCCAGCGTCTAGCATCGAACCAGCAAACACAGAGAGCACCAGTGGAGAGGAATCAAACTCACCGTAGGTCCTCGCTAAAGACTGGAAGAGGAAGCAGAGGGGCCGACGACCATGGCGGCACGGGGAGCACCCCAGAGGGGGCGCTGCAAACCGCACGGTGCCACGGCAGCGACCCTGATCACGCCTAGAGTTGCAGAGCATCACCTCGATGCACGACGACCACGACAACACCTCAATCCGTGCCAATCCCCAAACCCTAGGGTTTGGGGCGGCATCGATCCATTATAGGAGAGCCCTAGGCTCGAATCCAATTGGATAGAATGAACGAGCGTCGTCGACAACCCCCAATTGCACCACGGCGGTGACTAGAATAGCCTACGGCGGCATCGCCGGCCACAGGGTCGGGGCCAGAGGAGGAGAGGATGAACTCGAGGGAGAGAGAGAGGAAGTGAGGAGTGGGCCGAGCTGGGCCAAACCCTTCGGGGTGGTCCTTTTGTCTAGGACTAATGGGCCACTAGGGCCCAATAAGTATAACTAGCCCAGAAACCTTTCTAGGCCTGTTTTAATAAAAAAAAGGGAAAAGACCAAAATACCCCTAGATTTAATAAAATTCTAGAAAGTAAAATAAAAGTCCAAAAATTATAAATAAAATATTTTTTGGATTCACAAAAATCCAAACTACCCAAATAAATTAAAATAAAAAATTTAGACATTTAAACTTTATTATGAATTTTGTAAATTATATATTCCTTATGGAATTTTACAAAATTATTGAAAGGTGATAAAATTAATTAAAATTCACTTTCCTGATGTATTAATATTGTAGTATTTTAGAAAAATACTAAATAAATATTTAATCAGCATTTTAATGTATAATTAATAATTCTTAAAAGAATTATTAAATCAATAAAAGTTAAATAAAAGGGAAATAAAATAAAATAATTCAATATATGTTATAAAATATTAAAAAGTAATATTTATAAATCCTTTATTACTAAAAAGGAACTATTGGGGGTAAATGCATATAAAATTAAATAATGCATTACATTACTTGCATAATCATTTTGCTTCTTTAAATATTGTCCTTACCTGGCAATAATGATGTTTTTGTAGAACTAGAAGCTCAAGGTCCAGTGCAAGCATCAGACTTCACTACCTTGCCATCACAAGGCAAGTTCATCACTTGCTCATGTCCTTTGAATATTCTTTATCAAAGTATTTGCAAATTGTGTGTTATCATATATGATATAAAAGAAAGAAAATATTATTTTCACAAATAAAGAAATTATAGATATCATCCTAAGTGATGATATAATGGAGCAATAGAACTTAGAGTTCTAATTGCAATAATGATAATCAAGTAGGGACTTAATAACCCCTGACATCAGTGATTCTAGCGCCATATATTACGCGTTAGCCATGAGATTTGGAATGGGACAGAGAAGTCAGCTATATCTTCTTCCTCTCGCATGAAGCCGGATGTGCAGGTCATGGTTGTTATCCTCGTAGCGTGCATATTAATTGGTAATTCATAGAGGATATGCAGCATATGGGTGGGAACCCTCATCGTCCCACGATAGTTTTAGCATCTAACGGTTTGTACAAACCATTGCCGTAATTAATTATGTGGACATGGTGTACACCAAGGAGGCATGCGGGGTTGAGAAGGGGCAGTGATTGGCTTGGACCAACTATTGGGCCCCACATCATGGAATTGTGGACGGGAAAGTACGCTCGGTTGTGCAACACGGAGTTGATCTCTCATGGGTAAAGTAACGCACCTCTGCAGACTGTAAGAACTGTAACTTGTTACTCCTTGTTCCGGGAAGGAGCTATGAACGCGGCAGGAAAGGAACTCCATGAAATTTCTGGTCAACCTGTGAAGGCTGATTGTCATAGTTTTTCAGAATAAAATCAATCTTCGAAGAAATATTTACAAAAACTGCATAGTGCCAAGGATTTATAATCCGAGGTGGTAGTTAGACCATCAAACTTCCCACCTTGAATATAATGAACTTGTTGGGTAACGCTGTTACTCATTCTTTCCTTTGATCCCTTGCTTAGACTCTGAGGATCCCGAAGACGTGCCAATGTATGCAGCCGAATGCCAAGAAGATGTGTTCTACGAGGAACCTGATCTGTCCGGAGGAGTTGAAGGAGTGGATTACGATATCCGCTACGGTGTCGATGAGAACGAGTCCAACTAAGTACTTATTTAGTAGTAACTAATGGAACCGAGCAGCATGAACTCTATAGAATAAGCTGCTGAGCTCAAATCATAGTCGGAGTTGCTACTTTTAAATTCCACTGAACACTTTATATTTTGGTTTGTAAGTTGGATCTTTTGGAAGTCTTGAACTTCCGGTATTGTAAGAATAATAATGTGTGTACTTTTGTAATATGAACCCGCAATGTTTCTGTTGTACCAATCTGAGGGATGCGATATTTACGGAACGGTGTTCTATGGATGTCATGTCAATGACTATAGTGTACTACACATACAGTGGTATGCTGGGTCACCGCACATCTATCCTTTTTATGGGCCATGCGAATCCCCATGGAACCCCAAAACAGTGGGAAATAGCTCATGAAAACATCCATAAAACGCGAAAACGACGAGTTTTTGGTCATATATCTCAAACTTGTTTCGGGTCTTAAGGGCCCTGAAAATCGCCCTGGAGCACCAAAACTGTGGGAAATAGCTCATGAAAACGGCCATAAAACGTGAAAACGACGAGTTATATTCATAACTCTCAAATGGGTATCGGTTGTGACGAGTCATGTAAATTGCCCTAGAACCCTAAAACTATGGGCAATAGCTCATGAAAGCAGCCATAAAACACGAAAACGACAACTTCTTGGCCTGTTGTCTCAAACATGTATAGGTTCTTATTGGTCGTGTAAATCTCCCTGGAACCCTAAAACTATGGGCAATAGCTCATGAAAACAGCCATAAAAGCCGAAAACACCGAGTTTTTGGTCATCACTTTCAAACATGTATTGGGTCTTATGGGTCATGTAAATCTCCCTAAAACTCCAAATCTATGTGCAATAGCTCATGAAAACTGCCATAAAACGCGAAAACGCCAAGTTTTTTGTCATAAATCTTAAACATGTATCGTGTTTTACGCGCCACGCAAATCCCCATGGAACCCCAAAACTATGGCCAATACCTCATGAAAACGTCCATAAAACGCGAAAAAACGAGTTTTTGCTCATGTATCTCAAACATGTATCTGATTTTTATGGGTCCTTAAAATTGCCCTGGAACACCAAAACTTTGGACAATAGCTCATGAAAACGGCAATAAAATGTGAAAACAACGATTTATTGCTCATAACTCTCAATCGTTTATCGGGTATTACGAGCCGTGTAATTCGCCCTCGTACCCTAAAACTATGGGCAATACCTCATGAAAACGACCACAAAACGGGAAAACGACGAGTTTTGGTCATAACTCTCAAACATGTATCATGTTTTACGAGCTATGCAAATCCCCATGGAACCCCAAAATTGTGGGATATAGCTGATGAAAACATACATAAAACGCGAGAACGACGAGTTCTTGGTCATGTATCTCAAACATGTATCGGGTCTTATGGGCCCTGAAAATCACCCTAGAGCACAAAAATTATGGGCAATAGCTCATTAAAACGGCCATAAAATGAGAAAACGACGCGTTTTTTTCATACGTCTCAAACGTGTATCGGGTGTTACGGGTCGTGTAAATCGCCCTCGCACCCTAAAACTATGGGCAATAGCTCATGAAAACGGCCATAAAACGCGAAAACGACACGTTTTTGGTCACAACTCTCAAACATGTATCGTGTTTTACAGGCCATGAAAATCCCCATGGAACCCCAAAACCGTGGGAAATAGGTCATGAAAACGTCCATAAAACGCAAAAACATCGAGTTTTTGGTTATAACTCTCAAATATGTATCGTGTTTTATGGGCCATGCGAATCCCCATATGGAACCCAAAACTGTTGGAAATAGCTCATGAAAACATCCATAAAACGCAAATAATCTGAGTTTTTGGACATAATTCTCAAACATGTATCGTGTTTTACGGGCCATCGAATCCCCATGGAACCCCAAAACTGTGGGCAATAGCTCATGAAAACGTCGATAAAACGCGAAAAAATGAGTTTTTGGTCACGTATCTCAAACTTGTTTCGGGTTTGATGGGCCCTGAAAATCGCCCTGGAACACCAAAACTGTGGGCTATATCTCATGAAAACGGCCATAAAACATGAAAACCATGATTTATTGCTCATAACTCTTAATCGTTTATCGGGTGTTATGAACCTTGTAATTCGCCCTCGTACCCCAAAACTATGGGCAATAACTCATGAAAACGGCGACAAAACACGAAAACGACGAGTTTTTGGTCATAACTCTCAAAAATGTATCGTGTTTTACGGGCCATGCAAATCCCCATGGAACCCGAAAACCATGGGAAATACCTCATGAAAACGTCCATAAACGCGAAAACCCCGAGTTTTTGGTCATAACTCTCAAGCATGTATCCGTTTTTATGGGCCATGCGAATCCCCATGGAACCCCAAAGCAGTGGCAAATAGCTCATGAAAACATCCATAAAACGCGAAAACGACGAGTTTTTGGTCATATATCTCAAACTTGTTTCGGGTCTTATGGGCCATGAAAATTGCCCTGGAACACCAAAACTGTGGGAAATATCTCATGAAAACGGCCATAAAACGAGAAAATAAAGAGTTTTATTCATAACTCTCAAATGGGTATCGGTTGTGACGAGTTGTGTAAATTGCCCTAGAACCGCAAAACTTTATTCAATAGCTCATGAAAGCAGCCATAAAACACAAAAACGACAAGTTGTTGGCCAGTTGTCTCAAACATGTATCGGTTCTTATGGGTTGTGTAAATCTCTCTGGAACCCCAAAACTATGCGCAATAGCTCATGAAAACGGTCATAAAACCCGAAAACACCTAGTTTTTGGTCATAACTTTCAAACATGTATCGAGTCTTCTGGGTCGTGTAAATCTCCCTAAAACTCCAAAATTGTGTGCAATAGCTCATGAAAACGGCCATAAAACGCGAAAACGCCAAGTTATTTGTCATAACTCTCAAACATGTATCGTGTTTTACGCGCCATGCAAATCCCCATGGAACCCCAAAACTATGGCCAATAGCTCATGAAAACATCCGTAAAACGCAAAAACGACGAGTTTTTGCTCATGTATCTCAATCATGTATCTGGTTTTTATGGGTCCTGAAAATTGCCCTATAACACCAAAATTTTAGGCAATAGCACATGAAAACGGCCAGAAAACGTGAAAATAACGATTTATTGCTCATAACACTCAATCGTTTATCGGGTGTTACGAGCCGTGTAATTCGCCCTCGTACCCTAAAACTATGGGCAATAGCTCATGAAAACGGCCACAAAACGTGAAAACGACGATTTATTGCTCATAACACTCAATCGTTTATCGGGTGTTACGAGCCGTGTAATTCGCCCTCGTACCCTAAAACTATGGGCAATAGCTCATGAAAACGGCCACAAAACGCGAAAACGACGAGTTTTTTGTTATAACTCTTATTCATGTATCATGTTTTACGAGCCATGCAAATCCCCATGGAACCCCAAAACCGTGAGAAATAGGTCATGAAAACGTCCATAAAACGCAAAAACACCGAGTTTTTGGTTATAACTCTCAAACATGTATCGTGTTTTATGGGCCATGAGAATCCCCATGGAACCCAAAACTGTGGGAAATAGCTCATGAAAACATCCATAAAACGCAAAAACGCTGAGTTTTTGGTCATAATTATCAAACATGTATCGTGTTTTACGGGCCATCGAATCCCCATGGAACCCCAAAACTGTGGGCAATAGCTCATGAAAACGTCCATAAAACGCGAAAAAACGAGTTTTTGGTCACGTATCTCAAACTTGTTTCGGGTCTGATGGGCCATGAAAATCGCCCTGGAACACCAAAACTATGGGCTATATCTCATGAAAACGGCCATAAAACATGAAAACAATGATTTATTGCTCATAACTCTTAATCGTTTATCGGGTGTTATGAACCTTGTAATTCTCCCTCGTACCCCAAAACTATGGGCAATAACTCATGAAAACGGCGACAAAACACAAAAACGACGAGTTTTTGGTCATAACTCTCAAAAATGTATCGTGTTTTACGGGCCATGCAAATCCCCGTGGAACCCGAAAACCATGGGAAATAACTCATGAAAACGTCCATAAACGCGAAAACCCCGAGTTTTTGTCATAACTCTCAAGCATGTATCCGTTTTTATGGGCCATGCGAATCCCCATGGAACCCCAAAACGGTGGGAAATAGCTCATGAAAACATCTATAAAACGCGAAAGCGACGAGTTTTTGGTCATATATCTCAAACTTGTTTCGGGTCTTATGGGCCCTGAAAATTGCCCTGGAACAACAAAACTGTGGGAAATATCTCATGAAAACGGCCATAAAACGTGAAAACGACGAGTTTTATTCATAACTCTCAAATGGGTATCGGTTGTGACGAGTTGTGTAAATTGCCCTAGAACCCCAAAACTATCGGCAATAGCTCATGAAAGCAACCATAAAACACAAAAACGACAAGTTGTTGGCCAGTTGTCTCAAACATGTATCGGTTCTTATGGGTTATGTAAATCTCTCTGGAACCCCAATACTGTGGGCAATAGCTCATGAAAACGGTCATAAAACCCGAAAACACCTAGTTTTTAGTCATAACTTTCAAACATGTATCGGGTCTTATGGGTCGTGTAAATCTCCCTAAAACTCCAAAACTGTGTGCAATAGCTCATGAAAACGGCCATAAAACGCGAAAACGCCAAGTTAGTTGTCATAACTCTCAAACATGTATCGTGTTTTACGCGCCATGCAAATCCCCATGGAACCCCAAAACTATGGCCAATAGCTCATGAAAACATCCCTAAAACGCGAAAACGACGAGTTTTTGCTCATGTACCTCAATCATATATCTGGTTTTTATGGGTCCTGTAAATTGCCCTATAACACCAAAAGTTTAGGCAATAGCTCATGAAAATGGCCAGAAAACGTGAAAACAACGATTTATTGCTCATAACACTCAATCGTTTATCGGGTGTTACGAGCCGTGTAATTCGCCCTCGTACCCTAAAACTATGGGCAATAGCTCATGAAAACGGCCACAAAACGCGAAAACGACGAGTTTTTTGTTATAACTCTCAAACATGTATCATGTTTTACGAGCCATGCAAATACCCATGGAACCCCAAAACCGTGAGAAATAGGTCATGAAAACGTCCATAAAACACAAAAACACCGAGTTTTTGGTTATAACTCTCAAACATGTATCGTGTTTTATGGGCCATGCGAATCCCCATGGAACCCAAAACTGTGGGAAATAGCTCATGAAAACATCCATAAAACGCAAACACGCTGAGTTTTTGGTCATAATTCTCAAACATGTATCGTGTTTTACGGGCCATCGAATCCCCATGGAACCCCAAAACTGTGGGCAATAGCTCATGAAAACGTCCATAAAATGCGAAAACGACGAGTTTTTGGTCACGTATCTCAAACTTGTTTCGGGTCTTATGGGCCCTGAAAATCGCTCTGGAACACCAAAACTGTGGGCAATATCTCAGGAAAACGGCCATAAAACATGAAAACGAGGATTTATTGCTCATAACTCGTAATCGTTTATCGGGTGTTACGAACCTTGTAATTCGCCCACGTACCCCAAAACTATGGGCAATAACTCATGAAAACGGCGATAAAACACGAAAGCGACAAGTTTTTGGTCATAACTCTCAAAAATGTATCGTGTTTTACGGTCCATGCAAATACCCGTGGAACCCGAAATCGGTGGGAAATAGCTCATGAAAATGTCCATAAAACGCGAAAACGCCGAGTTTTTGGTCATTATTCTCAAACATGTATCGTGTTTTACGGGCAATCGAATCCCCATGGAACCCCAAAACTGTGGGCAATAGCTCATGAAAACATGAATAAAACGCGAAAACGACGAGTTTTTGGTCATGTCTCAAACTTGTTTCGGGTCTTATGGGCCCTGAAAATCGCCCTGGAACACCAAAACTGTGGGAAATAGCTCATGAAAACGGCCATGAAACGTGAAAACGACGAGTTTTATTCATAACTCTCAAATGGGTATCGGTTGTGACGAGTTGTGTAAATTGCCCTAGAACCCCAAACTATGGGCAATAGCTCATGAAAGCAGCCATAAAACACAAAAACGACAAGTTGTTGGCCAGTTGTCTCAAACATGTATCGGTTCTTATGGGTTGTGTAAATCTCTCTGGAACCCCAAAACTATGGGAAATATCTCATGAAAACGGTCATAAAACACGAAAACACCTAGTTTTTGGTCATAACTTTCAAACATGTATCGGGTCTTATGGGTCGTGTAAATCTCCCTAAAACTCCAAAACTGTGTGCAATAGCTCATGAAAACGGCCATAAAACGCGAAAATGCCAAGTTATTTGTCTTAACTCTCAATCATCTATCGTGTTTTACGCGCCATCAAATCCCCATGGAACCCCAAAACTATGGCCAATAGCTCATGAAAACATCCCTAAAACGCGAAAACGACGAGTTTTTGCTCATGTATCTCAATCATGTATCTGGTTTTTATGGGTCCTGAAAATTGCCCTATAACACCAAAAGTTTAGGCAATAGCGCATGAAAACGGCCAGAAAACGTGAAAACAACGATTTATTGATCATAACACTCAATCGTTTATCGGGTGTTACGAGCCGTGTAATTCTCCCTCGTACCCTAAAATTATGGGCAATAGCTCATGAATACGGCCACAAAACGCGAAAACGACGAGTTTTTTGTCATAACTCTCAAACATGTATCATGTTTTACGAGCCATGCAAATCCCCATGGAACCCCAAAACCATGAGAAATAGGTCATGAAAACGTCCATAAAACACAAAAACACCGAGTTCTTGGTTATAACTCTCAAACATGTATCGTGTTTTATGGGCCATGCGAATCCCCATGGAACCCAAAACTGTGGGAAATAGCTCATGAAAACATCCATAAAACGCAAAAACACTGAGTTTTTGGTCATAATTCTCAAACATGTATCGTGTTTTACGGGCCACCGAATCCCCATGGAACCCCAAAACTGTGGGCAATAGCTCATGAAAACGTCCATAAAACGCGAAAACGACGAGTTTTTGGTCACGTATCTCAAACTTGTTTTGGGTCTGATGGGCCCTGAAAATCGCCCTTGAACACCAAAACTGTGGGCAATATCTCATGAAAACGGCCATAAAACATGAAAACGAGGATTTATTGCTCATAACTCGTAATTGTTTATCGGGTTTTACGAGCCTTGTAATTCGCCCTCGTACCCCAAAACTATGGGCAATAACTCATGAAAACGGCGATAAAACATGAAAACGACAAGTTTTTGGTCATAACTCTCAAAAATGTATCGTGTTTACGGTCCATGCAAATACCTGTGGAACCCGAAAACGGTGGGAAATAGCTCATGAAAACGTCCATAAAACGCGAAAACGCCGAGTTTTTGGTCATTATGCTCAAACATGTATCGTGTTTTACGGGCAATCGAATCCCCATGGAACCCCAAAACTGTGGGTATTAGCTCATGAAAACATCAGTAAAACGCGAAAACGACGAGTTTTTGGTCATGTCTCAAACTTGTTTCGGGTATTATGGGCCCTGAAAATCGCCCTGGAACACCAAAACTGTGGGAAATAGCTCATGAAAACGGCCATAAAACGGGAAAACGACGAGTTTTATTCATAACTATCAAATGGGTATCGGTTGTGACGAGTTGTGTAAATTGCCCTAGAACCCCAAAACTATGGGCAATAGCTCATGAAAGCAGCCATAAAACACAAAAACGACAAGTTGTTGGCCAGTTGTCTCAAACATGTATCAGTTCTTATGGGTTGTGTAAATCTCTCTGGAACCCCAAAACTATGGGCAATAGCTCATGAAAATGGTCATAAAACCCGAAAACACCTAGTTTTTGGTGATAACTTTCAAACATGTATCGGGTCTTATGGGTCGTGTAAATCTCCCTAAAACTCCAAAACTGTGTGCAATAGCTCATGAAAACGGCCATAAAACGCGAAAACGCCAAGTTATTTGTCATAACTCTCAAACATGTATCGTGTTTTACGCGCCATGCAAATCCCCATGGAACCCCAAAACTATGGCCAATAGCTCATGAAAACATCCCTAAAACGCGAAAACGACGAGTTTTTGCTCATGTATCTCAATCATGTATCTGGTTTTTATGGGTCCTGAAAATTGCCCTATAACACCAAAAGTTTAGGCAATAGCTCATGAAAACGGCCAGAAAACGTGAAAACAACGATTTATTGCTCATAACACTCAATCGTTTATCGGGTGTTACGAGCCGTGTAATTCGCCCTCGTACCCTAAAACTATGGGCAATAGCTCATGAAAACGGCCACAAAACGCGAAAACGACGAGTTTTTTGTCATAACTCTCAAACATGTATCATGTATTACGAGCCATGCAAATCCCCATGGAACCCCAAAACCGTGAGAAATAGGTCATGAAAACGTCCATAAAACGCAAAAACACCGAGTTTTTGGTTATAACTCTCAAACATGTATCGTGTTTTATGGACCATGTGAATCCCCATGGAACCCAAAACTGTGGGAAATAGCTCATGAAAACATCCATAAAACGCAAAAACGCTGAGTTTTTGGTCATAATTCTCAAACATGTATCGTGTTTTACGGGCCATCGAATCCCCATGGAACCCCAAAACTGTGGGCAATAGCTCATGAAAACGTCCATAAAACGCGAAAAAACGAGTTTTTGGTCACGTATCTTAAACTTGTTTCGGGTCTGATGGGCCCTGAAAATCGCCCTGGAACACCAAAACTGTGGGCTATATCTCATGAAAACGGCCATAAAACATGAAAACGATGATTGATTGCTCATAACTCTTAATCGTTTATCGGGTGTTATGAACCTTGTAATTCGCCCTCGTACCCCAAAACTATGGGCAATAACTCATGAAAACGGCGACAAAACACGAAAACGACGAGTTTTTGGTCATAACTCTCAAAAATGTATCGTGTTTTACGGGCCATGCAAATCCCCGTGGAACCCGAAAACCATGGGAAATACCTCATGAAAACGTCCATAAACGCGAAAACCCCGCGTTTTTGTCATAACTCTCAAAAATGTATCGTGTTTCTGGTCATAACTCTCAAAAATGTATCGTGTTTTACGGTCCATGCAAATAACCGTGGAACCCGAAAACGGTGGGAAATAGCTCATGAAAACGTCCATAAAACGCGAAAACGCCGAGTTTTTGGTCATTATTATCAAACATGTATCGTGTTTTACGGGCAATCGAATCCCCATGGAACCCCAAAAATATGGGCAATAGCTCATGAAAACATCAATAAAACGCGAAAACGACGAGTTTTTGGTCATGTCTCAAACTTGTTTCGGGTCTTATGGGCCCTGAAAATCGCCCTGGAACACCAAAACTGTGGGAAATAGCTCATGAAAACGGCCATAAAACGTGAAAATGACGAGTTTTATTCATAACTCTCAAATGGGTATAGGTTGTGACGAGTCGTGTAAATTTCCCTAGAACCCCAAAACTATGGGCAACAGCTCATGAAAGCAACCATAAAACACAAAACGACAAGTTGTTGGCCAGTTGTCTTAAACATGTATCGGTTCTTATGGGTTGTATAAATCTCTCTGGAACCCCAAAACTATGGGCAATAGCTCATGAAAACGGTCATAAAACCCGAAAACACCCAGTTTTTGCTCATAACTTTCAAACATGTATCGGGTCTTATGGGTCGTCTAAATCTCCCTAAAACCCCAAAACTGTGTGCAATAGCTCATGAAAACGGCCATAAAACGCGAAAACGCCAAGTTTTTGGTCATATCTCTCAAACATGTATCGTGTTTTACGCGCCATGCAAATCCCCATGGAACCCCAAAACTTTGCCCAGTAGCTCATAAAAATGTTCATAAAACGCGAAAACGACGAGTTTTTGCTCATGTATCTCAAACATTTATTTGGTTTTTATGGGTCCTGAAAATCGCCCTGGAACACCAAAACTTTGGGGAATAGCTCATGAAAACGGCCATGAAACGTGAAAAGGACGATTTATTGCTCATACTCTCAATCATTTATCGGGTGTTACGAGTCCTGTAATTCACCCTCGTACCCCAAAACTATGGGTAATAGCTCATGAAACAGCCACAAAACGCGAAAATGACGAGTTTTGTTCATAACTCACAAACATGTATCGTGTTTTACGAGCCATGCAAATCCCCATGGAACCCCAAAATTGTGGGAAATAGCTCATGAAAACATCAATAAAACGCGAGAACGACAAGTTTTTGGTCATGTATCGCAAACATGTATCGGGTCTTATGGGCCCTGAAAATCGCCCTGGAGCACCAAAATTGTGGACAATAGCTCATTAAAACGGCCATAAAACGAGAAAACGACGCATTTGTGCTCATACCTCTCAAACTTGTATCGGGTGTTACGAGTCGTGTAAATCGCCCTCGTACTCCAAAACTATGTGCAATAGCTCATGAAAATGGCCATAAAACGCGAAAACGATGAGTTTTTGTTCACAACTCTCAAACATGTATCGTGTTTTACGGGCCATGAAAATCCCTATGGAACCCCAAAACCGTGGGAAATAGCTCATGAAAACGTCCATAAAACATGAAAACACCGATTTTTTGTTATAACTCTCAAACATGTATCCTGTTTTATGGGCCATGCGAATCCCCATGGAACCCCAAAACTGTGGGAAATAGCTCATGAAAACATCCATAAAACGCAAAAACTCCAAGTTTTTGGTCATAATTCTCAAACATGTATCGTTTTTTACGGGCCATCGAATCCCCATGGAACCCCAAAACTGTGGGCAATAGCTCATGCAAATGTCCATAAAACGCGAAAACGACGAGTTTTTGGTCACGTATCTCAAACTTGTTTCGGGTCTTATGGGCCCTGAAAATCGCCCTGGAACACCAAAACTGTGGGCAATAGCTCATGAAAACGGCCATAAAACATGAAAACAACGATTTATTGCTCATAACTGTTAATCGTTTATCGGGTGTTACGAGCCTTGTAGTTCGCTCTCGTACCCCAAAACTATGGGCAATAACTCATGAAAACGGTGACAAAACACGAAAACGACGAGTTTTTTGTCATAATTCTCAAACATGTATCGTGTTTTACGGGCCATGGAAATCCCCATGGAACCGCAAATTTGTGGGGAATAGCTCATGAAAACATCCATAAAACGCGAAAACGACAAGTTTTTGGTCATGTGTCTTAAACTTGTATCGGGCCTTATGGGCCTTGAAAATCGCCCTGGAACAACAAAATTGTTGGCAATAGCTCATGAAAACGGCCATAAAACAAGAAAACGACATGTTTTTGCTCATACCTCTCAAACGTTTTTCGGGTGTTACGAGTCGTGTAAATCGCCCTCGTATCCATAAAACACGAAAACGTCGAGTTTTCGGTCATAATTCTCAAACATGTATCGTGTTTTTGTCCATCGAATCCTGATGGAACCCCAAAACTGTGGGCAATTGCTCACGAAAACGTCCATAAAACACGAAAACGACGAGTTTTTGGTCATCTATCTCAAACTACTTTCGGGTCTTATGGGCCCTGAAAATCGCCATGGAACACCAAAATTGTGGGTAATAGCTCAAGAAAACAACCATAAAACGTGAAAAACGACGAGTTTTGCTCATAACTCTCAAACGGGTATCGGTTGTTATGACTCGTGTAAGTCTCTCTAGAACCCCATAACGATGGGCAATAGCTCATGAAAGCAGCCATAAACCATGAAAACGATAAGTTTTTGGTCAGTTCTCTCAAACATGTATCGGTTCTTATAGGTCGTGTAAATCTCTCTGGAAGCCCAAAAGAGTTGGCAATAGCACATGAAAACGACCATAAAACCCGAAAATACCGAGTTTTTGATCATAACTTTCAAACATGAATTGGGTCTTATGAGTTGTGTAAATCTCCCTAGAACCCCAAAACTATGTGCAATAGCTCATAAAAACTGCCATAAAACACGAAAATGCCTAGTTTTTGGTCATAACTCTCAAACATGTATCATGTATTACACGCCATGTAACTCCCAATGGAACCCCGAAATTGTGGCCAGTAGCTCATGAAAATGGCCATAAAACGCGAGAAGGATGAGTTTTTGGTCACAACTCTCAAACATGTATCGTGTTTTATGGGCCATGCAAATCCCCGTGGAATCCCAAAACCGTGGGATATAGCTCATGAAAACGTCCATAAAATGCGAAAACACCGAGTTTTTAGTCATAACTCTCAGATATGTATCGTGTTTTATGGGCCATGCCAATCCCCATGGAACCCCAAAACTATGGGAAATAGCTCATGAGAACGTCCATAAAATGCAAAAAAGCTGAGTTTTTGGTCATCATTCTCAAACATGTATCGTGTTTTATGGGCCATGCAAATCCCCATGGAACCCAAAATTGTGGGCAATAGCTCATGAAAACGTCCATAAAACGCGAAAACGACGAGTTTTTGGTCACGTATGTCAAACTTGTTTCGGGTCTTATGGGCCCTGAAAATCGCCCTGGAACACCAAAACTGTGGGCAATAGCTCATGAAAACGATCATAAAATGTGAAAACGACGATTTATTGCTCATAACTCTCAATCGTTTATCGGGTGTTACGAGCCATGTAATTTTCCCTCGTACTATGGGAAATAACTCATGAAACAGCCACAAAACGCGAAAACGGCGAGGTTTTGTTCATAATTCTCAAACATGTATCGTGTTTTACGGGCCATCAAAATCCCCACGGAACCCAAAAATTGTGAGAAATAGCTCATGAAAACATCTATACAGCGCGAAAACGACGAGTTTTTGGCCATGTATCTGAAACTTGTATCGGCTCTTATGTTCCCTGAAAATCGACCTAGAACACCAAAATTGTGGGCAATAGCTCATGAAAAAGTCCATAAAACAAGAAAACTATGCATTTTTGCTCATATCTCTCAAACGTGTATCGGGTGTTACGAATCGTTTAAATCGCCCTCGTCCCCCAAAATTATGGGCATAGCTCATCAAAATGGCCATAAAACGCGAAAACGACGAGTTTTTGGTCACAACTCTCAAACATGTATCGTGTTTTGCGGGCCAAGAAAATCCCCATGGAACCCCAAAACCGTGGGAAATAGCTCATGAAAACGTCCATAAAACACGAAAACACCGATTTTTTGGTCATAACTCTCAAACATGTATCCTGTTTTATGGGACATGCTAGTCCCCATGAAACCCCAAAACTGTTGGTAATAGCTCATGAAAACGTCCATAAAACGCGAAGACGACGAGTTTTTGGTCATGTATCTCAAACTTGTTTCGGCTCTTATGGGCCCTGAAAATCGCCCTAGAACACCAAAACGGTGGGAAATAGCTCATGAAAGCGGCGATAAAACACGTGAAAACAAAGAGTTTTATTCATAACTCTCAAATGGGTATCGGTTGTGACAAGTCATGTAAATTGCCCTGGAACCCCAAAATTATGGGCAATAGGTCATGAAAGCAGCCATAGAACACGAAAACAACAAGTTTTTGACCAGTTGTATCAAACATGTATCGATTCTTATGGGTCGTGTAAATCTCTCTAGAACCCTAAAACTATGGGAAATAGCTCATGAAAACGGCCATAAAACCCAAAAACGCCGAGTTTTTGGTCATAACTTTCAAACATGTATCGGCTCTTATGGGTCATGTAAATCTCCCTAAAACCCCAAAATTGTGTGCAATAGCTCATGAAACCGGCCATAAAACGTGAAAACGCCAAGTTTTTGGTCAAAAGTCTCAAACATGTATCATTATTTACGCGCTATGCAAATCCCCATTCAACCCCAAAACTATGGCCAATAGCTCATGAAAACGTCCATAAAACGCGAAAACAACGAGTTTTTGCTAATGTATCTGGTTTATGGGTCCTTAAAATCGCCCTGGAACACCAAAACTTTGGGCAATAGCTCATGAAAACGGCCATAAAACGTGAAAACGACGATTTAATGTTCATAACTCTCAATCATTTATCGGGAGTTACGAGCCGTGTAATTCGCCCTCGTACCCCAAAACTATGGGAAATAGCTCATGAAAACGGCCACAAAACGCGAAAACGACGAGTTTTTGGTCATAACTCTCAAACATGTATCATCTTTTATGAGCCACGCAAATCCCCATGGAACCCCAAAATTGTGGGAAATAGCTCATGAAAACATCCATAAAACGCGAAAAAGATGAGTTTTTGGTCATGTATCTCAAACATGTATCGGGTCTTATGGGCCCGGCAAATCGCCCTAGAGCACCAAAATTGTGGGCCATAGCTCATTAAAACGGCCATAAAACGAAAAACGATGCGTTTTTGCTCATACCTGTCAAACGTGTATCAGGTGTTACGAGTCGTGTAAATCGCCCTCGTACCCCAAAACCATGGGCAATAGCTCATGAAAGCAGCCATAAAACACAAAAACGACAAGTTTTTGGCCTATTGTCTCAAACATGTATCGGTTCTTATTGGTCGTGTAAATCTCCCTGGAACCCTAAAACTATGGGCAATAGCTCATGAAAACGGCCATAAACCCTGAAAACACCGAGTTTTTGGTCATAACTTTCAAACATGTATCGGGTCTTATGGGTCGTGTAAATCTCCCTAAAACTCCAAAATTGTGTGCAATAGCTCATGAGAATAGCCATAAAACGCGAACACGCCAAGTTATTTGTCATAACTCTCAAACATGTATCGTGTTTTACGCGCCATGCAAATCCCCATGGAACCCCAAAACTATCGCCAATAGCTCGTGAAAACGTCCATAAAACGCGAAAACGACGATTTTTTGCTCATGTATTTGGCTTTTATGGGTCCTGAAAATTGCCCTAGAACACCAAAAGTTTGGGCAATAGCTCATGAAAACGGCCATAAAACGTGAAAACAACGATTTATTGCTCATAACTCTCAATCGTTTATCGGGTGTTACGAGCCGTGTAATTCACCCTCGTACCCTAAAACTATGGGCAATAGCTCATGAAAACGGCCATAAAATGCGAAAACGACGAGTTTTTGGTCATAACTCTCAAACATGTATCATGTTTTACGAGCCATGCAAATCCACATGGAACCCCAAAATTGTGGGAAATAGCTGATGAAAACATCCATAAAACGCGAGAACGATGATTTCTTGGTCATGTATCTCAAACATGTATCGGGTCTTATGGGCCCGGAAAATCGCCCTAGATCACCAAAATTGTGGGCAATAGCTCATTAAAACGGCCATAAAACGAGAAAACGACGCATTTTTTCTCATACCTCTTACACGTGTATCGGGTGTTACGAGTCATGTAAATCGCCCTCGTACTCCAAAACTATGGACAATAGCTCATGAAAACGGCCAT
Organism: Avena atlantica; assembly: GCA_910589765.1. Classification (NCBI taxonomy): domain Eukaryota; kingdom Viridiplantae; phylum Streptophyta; class Magnoliopsida; order Poales; family Poaceae; genus Avena; species Avena atlantica. The sequence goes on from OU342739.1 coordinate 4,831,937, forward strand.
AAAACGCGAAAACTACGAGTTTTTGCTCATGTATCTCAAACATATATCTGGTTTTTATGGGTCCTAAAAATCGCCCTGGAACACCAAAACTTTGGGCAATAGCTCATGAAAACGGCCATAAAACGTGAAAACGACGATTTAATGTTCATAACTCTCAATCGTTTATCGGGAGTTACGAGCCGTGTAATTCGCCCTCTTACCCCAAAATTATGGGCAATAGCTCATGAAAACGGCCACAAAACGCGAAAACGACGAGTTTTTGGTCATAACTCTCAAACATGTATCATCTTTTACGAGCCACGCAAATCCCCATGGAACCCCAAAATTGTGGGAAATAGCTCATGAAAACATCCATAAAACGCGAAAAAGATGAGTTTTTGGTCATGTATCTCAAACATGTATCGGGTCTTATGGGCCCTGCAAATCGCCCTAGAGCACCAAAATTGTGGGCCATAGCTCATTAAAACGGCCATAAAACGAAAAACGATGCGTTTTTGCTCATACCTGTCAAACGTGTATCAGGTGTTACGAGTCGTGTAAATCGCCATCGTACCCCAAAACCATGGGCAATAGCTCATGAAAGCAGCCATAAAACACAAAAACGATAAGTTTTTGGCCTATTGTCTCAAACATGTATCGGTTCTTATTGGTCGTGTAAATCTCCCTGGAACCCTAAAAGTATGGGCAATAGCTCATGAAAACGGCCATAAACCCTGAAAACACCGAGTTTTTGGTCATAACTTTAAAACATGTATCGGGTCTTATGGGTCGTGTAAATCTCCCTAAAACTCCAAAACTGTGTGCAATAGCTCATGAAAACAGCCATAAAACGCGAACACGCCAAGTTATTTGTCATAACTCTCAAACATGTATCGTGTTTTACGCGCCATGCAAATCCCCATGGAACCCCAAAACTATCGCCAATAGCTCGTGAAAACGTCCATAAAACGCGAAAACGATGATTTTTTGCTCATGTATCTGGTTTTTATGGGTCCTGAAAATTGCCCTAGAACACCAAAAGTTTGGGCAATAGCTCATGAAAACGGCCATAAAACGTGAAAACAACGATTTATTGCTCATAACTCTCAATCGTTTATCGAGTGTTACGAGCCGTGTAATTCGCCCTCGTACCGTAAAATTATGGCAATAGCTCATGAAAACGGCCACAAAATGCGAAAACAACGAGTTTTTGGTCATAACTCTCAAACATGTATCATGTTTTACGAGCCATGCAAATCCACATGGAACCCCAAAATTGTGGGAAATAGCTGATGAAAACATCCATAAAACGTGAGAACGATGATTTCTTGGTCATGTATCTCAAACATGTATCGGGTCTTATGGGCCCGGAAAATCGCCCTAGAACACCAAAATTGTGGGCAATAGCTCATTAAAACGGCCATAAAACGAGAAAACGACGCATTTTTTCTCATACCTCTTACACGTGTATCGGGTGTTACGAGTCATGTAAATCGCCCTCGTACTCCAAAACTATGGACAATAGCTCATGAAAACGGCCATAAAACGCGAAAACTACGAGTTTTTGCTCATGTATCTCAAACATGTATCTGGTTTTTATGGGTCCTAAAAATCGCCCTGGAACACCAAAACTTTGGGCAATAGCTCATGAAAACGGCCATAAAACGTGAAAACGACGATTTAATGTTCATAACTCTCAATCGTTTATCGGGAGTTACGAGCCGTGTAATTCGCCCTCTTACCCCAAAACTATGGGCAATAGCTCATGAAAACGGCCACAAAACGCGAAAACGACGAGTTTTTGGTCATAACTCTCAAACATGTATCATCTTTTACGAGCCACGCAAATCCCCATGGAACCCCAAAATTGTGGGAAATAGCTCATGAAAACATCCATAAAACGCGAAAAAGATGAGTTTTTGGTCATGTATCTTAAACATGTATCGGGTCTTATGGGCCCTGCAAATCGCCCTAGAGCACCAAAATTGTGGGCCATAGCTCATTAAAACGGCCATAAAACGAAAAACGATGCGTTTTTGCTCATACCTGTCAAACGTGTATCAGGTGTTACGAGTCGTGTAAATCGCCATCGTACCCCAAAACCATGGGCAATAGCTCATGAAAGCAGCCATAAAACACAAAAACGATAAGTTTTTGGCCTATTGTCTCAAACATGTATCGGTTCTTATTGGTCGTGTAAATCTCCCTGGAACCCTAAAACTACGGGCAATAGCTCATGAAAACGGCCATAAACCCTAAAAACACCGAGTTTTTGGTCATAACTTTAAAACATGTATCGGGTCTTATGGGTCGTGTAAATCTCCCTAAAACTCCAAAACTGTGTGCAATAGCTCATGAAAACAGCCATAAAACGCGAACACGCCAAGTTATTTGTCATATCTCTCAAACATGTATCGTGTTTTACGCGCCATGCAAATCCCCATGGAACCCCAAAACTATCGCCAATAGCTCGTGAAAACGTCCATAAAACGCGAAAACGATGATTTTTTGCTCATGTATCTGGTTTTTATGGGTCCTGAAAATTGTCCTAGAACACCAAAAGTTTGGGCAATAGCTCATGAAAACGGCCATAAAACGTGAAAACAACGATTTATTGCTCATAACTCTCAATCGTTTATCGAGTGTTACGAGCCGTGTAATTCGCCCTCGTACCGTAAAATTATGGCAATAGCTCATGAAAACGGCCACAAAATGCGAAAACGACGAGTTTTTGGTCATAACTCTCAAACATGTATCATGTTTTACGAGCCATGCAAATCCACATGGAACCCCAAAATTGTGGGAAATAGCTGATGAAAACATCCATAAAACGTGAGAACGATGATTTCTTGGTCATGTATCTCAAACATGTATCGGGTCTTATGGGCCCGGAAAATCGCCCTAGAACACCAAAATTGTGGGCAATAGCTCATTAAAACGGCCATAAAACGAGAAAACGACGCATTTTTTCTCATACCTCTTACACGTGTATCGGGTGTTACGAGTCATGTAAATCACCCTCGTACTCCAAAACTATGGACAATAGCTCATGAAAACGGCAATAAAACGCGAAAACGACGAGTTTTTGCTCATGTATCTCTAACATGTATCTGGTTTTTATGGGTCCTAAAAATCGCCCTGGAACACCAAAACTTTGGGCAATAGCTCATGAAAACGGCCATAAAACGTGAAAACTACGATTTAATGTTCATAACTCTCAATCGTTTATCGGGAGTTACGAGCCGTGTAATTCGCCCTCTTACCCCAAAACTATGGGCAATAGCTCATGAAAACGGCCACAAAACGCGAAAACGACGAGTTTTTGGTCATAACTCTCAAACATGTATCATATTTTACGAGCCACGCAAATCCCCATGGAACCCCAAAATTGTGGGAAATAGCTCATGAAAACATCTATAAAACGCGAAAAATATGAGTTTTTGGTCATGTATCTCAAACATGTATCGGGTGTTATGGGCCCTGCAAATCGCCCTAGAGCACCAAAATTGTGGGCCATAGCTCATTAAAACGGCCATAAAACGAAAAACGATGCGTTTTTGCTCATACCTGTCAAACGTGTATCAGGTGTTACGAGTCGTGTAAATCGCCATCGTACCCCAAAACCATGGGCAATAGCTCATGAAAGCAGCCATAAAACACAAAAACGACAATTTTTTGGCCTATTGTCTCAAACATGTATCGGTTCTTATTGGTCGTGTAAATCTCCCTGGAACCCTAAAAGTATGGGCAATAGCTCATGAAAACGGCCATAAACCCTGAAAACACCGAGTTTTTGGTCATAACTTTAAAACATGTATCGGGTCTTATGGGTCGTGTAAATCTCCCTAAAAATCCAAAACTGTGTGCAATAGCTCATGAAAACAGCCATAAAACGCGAACACGCCAAGTTATTTGTCATAACTCTCAAACATGTAACGTGTTTTACGCGCCATGCAAATCCCCATGGAACCCCAAAACTATCGCAAATAGCTCGTGAAAACGTCCATAAAACGCGAAAACGATGATTTTTTGCTCATGTATCTGGTTTTTATGGGTCCTGAAAATTTCCCTAGAACACCAAAAGTTTGGGCAATAGCTCATGAAAACGTCCATAAAACGTGAAAACAACGATTTATTGCTCATAACTCTCAATCGTTTATCGGGTGTTACGAGCCGTGTAATTCGCCCTCGTACCCTAAAACTATGGGCAATAGCTCATGAAAACGGCCACAAAATGCGAAAACGACAAGTTTTTGGTCATAAATCTCAAACATGTATCATGTTTTATGATCCATGCAAATCCACATGGAACCCCAAAATTGTGGGAAGTAGCTGATGAAAACATCCATAAAACGCGAGAACGATGATTTCTTGGTCATGTATCTCAAACATGTATCGGGACTTATGGGCCCGGAAAATCGCCCTAGAACACCAAAATTGTGGGCAATAGCTCATTAAAACGGCCATAAAACTAGAAAACGACGCATTTTTTCTCATACCTCTTACACGTGTATCGGGTGTTACGAGTCATGTAAATCGCCCTCGTACTCCAAAACTATGGACAATAGCTCATGAAAACGGCCATAAAACGCGAAAACGACGAGTTTTTGCTCATGTATCTCAAACATGTATCTGGTTTTTATGGGTCCTAAAAATCGCCCTGGAACACCAAAACTTTGGGCAATAGCTCATGAAAACGGCCATAAAACGACAAAACAATGATTTATTGCTCATAACTCTCAATCGTTTATCGGGTGTTACGAGTCGTGTAATTCGCCCTCGTACCCCAAAACTATGGGCAATAGCTCATGAAAACGGCCAAAAACACGAAAACGATGAGTTTTTTATCATAACTCTCAAACATGTATCATGTTTTGCGAGCCATGCAAATCCCCATGGAACCCCAAAATTGTGGGAAATAGCTGATGAAAACGTCCATAAAACGCGAAAACATCGAGCTTTTGGTTATAACTCTCAAACATGTAACGTGTTTTATGGGCCATGCGAATCCCCATGGAACCCCAAAACTGTGGGAAAAAGCTCATGAAAACTTCCATAAAACACAAAAACTGTGGGCAATAGGTCATGAAAACGTCCATAAAATGCGAAAACGAGGAGTTTTTGGTCACGTATCTCAAACTTGTAGCGGGTCTTATGGGCCCTGAAAATCGCCCTGGAACACCAAAACTATGGGAAATAGCTCATGAAAACGGCCATAAAACGTGAAAACGACGAGTTTTATTCATAACTCTCAAATGAGTATAGGTTGTGACGAGTCGTGTAAATTGTGCTAGAACCCCAAAACTATGGGCAATAGCTCATGAAAGCAGCCATAAAACACAAAAATGACAAGTTGTTGGCCAGTTGTCTCAAACATGTATCGGTTCTTATGGGTTGTGTAAATCTCTCTGGAACCCCAAAACTATGGGAAATATCTCATGAAAATGTCCATAAAATACGAAAACGATGAGTTTTTGCACATGTATCTCAAACATGTATCCGGTCTTATGGGTCCTGAAAATCGTGCTTGAACATCAAAACTGTGGGCAATATTTCATAAAAACGACCATAAAGTGAAAACAACGATTTATTCCTCATAACTCTCAATCGTTTATTAGGTGTTACGAGCCGTGTAATTCGCCCTCGAACCCCAAAACTATGGGCAATAGCTCATAAAAACGACCACAAAACACGAAAACGACGAGTTTTTGGTCATAACTCTCAAACATGTATTGTGTTTTACGGGCCATGCAAATCCCCATGGAACCCCAAAACTGTGGGTAATGGCTCATGAAAACATCCATAAAACTCGAAAAACACCGAGTTTTTGGTCATAAATCTCAAACATGTATCGTGTTTTATGGGCCATGCAAATCCCCACGGAACCCCAAAATTGTGGGAAATAGCTCATGAAAACATCCATAAAACGCTAAAACGACTAGTTTTTGATTATGTATCTCAAACATGTATCGGGTCTTATGGGCTATGAAAATCGCCCCGGAACTCCAGAATTGTGGGCAATAACTCATGAAAACGGCCGTAAAATGCGAAAACGACGAGTTTTTTGTCACAACGTGGGATTATGAAAATTTTTGGTCATGTATGACAAACATGTATCGAGTCTTATGGGCCCCAAAAATCGCCCTAGAGCACCAAAATTGTGGACAATAGCTCATTAAAACAGCCATAAAACTAGAAAACGACGCGTTTTTGCTCATACATCTCAAACTTGTATCGGGTGTTACGAGTCGTGTAAATTGCCCTCGTACTCCAAAACTATGGGCAATAGCTCATGAAAACGGCCATAAAACATGAAAATGATGAGTTTTTGTTCACAACTCTCAAGCATGTATCGTGTTTTAGGGGCCATGATAATCCCTATGGAACCCCAAAACCGTGGGAAATAGCTCATCAAAACGTCCATAAAACGTGAAAACACCGATTTTTTGTTATAACTCTCAAACATGTATCGTGTTTTATATGCCATGCGAATCCCCATGGAACCCCAAAATTGTGGGAAATAGCTCATGAAAACATCCATAAAACGCAAAAACTTGAGTTTTTAGTCATAATTCTCAAACATGTATCATGTTTAACGGGTCATCGAATCCCCATGGAACCCCAAAACTGTGGGCAATAGCTCATGAAAACGTCTATAAAACGCGAAAACGACGAGTTTTTTGTCACATATCTCAAACTTGTTTCGGGTCTTATGGGCCCTGAAATCGCCCTGGAAAAACAAAACTGTGGGCAATAGCTCATGAAAACGGCCATAAAACATGAAAACAACGATTTATTGATCATAACTATTAATCGTTTATCGGGTGTTACGAGCCTTGTAATGTGCCCTCGTACCCCAAAACTATGGGGAATAACTCATGGAAACAGCGACAAAACACGAAAACGACGAGTTTTTTGTCATAACTCTCAAACATGTATCATGTTTTACGGGCCATGCAAATCCCCATGGAACCACAAAATTGTGGGGAATAGCTCATGAAAACATCCATAAAACGCGAAAACGACGAGTTTTTGGTCATGTATCTTAAACTTGTATCGGGCCTTATGGGCCTTGAAAATCGCCCTGGAACACCAAAATTGTTGGCAATAGCTCATGAAAACGGCCATAAAACGAGAAAACGATGTGTTTTTTCTCATACCTCTCAAACGTTTATCGGGTGTTACGAGTCGTGTAAATTGCCCTCGTATCCCAAAACTATGGGAAATAGCTCATGAGAACGGCCATAAAACGCGAAAACGACGAGTTTTTGGTCACAACTCTCAAACATGTATCGTGTTTTACGGGCCATGCAAATCCCTATGGAACCCCTATACTGTGGTAAATAGCTCATGAAGTCGTCCATAAAACACAAAATCATTGAGTTTTCGGTCATAATTCTCAAACATGTATCGTGTTTTATGGCCATCGAATCCTGATGGAACCCCAAAACTGTGGGCAATTGCTCATGAAAACGTCCATAAAACACGAAAACGACGAGTTTTTGGTCATGTATGTCAAACTAGTTTCGGGTCTTATGGGCCCTGAAAATCGCCATGGAACACCAAAATTGTGGGAAATTGCTTAAGAAAACATCCATAAAACATGCAAAACGACAAGTTTTGCTCATAACTCTCAAACGGGTATCGGTTGTCACGAGTCATGTAAGTCTCTTTAGAATCCCATAACGATGGGCAATAGCTCATGAAAGCAGCCATAAACCATGAAAACGATAAGTTTTTTGTCAGTTCTCTCAAACATGTATCGGTTCTTATAGGTCGTGAAAATCTCTCTGGAACCCCAAAAGAGTTGGCAATAGCTCATGAAAACGGCCATAAAACCCGAAAACGCCGAGTTTTTGGTCATAACTTTCAAACATTTATTGGGTCTTATGAGTTGTGTAAATCTCCCTAGAACCCCAAAACTATGTGCAATACCTCGTAAAAACTGCCATAAAACACGAAAATGCCAAGTTTTTGGTCATAACTCTCAAACAGGTATCATGTATTACACGCCATGCATCTCCCAACGAAACCCCGAAATTGTGGCCAGTAGCTCATGAAAATGGCCACAAAACGCAAGAACGATGAGTTTTTGTCACAACTCACAACTCTCAAACATGTATCGTGTTTTATGGGCCATGCAAATCCCCATGGAACCCCAAAACCGTGGGATATAGCTCATGAAAACGTCCATAAAATGCGAAAACACCGAGTTTTTAGTCATAACTCTCAGATATGTATCGTGTTTTATGGGCCATGCCAATCCCCATGGAACCCCAAAACTGTGGTAAATAGCTCATGAAAACGTCCATAAAACGCAAAAAAACGAGTTTTTGGTCATAATTCTCAAACATGTATCATGTTTTATGGGCCATCGAATCCCCATGGAACCCCAAAATTGTGGGCAATAGCTCATGAAAACGTCCATAAAACGCGAAAACGACGAGTTTTTGGTCACATATGTCAAACTTGTTTCGGGTCTTATGGGCCCTGAAAATCGCCCTGGAACACCAAAACTGTGGGCAATAGCTCATGAAAACATCCATAAATTGTGAAAACGACGATTTATTGCTCATAACTCTCAATCGTTTATCGGGTGTTACGAGCCATGTAATTTGCCCTTGTACTATGGGCAATAACTCATGAAATAGCCACAAAACGCGAAAACGACGAGGTTTTGCTCATAATTCTCAAACATGTATCGTGTTTTACGGGCCACGAAAATCCCCATGGAACCCAAAAAATTGTGAGAAATATCTCATGAAAACATCTATAAAACACGAAAACGACGAGTTTTTGGTCATGTATCTCAAAATTGTATCGGCTCTTATGGGCCCTGAATATCGACCTAGAACACCAAAATTATGGGCAATAGCTCATGAAAACGGAAATAAAACAAGAAAACGACGCATTTTTGCTCATATCTCTCAAACGCGTATCGGGTGTTACGAGTCGTGTAAATCGCCGTCGTCCCCCAGAATTATGGGCATAGCTCATCAAAATGGCCATAAAACGCGAAAACGACGAGTTTTTGGTCACAACTCTCAAACATGTATCGTGTTTTACGGGCCAAAAAAATACCCATGGAACCCCAAAACTGTGGGAAATAGCTCATGAAAACGTCCATAAAACACGAAAACACCGATTTTTTGGTCATAACTCTCAAACATGTATCGTGTTTTATGGGCCATGCAAATCCCCACGGAACCCCAAAATTGTGGGAAATAGCTCATGAAAACATCCATAAAACGCTAAAACGACTAGTTTTTGGTTATGTATCTCAAACATGTATCGGGTCTTATGGGCTATGAAAATCGCCCTGGAACTCCAGTTATTGTGGGCAATAACTCATGAAAACGGCCATAAAATGCGAAAACGACGAGTTTTTTGTCACAACGTGGGATTATGACAATTTTTGGTCATGTATGACAAACATGTATCGGGTCTGATGGGCCCTAAAAATCGCCCTAGAGCACCAAAATTGTGGACAATAGCTCATTAAAACGGCCGTAAAACTAGAAAACGACGCGTTTTTGCTCATACCTCTCAAACTTGTATCGGGTGTAACGAGTCGTGTAAATTGCCCTCGTACTCCAAAACTATGGGAAATAGCTCATGAAAACAGCCATAAAACACGAAAACAATGAGTTTCTGTTCACAACTCTCAAGCATGCATCGTGTTTTACGGGACATGATAATCCCTATGGAACCCCAAAACCGTGGGAAATAGCTCATCAAAACGTCCATAAAACGTGAAAACACCATTTTTTGTTATAACTCTCAAACATGTATCGTGTTTTATGGGCCATGCGAATCCCCATGGAACCCCAAAATTGTGGGAAATAGCTCATGAAAACATCCATAAAACGCAAAAACTCTGAGGTTTTGGTCATAATTCTCAAACATGTATCATGTTTTACGGGCCATCGAATCCCCCATGGAACCCCAAAACTGTGGGAAATAGCTCATGAAAACGTCTATAAAACGCGAAAACGACGAGTTTTTGGTCACGTATCTCAAACTTGTTTCGTGTCTTATGGCCCCGGAAAATCACCCTGGAAACGGCCATAAAACATGAAAACAACGATTTATTGATCATAACTGTTAATCATTTATCGGGTGTTACGAGCCTTGTAATTCGCTCTCGTACCCCAAAACTATGGGCAATAACTCATGAAAACGGCGACAAAACACGCAAACGACGAGTTTTTTGTTATAATTCTCAAACATGTATCGTGTTTTACGGGCCATGCAAATCCCCATGGAACCGCAAAATTGTGGGGAATAGCTCATGAAAACATCCATAAAACACGAAAACGACAAGTTTTTGGTCATGTGTCTTAAACTTGTATCGGGCCTTATGGGCCTTGAAAATCGCCCTGGAACAACAAAATTGTTGGCAATAGCTCATGAAAACGGCCATAAAACGAGAAAACGACATGTTTTTGCTCATACCTCTCAAACGTTTTTCGGGTGTTACGAGTCGTGTAAATCGCCCTCGTATCCATAAAACACAAAAACGTCGAGTTTTCGGTCATAATTCTCAAACATGTATCGTGTTTTATGTCCATCGAATCCTGATGGAACCCCAAAACTGTGGGCAATTGCTCATGAAAACGTCCATAAAACACGAAAACGACGAGTTTTTGGTCATGTATCTCAAACTACTTTCGGGTCTTATGGGCCCTGAAAATCGCCATGGAACACCAAAATTGTGGGCAATAGCTCAAGAAAACAGCCATAAAACGTGAAAAACGACGAGTTTTGCTCATAACTCTCAAACGGGTATCGGTTGTTATGACTCGTGTAAGTCTCTCTAGAACCCCATAACGATGGGCAATAGCTCATGAAAGCAGCCATAAACCATGAAAACGTTAAGTTTTTGGTCAGTTCTCTCAAACATGTATCGGTTCTTATAGGTCGTGTAAATCTCTCTGGAAGCCCAAAAGAGTTGGCAATAGCACATGAAAACGGCCATAAAACCCGAAAATACCGAGTTTTTGGTCATAACTTTCAAACATGAATTGGGTCTTATGAGTTGTGTAAATCTCCCTAGAACCCCAAAACTATGTGCAATAGCTCATAAAAACTGCCATAAAACACGAAAATGCCAAGTTTTTGGTCATAACTCTCAAACATGTATCATGTATTACACGCCATGTAACTCCCAATGTGTGGCATCCCGCAAAAACCACTACTAGAAAATCACGTTGTTTTTGTGCATTGCATCATCATGACCGCATGCTCATGTCATCATGCCACATTGCATTTGAGCATCGTCATCATCTTGCATCTGTTCGCATAAAACTATTTTTGAAAAGCCTGGTTTTGTTTCCTGAACGCTCTGTCTTTAATTCAAAACCCAAAACCCGGTCTCCGGATTATTTTTGTTTGAATGCTATCGGTTTGCAAAATCCCCGTTTGAAATAAATAAAATTTTTAATTATTTTTAGTGGGGCAGTCGAACGGGCCGAATCGACCCGAACGACCACCCCCAGAAATTAAAACGGTCCAACCTAGACCCTTTTCTACCCCAACCTATTCTACCCACCCCTCCTCCACCTCACCCCCTCCAATCCCTGAACGCCACGTCACCTCTCCCCTCCCCCCTAGCCTATCAAACCATGCCACCTCATCCCCCACTCCCTCAGCCGTTCCCCACCTCACCCAGCAGCCCCACCCCCTAGGCCACACACACCACACGACACACACACACGCGCGCGCGCAGCCAGCCTCTCCCTGCCCGTGGGCCCCGTCCCCCCCTGGCCCACACACGCACACACGCAGGCCACACCACCCGCTCCCTACCCCGATGCCCCTCTTCCTCCCTGGCTCTCTCTCTCGCGGCCGACGCCCGCAATCCCCCCCACCGCCGTGCTCCGCCTGGCCTCCCTCCCCTCCCCGCTCGAGCTTCCTCCGGCGCCGCCCTCGAGCTCACCCCAGACGCCCGTCGCTCCGCGCGCCCCGCGGCCCCAGCACCCCTTCCTCCACCGCCTGCGTCCGGCGCCCGCGCGTACCTCCTCCGGCCGCACGCCTCGGCCGCCCCCGACAACCCCCCTGGCTGCCGCGCTCCCCCTCGCCATCCTCCTCCCCGCGGCTCACCTCGCCGCCGGCGCTGGCTCCCACCTCCCTCGCTCCGCCCACCACCGCAGCGCCTCGCCGTGCCGCCAGTGCCGCCCTCCTCCGCGACGCTGCGCCGGCCCGACCTCCGCCGCCGCGGCCGCTTCGTCTGCCGCCTCGCCATGACTCGCATCCCCGCGCCTCCGCCTCGGCCGTCCTCCTCCTGCATCCGCCTCAGATTCCTCGCCGGCACCCCTCATCCCCGCTCCGCCGTCCCCGACGCCGCCGGCGTCCCCTCCGAGCCTGCATCGCCGCCGCCCTTCCTCCTCGCCCTGCCAGCGTCCCTCCTCCACGTCGCTGCAGCGCCGCCCTGGGTGGACCCGCCTCCCCGTCATGTTGCGCAACATGGGGTTCCTTGCCCTGTTGCCCTGTGGTATCGTCGCCCCACGTCTTTGGGGCCTTGCCGTTTCGGGTGAGTTAGTACTGTTGTAGGTGATAAGATGGCGGAGCTGCCAAGCCCAAGATGGAGAGCCGCACTAGTTGTCAAGGTCCGCAATGCCAAGATCTCGTCATCGACATGGTCGTGCTACCCGAGGATGCGCGTATATGACAAGTTCGGGAGCCTGTTTCCATCGACGCCAATCCGAGCCCGACACCGAACCTCGAGAACTTCATCACGGAACACCAAGGCTTCCTCCCCGGAACCACCATGACCGTCTTCAAGGATCGGAGGAACAAACCGTGAAGCCCGATCCCGGCGCGCCCGAACCCGTCGAACACCAAGACCCTCGGGATCGCCAAGTTCTCCTTCCGGAAGCATCGACGCCCGTGCGACAAGATCTACTTCACGGATTCGTAGGACCCCGGTACCTGACCCACTCAAGTTCGCCATCAACCTCGAGAACGCCTACACGGAACAACAAGACGGCCACACGGACGCGAGTACCCCGGTACCCGATCCACTCAAGTTCGCCATCGACGACAAGTTCGACACCGACCAGGGCGAGTCCGATGCGCCCCGACGCCGAACCAAGACCTCCTCCCAGAACGCCAAGATCTACCTCCGTTATCAGAGAACGCACCGCCGAGACCGAACCCCAGATCCGAACCCTGAGACCAACCCCGAACCCCGGAACCCCAAGATCGTCGAGACCCTAATGTGTGAACCCCGTCCCGAAAACCCTATTTTATAATATAATACAACTTGTCGCATATTAAATTGTTCATGCATGCATACTTGTCTGTGGTTTGGGGGCCTTATGCCGATTCACCTCATAATTAAATATGGGGCCCATATGCGGGCAAATCTAGCCTTATATTGGCCTCATTTAAATTTGTGTAGCAAACCGATACTATCTTTTCCCATGTTAAAACAACATTTAAATTGCGGGGTAGCTAAATAACTTGAACCATATAATTAATTGTCGGGACCCCGGTTCCGCTTAATATGACCTAATTGCATTGCACCCTTGCCATGCCATGCATCATGCCCGATCTTTTGTCGTAGTATTGAATATTGCATCCGGTGTTTATTCTAGTGTTTTGCTTCTTCGCGGATAAGGCCGTTGAGTTGATGCGAGTGTCGACCCGATCTTCGGATGAACCTTCGACAATGTTTTCAGGCGAGCATCTCCCCCCTTTCCACCTATCTTACTTTTATGGTATTTATTCCCTCCTGTTGATCTATTGCTATCTGTGTTGCGTTGCTCTAGTTTTCGTACCCGTGATATCCTTTGCAGCCGTATATTGCCTTGGACACCTCCTATTACCTGTTGTTTGGTAGATAGTTGGACTTGCGTGTCGTAGTCGCTTGCTCGAGTGCTGTTGCGTGTCGTCAAGTGCCTCAGTTGTTGGAGTATTGCCGTATGTTGAATGTTGGAGATGATCATGGTTTTACTTATCGTGCACTTTAATTCCTGTTTAACAACTAAAATTGAAGTAAGCAGAGGCATCGGTGGGTGATAGATAATATTTGGTTTCCGAACGCCCACTTGTGTCCCGTAGGACCCCGAGTACTTGATACCTGTTCCTTGATTTATCGCGCTATCCACATCCGGGAGGATTATGGGACCCCCCTGAGCCAGAGCTTGATTCAGTCTTATTTCTTGAGGCCACAAACTAGTTTGAGGTTTTATTTACTATCCTGTACCTATGCCATGCTACTGCTTTATTTACGATTGTGCGAGGAGCACACTGTATTGTTTAGGTATGCGGAATGTTTTCGCGGTATCGACAAGCCCAGTTTTGGGTTCCCAGTCGTTTACAGCCATTGTCGCAAACCTTGAGTCCGTCTCGGAGTCAGCTGGCTTCGTTGCGGGTCTACTCAATGGGGTGCCCCCCTGAAATATTTCTGAATCCTGTGATTGCTTTGTCGTGAAGGCCTCGTTGGGTTTTGATTTGGTTTTTCCGAGGTTGATCGAGTGTGTGTTGCTATTTGTGCACCCCGGCCGGGTTAAAACTTTCTGAAAGCCGTGTCCGCGGTTATGGACGACTTGGAGCACAGTATCTCGATCATAGACAAGCATAACTAAAGTAGTGCTATAAATTTGACTTTATAATGACTAGTAATCAGCTTCACTATAATGGAATGGCTAAATAATACTGCCCACAATTGCTTGCTTTGGGTGTCGCTTGCGACCATTGTACCTGACTTGTAAGTATTGCAACTACAACGGAATGGCTAAATAAAAGTACCAACAACTGCTGGGTTTTTGGGTTATCTCATGCTACTTGTATCTGACTATTAAGTGTCGCAACTACAACGGAATGGTTAACTAAAAGTGCCCACTGCTTATCTTATCAGGATGGTTATCTATACTTGACTAGTAACTACTGCAACGATAACTGAATAAATAAAACTGCCAACTGTGTGAGTTCCTCGGTTGACTTCCTCGTTTGGTCTCGAGGGGGAAAATACCAGGATGGGATTGCTTGGTGTTAGATTCAGGTAGGATCCGAGTAGCTCTTCCTTACCCCTCTCTGATAGCCGTCAGTTATATCGAGTCTCTATAGGTTGTTTAGTGCATGCTGCCGCTGCCGCTTCAGTCCACCATACCTATGTAGGCGAGGACCGCCGAATTCTAGCCTCGCCGTGTACTGGCCTCAGTACTGACGCTCCTCTTTTTCTGTTTCCCTTTGTCGGCACCCCTTTTGTTTAAGCAGGTTTGAGATCGACGTCGTTAGCAGGGTTACCCCTCCGGCTTGGCCTGGGCAGGGTTATGGACGCCATTGGTTATTCTTCAGGGCTCTTAGCCCCATTTGCATCTTGTTCGTAGCTGGACGCTCTATCAATTTCAAGGTGATTTGGATCTTTGTATATTATATCTGTATTCTTGACTCATGGAGTCGTGTTGTATATATATATGTTCTGTGGGTCCCATCGAGGACTGTTGTGTAATGTTATTACTTCGTTTTCCACCCGCACGAAAGTGCCTGGTGGGCACCTTTGAATCGTTTCTATGCGGGTTTGGCGGGTTTCGCTAAAACTTGCATAGGTCCGATTCTGAGGGTGTTACAGAGTGGTATCAGAGCTCAGCAGTTGCGATACCCCACAAGTACAGCCTGTAGGATAACCTAGCTAACGGCCGAAGTAGAGTGTCAAAACTACTTTTGAAAATCGGTTGGATAGTTCTGATTAGGTCTGGTTTTACTCCTTACCCCTCTGCTATTCTCCTCTTATCTCGACGTGTTTTGAACCTGCTCTCTTATCTTTTCTTCGAGTCCAGGAATTCTCGTGGTGGGGTTTTCCGTCGTACCTTCAGGGTTTCGCTTCCTCCTCTGTTAATGGTGTTCTACCATCCGGTGTTCAAGCTGCCTGATGAATCCGTCTACTGTGGTACCATTCTTTGTTCCTTGTTTGTGCCTTCCGGTGTTTTCCGACGCGACGACATCCTCTATTCCAGATCCGATGCAGAGTCTGCATCACTCCGTTGTTCCGAACCTCGCTTGTCGAGATCTTTAGTCTGATTCCGAGAGTTGGTTGCATAATCCGCCTATTCGTTCGCAGAGTAATGGTTTGGGTGCGCGATGGACTGATCACCATCCGACTACTCTTATCATTCGCTCTTGTACATCGAATCAGTGGATCCAGCAATTTTACTCCGTCCACGAAAGCTAGAGGTGGCTTTATTTGTTGATGCCTCTACCTTCGCCCTTTTGTTTCCGGAGTGTTCCCTCGATGATCACGGACAACGACCTATTGTTAGTGGTGTCGCGAGGATCTACACGAAGCGAGAAGGTTCAGATCGCCGCCCTTCTTTCCGGTACCATGAGGCGGATCTCGAGGGCGAGATCCATTGTTAGTGGTGTCGAATTGTGGCATCCCGCAAAAATCACTACTAGAAAATCGCGTTGTTTTTGTGCATTGCATCATCATGACCGCATGCTCATGTCATCATGCCACATTGCATTTGAGCATCGTCATCATCTTGCATCTGTTCGCATAAAACTATTTTTGAAAAGCCTGGTTTTGTTTCCTGAACGCTCTGTCTTTAATTCAAAACCCAAAACCCGGTCTCCGGATTATTTTTGTTTGAATGCTATCGGTTTGCAAAATCCCCGTTTGAAATAAATAAATTTTTTAATTATTTTTAGTGGGGCAATCGAACGGGCCGAATCGACCCGAACGACCACCCCCAGAAATTAAAACGGTCCAACCTAGACCCTTTTCTACCCCAACCTATTCTACCCACCCCTCCTCCACCTCACCCCATCCAATCCATGAACTCCACGTCACCTCTCCCCTCCCCCCTAGCCTATCAAACCATGCCACCTCATCCCCCACTCCCTCAGCCGTTCCCCACCTCACCCAGCAGCCCCACCCCCTGGGCCACACACACCACACGACACACACACACGCGCGCGCGCAGCCAGCCTCTTCCTGCCCGTGGGCCCCGTCCCCCCTGGCCCACACACGCACACACGCAGGCCACACCACCCGCTCCCCACCCCGATGCCCCTCTTCCTCCCTGGCTCTCTCTCTCGCGGCCGACGCCCCCAATCCCCCCCACCGCCGTGCTCCGCCTGGCCTCCCTCCCCTCCCCGCTCGAGCTTCCTCCGGCGCCGCCCTCGAGCTCACCCCAGACGCCCGCCGCTCCGCGCGCCCCGCGGCCCCAGCACCCCTTCCTCCACCGCCTGCGTCCGGCGCCCGCGTACATCCTCCGGCCGCATGCCTCGGCCGCCCCCGACAACCCCCCTGGCCGCCGCGCTCCCCCTCGCCATCTTCCTCCCCGCGGCTCACCTCGCCGCCGGCGCTGGCTCCCACCTCCCTCGCTCCGCCCACCACTGCAGCGCCTCGCCGCGCCGCCAGTGCCGCCCTCCTCCGCGACGCTGCGCCGGCCCGACCTCCGCCGCCGCGGCCGCTTCGTCTGCCGCCTCGCCATGACTCGCGTCCCCGCGCCTCCGCCCCGGCCGTCCTCCTCCTGCATCCGCCTCTGCTTCCTCGCCGGCACCCCTCATCCCCGCTCCGCCGTCCCCGACGCCGCCGGCGTCCCCTCCGAGCCTGCACCGCCGCCGCCCTTCCTCCTCGCCCTGCCAGCGTCCCTCCTCCACGTCGATGCAGCGCCGCCCTGGGTGGACCCGCCTCCCCGTCATGTTGCGCAACATGGGGTTCCTTACCCTGTTGCCCTGCGGTATCGTCGCCCCACGTCTTTGGGGCCTTGTCGTTTCGGGTGAGTTAGTATTGTTGTAGATGGCGGACCTGCCAAGCCCAAGATGGAGAGCCGCACTAGTTGTCAAGGTCCGCAATGCCAAGATCTCGTCATCGACATGGTCGTGCTACCCGAGGATGCGCGTATATGACAAGTTCGGGAGCCTGTTTCCATCGACGCCAATCCGAGCCCGACACCGAACCTCGAGAACTTCATCACGGAACACCAAGGCTTCCTCCCCGGAACCACCATGACCGTCTTCAAGGATCGGAGGAACAAACCCTGAAGCCCGATCCCGGCGCGCCCGAACCCGTCGAACACCAAGACCCTCGGGATCGCCAAGTTCTCCTTCAGGAAGCATCGACGCCCGTGCGACAAGATCTACTTCACGGATTCGTAGGACCCCGGTACCTGACCCACTCAAGTTCGCCATCGACCTCGAGAACGCCTACACGGAACAACAAGACGGCCACACGGACACGAGTACCCCGGTACCCGATCCACTCAAGTTCGCCATCGACGACAAGTTCGACACCGACCAGGGCGAGTCCGATGCGCCCCGACGCCGAACCAAGACCTCCTCCCGGAACGCCAAGATCTACCTCCGTTATCAGAGAACGCACCGCCGAGACCGAACCCCAGATCCGAACCCTGAGACCAACCCCGAACCCCGGAACCCCAAGATCGTCGAGACCCTAATGTGTGAACCCCGTCCCGAAAACCCTATTTTATAATATAATACAACTTGTCGCATATTAAATTGTTCATGCATGCATACTTGTCTGTGGTTTGGGGGCCTTATGCCGATTCACCTCATAATTAAATATGGGGCCCATATGCGGGCAAATCTAGCCTTATATTGGCCTCATTTAAATTTTTGTAGCAAACCGATACTATCTTTTGCCATGTTAAAACAACATTTAAATTGCGGGGTAGCTAAATAACTTGAACCATATAATTAATTTTTGGGACCCCGGTTCCGCTTAATATGACCTAATTGCATTGCACCCTTGCCATGCCATGCATCATACATGCATCATGCCCGATCTTTTGCCGTAGTATTGAATATTGCATCCGGTGTTTATTCTAGTGTTTTGCTTCTTCGTGGATAAGGCCGTTGAGTTGATGCGAGTGTCGACCCGATCTTCGGATGAACCTTCGACAATGTTTTCAGGCGAGCATCTCCCCCCTTTCCACCTATCTTACTTTTATAGTATTTATTCCCTCCTGTTGATCTATTGCTATCTGTGTTGCGTTGCTCTAGTTTTCGTACCCGTGATATCCTTTGCAGCCGTATATTGCCTTGGACACCTCCTATTACCTGTTGTTTGGTAGATAGTTGGACTTGCGTGTCGTAGTCGCTTGCTCGAGTGCTGTTGCGTGTCGTCAAGTGCCTCAGTTGTTGGAGTATTGCCGTATGTTGAATGTTGGAGATGATCATGGTTTTACTTATCGTGCAATTTAATTCCTGTTTAACAACTAAAATTGAAGTAAGAAGAGGCATCGGTGGGTGATAGATAATATTTGGTTTCCGAACGCCCACTTGTGTCCCGTAGGACCCCGAGTACTTGATACCTGTTCCTTGATTTATCGCGCTATCCACATCCGGGAGGATTATGGGACCCCCCTGAGCCAGAGCTTGATTCAGTCTTATTTCTTGGGGCCACAAACTAGTTTGAGGTTTTATTTACTATCCTGTACCTATGCCATGCTAATGCTTTATTTATGATTGTGCGAGGAGCACACTGTACTGTTTAGGTAAGCGGAATGTTTTCGCGGTATCGACAAGCCCAGTTTTGGGTTCCCAGTCGTTTACAGCCATTGTCGCAAACCTTGAGTCCGTCTCGGAGTCAGCTGGCTTCGTTGAGGGTCTACTCAATGGGGTGGCCCCCTGAAATATTTCTGAATCCTGTGATTGCTTTGTCGTGAAGGCCTCGTTGGGTTTTGATTTGGTTTTTCCGAGGTTGATCGAGTGTGTGTTGCTATTTGTGCACCCCGACCGGGTTAAAACTTTCTGAAAGCCGTGTCCGCGGTTATGGACGACTTGGAGCACAGTATCTCGATCATAGACAAGCATAACTAAAGTAGTGCTATAAATTTGACTTTATAATGACTAGTAATCAGCTTCACTATAATGGAATGGCTAAATAATACTGCCCACAATTGCTTGCTTTGGGTGTCGCTTGCGACCATTGTACCTGACTAGTAAGTATTGCAACTACAACGGAATGGCTAAATAAAAGTACCAACAACTGCTGGGTTTTTGGGTTATCTCATGCTACTTGTATCTGACTAGTAAGTGTCGCAACTACAACGGAATGGTTAACTAAAAGTGCCCACTGCTTATCTTATCAGGATGGTTATCTATACTTGACTACTAACTACTGCAACGATAACTGAATAAATAAAACTGCCAACTGTGTGAGTTCCTCGGTTGACTTCCTCGTTTGGTCTCGAGGGGGAAAATACCAGGATGGGATTGCTTGGTGTTAGATTCAGGTAGGATCCGAGTAGCTCTTCCTTACCCCTCTCTGATTGCCGTCAGTTATATCGAGTCTCTATAGGTTGTTTAGTGCATGCTGCCGCTGCCGCTTCAGTCCACCATACCTATGTAGGCGAGGACCGCCGAATTCTAGCCTCGCCGTGTACTGGCCTCAGTACCGACGCTCCTCTTTTTCCGTTGCCCTTTGTCGGCACCCCTTTTGTTTAAGCAGGTTTGAGATCGACGTCGTTAGCAGGGTTACCCCTCCGGCTTGGCCTGGGCAGGGTTATGGACGCCATTGGTTATTCGGCTCTTAGGCCCATTTGCATCTTGTCCGTAGCTGGACGCTCTATCAATTTCAAGGTGATTTGGATCTTTGTATATTATATCTGTATTCTTGACTCATGGAGTCGTGTTGTATATATATCTGTTCTGTGGGTCCCATCGAGGACTGTTGTGTAATGTTATTACTTCGTTTTCCACCCGCACGAAAGTGCCTGGTGGGCACCTTTGAATCGTTTCTATGCGGGTTTGGCGGGTTTCGCTAAAACTTGCATAGGTCCGATTCTGAGGGTGTTACACAATGGAACCCCGAAATTGTGGCCAGTAGCTCATGAAAATGGCCATAAAACGCGAGAAGGATGAGTTTTTGGTCACAACTCTCAAACATGTATCGTGTTTTATGGGCCATGCAAATCCCGTGGAATCCCAAAACCGTGGGATATAGCTCATGAAAACGTCCATAAAATGCGAAAACACCAAGTTTTTAGTCATAACTCTCAGATATGTATCGTGTTTTATGGGCCATGCCAATCCCCATGGAACCCCAAAACTGTGGGAAATAGCTCATGAAAACGTCCATAAAATGCAAAAAAGCTGAGTTTTTGGTCATCATTCTCAAACATGTATCGTGTTTTATGGGCCAAGAAAATCCCCATGGAACCCCAAAATTGTGGGCAATAGCTCATGAAAACGTCCATAAAACGCGAAAACGACGAGTTTTTGGTCATGTATGTCAAACTTGTTTCGGGTCTTATGGGCCCTGAAAATCGCCCTAGAACACCAAAACTGTGGGCAATAGCTCATGAAAACGGTCATAAAATGTGAAAACGACGATTTATTGCTCATAACTCTCAATCGTTTATCAGGTGTTACGAGCCATGTAATTTTCCCTCGTACTATGGGAAATAACTCATGAAACAGCCACAAAACGTGAAAACGACGAGGTTTTGTTCATAATTCTCAAACATGTATCGTGTTTTACGGGCCATCAAAATCCCCATGGAACCCAAAAATTGTGAGAAATAGCTCATGAAAACATCTATACAGCGCGAAAACGACGAGTTTTTGGCCATGTATCTGAAACTTGTATCGGCTCTTATGTTCCCTGAAAATCGACCTAGAACACCAAAATTGTGGGCAATAGCTCATGAAAAAGTCCATAAAACAAGAAAACTATGCATTTTATCGGGTGTTACGAATCGTTTAAATCGCCCTCGTCCCCCAAAATTATGGGCATAGCTCATCAAAATGGCCATAAAACGCGAAAACGACGAGTTTTTGGTCACAACTCTCAAACATGTATCGTGTTTTACGGGCCAAGAAAATCCCCATGGAACCCCAAAACCGTGGGAAATAGCTCATGAAAACGTCCATAAAACACGAAAACACCGATTTTTTGGTCATAACTCTCAAACATGTATCCTATTTTATGGGACATGCTAGTCCCCATGAAACCCCAAAACTGTTGGTAATAGCTCATGAAAACGTCCATAAAAGGCGAAAACGACGAGTTTTTGGTCATGAATCTAAAACTTGTTTCGGCTCTTATGGGCCCTGAAAATCGCCCTAGAACACCAAAACGGTGGGAAATAGCTCATGAAAGCGGCGATAAAACACGTGAAAACAAAGAGTTTTATTCATAACTCTCAAATGGGTATCGGTTGTGACAAGTCATGTAAATTGCCCTGGAACCCCAAAATTATGGGCAATAGGTCATGAAAGGAGCCATAGAACACGAAAACAACAAGTTTTTGACCAGTTGTATCAAACATGTATCGATTCTTATGGGTCGTGTAAATCTCTCTAGAACCCTAAAACTATGGGAAATAGCTCATGAAAACGGCCATAAAACCCGAAAACGCCGAGTTTTTGGTCATAACTTTCAAACATGTATCGGGTCTTATGGGTCATGTAAATCTCCCTAAAACCCCAAAATTGTGTGCAATAGCTCATGAAACCGGTCATAAAACGTGAAAACGCCAAGTTTTTGGTCATAAGTCTCAAACATGTATCATGTTTTACGCGCTATGCAAATCCCCATTCAACCCCAAAACTATGGCCAATAGCTCATGAAAACGTCCATAAAACGCGAAAACAACGAGTTTTTGCTAATGTATCTGGTTTATGGGTCCTGAAAATCGCCCTGGAACACCAAAACTTTGGGCAATAGCTCATGAAAACGGCCATAAAACGTGAAAACGACGATTTAATGTTCATAACTCTCAATCATTTATCGGGAGTTACGAGCCGTGTAATTCGCCCTCGTACCCCAAAACTATGGGCAATAGCTCATGAAAACGGCCACAAAACGCGAAAACGACGAGTTTTTGGTCATAACTCTCAAACATGTATCATCTTTTACAAGCCACGCAAATCCCCATGGAACCCCAAAATTGTGGGAAATAGATCATGAAAACATCCATAAAACGCGAAAAAGATGAGTTTTTGGTCATGTATCTCAAACATGTATCGGGTCTTATGGGCCCTGCAAATCGCCCTAGAGCACCAAAATTGTGGGCCATAGCTCATTAAAACGGCCATAAAACGAAAAACGATGCGTTTTTGCTCATACCTGTCAAACGTGTATCAGGTGTTATGACTCGTGTAAATCGCCCTCGTACCCCAAAACCATGGGCAATAGCTTATGAAAGCAGCCATAAAACACAAAAACGACAAGTTTTTGGCCTATTGTCTCAAACATGTATCGGTTCTTATTGGTCGTGTAAATCTCCCTGGAACCCTAAAACTACGGGCAATAGCTCATGAAAACGGCCATAAACCCTAAAAACACCGAGTTTTTGGTCATAACTTTCAAACATGTATCGGGTCTTATGGGTCGTGTAAATCTCCCTAAAACTCCAAAATTGTGTGCAATAGCTCATTAAAACAGCCATAAAACGCGAACACGCCAAGTTATTTGTCATAACTCTCAAACATGTATCGTGTTTTACGCGCCATGCAAATCCCCATGCAACCCCAAAACTATCGCCAATAGCTCGTGAAAACGTCCATAAAACGCGAAAACGACGATTTTTTTCTCATGTATCTAGTTTTTATGGGTCCTGAAAATTTCCCTAGAACACCAAAAGTTTGGGCAATAGCTCATGAAAATGGCCATAAAACGTGAAAACAACGATTTATTGCTCATAACTCTCAATCGTTTATCGGGTGTTACGAGCCGTGTAATTCGCCCTCGTACCCTAAAACTATGGGCAATAGCTCATAAAAACGGCCACAAAATGCGAAAACGACGAGTTTTTGGTCATAACTCTCAAACATGTATCATGTTTTACGAGCCATGCAAATCCACATGGAACCCGAAAATTGTGGGAAATAGCTGATGAAAACATCCATAAAACGCGAGAACGATGATTTCTTGGTCATGTATCTCAAACATGTATCGGGTCTTATGGGCTCGGAAAATCGCCCTAGAACACCAAAATTGTGGTCAATAGCTCATTAAAACGGCCATAAAACGAGAAAACGACGCATTTTTTCTCATACCTCTTACACGTGTATTGTAGGGTTTCGTAGCATGGAAAACAAAAATTTTCTATCGCATACAAACAAACAAGCCAAGATCTATCTACTAGATTGTAGCAACGAGTCGATGGAATAACTTACCCTCGAAGATTCCAAAGTGTTTAACGAGAGCGGATTCTCGTGGGTGATGTAGTCGTACTCTTTCCGATCTCAAGATCGTGTAGACGATCCTTCCGGCGCTGCGTTCCGGCAGCGCTTCCGCAGTCGGTCACACGTTCGGTACTGGACGAAGACCTTCCTCTCCCTTGTCCCACCAGGCAACGGAGGTTGTAGCACTCTCCTCGCGATTCCGGCAGCACAACGGCGTGGTACCGGAAGTAGAGGGGAGATCCCGCAGGGCTTCGCCTTAAGCCGGAGCGAGTATGGTGGAGTATGAGAGAGCTATTAGTGGTCTAGGGTTTAGACACACCAATTAGAAGGCTCTAAACCAAAGGCTAGGGCAATTAGAAGCTCTAAACCAAAACGGCTCTAAACCGGAGGCTTTGGCTAGGGTTTAGATTAGAGGATAGGAACTTGTGTGTCTAGAGGAGGGGGCCCTGCCCCTCCTTTTATGGGTGGGAGGTGCGGCCAAGGGGAGGGAGTCCCTCCCCAACTCGGCCTTGGTTGGCGCGCCGGCTTGGAGAGGAGGGACTCCTCCCCCAAGTCGGTTTCAACCTCCTCTTTCCTCTTTCCCTCAGTTTCCTGTTTTAGCCGTTTGACTTTCAAACTGGCCGCTTGACTTTTCAGTTTGGGATTCAATTTAATCCTTTATTAGGAACAGCGAGAACACTCAGTACATGATGCAATCATTCCAATATGCAATGACACATTCATGTACCCCTTCCCCTCTGGAGTGCCGGACATTCCGGCACCTTCTAGAACATTCCCGATGAAAACACCGGAATCATTCCCGAACTCCGAAACGGGACTTTCCTTATATGAATCTTATTCTCCGGACCATTCCGGATCACCTCGTGATATCCCAGATCCCATCCGAGACTCCGAACAACATTCGGTCTCTTTATCATAATACCATAACTACTCAAACAACGTCGAATCCTTAAGTGTGTCTCCCTACGGTTCGTGAATTATGCGGACCTGATCGAGACACTTCTCCGAACAATAACCAATAGAGGAATCTGGAAATTCATATGGCTCCCACATATTTCTATGATTACTTTGCGATCGAATGAACCACTTACATACGATACCAATTTCCCTTTGTCTCACGATAGTTTACTTATCCGAGGTTATGATCGTCGGTATCTCTGCATACCTAGTTCAACCTCGTTACCGATAAGTACTCTTTTCTCGTTCCCGTGATATGTGATCCCTTGTGAGACAGTCACATGCTTGCAAGCTAATTGGATGACATTCCACCGAGAGGGCCCAGAGTATATCTATCCGTCATATGGATGGACAAATCCCACTCTTGATCCATGTGTCTCAACCAATACTTTCCGAACACTCAATGCCACCTTTATAGCCACCCAGTTACGGTGTGGTGTTTGATGTCATCAAAGCATCCATCCAGTAAAGGTGATATGCATGATCTCATGGTCGAAGGAATTAGGTTACTATGTATCAGGAAGCATATAGCAATTGAACTATTGAAATGACTTGATCTTTATGCTACGCTTATCTATAGGAGTATGTCCACCATATCATTCTCCTAACGATATGATCTTGTTGTTGATAACATCTCAATGTTCATGATAGGGAAACCACAATCATTAATCAACCAACAAGCTAGTGAAGTATAGAGGCTATACTAGGGACTTCAAATTAAGTTTACAAATCACACAAGTATCTGTTGGAGATATGCCCAAGAGGCAATAATAAAGTGGTTATTATCATATCTTCACACTTATGATAAATGTTTACATACCATGCTATAATTGTATTAACCGGAAACATTAATACTTGTGTGATTTGTAAACTTAATTTGAAGTCCCTAGTATAGCCTCTATACTTCACTAGCTTGTTGGTTGATTAATGATTGTGGTTTCCCTATCATGAACATTGAGATGTTATCAACAACAAGATCATATCGTTAGTAGAATGATATGGTGGACATACTCCTATAGATAAGCATAGCATAAAGATCAAGTCATTTCAATAGTTCAATTGCTATATGCTTTCTGATACATAGTAACCTAATTCCTTCGACCATGAGATCATGCATATCACCTTTACCGGATGGATGCTTTGATGACATCAAACACCACACCGTAACTGGGTGGATGTAAAGGTGGCATTGAGTGTTCGGAAAGTATTGGTTGAAACACATGGATCAAGAGTGGGATTTGTCCATCCATATGACGGATAGATATACTCTGGGCCCTCTCGGTGGAATGTCATCCAATTAGCTTGCAAGCATGTGACTGGCTCACAAGGGATCACATATCACGGGAACGAGAAAAGAGTACTTATCGGTAACGAGGTTGAACTAGGTATGCAGAGATATCGACGATCATAACCTCGGATAAGTAAACTATCGTGAGACAAAGGGAAATTGGTATCGTATGTAAGTGGTTCATTCGATCGCAAAGTAATCGTAGAAATATGTGGGAGCCATATGAATTTCCAGATTCCTCTATTGGTTATTGTTCGGAGAAGTGTCTCGATCATGTCCGCATAATTCACGAACCGTAGGGAGACACACTTAAGGATTCGACGTTGTTTTGAGTAGTTATGGTATTATGAGAAAGAGACCGAATGTTGTTCGGAGTCTCGGATGGGATCCGGGATATCACGAGGTGATCCAGAATGGTCCGGAGAATAAGATTCATATAAGGAAAGTGTCGTTTCGGAGTTCGGGAATGATTCCGGTGTTTTCATCGGGAATGTTCTAGAAGGGTCCAGATTGTCCGGCACTCCGGGGGGGGAGGGTACATGAATGTGTCATTGAATGATTGCATCATGTACTAAGTGTTCTTGCTGTTCCAAAAACATGAAAGTCAAATTGCCAGTTTGAAAGTCAAACGGCTAAAACAGGAAACTGTGGAAAACAGGAAACTGTGGGAAACAGGAAACTGTGGTAAACAAGCAAGAGGAGTTTGAAACCAACTTGGAGGAGGAGTTTCTCTCCTCCAAGTCGGTGCCCAAGCCCTAGGCCGAGTTGGGGAGGGACTCCCTCCCTCCCTGGCACGCCTAGCCCCTCCACCTATAAAAGGAGGGGCAGGGCTCCTCCTTGAGACACACAAGTTTCTACCTCTAATCTCAGGTTTAGAGCCGTTTGGTTTAGAGCTTCTAATTGCTTTAGCCTGCGGTTTAGAGCCTTCTAATTGGTGTGTCTAATCTCTAGACCACTAATAGCCCTCTCTCATACTCCACCATACTCGCTCCGGCTTAAGGCGAAGCCCTGCGGGATTTCCCCTCTACTTCTGGTACCACGCCGTTGTGCTGCCGGAATCGCGAGGAGAGTGCTACAACCTCCGCTGCCTGCTGGAACAAGGGAGAGGAAGGTTTTCGTCGAGTACCGAACGTGTGACCGACTGCGGAAGCGCTGCCGGAACGCAGCGCCGGAAGGATCATCCACACGATCTTGAGATCGGAAAGAGTACGACTACATCACCCACGAGAATCTGCTCTCGTTAACCGCTTTGGAATCTTCGAGGGTAAGTTATTCCATCGGCTCGTTGCTACAATCTAGTAGATAGATCTTGGCTTGTTTGTTTGTATGCGATAGAAAATTTTTGTTTTCCATGCTACGAACCCCTACAGTGGTATCAGAGCCGTGTCTATATGTAGATCTGTTGCACGAGTAGAACACAATGGTCATTGTGGGCGTTGATGCTTTTATTGTCAATTGCTTCTTGTGTACTTTGCATCTTGCGGTATGTTGGGATGAAGCGGCCCGGGCTAACCTTACATGACATCGTTCATGAGACTTGCTCCACGCTCGACATGCAACTTGTATTGCATAAGTGGCTTTGCGGGTGCCTGTTTCTCCTAGCATAGTTAAGATCCAATTTACAACGGGTGATTAACAATACTAGTATCAATGTTGTGGTTCATGTTCGTAAGTTAGAACGACACTTATTAACAGCC
Organism: Avena atlantica; assembly: GCA_910589765.1. Taxonomy (NCBI): domain Eukaryota; kingdom Viridiplantae; phylum Streptophyta; class Magnoliopsida; order Poales; family Poaceae; genus Avena; species Avena atlantica. The sequence continues at coordinate 4,859,963 of OU342739.1, forward strand.
CCAAACCACGTAAAACATGCAAAGAAAGTAGAGGCGTCTAACTTTGTTTTGCAGGGGTGTGCAGTGATGTGATATGGCCATGATTGTGATTATATATGATGTATGCAATGTTCCTTATTGTAAGTCGGCAACCGGCAGGAGCCATATGGTTGTCTTTGATTTCTGTTAAGACCCGCGTGTCTATTCAAAGTAGTTGTAATAGTTGAAGCCGGTGGACGACAACCATGGAACAGCATCATTGACCTTGATGCAATGTCGGTGATGATAGAAATCATGTTCGTGCTAGAAGATGGAGATCGGAAGCACAAAGAAGAAAGGCCATATCATATCACATATTATGAATTGCATGTGATGTTAATCCTTTATGCATCTTGTATTGCTTAGTAGACGACGGTAGCATTATAAGATGATCCCTCATGCACATGAATTTCAAGTCATAAAGTGTTCACCCTTAGTTAGCACCGTTGCTAAAGCTTGTTGTTTCGAAGCACCACGTGATGATCGGGTGTGTTAGATTCTACAAGTGTATACAACGTGAGCAAGCCAGATTTGCTCATGCGGAAACTAAGGTTTGATCTTGACGAGCCTAGCATGTACAGACATGGCCTCAGGAACACGGATTACCGAAAGGTAGAGCATGAACATGTTGATTGTTCTCCATTGAAGCTATATCAACTCTCGTGATGATCGGTTTTGATGTGGTGGATTTGGTTCGTGTGATCACTAAAACAATGTGAGGGATATTGTTTTGAGTGGGAGTTCACCAAGATTAATTTAATTATTAATTAGAACTCAATTTATCATAAACTAAATCAAAGTGAATTTGCATAGTTGTTGTAGTCATTGGCATCCGTTTACCACCTTGCGCTTAGTTATAATTGAGATGATAGAACTATAGAATTCTGGTTAGATACTTTACGAACTGGTATCGTATTGTTTTAAGTGTTAATCTAAAGTTTAAAAGTCCTATTGCAAACTTTCAGTAAAGTTCCGGTTAGTCCATGAAGTTTAATAATTAGTATTAAATCAAGAGTAACAATTCCAAGTGTTAGTATATAAGTATCATGTTTGTCTCCATGATTCTTGATATTCAAAGGATTCTCTTAATATCAAGGTTATCTAGGATCTGAAAGAGTTGTTTCAGAAACCATGATGTGTGGAAGATATTGTGATATCTGAAACGAAGTATTGGTTACAAAATGATAGAGTATAATATGGCAAAAGCCATGTTCTCATATTTGATGAGAATTTGCAAAAGGTTGGAGACACTAGTTGTCCTAATCCTCCAAAAGGTTTTGGAGAGCAACATTATACTTGCGATTCACCGTTATAAGCTAAAAGTAGCTTGATCATGGATAAATCCATGATGAGGGTGAATATTTGATGTAGGTATGATGTTTACTACACCAAGAGATTACTAAAGAAAGGAATTTGAAAGAACACCAAACATTTGATGATAGGTGATCTACTTCAAAGTGCAAGTCCAAAGACATTGGTATTTAATTATACACGCTTTGGATTAGGTGTCATATGTATGACTCCACTATTGATATTGATAGATTCTTTCAAACAGAAAAGGAAATACTGAAAGAGAATCTCATAAATATATTGCAGAAAAGAAAAGACTAGAATTGTTCAGCTTAAGTATATAGATGATATACATGTTATGGCTATATTCTTTGCTTATTAAACAATGTGGTTCTTAAGTATTTGATACTGAATTTGTTGGTGTGAATCGTCATACGAAACAACACAATTCATGAACTACAATGGCCTAAGTAACTAGCAAAAGAATATGTGATGATGTTCATCGAGAACAAATAAAGGGTTATTGTGTTGCTCGTTAAACATCAAAGCTTGCCTTCAAGATTTGTTTTATCAGGTATTATGAGAACAAAAGGTTTGTTCAAATAATTGTCGTAATCCATAAAAGATGGATGATTCACAAATCTCGTTGGAGAAATCACATTCATAAAACTAGTGCTAAAAATGTCGAAAGACAAATTGATTGAAAGATCACTTAGGAAGTGACATCGCCGTTTAAATTATATTGGAAAGAAAACATGAAGAAACTCCATGTTGATGGAATTTTGGAGTCTTCTGATTTTTGATCAAATGACGCTTGTGAAACTTTCCTAGAGATAATTAAAACTTCGTTCATAGGCCAAAAGGGAACGAATGACTAGCTTATTGGAACTTGTACATATTGTTGTACGAAGTCCATTATGTGTAGTCAAGAGCGATGGATTTCAACTTCATATGCTTTCTCCGAAAATTTGAGTGAATATATGAATATTTACTTAATAAGGATGAAGTGTGAAATATTTGAAAAGTTCAAAGACTTTCAAGATGAAGTGCAAAATCATTGTAACAAGAATATAAAAAGTTTATGATAAAGATCATAAAGGAAGATATTTGAGTTACATAGTTTAGCATAATACCTAAGATTTATGGAATCGTTCCGTGGATTTGCATTTCCCGAAACACCATAAGAGTATGGAGCATTCGAGATATGTAATTAAACCTTGTTTGACATGGTAAGATCAAAGGTATAATTCATAAAACTGCCATTATATTTTAAAGATTAAAAGCTTTAGAGATTACCGTTTTTCCACTGAAAAGAGCTCCATTATAATCCGTTGAAATGACACCATATAAAGTTATGGTTTGGGATAAAACCCAAGTTGTCCTTTCTTAAACATTGGTATGCTATGCATAAGAAAGATGTTTGCAACCAAAGTCGGATGAACCTGTCTTTGTATGTTATTTCGAATAACTGTTAAGTAATCCTCCATAACATCGGAGACAAAAGTGTTTGTCACTCAAAACGTCAAGTTTCTTTGAGAAGGAATTTTTCGTGAAAAGTTAAGTGGGAGGACAATAGAACTTTGATAAGGTTAAAAGAACCTTAGCTGTATGTGCAGAGTTGCGCAGCGCCGAAAAGTGTTCCGGAGGCAGCAACAAAGCTCATGGCTCACGTACCTCAAAGGTTGTGGTCACGGAGATCCAAGTTCCTATTGAAACAAGTAGGTCGGATGAAAAATCAAATACCAAGATTTGAGGGTTGAATCATTATTTGAGAATAATGAACCGACTACATGCAAAGAAGCGATGATGGGCCCTGACTCCGTCAAATGGCTTGAAGCCATAAAATCCGTGATAGTTCCATTCATAAGAAATCAAGTTTTGAACTTGAAGGACCCTCGAGAAAGGTGTAAGACCTTACAGTTGTGTCTGGATCTATAAAGAAATAGACATGGATGTTTCACATCTATAATCGACATATTGGGAAAGAGTTCACAACAATGTTCAAAGGTTGACTATGACAAGATTTGATCTTTCATAGTGATATTTAGTCTAGACGGATTAATGTAGCAACCACTACATATAATTTTGTTATATGATAGTTGAATAAACAAAACAAGTTCTTCTAATAGAATCGTTACCTAGGACATGTGCATAACACGGTCCATAGGGTTTTGTTAATTCATAGGATGCTAAAAGCATATGCAAACTTCAATGGTTGAAGTGAGCATCGCGGAGTTGGAATCTTCACTATGATGAAACTGTTAAAGGAGTTTAAAAGTTCATTAGAGACAATGAAGATGCTTGCATTTGCAAAAAATTAAGTGGGAGCGCTAAGACATGTTTCTAATACATTATGTGGAAGACATATTGTTGATTGGAAATAATGTATCTTTTATCAACACATATTAAGAATTTCATCCTGATGAAAGACTTAGGCAAAACCCAAATATTTGGCATCAATAGACGCTAATATGGTTGTGCCAGAAGTACATAGACGAGATATTGAATGAGTTCAATATAGAAACTACAAGAAAAGGTTCTTGTCGCATAGAAAGGATTGAAAGAGTTCAATGTTGATGATATATTCAAGTGTATTGACATTTGGTAAAGTGAAACAAATAATCAAGTATAGATTGATACTTGATGTATGAAATCACAAAGAGTATTTATATCAATCATACTGTGATATGTACAAATCCAGATATGTCCTATGCTCTAAATGTTGTGAGCATATACCAGAATGATTCGTAAGATGATCATTGGACAATAGTAAGGATATTCTTATGTTTTTTTTGGAAGAACTAAGAGTATATTATTTGTAGAAGTGACAAATAGATGGTTAGTTCATTGTAAAAGTACTACATTGATACTAGTTTTGTCACAAAGTACAAATTAGTTTATCTCAATCTAAACTAAGGGTGGCACAATATAATGGAAAGTGAGTTCCATAATGGATTTGGATGAGTTCCAAAGTTAAGACATTGTGACAGATACTACAACAAAAGGCTAAGTATATGACTGCTATTATAGCAGCAAAAGAGGGCATTTGAGTCAAGTAGTTTGTTATCAAACTAGGTGTAGTTCACAGAGGGATAATACTATGAAGATATATTGTGCGACAATATTATCAACATGTTTTAACCCCAAAGAACTAAAGGTCACACCGAAAGACCAAATTTATACAAAGCCATCTCATTAAAGAATGAGTGATGCGTACAGACGCAAAGACATGCAATTACACACGGACCTGGAAGTGTCAGATCCGGAGATCAGTTGACCACTAGCAATCGTGTACATACAACACCGGAAAGCCATAGGTGTTATATACACAAAGGTTTGAAACTATATTATTGACTCTAGTGCAAGTGGGAGACTGTTGGAGATATGCCCAAGAGGCAATAATAAAGTGGTTATTATCATATCTTCACACTTATGATAAATGTTTACATACCATGCTATAATTGTATTAACCGGAAACATTAATACTTGTGTGATTTGTAAACTTAATTTGAAGTCCCTAGTATAGCCTCTATACTTCACTAGCTTGTTGGTTGATTAATGATTGTGGTTTCCCTATCATGAACATTGAGATGTTATCAACAACAAGATCATATCGTTAGGAGAATGATATGGTGGACATACTCCTATAGATAAGCATAGCATAAAGATCAAGTCATTTCAATAGTTCAATTGCTATATGCTTTCTGATACATAGTAACCTAATTCCTTCGACCATGAGATCATGCATATCACCTTTACCGGATGGATGCTTTGATGACATCAAACACCACACCGTAACTGGGTGGCTGTAAAGGTGGCATTGAGTGTTCGGAAAGTATTGGTTGAAACACATGGATCAAGAGTGGGATTTGTCCATCCATATGACCGATAGATATACTCTGGGCCCTCTCGGTGGAATGTCATCCAATTAGCTTGCAAGCATGTGACTGGCTCACAAGGGATCACATATCACGGGAACGAGAAAAGAGTACTTATCGGTAACGGGGTTGAACTAGGTATGCAGAGATACCGACGATCATAACCTCGGATAAGTAAACTATCGTGAGACAAAGGGAAATTGGTATCGTATGTAAGTGGTTCATTCGATCGCAAAGTAATCGTAGAAATATGTGGGAGCGATATGAATTTCCAGATTCCTCTATTGGTTATTGTTCGGAGAAGTGTCTCGATCATGTCCGCATAATTCACGAACCGTGGGGAGACACACTTAAGGATTCGACGTTGTTTTGAGTAGTTATGGTTTTATGAGAAAGAGACCGAATGTTGTTCGGAGTCTCGGATGGGATCCGGGATATCACGAGGTGATCCGGAATGGTCCGGAGAATAAGATTCATATAAGGAAAGTCCCGTTTCGGAGTTCGGGAATGATTCTGGTGTTTTCATCGGGAATGTTCTAGAAGGGTCCGGATTGTCCGGCACTCCGGGGGGGGAGGGTACATGAATGTGTCATTGAATGATTGCATCATGTACTAAGTGTTCTTGCTGTTCCAAAAACATGAAAGTCAAATTGCCAGTTTGAAAGTCAAACGGCTAAAACAGGAAACTGTGGATCACAGGAAACTGTGGGAAACAGGAAACTGTGGGAAACAAGCAAGAGGAGTTTGAAACCAACTTGGAGGAGTTTCTCTCCTCCAAGTCGGCGCCCAAGCCCTAGGCCTAGTTGGGGAGGGACTCCCTCCCTCCCTGGCGCGCCTAGCCCCTCCACCTATAAAAGGAGGGGCAGGGCTCCTCCTTGAGACACACAAGTTTCTACCTCTAATCTCAGGTTTAGAGCCGTTTGGTTTAGAGCTTCTAATTGCTTTAGCCTGCGGTTTAGAGCCTTCTAATTGGTGTGTCTAATCTCTAGACCACTAATAGACCTCTCTCATACTCCACCATACTCGCTCCGGCTTAAGGCGAAGCCCTGCGGGATTTCCCCTCTACTTCCGGTACCACGCCGTTGTGCTGCCGGAATCGCGAGGAGAGTGCTACAACCTCCGCTGCCTGCTGGAACAAGGGAGAGGAAGGTCTTCGTCGAGTACCGAACGTGTGACCGACTGCGGAAGCGCTGCCGGAACGCAGCGCCTGAAGGATCGTCCACACGATCTTGAGATCGGAAAGAGTACGACTACATCACCCACGAGAATCTGCTCTCGTTAACCGCTTTGGAATCTTCGAGGGTAAGTTATTCCATCGGCTCGTTGCTACAATCTAGTAGATAGATCTTGGCTTGTTTGTTTGTATGCGATAGAAATTTTTTGTTTTCCATGCTACGAACCCCTACAGTATCAATGTTTCCTTGTTAATACTATTATAGCATGAATGTAAACATTTATCATAAACACAAAGATATAATAATAACTATATTTATTACTGCCTCTAGGGCATATCTCCAACAGTCTCCCACTTGCACTAGAGTCATCTAATCTATATTACATGGTAATATACCGAACACCCATGGCAGTTTGGTGTTGGTCATGTTTTGCTCTCGGGAGAGGTTTAGTCAACGGATCCGCCACATTCAGATCTGTGTGTATTTTGCAAATATTTATATCCCCATCCTGGATATGTTCTCGAATAGCGTGAAAACGCAGCTTGATGTGCTTCAGCTTCTTGTGTGACCTTGGTTCTTGCGCATTGGCTATGGCGCCCCTGTTATCACAGTAGATAGACATTGGGTCCAGCGCACTAGGAACCACACCCAGCTCTGTAATGAACTCTTTCATCCATATCGCTTCTTGTGAAGCTTCCGAAACAGCCATGTATTCCGATTCAGTTGAAGATCTCGCCACAACTTTTTGCTTTGCACTCCTCCAGCTAACTGCTGCACCATTCAAAATAAATATGTATCCAGATTGTGATTTAGAATCATCCGGATCGGTGTTCCAACTAGCATCGGTGTAACCATTAACAACGAGCTGTTCATCACCTCCATAAGAAAGAACCATATCCTTAGTTCTTCTCAAGTACTTAAGGATGTTTTTGACCGCTGTCCAATGATCCACTCCTGGAGCACTTTGATATCTGCTAGTTAAACTAACAGCATATGCAATGTCGGGTCTAGTACATAGCATGGCATACATTAGAGATCCTATGGCTGAGGCATAGGGAGTCTTACTCATCCTTTCTCTATCTTCTGTCGATGTCGGACTTTGAGTTTTACTCAAGGTCGTATTGGGCAACATGGGAAAGAACCCTTTCTTGCTTTCTTCCATTCCAAACCTCTTTAGAACTTTGTCCAAATATGTACTCTGTGACAATGATATTTGGCGTTTCGATCTATCTCTATAAATCTTTATGCCTAATATGTAAGCTGCTTCGCCAAGATCCTTCATTGAAAAACTATTATTCAAATATTCCTTGACACTATTAAGAAGGTCTACATCATTCCCAATCAACAATATGTCATCCACATATAGTATTAAGAATGCTACAGAGCTCCCACTCACTTTCTTGTAAATACAAGCTTCTCCATAAGTTTGTATAAAATCAAAACTTTTGATCACCTTATCAAAACGTTGATTCCAACTTCGGGATGCTTGCTTCAATCCATAGATGGACCGTTGAAGTTTGCATACCTTGTTAGCATCTTTAGGATCGACAAAACCTTTGGGTTGCATCATATACAACTCTTCATCAATATCTCCATTGAGGAATGTTGTTTTGACATCCATCTGCCATATCTCATAATCATAATATGCAGCGATTGCTAACATAATCCTCCCAGATTTTAGCTTCGCTACCGGTGAGAAAGTCTCATCGTAGTCAACTCCTTGAATTTGTCGAAACCCTTTTGCGACAAGTCGAGCTTTATAGACAGTAACATTACCATCAGCATCTGTTTTCTTCTTGAAAATCCATTTGTTCTCGACAGCCTTCGGGCCATCCGGTAAGTCCACCAAAGTCCATACTTGGTTTTCTTACATGGATCCAATCTCGGATTTCATGGCTTCTTGCCATTTATTGGAATCTGGGCTCATCATCTCTTCCTCATATGTCTCGGGGTCATCGGTGTTGTCTACCAACATGACACTCATAACGGGATCATACCAATCTGGAGTGGTACGAGTTCTCGTTGACCTCCGAGGCTCTGTAGTAACTTCAACCGAAGTTTCATGATCACCATCATTAGCTTCCTCTCTTATTGGTGCAGGCACCACAAGAACTTCTTCCGGTGCTGCGCTACTCGCAATTTCGAGAGAAGGTTCGACAACCTCGTCGAGTTCTACTTTCCTTCCAGTCACTTCTTTCGAGAGAAATTCCTTCTCTAGAAAGGATCCATTCTTGGCAACGAAGATTTTGCCTTCGGATCTATGATAGAAGGTATACCCAATAGTTTCCTTCGGGTATCCTATGAAGACGCATTTTTCCGCTTTGGGTTCAAGCTTGTCCGGCTGTAACTTCTTTACATAGGCTTCGCATCCCCAAATTTTAAGGAACGACAATCTAGGTTTCTTCCCAAACCATAATTCATACGGTGTCGTTTCAACGGATTTAGACGGTGCCCTATTTAAAGTGAATGCGGCTGTTTCTAATGCATAACCCCAAAATGATAGCGGTAAATCTGTAAGTGACATCATAGAACGAACCATATCTAAGAGAGTTCGATTACGACGTTCGGACACACCATTACGCTGTGGTGTTCCCGGCGGTGTCAACTGTGAAAGTATTCCGCATTTCTTCAAATGCTCGCCAAACTCGTAACTTAGATATTCACCTCCACGATCAGAACGTAGAAATTTAATCTTCTTGTTACGTTGATTCTCTACCTCACTTTGAAACTCCTTAAACTTCTCGAAAGTTTCGGACTTATGTTTCATGAAATAGATATACCCATATCTACTCAAGTCATCCGTGAAGGTAAGAACATAACGATAACCACCGCGCGATGCTACACTCATTGGACCACACACATCGGTATGTATGATTTCCAATAAGTCCGTAGCTCGCTCCATCATACCAGAAAATGGAGTCTTGGTCATTTTTCCCATCAGACATGCTTTGCATCTTTCAAGTGATTCAAAATCAAGTGATTCAAGAAGTCCATCGGAATGGAGTTTCTTCATACGATTCACTCCAATGTGACCAAGACGACAGTGCCACATATAGGTCGAATTATCGCTTGATTTCAAACGTTTAGCCTCAATGTTGTTGATATGTGTATTTCCACTATCGAGATTCAATAAGAATAGACCATCTATCAAAGGTGCATGTGCATAAAACATATTACTCATATAAATCGAACAACCATTATTCTCTGACTTAAACAAGTAACCGTCTCGCAATAAACAAGATCCCGATATAATGTTCATGCTCAACACAGGCACTAAATAACAATTATTTAAGTATAAAACTAATCCCGATGGTAGATGAAGGGGTGGCGTGCCGACCGCGATCACATCAACCTTTGATCCGTTTCCCACGCGCATCGTCACCTCGTTCTTCGCTAGCTTCCGTTTATTCTGCAGCACCTGTTTCGAGTTACAAATATGAGCAACCGAACCAGTATCAAATACCCAGGCACTACTACGAGTACTAGTGAGGTACACATCGATAACATGTATATCAGATATACCTTTCTTCTTGATATTGCCGTTCTTCAGATCCGCCAAGTACTTTGGGCAATTCCGCTTCCAGTGACCTTCTCGCTTGCAGTAAAAGCACTCAGTATCAGGCTTGGGTCCAGCCTTGGTCTTCTTCGCCGGCGTGGTAACTTTCTTACCACCCTTCTTGAAGTTTCCCTTTTGCTTAGACTTGCCTTTCTTGAATTTGGTGGTCTTATTGACCAACAACACTTGGTGCTCTTTCTTGATCTCCACTTCTGCAGATTTCAACATGGCAAAGAGTTCTGGTAACGTCTTGTTCATGTTCTGCATGTTGTAGTTCATCACAAAGTTCTTGTAACTTGGTGGTAGTGATTGGAGGACACGGTAAATCCCCAAAGCATTAGGAATCACTATACCCAAGCTTTGAAGTTTGTTTGCGTGCCCAGACATCTTAAGCACATGCTCACTGACGGAGCTGCCTTCTTCCATCTTGCAGTTAAAGAACTTTTCAGAAGCCTCATAGCTTTCAATTGCCGCATGAGTCTCAAAAATCAATTTGAGATCCTCGACAATATCATATGGGTCTGACTCTTCAAACCTTTTCTGAAGCTCTGATTCCAAACCATACAAGATAGCACACTGAACTATGGAGTACTGATTCTTCCGAGCGAGGTAAACATTCTTTACTTCATCGGGAGCATCAGCTGCAGGTGGGTCACCCAGCGGTGCATCCAGCACATAGGTCAAATTACCAGCTGTGAGGACAATCCTCAAATTGCGGAACCAATCCGCGAAGTTGCTTTCATTGTTTTTTAACTTTTCTTTCTCTAGGAACGCATTAAAATTGATGGTAGGGGCTGCCATTGATCTAAAACATATTTGCAATAGTTTAGACTAAGTTTATGACAAACTGAGTTCAAATTAATTAATGAAATTAAACTAGGTGAACTCCCACTCAAAACAACATCCCTCACATTGTTTTAGTGATCACACGAACCAAATATACTACATCAACACTGATCATCACGAGAGTTGATACAGTTTCAATGGCGAACAATCGTCATGTTCATCATATCTACTATATGATTCATGCTTTACCTTTCGGTGATCCGTGTTCCGAGACCATGTGTGTACATGCTAGGCTCGTCAAGATCAAACCTCAGTTTCCGCATGAGCAAATCTGGCTTGCTCACGTCGTATACACTTGCAGAATCTAACACACCTGATCATCACGTGGTGCTTCGAAACAACAAGCTTTAGCAACGGTGCTAACTAAGGGTGAACACTTTATGACTTGAAATTCATGTGCATGAGGGATCATCTTATAATTCTACCGTCGTCTACTAAGCAATACAAGATGCATAAAGGATTAACATCACATGCAATTCAATAATATGTGATATGATATGGCCTTTCTTCTTTGTGCTTCCGATCTCCATCTTCAAGCACGAACATGATCTCCATCATCACCGGCATTGCATCAAGGTCAATGACGCTTCTCCATGGTTGTCGTCCACCGGCTTCAAATATTACAACTACTTTGAATAGACACGCGGGTCTTAACATAAATTAAAGACAACCATATGGCTCCTGCCGGTTGCCAACTTACAATAAGGAACATTGCATACATCAGATATAATCACAATCATGGCCATATCACATCACTGCACACCCCTGCAAAACAAAGTTAGACGCCTCTACTTTCTTTGCATATTTTACGTGGTTTGGGGCTTTCAATAAGTGTCGTTCTAACTTACGAACAAGAACCACAACATTGATACTAGCATTGTTGATCACCCGTTGTAAATTGTATCTTAACTATGCTAGGAGAAACAGGCACCCGCAAAGCCACTTATGCAATACAAGTTGCATGTCAAGCGTGGAGCAAGTCTCATGAACGATGTCATGTAAGGTTAGCCCGGGCCGCTTCATCCCAACATACCGCAAGATGCAAAGTACACAAGAAGCAATCTACAATAAAAGCATCAACGCCCACAATGACCATTGTGTTCTACTCGTGCAACAGATCTACATATAGACCTGGCTCTGATACCACTGTAGGGTTTCGTAGCATGGAAAACAAAAAATTTCTATCGCATACAAACAAACAAGCCAAGATCTATCTACTAGATTGTAGCAACGAGTCGATGGAATAACTTACCCTCGAAGATTCCAAAGTGTTTAACGAGAGCGGATTCTCGTGGGTGATGTAGTCGTACTCTTTCCGATCTCAAGATCGTGTAGACGATCCTTCCGGCGCTGCGTTCCGGCAGCGCTTCCGCAGTCGGTCACACGTTCGGTACTCGACGAAGACCTTCCTCTCCCTTGTTCCAGCAGGCAGCGGAGGTTGTAGCACTCTCCTCGCGATTCCGGCAGCACAACGGCGTGGTACCGGAAGTAGAGGGGAGATCCCGGAGGGCTTCGCCTTAAGCCGGAGCGAGTATGGTGGAGTATGAGAGAGCTATTAGTGGTCTAGGGTTTAGACACACCAATTAGAAGGCTCTAAACCGAAGGCTAGGGCAATTAGAAGCTCTAAACCAAAACGGCTCTAAACCGGAGGCTTTGGCTAGGGTTTAGATTAGAGGATAGGAACTTGTGTGTCTAGAGGAGGGGGCCCTGCCCCTCCTTTTATAGGTGGGAGGTGCGGCCAAGGGGAGGGAGTCCCTCCCCAACTCGGCCTTGGTTGGCGCGCCGGCTTGGAGAGGAGGGACTCCTCCCCCAAGTCGGTTTCAACCTCCTCTTTCCTCTTTCCCTCAGTTTCCTGTTTTAGCCGTTTGACTTTCAAACTGGCCTTTGACTTTTCAGTTTGGGATTCAATTTAATCCTTTATTAGGAACAGAGAGAACACTTAGTACATGATGCAATCATTCCAATATGCAATGACACATTCATGTACCCCTTCCCCTCCGGAGTGTCGGACATTCCGGCACCTTCTAGAACATTCCCGATGAAAACACCGGAATCATTCCCGAACTCCGAAACGGGACTTTCCTTATATGAATCTTATTCTCCGGACCATTCCGGATCACCTCGTGATATCCCGAATCCCATCCGAGACTCCGAACAACATTCGGTCTCTTTCTCATAATACCATAACTACTCAAACAACGTCGAATCCTTAAGTGTGTCTCCCTACGGTTCGTGAATTATGCGGACATGATCGAGGCACTTCTCCGAACAATAACCAATAGAGGAATCTGGAAATTCATATGGCTCCCACATATTTCTACCATTACTTTGCGATCGAATGAACCACTTACATACGATACCAATTTCCCTTTGTCTCACGATAGTTTACTTATCCGAGGTTATGATCGTCGGTATCTCTGCATACCTAGTTCAACCTCGTTACCGATAAGTACTCTTTTCTCGTTCCCGTGATATGTGATCCCTTGTGAGCCAGTCATATGCTTGCAAGCTAATTGGATGACATTCCACCCAGAGGACCCAGAGTATATCTATCCGTCATATGGATGGACAAATCCCACTCTTGATCCATGTGTCTCAACCAATACTTTCCGAACACTCAATGCCACCTTTATAGCCACCCAGTTACGGCGTGGTGTTTGATGTCATCAAAGCATCCATCCAGTAAAGGTGATATGCATGATCTCATGGTCGAAGGAATTAGGTTACTATGTATCAGGAAGCATATAGCAATTGAACTATTGAAATGACTTGATCTTTATGCTACGCTTATCTATATGAGTATCTCCACCATATCATTCTCCTAACGATATGATCTTGTTGTTGATAACATCTCAATGTTCATGATAGGGAAACCACAATCATTAATCAACCAACAAGCTAGTGAAGTATAGAGGCTATACTAGGGACTTCAAATTAAGTTTACAAATCACACAAGTATCAATGTTTCCTTGTTAATACTATTATAGCATGAATGTAAACATTTATCATAAACACAAAGATATAATAATAACTATATTTATTACTGCCTCTAGGGCATATCTCCAACATGTATCGGGTGTTATGAGTCATGTAAATCGCCCTCGTACTCCAAAACTATGGACAATAGCTCATGAAAACGGCCATAAAACGCGAAAACGACGAGTTTTTGCTCATGTATCTCAAACATGTATCTGGTTTTTATGGGTCCTAAAAATCGCCCTGGAACACCAAAACTTTGGGCAATAGCTCATGAAAACGGCCATAAAACGGCAAAACAATGATTTATTGCTCATAACTCTCAATCGTTTATCGGGTGTTACGAGTCGTGTAATTCGCCCTCGTACCCCAAAACTATGGGCAATAGCTCATGAAAACGGCCAAAAACACGAAAACGATGAGTTTTTGGTCATAACTCTCAAACATGTATCATGTTTTGCGAGCCATGCAAATCCCCATGGAACCCCAAAATTGTGGGAAATAGCTGATGGAAATGTCCATAAAACGCTAAAACATCGAGCTTTTGGTTATAACTCTCAAACATGTATCGTGTTTTATGGGCCATGCGAATCCCCATGGAACCCCAAAACTGTGGGAAAAAGCTCATGAAAACTTCCATAAAACACAAAAACTGTGGGCAATAGGTCATGAAAACGTCCATAAAATGCGAAAACGAGGAGTTTTTGGTCACGTATCTCAAACTTGTAGCGGGTCTTATGGGCCCTGAAAATCGCCCTGTAACACCAAAGTTGTGGGCAATAGCTCATGAAAACGGCCATAAAACATGAAAACGATGATTTATAGCTCATAACTCTTAATCGTTTATCGGGTGTTACGAGCCTTGTAATTCTCCCTCGTACCCCAAAACTATGGGCAATAACTCATGAAAACGGCGACAAAACACGAAAACACCGAGTTTTTGGTCATAACTCTCAAACATGAATCCTGTTTTATGGGCCATGCGAATCCTCATGAAACCCCAAAACGGTGGGAAATAGCTCAGGAAAATGTTCGTAAAACGCGAAAACGCCGAGTTTTTCGTCATTATTCTCAAACATGTATCGTGTTTTATGGGCAATCGAATCCCCATGGAACCCCAAAACTATGGGCAATAGCTCATGAAAACATCCATAAAACGCGAAAACGACGAGGTTTTGGTCATTTTTCGAACTTGTTTTGGGTCTTATGGGCCCTGAAAATCGCCCTGGAACACCAAAACTATGGGAAATAGCTCATGAAAACGGCCATAAAACGTGAAAACGACGAGTTTTATTCATAACTCTCAAATGAGTATAGGTTGTGACGAGTCGTGTAAATTGCGCTAGAACCCCAAAACTATGGGCAATAGCTCATGAAAGCAGCCATAAAACACAAAAACGACAAGTTGTTGGCCAGTTGTCTCAAACATGTATCGGTTCTTATGGGTTGTGTAAATCTCTCTGGAACCCCAAAACTATGGGAAATAGCTCATGAAAACGGTCATAAAACCCGAAAACACCCAGTTTTTGGTCATAACTTTCAAACATGTATCGGGTCTTATGGGTCGTGTAAATCTCCCTAAAACCCCAAAACTGTGTGCAATAGCTCATGAAAATGGCCATAAAATGCGAAAACGCCAAGTTTTTGGTCATAACTCTCAAACATGTATCGTGTTTTAAGCGCCATGCAAATCTCCATGGAACCCCAAAACTTTGGCCAATAGCTCATAAAAATGTCCATAAAACGCGAAAACGACGATTTATTGCTCATAACTCTCAATCATTTATCAGGTGTTACGAGTCCTGTAGTTCAACCTCGTACACCAAAACTATGGGCAATAGCTCATGAAAACAGCCACAAAACGCGAAAACGACGAGTTTTGGTCATAACTCTCAAAGATTTATCTTGTTTTACGAGCCATGCAAATTCCCATGGAACCCCAAAATTGTGGGAAATAGCTCATGAAAACATCCATAAAACGCGAGAACGACAAGTTTTTGATCATATATCTCAAACATGTATCGGGTCTCATGTGCCCTGAAATCGCCCTAGAGCACCAAAATTGTGCACAATAGCTCATTAAAACGGCCATAAAACTACAAAACGACGCGGTTTTGCTCATACCTCTCAAACTTGTATCGGGTGTTACGAGTCGTGTAAACCGCCCTCGTACTCCAAAACTATGTGCAATAGCTCATGAAAATGGCCATAAAACGCGAAAACGATGAGTTTTTGTTCACAACTCTCAAACATGTATCGTGTTTTACGGTCCATGAAAATCCCCATGGAACCCCAAAACCGTGGGAAATAGCTCATGAAATCGTCAATAAAACATGAAAACACCGATTTTTTGTTATAACTCTCAAACATGTATCGTGTTTTATGGGCCATGCGAATCCCCATGGAACCCCAAAATTGTGGGAAATAGCTCATGAAAACATCCATAAAACGCAGAAACTCTGAGTTTTTGGTCATAATTCTCAAACATGTATCGTGTTTTACGGGCCATCGAATCCTCATGGAACCCCAAAACTGTGGGCAATAGCTCATGAAAACGTCCATAAAACGCGAAAACGGCGAATTTTTTGTCACAACTCTCAATCATGTATCGTGTTTTACGGGCCATGCAAATCCCCATGGAACCCCAAAACTGTGGGAAATAGCTCATGAAATCATCCATAAAACACGAAAACGCTGAGTTTTTATCATAATTCTCAAACATCTATCGTGTTTAATGGGCCATGCGAATCCCGACGGAACCCCAAAACTGTATCGTGAAAACGTCCATAAAACACTGAGTTTTCGGTCATAATTCTCAAACATGTATCGTGTTTTACGGCCATCGAATCCCCACGGAACCCCAAAATTGTGGGCAATTCTCATCAAAATGACCATAAAACACGAAAACGACGATTTTTTGGTCATGTATCTCAAACTAGTTTCGTGTCTTATGGGCCCTAAAAATCGCCATGGAACACCAAAACTGTGGGCAATAGCTCATGAAAATGGCCATAAAACGTGAAGAACGACGAGGTTTGCTCATAACTCTCAAACGGGTATCGGTTCTTACGAGTCGTTTAAATCGCCCTAGAACCCCAAAACTATGGGCAATAGCTCATGAAAGCAGTCATAAAACATGAAAACGCCAAAACTCCAAAATTGTGTGCAATAGCTCATGAAAACGGCCATAAAACGCGAAAACGCCAAGTTTTTTTGTCATAACTCTCAAACATGTATCGTGTTTTACAAGCCATGCAAATCCCCATGGAACCCCAAAATTGTGGCCGGAAGCTCATGAAAACGGCCATAAAACACGAAAATGCCAAGTTTTTGGTCATAACTCTCATGTATCATGTATTACACACCATGCAAATCCCAATGGAACCCCAAAATTGTGGCTAGTAGCTCATGAAAATGGCCATAAAACGCGAGAACAACGAGTTTTTGGTCACAACTCTCAAACATGTATCGTGTTTTATTGGCCATGCAAATCCCCATGGAACCCCAAAACCATGGGAAATAGCTCATGAAAACATCCATAAAATGCGAAAACACCGAGTTTTTAGTCATAACTCTCAAACATGTATCGTGTTTTATGGGCCATGCCAATCCTCATGGAACCCCAAAACTATGGGAAATAGCTCATGAAAACGTCCATAAAACGCAAAAACGCCGAGTTTTTCGTCATAATTCTCAAACATGTATCTTGTTTTATGGGCCATCGAATCCCCATGGAACACCAAAACTGTTGGCAATAGCTCATCAAAACGTCCATAAAACGCGAAAACGACGAGTTTTTGGTCACGTATGTCAAACCAATTTCAGGTCTTATGGGCCCTGAAAATCGCCCTCGTACCCTAAAACTATGTGAAATAGCTCATGAAAACGGCCATAAAACGCGAAAACGACGAGTTTTTGGTCACAACTCTCATACATGTATCGTGTTTTACGGGCCATGCAAATCCCCATGGAACCCCAAAACTGTGGGAAATAGCTCAAGAAATCGTCCATAAAACACGAAAACGCCGAGTTTTCGATCATAATTCTCAAACATGAATCGTGTTTTATGGGCCATGCGAATCCCGACGGAACCCCAAAACTGTGGGCAATTGCTCATGAAAACATTCTAAAACACCGAGTTTTCGGTCATAATTCTCAAACATGTATCGTGTTTTACGGCCATCGAATCCCCACGGAACCCCAAAATTGTGGGCAATTTCTCATGAAAACGTCCATAAAAAACAAAAACGACGAGTTTTTGGTCATGTATCTCAAACTAGTTTTGGGTCTAATTGGCCCTAAAAATCGCCAAGGAACACCAAAACTGTGGGCAATAGCTCATGAAAATGGCCATAAAACGTGAAAAAGGACGAGTTTTGCTCATAACTCTCAAACGGGTAACGATTGTTATGAGTCGTGTAAATCGCCCTAGAACCCCAAAACTATGGGCAATAGCTCATGAAAGCAGCCATAAAACATGAAAACGATAAGTTTTTGGTTAGTTCTCTCAAACATGTATCGGTTCTTATGGGTCATATAAATCTCTCTGGAACCCCAAAAGTGTTGGCAATAGCTCACGAAAACGGCCATAAAACGCGAAAACACCAAGTTTTTGGAAATAACTCTCAAACATGTATCATGCATTAAACACCATGCAAATACCAATGGAACCCCAAAATTGTGGCTAGTAGCTCATGAAAATGTCCATAAAATACGAAAACGATGAGTTTTTTCACATGTATCTCAAACATGTATCCGGTCTTATGGGCCCTGAAAATCGTGCTTGAACATCAAAATTGTGGGCAATAGTTCATAAAAACGACCATAAAGTGAAAACAACGATTTATTCCTCATAACTCTCAATCGTTTATTAGGTGTTACGAGCCGTGTAATTCTCCCTCGAACCCCAAAACTATGGGCAATAGCTCATGAAAACGACCACAAAACACGAAAACGACGAGTTTTTGGTCATAACTCTCAAACATGTATTGTATTTTACGGGCCATGCAAATCCCCATGGAACCCCAAAACTGTGGGTAATGGCTCATGAAAACATCCATAAAACTCGAAAAACACCGAGTTTTTGGTCATAACTCTCAAACATGTATCGTGTTTTATGGGCCATTCAAATCTCCACGGAACCCCAAAATTTTGGGAAATAGCTCATGAAAACATCCATAAAACGCTAAAACGACTAGTTTTTGATTATGTATCTCAAACATGTATCGGGTCTTATGGGCTATGAAAATCGCCCCGGAACTCCAGAATTGTGGGCAATAACTCATGAAAACGGCCATAAAATGCGAAAACGACGAGTTTTTGGTCACAGCGTGGGATTATGAAAATTTTTGGTCATGTATGACAAACATGTATCGGGTCTTATGGGCCCTAAAAATCGCCCTAGAGCACCAAAATTGTGGACAATAGCTCATTAAAACAGCCATAAAACTAGAAAACGACGCGTTTTTGCTCATACATCTCAAACTTGTATCGGGTGTTACGAGTCGTGTAAATTGCCCTCGTACTCCAAAACTATGGGCAATAGCTCATGAAAACGGCCATAAAACATGAAAACGATGAGTTTTTGTTCACAACTCTCAAGCATGTATCGTGTTTTAGGGGCCATGATAATCCCTATGGAACCCCAAAACCGTGGGAAATATCTCATCAAAACGTCCATAAAACGTGAAAACACCGATTTTTTGTTATAACTCTCAAACATGTATCGTGTTTTATGGGCCATGCGAATCCCCATGGAACCCCAAAATTGTGGGAAATAGCTCATGAAAACATCCATAAAACGCAAAAACTTGAGTTTTTAGTCATAATTCTCAAACATGTATCATGTTTAACGGGTCATCGAATCCCCATGGAACCCCAAAACTGTGGGCAATAGCTCATGAAAATGTCTATAAAACGCGAAAACGACGAGTTTTTGGTCACATATCTCAAACTTGTTTCGGGTCTTATGGGCCCTGAAAATCGGCCTGGAAAAACAAAACTGTGGGCAATAGCTCATGAAAACGGCCATAAAACATGAAAACAACGATTTATTGATCATAACTGTTAATCGTTTATCGGGTGTTACGAGCCTTGTAATTTGCCCTCGTACCCCAAAACTATGGGCAATAACTCATGAAAACAGCGACAAAACACGAAAACGACGAGTTTTTTGTCATAACTCTCAAACATGTATCATGTTTTACGGGCCATGCAAATCCCCATGGAACCGCAAAATTGTGGGGAATAGCTCATGAAAACATCCATAAAACGCGACAACGACGAGTTTTTGGTCATGTATCTTAAACTTGTATCGGGCCTTATGGGCCTTGAAAATCGCCCTAGAACACCAAAATTATTGGCAATAGCTCATGAAAACGGCCATAAAACAAGAAAACGATGTGTTTTTGCTCATACCTCTCAAACGTTTATCGGGTGTTACGAGTCGTGTAAATCGCCCTCGTATCCCAAAACTATGGGAAATAGCTCATGAGAACGGCCATAAAACGCGAAAACGACGAGTTTTTGGTCATAACTCTCAAACATGTATCGTGTTTTACGGGCCATGCAAATCCCCATGGAACCCCTATACTGTGGTAAATAGCTCATGAAGTCGTCCATAAAACCCAAAATCATTGAGTTTTCGGTCATAATTCTCAAACATGTATCGTGTTTTATGGCCATCGAATCCTGATGGAATCCCAAAACTGTGGGCAATTGCTCATGAAAACGTCCATAAAACACGAAAACGACGAGTTATTGGTCATGTATCTCAAACTAGTTTCGGGTCTTATGGACCCTGAAAATCGCCATGGAACACCAAAATTGTGGGAAATTGCTCAAGAAAACATCCATAAAACATGCAAAACGACAAGTTTTGCTCATAACTCTAAAACGGGTATCGGTTGTCACGAGCCGTGTAAGTCTCTTTAGAACCCCATAACGATGGGCAATAGCTCATGAAAGCAGCCATAAACCATGAAAACGATAAGTTTTTTGTCAGTTCTCTCAAACATGTATCGGTTCTTATAGGTCGTGAAAATCTCTCTAGAACCCCAAAAGAGTTGGCAATAGCTCATGAAAACGGCCATAAAATCCGAAAACGCCGAGTTTTTGGTCATAACTTTCAAACATGTATTGGGTCTTATGAGTTGTGTAAATCTCCCTAGAACCCCAAAACTATGTGTAATACCTCGTAAAAACTGCCATAAAACACGAAAATGCCAAGTTTTTGGTCATAACTCTCAAACAGGTATCATGTATTACACGCCATGCAACTCCCAACGAAACCCCGAAATTGTGGCCAGTAGCTCATGAAAATGGCCACAAAACGCAAGAACGATGAGTTTTTGGTCACAACTCTCAAACATGTATCGTGTTTTATGGGCCATGCAAATCCCCATGGAACCCCAAAACCGTGGGATATAGCACATGAAAACGTCCATAAAATGCGAAAACACCGAGTTTTTAGTCATAACTCTCAGATATGTATCGTGTTTTATGGGCCATGCCAATCCCCATGGAACCCCAAAACTGTGGTAAATAGCTCATGAAAACGTCCATAAAACACAAAAAAAACGAGTTTTTGGTCATAATTCTCAAATATGTATCATGTTTTATGGGCCATCGAATCCCCATGGAACCCCAAAATTGTGGGCAATAGCTCATGAAAACGTCCATAAAACGCGAAAACGACGAGTTTTTGGTCACATATGTCAAACTTGTTTCGGGTCTTATGGGCCCTGAAAATCGCCCTGGAACACCAAAACTGTGGGCAATAGCTCATGAAAACGGCCATAAATTGTGAAAACGACGATTTATTGCTCATAACTCTCAATCGTTTATCGGGTGTTACGAGCCATGTAATTTGCCCTTGTACTATGGGCAATAACTCATGAAACAGCCACAAAACGCGAAAACGACGAGGTTTTGCTCATAATTCTCAAACATGTATCGTGTTTTACGGGCCACGAAAATCCCCATGGAACCCAAAAAATTGTGAGAAATATCTCATGAAAACATCTATAAAGCACAAAAACGACGAGTTTTTGGTCATGTATCTCAAAATTGTATCGGCTCTTATGGGCCCTGAAAATCGACCTAGAACACCAAAATTATGGGCAATAGCTCATGAAAACGGAAATAAAACAAGAAAACGACGCATTTTTGCTCATATCTCTCAAACGCGTATCGGGTGTTACGAGTCGTGTAAATCGCCCTCGTCCCCCAGAATTATGGGCATAACTCATCAAAATGGCCATAAAACGCGAAAACGACGAGTTTTTGGTCACAACTCTCAAACATGTATCGTGTTTTACGGGCCAAAAAAATACCCATGGAACCCCAAAACTGTGGGAAATAGCTCATGAAAACGTCCATAAAACACGAAAACACCGATTTTTGGTCATAACTCTCAAACATGTATCGTGTTTTATGGGCCATGCAAATCCCCACGGAACCCCAAAATTGTGGGAAATAGCTCATGAAAACATCCATAAAACGCTAAAACGACTATTTTTTGGTTATGTATCTCAAACATGTATCGGGTCTTATGGGCTATGAAAATCGCCCCGGAACTCCAGAATTGTGGGCAATAACTCATGAAAACGGCCATAAAATGCGAAAACGACGAGTTTTTTGTCACAACGTGGGATTATGACAATTTTTGGTCATGTATGACAAACATGTATCGGGTCTTATGGGCCCTAAAAATCGCCCTAGAGCACCAAAATTGTGGACAATAGCTCATTAAAACGGCCATAAAACTAGAAAACGACGCGTTTTTGCTCATACCTCTCAAACTTGTATCGGGTGTTACGAGTCGTGTAAATTGCCCTCGTACTCCAAAACTATGGGAAATAGCTCATGAAAACGGCCATAAAACACGAAAACAATGAGTTTTTGTTCACAACTCTCAAGCATGTATCGTGTTTTATGGGACATGATAATCCCTATGGAACCCCAAAACCGTGGAAAATAGCTCATCAAAACGTCCATAAAACGTGAAAACACCGTTTTTTGTTATAACTCTCAAACATGTATCGTGTTTTATGGTCCATGCGAATCCCCATGGAACCCCAAAATTGTGGGAAATAGCTCATGAAAACATCCATAAAACGCAAAAACTCTGAGTTTTTGGTCATAATTCTCAAACATGTATCATGTTTTACGGGCCATCGAATCCCCATGGAACCCCAAAACTGTGGGAAATAACTCATGAAAACGTCTATAAAACGCGAAAACGACGAGTTTTTGGTCACGTATCTCAAACTTGTTTCGGGTCTTATGGGCCCTGAAAATCACCCTGGAAAAACAAAATTGTAGGCAATAGCTCATGAAAACGGCCATAAAACATGAAAACAACGATTTATTGATCATAACTGTTAATCGTTTATCGGGTGTTACGAGCCTTGTAATTCGCCCTCGTACCCCAAAACTATGGGCAATAACTCATGAAAACGGCGACAAAACACAAAAACGACGAGTTTTTTGTCATAACTCTCAAACATGTATCGTGTTTTACGGGCCATGCAAATCCCCATGGAACCGCAAAATTGTGGGGAATAGCTCATGAAAACATCCATAAAACGCGAAAACGACGAGTTTTTGGTCATGTATCTTAAACTTGTATCGGGCCTTATGGGCCTTGAAAATCGCCCTGGAACACCAAAATTGTTGGCAATAGCTCATAAAAACGGCCATAAAACGAGAAAACGACGTGTTTTTGCTCATACCTCTCAAACGTTTATCGGGTGTTACGAGTCGTGTCAATCGCCCTCATATCCCAAAACTATGGGAAATATCTCATGAGAACGGCCATAAAACGCGAAAACGACGAGTTTTTTGTCACAACTCTCAAACATGTATCGTGTTTTACGGGCCATGCAAATCCCTATGGAACCCCTTAACTGTGGTAAATAGCTCATGAAGTCATCCATAAAACACGAAAACGTTGAGTTTTCGCCTTTCGGTCATAATTCTCAAACATGTATCGTGTTTTATGGCCATCGAATCCTGATGGAACCCCAAAACTGTGGGCAATTGCTCGTGAAAACGTCCATAAAACACGAAAACGGCGAGTTTTTGGTCATGTATCTCAAACTAGTTTCGGGTCTTATGGGCCCTGAAAATCGCCATGGAACACCAAAATTGTGGGCAATAGCTCAAGAAAACAGCCATAAAACATGCAAAACGACAAGTTTTGCTCATAACTCTCAAAAGGGTATCGGTTGTTACGAGTCGTGTAAGTCTCTCTAGAACCCCATAACGATGGGCAATAGCTCATGAAAGCAGCCATAAACCATGAAAACGATAAGTTTTTTATCAGTTCTCTCAAACATGTATCGGTTCTTATAGGTCGTGTAGGAACCCCAAAAGAGTTGGCAATACTCATGAAAACGGCCATAAAACCCGAAAACGCCGAGTTTTTGGTCATAACTTTCAAACATGTATTGCGTCTTATGAGTTGTGTAAATCTTCCTAGAACCCCAAAACTATGTGCAATACCTCATAAAAACTGCCATAAAACACGAAAATGCCAAGATTTTGGTCATAACTCTCAAACATGTATCATGTATTACACGCCATGCAACTCCCAACGGAACCCCGAAATTGTGGCTAGTAGCTCATGAAAATGGCCATAAAACGCGAGAACGATTAGTTTTTGGTCACAACTCTCAAACATGTATCGTGTTTTATGGGCCATGCAAATCCCCATGGAACCCCAAAACCGTGGGATATAGCTCATGAAAACGTCCATAAAATGCGAAAACACCGGGTTTTTAGTCATAACTCTCAGATATGTATCGTGTTTTATGGGCCATGCCAATCCCCATGGAACCCCAAAACTGTGGGAAATAGCTCATGAAAACGTCCATAAAACGCAAAAAAATCGAGTTTTTGGTCATAATTCTCAAACATGTATCGTGTTTTATGGGCCATCGAATCCCTATGAAACCCCAAAATTGTGGGCAATAGCTCATGAAACGTCCACAAAACGCGAAAACGACGAGTTTTTGGTCACATATGTCAAACTTGTTTCGGGTCTTATGGGCCCTGAAAATCGTCCTGGAACACCAAAACTGTGGGCAATAGCTCATGAAAACGGCCATAAAATGTGAAAATGACGATTTATTGCTCATAACTCTCAATCGTTTATCGGGTCTTACGAGCCATGTAATTTGCCCTCGTACTATGGGCAATAACTCATGAAACAGCCACAAAACGCGAAAACGACGAGGTTTTGCTCATAATTCTCAAACATGTATCATGTTTTACGGGCCACGAAAATCCCCATGGAACCCAAAAATTGTGAGAAATAGCTCATGAAAACATCTATAAAGCACGAAAACGACGAGTTTTTGGTCATGTATCTCAAACTTGTATCGGCTCTTATGGGCCCTGAAAATCGACCTAGAACACCAAAATTATGAGCAATAGCTCATGAAAACGGCCATAATACAAGAAAACGACGCATTTTTGCTCATATCTCTCAAACGTGTATCGGGTGTTACGAGTCGTGTAAATCGCCCTCGTCCCCCAAAATTATGGGCATAGCTCATCAAAATGGCCATAAAACGCGAAAACGACGAGTTTTTGGTCACAACTCTCAAACATGTATCGTGTTTTACGGGCCAAAAATCCTCATGAAACCCCAAAACCGTAAGAAATAGCTCATGAAAACGTCCATAAAACACGAAAACATCGATTTTTTTGTCATAACTCTCAAACATGTATCTTGTTTTATGGGCCATGTTAATCCCCATGAAACCCCAAAACTATAGGTAATAGCTCATGAAAACGTCCATAAAATACGAAAACGACGAGTTTTTGGTCACGTATCTCAAACTTGTTTCGGCTCTTATGGTTATTTGGGGGACACGTGGCGCACGGGGGACCAGGACGATAGGAAGCCCCCATCGTACAGGGGACGCCTAGCGCGGTCCTTAAATTATTCAACATGTTTTTCCAACTGGAAGGAAAAACTAACATGCAAGACATTTTAGAGCAGGGCAAACCCAAGTGACGGTACACTTCTTTTTAGTGTTTATATACTGTTATTCAATGCTTCAAGTGGACACAAAAAGAGCCCGACGGCTAGTGAATAACTGCATACACATTATTCAAGGCTAAATTATGAAATGGGAAACGACCTTTAAATAATAATAATGTATAAGAAGGGAATTGAAATGAAAACATATGTCGTTAAAAAAGGGAAGAGCTTTATGATAGAGAGCGGATTTACCTCTCCTAGGTTAAGCCCCCGGCACCATCGCAGCCGAAGATTTGTTAGAGATTCATGTAAAGTCTGCACGGTCAAAGCCTCGTGTACTTTTGCATTTTAACCCTAAAAAATCTTGGATTTGAACCATAATCTACGTGGAGTAAACTCCCAGACTCCCAGCCGTACGTAGACCACCCGTCGCTCTTATCCTCCACCTACCCCCAAACACGCTCCCCTCCATCGCGTCGCCATGCCTCCTCCTCCTCCCTGATAGCCACCCACCGCCCACCACCTCCTCCTCCTACATGCCCCTGACGGGGGAGGCGCCATGGAACAACAACACTGCCTACAAGCGCGGAGGATTGCCGGCTCTGGCCAAATCTGGAGGATTGGAGGCCTCTCCTTTTTCTTTATTTGTTCTTTTATTTTTGCCCCTTTTCCTTTCTTTTTTTTCTTCATGCTTTTGTATTTTTTGTTTGGATCCAGTTCTAGTTCATGTGATTTTGTATGAATTTTTTATGGATCTGTGATGGATCTTTCATTTTTTTTTCTATGTATGAATCTAGTTCATGCGATTTGTTGTGTATATGGATTTTTCCCTATTTGGCAAGTATCATACTGAATCATTAATGAATTTTACATGAATTTATCGAATTTATATGTTATGTATATGATTTTTTCCCCTATGTTGGAATAATCGTTAATGATTCTTACATGAATGCATGGAACTTGTATGAATCTTCACGTATATGGAACCTATGAGATCTCATGTTATTTGTTTGAATCATAGACCAATCTTCCATAAAATAATTGTTCAATTTTCAGTGCAGATCTATAAATATGTAGTTTCTTATTTTCTAGATCAGATTGTGTATGAAACCTCTTTGAATCATGGACTAATCTTTTTCTTTTCCAAACGTCATTTGCTAAACCTCTTTTTATTTAGAAACATGTTCTTTAGTACTAATCCTCTATGAAACCGTGTTGTTTCTTGAACGGGTTTGAATTGTACATGAATTTGACAGTTACAGAATGCGCCAGGGAGAAAATCGTATTGTCCATGATGAGTGAATTATCTACTAATTTTTTCTTTGATCTTTGAAGATACGGGTGTCAAATTTTTGATCGAAACATACATGCAACATGGATAATCAATAGAAAAATTATATGAAACATGTATGATTCTTTGCAGAAAATATATGGCCGGGCTGGCGCGGGTAACATCATATTTTCTGGCATATTTGGTTTGCAAAAAGTTGTGTCCTCCCACAAGAATCTTGTGTGAATATGTTGTGAATCTTGTGTTGAAAAAAAATATATGAAAATCTTGTGTGAAAAAGATCTAGTGAAGATTTATTTGAGTTTAGGTGTTGCCCATGTATTAAAAGAAAATTTTGATTGTTGTTAGTAGTTTCAAAAATATCTAGTGAAGATTCATTTGAGTTTTGGTGTTGCCTATGTATCTTAAAAAAATTATCTTGGAAAAATATGAAACTTGTACGGATATCTCTAGAAAAATTCTTAAAAAAGATCTATTGAAGATTCATTTGAGTTTCGGTGTTGCCCGTATCTTAAAAAATTATCTTGGACAAAGTATGAAACTTGTACGGATATTTCTAGAAAAATTCTTAAAAAAAATATTCTATGAAATATTGTTGAATATTATTGAAAAAATAATTATATAAGAAATTGTTGATTAAATTATATAAATATCTCTTAGTAGAAACAAGTTTATAAAACGTGTGAATCTTGTATGAAACTTCTGAATCTAGGATAAAACAAAGTAAGAGTGTCTAAATATTGTTAAATAAAAAGTATAAAAATTAATATTATCAAATGAGATTGTTGAAAAAATAAATTATGGATATTTCATTTTCAGAATAAAAAATGTACATAAAAAGTGTTGAATATTCCTGAAATTTTACAAGAAAAAATGAGGTGAAAAAGAAACAGACATTATGCAGATTGTTGAGATTGTTGAAAAAACAAATTATGGATATTTCATTTTCAAAATAAAAAATGTACATAAAAAGTGTTGAATATTTCTGAAATTTTACAAGAAAAAATGAGATGAAAAGGAAACAGACATTATGCAGATTGTTTGAAGAAACATGCTCTTGGTGTAACATGTGTACGGTTTCATACAGCGACGAAATATGTATAAAATATGAAAACAGTAGGGGTTAAGAAGCAAAACTGTGATGGACTCAAAAAGTAAGGTGAAAGAAGTGTTCTGTAAAAATGTTAGCACGAATCTCCAATATATGAAAGACACAGATGGTGTCGGGAGCCCTCCTGGGGGGATTGCATTGTCATTTATGATACTCTAGCAAAGTTTCCTACTTGGGTGCGGCACCTAGCCTCCATCTCTATAGCTTGTACGGTGAAATCAAATGTTTGTGATTTTGGATAACCAGTGTATCAATAGTTTTCCCACTTTCATTTTACTCAATGTTCAAAATAGTTTGAATACTCACATTAGACAATAATTTTCAAATTCTAAACATTCATATTTGAAATTGACAATAGTTTTCGATACGAGAAGCATGGGCTATCATGCAAAGGACAAACAGCAGTCCAACTTGCACAAAAGTATCAATTAGCACCGATGAATCATATAACGATACGAGAATGGAGAAGCAACAAGCTAGGTCAAGAGCGCCTGACGAAATCGGCCACGACGGCGAGCTCCTCGGTGGCGTTTTCGCAGCGGGGCTTGAACAAGAAGAAGGTGTGCTTCTCGCCCTTGGTCTCGTGCAGCTCCACCTCGCCGGCCCACCCACACGCCTTGATCCCCTCCGCGTACGCGTGCGCCATCTCCACGAACCAGCATCGATCCGCCGTGGTCACCAGCACGCGGCCGGACCCGAGCCGCCTCCACTCCTCCGGCGATGCCGCCGGGCTGAAACACGGGTGGCCGGGGCCCAACCTGCCGCCGGAGGCGACATCCAGCGTTCGCGCCACCATGTCGCCGCCCACCGGTTCGCCTCTCCCCAAGAAGTAGGGATGCAGGAGCGCCACCCCACTGACCTTGTCACCGTAGCCGCCTATGCCTTCCTTCCGCAGCCTAATCGCCGTGTTGTGCGCCATGTTGCCGCCGGCGCTGTCGCCGGCGAGGACGACGCGAGAGACGTCGCCCCGCGCTGCGAGCCAGGGCTCGTCGCCGTCCGGGCGGCACGCGGCCACGACCGCCGCGAGGGCCGCGAAGGCGTCGTCGTAGGCTGCCGGGAGGGGGTGCTCCGGGGCGAGGCGGTACTCGACGGACACGACGATGGCGGGGACCGTGGCGGCGAGGGAGGCGGCGTACCTGTGGTAGATAGGCGATGCGACCGTGTGGATGAAGAATGCTCCGCCGTGTAAGAAAACGACCACCGGGAGTTTCTTCTCGCCGGGCTCCGTTTCGGCGGCGGCGGCGGCGGCGGGCAGGTATATGCGGGCGGGGATGCCGTTGGCTAGGACAACGTCCTTGGAGGCGACGCCGTTGGCGGGGTCGCCGGAGGGGGAGGGCTGAACGGTGTCGGTGCCGTCCAGCCGCTCGACGAGACCGCTCTTGTGCACACGCAGGAAACCGGGCATCTCGTACTCCATCTCCGGCTCCATGCATGGGACTTATTTTGTTTCTCTCTTCAATCAAGAATGTCATTTTGTAGGCATACCCATGCATGAAAAGTGCATTTCGTTTTTTACTAGAAAATTCAGAGGACGCATGCATGGGGGGCTCGTCATCATCATCAGTGATGAAATGAATCAACAGGCCGGGTGGTTCCCTATAAAAAAAGTCATGCAGCAGATCATGATACATGCAGAATCTCAGGACTAATTTCAAATTTAGTACCTTTGTAGCAGGGAAGATTAAAGGAAGGAAAGCGAATTAGGTACAATTTGTTGGGAAACTTCTTCATGTGTGGGTCCCACCTTTTCTTGGCTGGAGGTTTTCTCTTTGGTTGGTCAACATCCACAAACCTCTTTCCACCATATACGGAGAGAGGTACACAATTTGATAATAAAAGATCAGTTTCCCTATTTACATGTTTCTTCTTTATTTTACGCATATGTGTTTGCTACGTGTGTGTAAGACTCTTTCGACTATGATGTCACTCCGCACCCTTGGACCAAACTCGCTGGCAAAGTTTGCGGAACACGTCATCATCACATACCGTTACAACAACTGATCTGCACATAGCCTCCCTCAAGCTGGCTCTCGTCGTCACATACTGTCCTAGGAAGGGGTTCATGCTAACTTCAATAAGGATCCCTCCCGGTTCTTTTGAATGGCCAATGATCACCATTAAAAAGCACCATATGGTTAAATGGGCTGACATCTGCTCCCCCAAAGAGGTGTGGGGATTATGTATTCTCTTCTCCCGTCACATAAATGTGGCGTTGATGCTTAGATGGGTGTGGAGAATCCTGAAAGATGATGGCGGCCTCTGGCTCCAGTTAATAAAGCTAAATACCTCCGGGGACGGCCACTGCTGGCTTGCGAACGTCGGGAGGGATCTCAGTTTTGGAGAGCCATCCAGGACATTAAGCCAGCAATACGGAAAGGGCTATCCATTTCCAAGGTGATGGGAGGGACACCCTTTTCTGGCTGGACCCATGGCGCTTTGCTTGCCCCCTGCGCCACGAGGTTCCAGAGTTGTTTGCGATCTGCGCAAACCCCATGCTCCTGGTCGCGGAGGCGCGCTAGGGGATTGGCAGGTGGCATTCCGGCGGAACCTTGGGGAGGCCGAGAGGGTGTCCTGGGATGAGCTGAGAGATAGCCTCCCGCTGTCCCTGGCTCAGGCCTCAGACGCCCTAGCTTGGAGGCTGGTCCCCTCGGGGACCTTTTGGTTGGCTTGGCATACTGGGCCCTGTTTAGTGGGCCCACTTTGTCTTGGGTTTCTCCCCTTTGGAAGGCCCCCCTACCCTTGAAGATCAAGATCAAGATCAAGATCTTTGCCTAGGTGGCCAAGCGACATGGCCCTGGCAACGGCCAATGTCCGCTTTGTGCAGTCCCGGAATCGGGTTTACATATCTTATTATTTTGTCCCGCTGCTCGCTTCCTATGGAACTTCATCCACGAGGCTCTGGGGCTGGCGTGGCAGGCCTCGGACCTGAGGGAGTTTCTGGAAGCCGCTGCAAACCACACCGGGAGGAGGAGGCGCCTCTTCTGCCTGATGTTTGCGGCGATGACCTGGACTCTATGGAATATACGAAATAAGATGGTCATTGGGTGTATCTTCCTGCGCCGTGCCTCTGACTCGATCTTCAAATTTATGGCTTTTTTGCAGCAGTAGTACCCGTTGTATAGACAACGGGATAAGGAGCGGCTGGACGAGATGTTGGAGCACCTGATCGCGGCGGCCCGCCGACTTGCTACTTCGTCTGGCCACTGAGGGCTTCCCCTAGAGGATGTTGTGTCTTGTATCTGTGTGTGGGTTCATCTAGGCGCCCGGGCATGAGCCTGTTTCGAGGAGCAGGCTCTCGTCGTCGATTGTGGAGGTTTGGAGTCAAGGTAGTACTCCTCAACGTGGTAGCCTGTGTTAATCTCGGTGTATTCTAGAAGTGCTCGTATAGAATGATTTGCAATTAGAATGGGAGCAGTTTATTACAATTATTACGCATAACATCCTCATGTACCTGCTCCCACTTAATAAAGTGCAGATATTATCCGCATAAAAATCAAAAGCCCCTAGCTAGCGGTACTATACTAAGACTACAAGTTTCCTTTCGAAAATAAGATACTCGTACAAGTTGCTTAGTGGAGTAGATCAGGATTAGCTCTACCTGATAAGAAAAAAATTGAAACCACCAAATGTGGAGCTAAGTTAGACATGATAAAAAATGGGTAAAAACTATAGATAGTAGCGTGATGGCAAAGCTTTCGTCGGACCACTCATGCACCCTCCATCCGTGCTCCATCCATATCGTTCCCATGGCAAGCGTGATTTCATTTTGAACATGCTTCCCGTTGGCAGCAACATTGTTATATTTTAATTTTTAAATTCCTCTGCTTCTTTACAATCCTCGTTGTGCCATATTAGCATAGATCTGATGCTTATGTTTATCAATGTTTTGATTATTGCACATTAGGTAGATCCTATCAATAGGATCGGACTATCGCTGCCTCCGTATTTCAACCAAGTCGTCAATGAATTTCATCCTAGCAGTGGTCGATGAGGAGTACCAACAAGCAAGTGAGCTCGTAGCTACATCTGTAGTTCAAGGGCTATGACCTTTTGGGTTGACATCTCCACGGTGCCGAAGGAAATGAATTGAGTGTTTGTAACATGAAGCAAATTTGTAACATATAATATGAGGAAGTACGAAGCTAGACATTTATATGATTTAAAGGAAGAAAATATGTATGTTGTCCGAAATATGACTAGTTAATGTAAGAAGCACTAAAATTTTCTGCAAGTATAAAAACAATATCCTTTCACCATGGAAGAAATATTCCCATTGAAACATATTTTGATACGTTTAAAATAAATATCTTTAGGCTGAAGAAACATTTGGTCATAATGGATGCAAAGATTTCTAGAAACGAAGCAAAATTAAATAACATCAGAACAAAAAAAAATCTTTCCATGGAAGAAAATCTACATGCCTAAAATTCTATTGAATTTCCTTCAAAACAGATTTCAGTTTCCTATACATCCTAAACATTTAGACTCCGGAGCAGCTAATTTGTATGCCGCGGTGTGAGATCCTGATGCATAGCTTAATAGGATTGATAGGATACTCATACCAATAAGTAGTAACTTTTTTTCAGAAGCTCATCTGAAAAGAACTCTGAGGTTAAGTGTGTTTGGCCTAGAGAAATTTAAGGATGTGTGACTGACCGAGAAGTTGTTCTCAAATACTCACGAGTAAGGACAAAGTGCGCAGAAAATATAAGTGTTGATCAGTGGGGCTAGTCTAGAGATTCTAGTAAGCTGCCAGGAATAACACTCATGGGGCCTTGGTGGACGGGGTGTTACACTCTTACGGCAACCTACAAAACAAAGTTTTTTCCTTGTGTACCTAACTCCAATGTATGGTTGTCAAACACAAGGTTTCGTATTAGTAAAAACTGAAGTAAAACAATCTATAACTAGACAAAAAATAAAAAAATAAAAGAAGTTCTATTTATTTTTTATTTGTGTTAGCAGAAAGTAAAAGTATTTTTATATTTTCGAATTTAATTTTTGTAGAAAATGTAAAGGGCATTAGAAACAAGTAAAAGTGGTTTATTATAATAAAAAGTGGACCAGGGTTCATGGTTCTCTTGTCTACTCTCATTAGGGAAAGAGAGAGAGGGGTTGTTCAGAATAAGAGGTTGTCTAGTCATGAGTTAGTTCAATTAGGCAGGTACAAGGTAGAACCACAGTTTGGATGTGTGGTTATCCATTAGAGATCGCTGAGGCGATAAACCTTGATTGTACCAACCTAAACATTTAATAAATTCTCTCTTTTCCCTGCAAAACAAAATACGCACTCTTGTTCAGCATGGGTGATCAGTGGTGATGATTAGAAAATTAAGTTACTAAAAGGTGCATGCGGTATATGGATCATCAAATGTCAAAATAAAAGGGAAATAATTAACACGAGACTTACACTACAAGTTCTCTTTTGAAAATATGATATATTGTTGGCCAAAGTCAGTTGTTTCCTAAGAGATTGGTGATCGCATTAAACATCAAAGGCCACCACCGTGAAATTATCAGGTTTTTCTCTTGTCGTTGGCTTATGCTATTACAATCACCCCTACCACTATACACAGTGATTCCGATTCCAATATAGCATCCCTTTCATTCTTGCTTGTCAGTACATACATTTTTTTTACATCGAACTTTAGGCCATTGCGTTCTGAGAACATGACAAGTGTGAATAGACAATTGAAGTCATAGTCTAATGTTTATTGACACAGTCAAACCAACAGATGTGATAATACATCATGATACATTATTTGTATTGATACTAGACAATCATATTTCTTGATACATTTTGGTCGGGGGTATTTTCAAGTACTACTCGATCTTCTGCTCCTTGATATAGCCTGTAACTGCTTCTGCAATTGCGTCCAAAGCACCGACCAATGGTGCAAGCTTAGGATGCCCATCACCAACCTCATACTCAATAGTCGATCTTATTACTGAGGAGGCAGAGGAGGCGGGTCCTTTAGAAATGATCTCGAACCTCACCATGTAATAGAGGAATCCAAGCTTCAGAATGTCAAGGTGGTGGTCGCGCAGTGCCTGAAGAATCAGTCACATAACCAGCAGTGTTTGTCTAAGAAGAGCCTGTAGCAGCAAGCAGACCGCGAAGACTCCTGATAATGTCATAATCGGAGAGAGAGCAACTTCTGAAGATACGGAAGGAGCCGACTGCCCACGAGCCTGGTGCTGCTGACGTAAAATGGGATCCCGTGTATAACAGGTGGCCCAAGTGTGGCCATCCTTGTTACAGTAAGAGCAGTGATGAAGAGAACCACGGTGACCCTGACCACGAGCCTGCTGGTGCTGACTCTGACCCTGAGACTGCTAGTGCTGAATCTGACCCTGACCTGGAGGAGTGGGTAGTATCGGTGGCGGCATAGAGGACCACGGCTGAGTCTAGGGAGAAGACAACATAGGAGGACCACGAATAGCAAGCACAGATGGAACCGCAAGAAGACCAGCACCACGGAGACGGGTCTCCTCAGCCCGAAGCTCAGACAACACCTCAGAGAGCAGAACACGACCACGAGCATTCAGCTGAGCACGCCGGGGCTCAAACTCCTGGCGGAGCCGAGACAGAAACTCATAGATGCGGTGAAACTCCAAATCCGAGCGCACAATCTGGCAGCACGAGCATGTGCCACAAACAGCAGTACGGAGAGAATCAAGCTGAGGCCTGATAGCAGCACTCTGAGTATAGAACTCATAAATAGTGGGATCACCCTGCTGAAGAGCATGCTCCTGGCGAACCACGGACAGGTAAAGAGCATCCCCAGACGGCTGATAGCGCTGACGAAAATGTGCTCACTGAGCGGCAACAGTAGGGAGACTCATGAACTTAGCAGCATACTGGGGCAGAACACTGGAGGTGAGAACAGCAGCAGCACGAGCATCCTCATCGACCCACTGAGTGTAGGCAGTCAGAGCGTGGCGATAGGTCTCGAGATCGGCAGAGTACTGTTTGAACTTCAGCTCATAAGCAGCAACAGCACTATCATCGGCACTCTGAGCAGCATCCTTGGCCTCCTGAGAGGCATCAGCACCGAGAACAATCGGCGTCGGCGGAAGAGGAGCCACAGGAGCAGGGGGGCACGGCGGACAGGAAACCTCGCCGGAGAGAACACCCCAAAGACGGAGACCGCGCATGTGAACGCGCATAAAGGCAGCAAAATCAGGATAATTCGCGCCATTGAAGATCACTGGGCAGCGAAGAATCGCAACATAGCCCAATGCAGAAGACATATCACTCTCACTTTTTTGTTTTCTGCCTTCTTGGATGGAGGACGTGCCGCATAAGTTTGAGATGCATCAGGTTTGGCTACATGTGGAGGGGGTGCCCCATATTTTGAGATCCTTTTAGGGCTTATGGGCTGTTGGTGGACTCATGGGGAACACTCTTATGTGGATCTGTTCAGCCTGCATAAGCGGGGGGTCGTCCGTATACTTGTGGAGATGCTTGATATGAAGATTTTTCTCAAGGCGAAAGATTCACTTGGCCACTTTATTGTGTCTGATGTCGTGGTCAAGCATAAGGTTTTTGAGTTTTGTTTCCAGATTGAACCCGAGGGTTATATTCCGGAACCAGAGTTTGTTCCTTTCTTGTGGAGAAAGGGAGATGATGACGCGGATGATGATGCCAACGGGAAGCATTTTGAGGATGCTATGGATACTTCTGAGGCTGCTGCTACCACTCAGGGGGTGGGTTCTAGATCTTCATCGGCTGTACAGGGTACTCCCGTGCCTACGTCTTCCAGTCAGCGGGTGCAGAGGGTGTTTGTTGTCACCCCTTTTAATGCTAATCCGGTTACTCCTCGAGGCCGGCAACTTCTGGATGTTCTTCCTTTGGATTCCCCTCTTCGCGGAAAGGGTTCTTCTTCGGCACCTCGCGTTTCTCAGGCTCAATTACAGGAGGCTCTTCGCTCGGTTTCCATTCCTGTACGGCGGTCTTGTTCAGCTTCGCCAGCGAGGTCCAGAACGCATATTTTGGGCAGATCTATTCCTGTTTCCACTCTTGTCCTTGAGGAGTTTGTTCCTTCAGTGTGTTCGTGGAAGCTGACCCGAGAGGGGTCGGCTGACCGCGACGTCCGTGTCCAGCTCCGGGATGTTGCCGTGCTTGGTCCGACCCAGGCGGGGTTAGCCAATCATGACGAGGTGGAGGACCACGTCTCCATGGTCAGGGAGGACCTTGGGAGGCTTTTGGACGTCTCGCCTACTCTGTTGTGTCAGGCGACTTCGGCGATAGATGGGGGCGATCAGACCCAGGAGGGGTCTGGGTTGTCTCAGTCTCCTCCACGGGTTTCTTCTCCAGGGGACGCTACGCCAGTTGCTGTGCAGGGGAGTGGTACAACCTTCAGGCGGAGCGCACGCCATGGAGCCGATGCCTCTGGGCGTCCGCGACTGATGAGGACTCCATGATCAAGGCCATGCGGCGTAAGGCAGAGAGGAACTTAGATTCGCCAGGTATAAAGAGTTCTTCGAAGTCCTTTTTGTCTTTTTCTACTCCTGTTATTTCTTCTAAACTAGCCAATGTTGGCATTAGTTTGGGTAGCTCTGTACAGGAAGTATCTTTTTCATCTAATGTTTTGCGACACATGGAGGTTGACCGTCTAACGGTTACTCCTAAGGTCGGTGTTTTCCTGATGCTTTACTAATTGAGGAGGAGGAGTTGCATGCCACAGTAGATGGTCAACTCCTTTCTCACTTAGTCGGTGAAGTGTCGGAGGTGGACTTTGATGAGACTGGGCTTGCCTCTATGTATGAGATGAAAGCTTCTGGTCGAAAATCAAAGAGCCAGCGGTCGCGTAAGAGATCCTGTGTATCCAAATCTCCTATAGTCTCTCAATGAATGGAATGTTTTCAAATAGCAGAGGTCTTCGGGACTTGGCTAAACATTTATTCTCTGCTGATTGTGTGAGAGACCATAATTTGGATTTTGTGGGTATTCCTGAGACTGGCAGACGGGATTTTTCACAAGCTCTACTCAATCGCCTTTCTGGTGGAGTGGACTTCACGTGGATGTCACGTCCGCCACGTGGTCGATCTGGGGGGGTCCTATTAGGCGTCAGAGATGAGACTATGGAAGTTTTAGCTAGTTCGGTGGAAGATTTTTTTATAAAACTCCATATCCGTAACAAGGCTGACAATTTCACATGGTCTTTAGTCGCCATATATGGGGCCGCCCAAGAGGTTTATAAGGCTGAATTTTTACGTGAGCTTGTGAATTTGGCAAAGGACAACTTATAGGAGGAGATTTTAATTTTCTCAGATTTCCTCACGAGAAAAGTCGGGGCCGGTTCGATGAACATTGGCCTTTTCTGTTCAATGTTGTTATAGACAGTCTGGACTTGAGAGAGGTTACAATGTTAGGAAGGCAATTTACATGGGCTAATAGTCTTCCGGAGCCAACATACGAAAAATTGATAGAGTGCTTATGGATACTGACTGGGAACAAAAGTTCCCTATGGTAACTGTTCGTGCTCTAGAGCGTATTGAGGCTTTGTCGGATCATGCACCTTTACTTTTATCTTTTGGATCACCGCCACGGAAGTCTACGAATGAGTTTAAATTTGAACTTGGTTGGATGATCCGTGACGGTTTTTACGAGATGGTTAAGGCTATTTGGGAGAAACCGGTAGGTGGTCAAACGCCTATACTACGATGGAATAACAAAATGCGCACTTTACGCAAGTTTCTTCGTGGTTGGGCCAGGCACACAGCTGGTATCCTTAAAAAAGAAAAATTACGCCTAACATCTATTATTGATGACTTAGAGGCTTCCGCGGAAGTTGGGCCGTTAGCTGCACAACAAACTGAGCTCAAAAGCCAATCGAATGCGGAGATAGCCCGACTTCTGCGTGAGGAACTCAAATGGTACCAACGCTCTAAAGCAAAATTCATTCTGGAAGGAGATGCGAATACTAGGTACTTCCATGTTGTTGCCAATGGCAAGCATAAGAAGAAACTTATTCACTCTCTGATTCAGGATGAAGGTATGATTGAGGGACAGAAGCATCTGAAG
This sequence comes from Avena atlantica, assembly GCA_910589765.1. NCBI lineage: Eukaryota > Viridiplantae > Streptophyta > Magnoliopsida > Poales > Poaceae > Avena > Avena atlantica. Next base: position 4,898,126 of record OU342739.1, read on the forward strand.
TCATATATCACTTCCTATTATAAATCCTTATTTGGGGCCCAGAGGAAAACTCCTTCTCTATGGATGAGTCACAAACGTCCGATATACCCCAGGTTTCTGATGAAGAAAATTGCTTTCTAACTGCCTCATATACCGAGGAAGAGGTCAAGAAAGCAGTTTTTCAAATGGAACATAACAAAGCACCAGGACCTAATGGTTTCCTAGCGGAATTTTATCAAAATATTTGGGATGTTATCAAGAAGGACCTGATGAATTTGTTTGGGTTTTTGCAAGTCGGACAATTGGATCTCTTTAGGCTTAACTTTGGCAATATAATTTTACTGCCTAAGGTTAACAATGCAGAATGTATACAACAGTATCGTCCAATCTGCTTGCTTAACGTTAGCTTTAAGATTTTTACTAAAGTTGCCACGATTAGACTAAACTCAGTTGCTGACAATGTTGTTAGCCCGTCTCAAACTGCGTTCATGCAAGGAAGAAATATCCTAGATGGTGTTGTAATTTTTTGCATAAAACAATCCATGAACTACACTCAAAAAAATTAAATGTTGTATTGTTCAAGATTGACTTCGAGAAGGCATATGACAAAGTTAATTGGTCTTTCCTTCAGCAAACACTCCGCATGAAAGGTTTTTCTGAGGAGTGGCGCTCTCTTATTCAGTCGTTTGTGTCTGGGGGTAGTGTTGCCATTAAAGTAAATAAAGACACTGGCAAATACTTCCAAACCAAGAAAGGACTGAGACAAGGGGATCCATTATCGCCTTTACTATTTAATATAGTGGCTGATATGTTGGCTATCCTTATTGAGAGAGCAAAGGCTGATGGTCAAATTGAAGGACTGGCTCCACATCTTATTGATGGTGGACTTTCCATTCTTCAATACGCCGATGATACAATTATTTTTATGGATCATGATCTGGAGAAGGCGAAGAATCTGAAATTAATATTATCAGCATTCGAGCAGCTATCTGGACTTAAATAAACTTCCATAAGAGTGATTTGTATTTCTTTGGCGAGGCCCAAAATGATTCCCACCTATATGCTGAACTTTTCGGCCGTGGTCAGGGTCAGTTTCCAATCAATTATTTGGGAATACCGATCCATTACGGCGTCTCACAATTGCTGAATGGAAACTTGTTGAGAAAAGGCTACAAAAACATCTTAATAGTTGGAAAGGTAATGCTATCCCTTGGTGGAAGACTAGTACTCATAAATTCAGTACTCACTAATATGGTACTGTATATGATTTCGTTCTTTCAATTACCAAAAGGGGTCTTGAACAAAGTGGATTATTTCCGTTCAAGATTCTTTTGGCAAGGGGATAGTGAGAAAAAGAAATATCGACTGGCCAGATGGAATGTGGTTTGCCGCCCGAAGGAGTTTGGTGGACTGGGCATACACGATTTGAAAGTCAAAAACACCGCACTCCTGGGCAAATGGCTTTTTAAACTACTTATAGGAGATGGTGTTTGGCAGACCATGTTATGGAGGAAATATGTGTGACATGGTTGTACCCTACGGGTGCGTGACCTCAGCATACCTAGTCCAGCCCAAGGAAGGCCCACGGCGGAAGTACGCCGGCCCATGAAGACTTTCGGGTGGCCCTGGCCCATAACGCCTTCGGATCCTTGGAGAGCAAGACTAGAGTAGATAGGAAATTCAAAGGGGTAAAACCCTAGAACCTGTAACCGACTAGGACTATGCCCGGGACCTGCCTAAGTCTATATAAAGGCCAGGAGGGCACGGCCTAGATCTCTCGACTCATACTTTCACATACACACCACCACGCCAGATCGAATCTGCGTACCCTGTAACCTTCGGTTCCGCCGTAATCAAGAGCAGACAAGCAGGAGTAGGGTTTTCCCTCCGGGGGCCTGAACCTGGGTAAATCTCGTGTCCCCTGGTTGCTTGTCTGTTAACCGTTCCACGATCTCCAGCATCCCCATCTTCTCTAAAACCCAAAGTCCATAACAATGGGCATTGACGAGTCGAAACCTCGTCAATTGGCGCCGTCTATGGGACACGGGGCTGCTGATTGTGCGATCGTGACGGTCCCGACCCGATCGATCTACAACTCTGCGGCGATGGAGAATCATCTCCTCTTCGGCGCTTTCGATTTCACCGCCCACTCGCCGGCCACCATGAAGGATTTCGAGCCCGTAGGCGACGGACTCGAAATCTTGTTCGGGAGCTTCTGCTTCCAGGTGGGACAAACTGGCACCCTCCGCCTTCCTGAGCGGGTGCCCGTGCCATCAATCAGGCCCGCCTCATGGGCTCCACACCCTGTCCTACGCACATCACCATCGACAGATGAGTTCTACGATAGCAACAGCTGCAACTCTGATCTGTGCGATCCACCTTCGGATGAAGGGACCTACGGTTCCGGGTCCGAAAGCTGCGGCAACAGCAGACCAATCTACGAGCGTTACCAATGCGCCGCAGTCATCCAGGAGCAGCAAACGCCTAACCCGCCGCCCAACACGAACCCCAACCCGCAGGACAGAAACGGCGAAAACGGCGGGAACAGAAGAAGCCAGTCCCCCCTCCCCCCCTCCACCCAACGGGGAAAACAACGGCCACCTCATCCAACTTAGCAAAGAAGGATGGGTCCAGGCACGCCGTGCCGTCGCAGGCGACATAGTCCTGCCTGTAGACTCCCCACATGAGCTACTGATGGCATACCACTACCTCCTCATCGAGGAGCACAAGAAGCAAGTCAAGATGCAGGAGAAGCTCGACAAACGCAAGCAAGCAGCCTCTGAGTCCAGCGCGCGACGAGCTGCGCTCTCCGCCATGGCACCCGGCTCTAGCACAAACGGAAACCAGGGAAACAAGCACCGCTCTCGGGTGGAGAACATGGATCCCAGGGAACACCGTGATGTGACCCGAACTCTCCACACATCGTTCATGGATATGGATGCCGACGGCAACATCATCCCGAAGACACCGCAAGCTGCGATCATGGCAGCCACTGCGTATCTCGCGGCCCACCCACCTCCGGAGGGGGACCCAAAAAGAGCCATGCATAAGTCCGCACTCACCGGACTCGGACTCGTCGGAGCTGCGCTCCACGAAGACACTCCTGCGGAGCCGAAGAAGAAAGCTCCGGCCAGGCGCGACCGGAGCCCCACCCCTTCATCCGAAGAAGAAGAGGAACACGACCTTCCTCGAAGGAAGAAGAGCTCGCATCGCCATAAACGCGACTACGACGCCAGAGACGCGCTTACACAGCGCAAAATCGACAAAGCACGAGCCAAACGTGCATGCTCGTCTGAATCCGAGATGGACGAAGACGAAGGAGAACTCTGCGGAGCTCGATGCTTCAGCAGATCTATTCGGCGAACGCATATGCCACGCAATTTCAAGCTTCCTTCGGATACTCCGAAGTTCAACGGCACGCAAGATCCAAAATCCTGGCTCAGTGACCATCTGTCATCCGTCAAGCTTCACGGCGGCAACAAAGAAACCGCCATGCAATGCCTCCAGCTGCAGCTGACAGGCGCGGCGCGGGTCTGGCTCAGCAGCCTATCATCAGGATCCATCCGAAGTTGGGAGGAGCTAGCTTACAGCTTCATCCGAAATTTCAAGGGCACCAGCAAGAGGCCCGCCTCAATCGAAGAGTTGCGAGCCTGCACTTAGAGAACGGGTGAATCTATTCGCTCGTGCATACTACGCTGGTCTACCACCAAGAACTCCGCAGCACACATCTCCGAAGAGAGGGCCATCAACGCCTTCAGGGACGGCGTCAAATGCCAAGATTTCAAGGAGGAACTTGGGCGCGTCAAGCCCAAGACACTCGACCACCTCATGGACATCGCCAACATGTGGGCGGACGGCGAAGATTGCATTCACCGAGCACAATCGGATGAAGAGGACGACTATGGCCGAAGACGGGAACGCCGCAGCAAGAGGAGATCGCGCGTCTACGAGGACCGCAACGGACCCGACATGGTCGCGGCCGGCTACGCCGACCGCCGCAACGACAACAGCCGCAACAGCGGAGGATACCGCGGCAGAAACTTCCACGACAACGGACGCCCGGCACAGTCGTGGCAACGCCGCGACCGCGACAACGGACCCTCAGCATACGACAAACTTTCGGGTCCATGCACCATCCACTTCTACATCGACAAGCAGGATGGCAAAAAGAAAGCCAGCCATATGCTCAAGGACTGCCGCGAATTCCAGAAACTCAGCGAAAGCATGGTGCAGATGAGGCAACAGGCCCCAATACCTGCATTCGGAAACCCACCTGCGCCAGGCAAAATAGCGCTCGGAGCTCATCCACCGCCGCCTATTGGAGGCCCAAACCAACCAGTCGCACCAGCACAGAACAACGCTGGGAACGGGTACCCCCCACCAAAAGGAGCACTAAACATGATCCAGAAGGGACGCCCCACGAATAGGGTGCAGAAGAAAATCACCCGACAAATCAACTTGGCCGTAGCAACTCCGCCTGCAATCCCTGAGTACCTCAGTGGATCGGAGTCCTGCATCACATTCACTCGCGCCGATCACCCTTGCCAGATCCCTCGCCTAGGTCATGCTGCCCTGGTGCTGGAGGCGCAGATCGGAGGCTTCGAGATGAGTCGCGTCTTTATGGACGGCGGCAGCGGCATCAACCTAATGTTCGCAAGCACTCTAGCGGCAATGCGAATCCCGCAATGCAGCCTGGAACAGTCAGACACAACGTTCCACGGCATCGTTCCAGGGAAGGGGATATTCCCCCTGGGAAAAATAGGGCTCGACGTCATCTTCGGGAAGCCGGACAACTTCCGGCAGGAGCGACTCGAATTTGAAGTGGTGGACTGGCCGTCGCAATACCACGCCATCCTGGGGCGTGTAGCATTTGCAAGGTTCCTGGCTGTCCCACACTATGCATACCTACTACTCAAGATGCCAGGACCAAGGGGCGTCATTACAGTCCACGGGAGCTTCACCCGATCGGACCAATGCGACAGGGATTTCAACAAAATCTCCCAGTCTTTCGGCATGCAAGACAAACTCGTAAGGCTCCGCGAGGTGACGGACAACGGGGCACCCCCAGTCACAAGGCAAAACGCACCTGACATGTCTTTCGACTCCACCATCAACACAAAGAAGGTGCAGGTCCATCCGACCGACGCCTCCAAGACGGCGCTGATCTCCAACGACCTCAGCCCCGCATAGGAAGGCGCGCTCGTCGAATTCCTCCGTGAGCGCTGGGAAATCTTCGCCTGGTGTCCTGCGGACATGCCAGGAGTTCCCAGGGAATTCGCCGAGCACGCACTCAACGTCTTTCCAGACACCAAGCCAGTCAAGCAGTCCATCCGGAGACTGTCCGAACCACGAGTCGAAGCCATCGGCAAGGAAATCAACAGATTACTCGCTGCAGACTTCATCAGAGAAATCAAGGAAAGCGAGTGGCTGGCAAACACAGTCATGGTCCCAAAGAAGGACACGGACATCCTGCGGATGTGCGTGGATTTCACGTCACTAAAACAAGCATTGACCAAAGGACCACTTCCCTCTTCCTCGGATCGATCAGATCATCGATTCGACTGCAGGTTGTGAGAAACTCTCCTTCCTCGACGCCTACTCAGGCTATAACCAGATTCGACTCAAGGTTGAAGATCAGGAGAAAACGGCGTTTATCACACCGTTCGGAATATTCTGCTACAACACAATGCCCTTCGGGCTAAAGAACGCAGGTGCTACATACCACCGATGCATGCATACCTGCCTCAAGGACCAGATCGGTCGCAATGTCCAAGTCTATGTTGATGACATAGTGATAAAAACCAAAGAGGGAAGAACACTTATCGACGATCTCCGCGAGACGTTCGACAACCTTGATCGCTATAGGATCAAGCTCAACCCAGAAAAGTGCGCATTCGGCGTCCCATCGGGTCAGCTGCTTGGGTACTTCATCTCTCAGCGAGGGATCGAGGCGAACCCGAAGAAAATCAGATCCATCATGGCAATGGAGAAGCCAAAAAACCTCAAAGGCGTCCAACAGCTCGCAGGGCGAATAGCGGCGCTAAGAAGATTCATCAGCCGCATGGGCGAGAAGGCCCTGCCATTCTATCAACTGCTGCGCAAGGCAGACAAGTTCGAGTGGATACCAGAAGCCAACGATGCATTCGAAAGCCTCAAGCGGCTCCTCTCCACCTCGCCCGTCTTGGTCACGCCAAAGGAGCGCGAGCCCCTGCTGCTGTACATAGCAGCCACACACCAGGTGGTCAGCACCGTACTCGTGGTCGAACGACCCGAAGAAGGCAAGACCCACGGGGTCCAGCGCCCAATTTACTACCTCAGCGAGGTACTGACACCAACAAAGCAGAGGTACCCTCACTACCAGAAGCTCGCCTACGGCGTGTTCATGACGGCTCGACGGCTGAGCCATTACTTCCAGGAGCACCAAGTGATGGTCGTCAACGAAGCACCCCTAAACAGCATCCTGAATAATCCAGAGGCCACAGGACGGGTGGCCCTGTGGGGCATCGAGCTGTCACCCTTGGACATCGTCTACGATAAGCGACTCGCAATCAAATCTCAAGTCCTTCCGGACTTCCTGGTACATTGGATGGAGCCGCAGCTGCCGGACACCCCAGATATGTCGCAGTCATGGACGATGCACTTCGACGGCTCCAAGCGAGAAGCTGGATCAGGAGCGGGAGTCATACTAACCTCCCCGCAAGGCGACACGATGAAGTACGTCCTTCGGATGAAATTCCGAGCTTCTAATAATGAGGCCGAATACGAAGCCCTCATCCACGGCATGAGGATGGCAAAGATATGCGGCGCAACGCGCCTGGTAATCTATGGTGACTCCAACCTCGTCGTCCAGCAGACGATGAATGAGTGCGACGCACACGCCTAAAACATGATCGCGTATCGCGCGCTCTACAACGCACTCGAAGGAGAATTCGACGGTTGCGAGCTTAGGCATGTTGGAAGAGAAAGCAACAAGGAAGCCGACAGACTCGCCAACATAGGCTCCACCTGCACGAAGGTGCCACCAGGTGTGTTCCTCGAACAGATCTGCGTGCCATCCATCAAGCGGAAATTCCCTAAGGGATCACCCGAAGAAGCAGAACACTCGGGGGCTACGCTGCCCGAAGGACCCGAGAAACTGGACACAGAAGTCGCCATGGTAAACCTAATGCAGGTCATGGCAGTCCAAGAAACTTGGGCGTGGCCATACCTCCAGTTCTTGTTAAATGGAGAACTGCCTGACAGCCCGACAGATGCCCGGCGCATCTCTCGTCGGTCAAAAGCCTTCACCACCATCAATGGCGAGCTGTACAAGCGCAGTATTACGGGTGTACTACAAAGGTGTGTCACCATCGGTGACGGGAAATCCATCCTCCAAGACATCCACGAGGACATCTGCGGCCATCATGCAGGCGGCCGCTCCCTAGTCGCCAAAGCTCTACGAGCCGGATTCTACTGGCCAACGGCCATGAGCGACGCAAAGGACATCGTCTGAAGATGCAATGGATGCCAACGGTTCGCCGACAAACCGCACGTACCCGGGTCCGAGCTCAGACCCATACCCATAGCCTGGCCTTTTGCTCAATGGGTCCTCAGCATGATCGGCAAATTGCCAAAGTCCTCGAAAGGGGGACACGTTTACCTCCTGGTCGCAGTCGACAAATTTACCAAGTGGATCGAGGCCATGCCCGTCACCAACCAAAAGGGCAAAACTGCCGTCAAGTTCTTCGAGTCCATTTTATACAGGTTCGGCGTACCGCATATGAAAGAACATTTCTTAATCCCTAGTGTTTTGAGTGTTAGATAACAATACCAAGGATCTTTCAATGTGTGTTGAAGTGTTGCAGCTCAGAACTCTGCCTTTGGGGGCGGATAATCCGGCCCCACCAGGGGCGGATAATCCGCCCCTCCCTCTGCCCAAGCAAGCGCAAGCCCCAGAAGGGGGGCGGAATTTTGGCCGGACTTTCCGGCCTGGCCGGATAATCCGCCCCTCAGGGGGGCGGATAATCCGCCCCTCCTGCTCATCGCCAAGGCGCAAGCCCCAGAGAGGGGGCGGAGTTTCGGCCGGACTTTCCGGCCTCGCCGGATAATCCGCCCCTCAGGGGGGCCGGATTATCCGCCCCCCAAGATTTTCTCCAAGCTTCACCAAGGCGCAAGCCCTAGAGAGGGGGCGGAGTTTCCCCCGGAGAATCCGCCCTTGGGGCGGAATTTTCCCAGGGGGCGGATAATCCGCCCGGGGGCGGATTATCCGCCCCCAAAGTTGGGCAACGGCCAGATCTGGGAGGGGGTATTTAAGCCAACAATCCCCCTCCTGTCAGAACTCTTGATTCATCTCGAAAAGGAACAGATCAGATCTCAAAACTTCATACAAGAGTGCTCCACCTAGATCCACCCAAAGGCCCCATCCCTTGGGGAATCGAAGGAGGAGAACTCGATCTTCATCATCAGCAATCAAGCGCTTCATCTCCTCTCCATTCATTTGGAGAACCTCCGATCTAGTATTTCTTGCAAAGATCTAGATCCTCGTTTTTGTTTATATTGATAAACCTTGTTTTTGTGACAGCTTGTTGTCATCCCGGGAGCCCCCAATTCGGTTGTGGGTGTGTGCCCTGATAGTGTTGTAAAAGGCACCGGTTCCCGCCTCGAAGGGATCCAATAGTGGAGAAGGTGGATCAGGCCTCTCGTGGCGAGATCCATCGGAGAATAGGGTGAGGCCTATTGTGGCGTGGTGGTCTTAGAACCGCCCACCCCTCCAACGCAGATGTACTTCCCTTAACAAGGAAGGAACTGCGGTAAAACAAATCCCTGTGTCTCCGCGTGCTCCACTACGGTTTCCTCGCTCCTCCTTTACGTGCTTAGTAGTTAGGGTTTCATATAGGGAAATTCTCGTAGTTGCATATCTAGAGAATTTACTTTGTGTCAAGCCTAAAATTGAAAAAGTATTAAAAATTGGTTAGCACCTATTCACCCCCCCCCTCTAGGTGCCCATACGATCCATTTCAATTGGTATCAGAGCCTCGGCTATTATTTCGGGCTTAACCGCCTAAGAGAAGTATGGGTTCCAAGGGAGATGGGAGTGATGCTCCGGAGGTAGTCACCATGAACGATCTCAAGACGTTGGAAACAACCTTGGTGAGTTCAATGGAGGCTAAGATGGAAGAGATGCGTCAATTGATAATGCGTCTCTCCACATCCACAGCATCACCTCCATCTAACTCTGAGGATACCACTCCGCAATCCAAGGAAACGGGTAAAACTGTTTCCAAAGATAACGAAGTGGTAGGTGATGATACTAGTAAGAGCTCCTCCTCGAAAAAGGATAGCGGTAAGGATGGATACAATGAGGTTTCTCATGTGTATTCCCCTGATCCGCCTATTCCTCACCCACACATACATAATAGGGGTGATCCACCCAAACTATCAGCTTCTACTTTCTCTCAATGGCAATTTTTGATGAAATCTCATGTGTGCAGTTCCTCCATAGAGTTGTGGAAGATCATCGAAAATGGTCTTCACGTTGGAAATCCTAACAATCTCACAAGGAGAGAAGTGGTCGATAGCCAACTCAATGCTACAGCTCTACACATGATACAGCTTGGTGTGGGTAATAAAGACATGCCACACATTCAGCATCTTAGCATAGCTAAAGAAGCTTGGGATGCCCTTACCGAGCTCTTCATCGGAAATGAAAGTATGAGAAGGAATAGATATGATGCCTTAAGCAATGAAGCTGAAGGATTTTATATGCTAGATGGAGAAGACCACGAGGACATGTATAGGAGGCTCAAGGCAATAGCTACAACCTTCAGAAACCACGGCGCAGCTCATGTTGATGATGCTTGGATCAAGCGCAAGTATGTCAGTGCTCTTATGCCATTTGAGCCCACAGATTTGAAAAGTCTCCAAGGTAGGCATAATTATCACCTCATGTCATCCAATGAGGTAATGCAAGAAATGGCCGCATTCAAAGTGGCTGCCAAGAATGCCGAAGATGCTCGTGCTCGAGCTATGGGGATGCAAAAGGGGGTCAACATGGCTTTGAAGACTAGTGTGATTGATCATGATGAATATGCGGTAGAAGGCCTGGACTGTCCCGAAGATATAAAAAGGATCCACGGACAATACTTGGCTCTTTATGCAAGAAACTTTTTGAAAGATCCAGCCAAGGCTAAAGCTGAACTAGATCGCAAAAGTGGAGCCTATGGAAGAAAAGAAAATGGTCCCAAGCTGAGAACTTGCTTTAATTGTGGTGACCGGCTGCACTTCGTAGCTGAGTGTCCATATCAAAGTAGAGAGGATAATGGAGGAAGACTCATTTTCAAGGACAAATCAAAAGCTCCACGTAAGAAACAGTTTGTAAAGAAAAATGCTCCTTTCAAGAAGCAACCAAAGATTGTTCTAGTAGCTCAAGAAGAATATTCATCGGGGAGTGAAGATGAGGACGAGGACGATAGCTCTCAAGAGGTGGCTGCTATAGCCACCACATCTACATCAACATCACTCTTCGACTCTCCAAACGAAAACACCATCAACAAGAATCCTACTTGTCTCATGGCAAGAAGCTCCGAGGTAACTCCTTCTAACTCTTCCTTTCCCAAGACTATGATAGACATGGATGATCCTGCTAGTCTTAAGGTTAAAGAAGAGATTATTGCCTTGGATTATTTCTATACTAACTTACAAGGTGAGCACAAAGTTCGTTTTGAGGCTCTTATGGATCAGTTGGCCCAAAACGAAACACTCCTCGAAGAAAAGGGCAGAATTGAAAGGGAGGATGCAATGGAAATTGCATCCCTAAAAAATGCTCTTGAAGAAGAAGAAGATGCTCGGGTCTCTCTTGAAGAGAGGCTTGAGTCTATGGAAGAGTCACATGAAGAAATTGTGACTAAACTCGTTAAGGAACGTGACAATGCGGTCACCAAGGCAAAGAAGTTAAAGAAGGAAAGGATTGACTTTGGGGATGCTCATGATAGACTCTCCGAGGAATTGGAGAAACTTGACAATGCTCACAAGGCGTTGGAAAACGAGTTCTCTATCCTCAATGAGTCACATGATCAGCTTCAAAGTCGTTTGGCCGAATATGATACTCCTAGCTCGTCCAACTCAACATATAGTAACAAGAAAAATGCTAATGTGGAAAAAGGAGTGAACAAGGACATCATTACAAAGGAAAAAGGTGTGCTTGATGAAGTCCTTGACAAGCAAAGATCAAATCATGGTAAAGAGGGACTTGGGTATGTCACCAAGTCCAAGAAGAAGAAAACCAAGAAGAACAAGACCAAGAATGTGCAATTAAAGACAAGCACTGCTGAGAAGGGCTATGCTTCCGGTGGGTCGAAATGGGTGCTGGATAGTGGCTGCACTAGTCATATGACCGGAAGCAAGGAGATCATCACGGAGATGCGTCCAAATCTTGATAATATCACAGTCTCCTATGGTGATAAGTCTAAATCTCAGGTATTGGGTCTTGGCAAGGTTGTGGTTGCCCACGATATCTCTCTCGTGGACGTCATGCTTGTTGAGACCCTTGGCTACAATCTTCTTTCTGTTCGTGCCCTTGGCAAGATGGGTTTTGCTGTTTTTATCGATGATGTTTTGGTGGTACTCTTATGGAGCAAGTCTCTAAAGGTCGCTTTTGTTGGATACGTCGAAAATGACCTGTATGTGGTGGACTTCTCGGGAAAAACCACTTCGGGTCCGATGTGTCTATTCGGAAAGGCCGACGTGGGCTGGCTATGGCATCGCCGTTTAGCCCATGTCAACATGAGAACTTTGCAAAGTCTCCAAAAGGGTGGCCACATTCTTGGACTAAAAGACAATGTCTATTTTGCCAAAGACCGTGTTTGCAGGGCCTGTGTTGAAGGAAAAATGCATGATTCTCCCGACAAGAGGAAGACTATTGTGTCATCGAAGAGGATCTTGGAATTACTCCATGTGGATTTATTTGGACCTCCGTCTCATGCAAGTCTTGGTGGGAAGAAATATTGCTTGGTCATCGTCGATGATTACTCAAGATATACATGGGTATATTTCTTCAAGCTGAAAAGTGAGACTCAACAAACTGTCATCGACTTTGCCAATGAAGTTGAACGTCAACACAATGTTCCCATCTTGGCAATTAGAAGTGACAATGGCACAGAATTCAAGAACTACACCTTAAACGAGTTTCTTAGCGAAGAGGGGATTAGACACCAATATTCCGCTGCGTACACCCCTCAACAAAATGGTGTAGCCGAGAGGAAGAACCGGACTTTGATGGATATGGCAAGATCTATGCTAGCTGAATTTAAGTCTCCTTATAATTTTTGGGCTGAAGCCATATCAACCGCTTGTCACTCATCAAACCGGCTTTACCTTCGGAAGATCTTGGACAAGACCCCATATGAAATACTTACCGGCAACAAACCCAACATATCATACTTCAGGGTTTTCGGGTGTAAGTGTTTCTTTCTTATTAAAGGTGTCCGTTTGTCAAAATTTGAATCCAAGGCTTTAGAAGGTATTTTTGTTGGTTACGGTGCCGAATCCCACACTTATAGAGTCTACAACAAGCTCACTGGGATTGTTGTAGAATCTTGTAGTGTGGAGTTCGATGAAAATAACGGCTCCTTTGTAGGGCAAGTTGATGTTTGTGATGCAGATGTTGAAATACCCCAAGATGCCATAAGAAGAATGGGCGTGGGATTTTTCCGCCCCATTGAGGAACCCCTTGTGGCGGATCGGGAAGGACAATGCTCCACTCAAGTGGATCCCTCATCTTCACAAGATCAACAAGCTCCTACTGTTGGAGAAAACTCTGCACCAACACCGCAACCTGCTGAAGATCATCAGTCTCCTGGACAAGATGGTAGTCCCAGGCCGGATTATCCGCCCCCTCCAAGGGGCGGACAATCCGCCCCTGGCACTCCAACTCGTACCAGGGGATCCGAAGGAGAAATCAACATCTCTGAAGCTCCCAGGCCGGATTCTCCGGCCCCCAGGGGCGGATTATCCGGCCATGGCTCTCCAACTCCAGTCAGGCTTTCTCAGGAAGATGGTTCTGGTACTTCATCTCCCAGGCCGGATAGTCCGGCCCCTCCAAGGGGAGGATTATCCGGGCCTGAAGAAAATGTTCAACAACAATCTTCTGGCAGTACTGGTGACCAAGATCAAGGGCAATGCAGTAATCAAGACTAGGATACAACAATTGAATCCACTCCTTCAAGAAACAATAAGGATATTGAGGCTCGTCGCAAGGCTCGTGCGGATCACAACCTTGAACTAAGAGGTCACACTCTTGACAAGGTAGTTGGTGATCTACGACGAAGGGTATCCACTCGAAGAGAGCTTGCTAGCTTCTGTGATCATCAAGCTCACATTTCCATGGTTGAACCAAAGAAGGTTTTTGATGCTCTTGAAGACCCCGATTGGGTTGTTGCAATGCATGAAGAATTAAACAACTTCGAACGCAACAAAGTGTGGAAGCTCGTAGAAAAGCCAAAGGATTGCCGCAATGTTATCAGCACCAAGTGGATCTTCAAGAACAAACAGGATGAAAATGGCATTGTTGTGAGGAATAAAGCACGACTCGTGGCTCAAGGATTCTTTCAAGTAGAAGGGATTGATTTTGGCGAGACCTACGCTCCTGTGGCTCGCCTTGAGTCCATCCGTATCCTTCTTGCATATGCAGCTCATCATAATTTTAAATTACAACAAATGGATGTTAAGAGCGCTTTCCTTAATGGTCCTCTACATGAGTTAGTATACGTCAAGCAGCCCCCGGGGTTTGAGGACCCCAAATTTCCGAACCATGTCTACAAACTCGATAAGGCGCTCTATGGCCTTAAACAAGCCCCACGTGCGTGGTATGAGCACCTTAAAGAGCTTTTGCTAGACCGTGGATTCGAAGTTGGGCAAATCGATCCCACTCTCTTTACTAAGAAGGTCAATGGGGAGCTTTTTGTATGCCAACTCTATGTAGATGACATTATTTTTGGCTCTACTAACCAAGCTTTTAACGATGAATTTTCAAAGCTTATGACTGACAGGTTTGAGATGTCCATGATGGGTGAGCTCAGGTTCTTTCTTGGATTTGAAATCAAACAACTTAGAGAGGGAACCTTTATTAATCAAGCTAAATACATCCAAGACATGCTCAAAAGGTTCAAGATGACGGATCTCAATGGCGTTGCTACCCCAATGCAAACAAAGTGTCATCTTGAGCTCAATCCCAAGGGTAAAGATGTGGATCAAAAGGTATACCGATCCATGATCGGCTCTCTCCTTTACCTCTGCGCATCTAGGCCCGATATCGTGTTAAGTGTAGGAGTGTGTGCAAGGTACCAAGCCGCTCCTAAAGAAAGCCACTTAGTGGCGGTCAAGCGAATCTTCCGATATTTGGTTCATTCCCCAAATTTTGGGTTATGGTATCCCAAGGGTTCAAGTTTCTCTCTGTGTGGTTACACCGATTCAGATTGGGCTGGTGACAAAGATGATAGGAAATCAACCTCTGGTGCATGCCAATTCTTGGGCAGGTCTCTAGTGTGTTGGTCATCAAAGAAACAGAATTGTATTTCACTCTCAACCGCCGAAGCTGAATATGTTGCTGCTGCAAGTGCTTGTACTCAATTGTTATGGATGAGGCAAACTTTAAAGGAATATGGTGTCAATTGTGACAAAGTGCCTCTTTTATGCGACAATGAAAGTGCTATCAAAATTGCTTACAATCCTGTGCAGCATACAAGAACAAAACATATAGATATTCGCAACCACTTTATTCGGGATCATGTTGCTCGTGGAGATATTGCTCTGTCCTTTGTGAGCACGAAGAACCAACTTGCTGATATTTTCACGAAGCCCCTCGATGAAGCAAGATTTTGTTTTTTGCGGAATGAGCTAAATATCGTAGATTCAAGGAGCTTGGCTTGACTATTCTTGCACACTCACTTGCTCTTATTCATGTATTTGGTTTAGATGCGGGCATAGACATATGGGGAGTGTGGTCCTAATTGATTGGGCCAACCCTCCCCCCATCATGCCGAAAGCAAGTAAACTCATTTCCCTTAATATCATTTTGTGATATGTGGGTCATCGATGAGCATTGGTTTTGAACTCAAGATACATCTTCGCGGTGTCATGCCATGCGCTCCAACATGGTGGCTTCGGCCACCGCCCTCTTCCTCAAGAAGAGTTGGTTTTTCATGGGTCTCGTTGGATTTTCTTGCATACCTCTTGTTCTTATAGAAAACACACTCAAATTTGGCTTTTGGTTGATTTGATTCTTGCAAATTTGGGTGCGTAGTACCATCTCAGTTTGATTCTCTCAACCCAAGCCTTTCCCTCCCTCCTTGAACCATCTATTCTTGCACACAAATTTGTTAGCATCGCACTTCTTCCTTTTTGGCGTTTCGATGCCAAAGGGGGAGAAGTAGTTCTAGTAGGTCACGTGGATTTGCAAGGGTCGGGCACAAGCTCTTCGGTTTTAGTCGTTTTTATTTGCTTGCTTGTGCCTTTTCTAGCGTGAACTTGTTTGCTATTTGTGGTTGTTTGTGTAAGACTATGTCGCACTCCACAGTTTGGTACTATGTTTGGTATTCATGGATTTCTGGATTTATCTATCATGGACCCCATGGAAGTCTGGAATTATGGAGCATATTTGATGACATTTGGATTCATGGGGTTATCTATGTATGCCTTGGCTATATATTCCGGTGGTATGACTTTCTTTCACCAAACCTTAAAGTAGTGTTCTACCTAGTGTGTGTATTTGTATTCAAATGCAAATCTTAAATATGCACACATCTAGGGGGAGCGTCTTTCATTATCTAAGGTGGCACTTGCCGGTTTCATTGCAAATCCTAGTATTGTCATCTAACACCAAAAAGGGGGAGATTGAAAGAACATTTCTTAATCCCTAGTGTTTTGAGTGTTAGATAACAATACCAAGGATCTTTTAATGTGTGTTGAAGTGTTGCAGCTCAGAACTCTGCCTTTGGGGCGCATAATCCGGCCCCACCAGGGGCGGATAATCCGCCCCTCCCTCTGCCCAAGCAAGCGCAAGCCCCAGAAGGGGGGCGGAATTTTGGCCGGACTTTCCGGCCTGGCCGGATAATCCGCCCCTCAGGGGGGCGGATAATCCGCCCCTCCTGCTCATCGCCAAGGCGCAAGCCCCAGAGAGGGGGCGGAGTTTCGGCCGGACTTTCCGGCCTCGCTGGATAATCCGCCCCTCAGGGGGGCGGATTATCCGCCCCCCAAGATTTTCTCCAAGCTTCACCAAGGCGCAAGCCCCAGAGAGGGGGCGGAGTTTCCCCCGGAGAATCCGCCCTTGGGGCGGAATTTTCCCAGGGGGCGGATAATCCGCCCCAAGTGGGGGGTGGATAATCCGCCCCCAAAGTTAGGCAACGGCCAGATCTGGGGAGGGGGTATTTAAGCCAACAATCCCCCTCCTGTCAGAACTCTTGATTCATCTCTAAAAGGAACAGATCAGATCTCAAAACTTCATACAAGAGTGCTCCACCTAGATCCACCCAAAGGCCCCATCCCTTGGGGAATCGAAGGAGGAGAACTCGATCTTCATCATCAGCAATCAAGCGCTTCATCTCCTCTCCATTCATTTGGAGAACCTCCGATCTAGTATTTCTTGCAAAGATCTAGATCCTCGTTTTTGTTTATATTGATAAACCTTGTTTTTGTGACAGCTTGTTGTCATCCCGGGAGCCCCCAATTCGGTTGTGGGTGTGTGCCCCGATAGTGTTGTAAAAGGCACTGGTTCCCGCCTCGAAGGGATCCAATAGTGGAGAAGGTGGATCAGGCCTCGCGTGGCGAGATCCATCGGAGAATAGGGTGAGGCCTATTGTGGCGTGGTGGTCTTAGAACCGCCCACCCCTCCAACGCAGATGTACTTCCCTTAACAAGGAAGGAACTGCGGTAAAACAAATCCCTGTGTCTCTGCGTGCTCCACTACGGTTTCCTCGCTCCTCCTTTACGTGCTTAGTAGTTAGGGTTTCATATAGGGAAATTCTCGTAGTTGCATATCTAGAGAATTTACTTTGTGTCAAGCCTAAAATTGAAAAAGTATTAAAAATTGGTTAGCACCTATTCACCCCCCCCCCCCTCTAGGTGCCCATACGATCCATTTCAGCATAGCATCATCACCAACAACGGATCGAACTTTATCTCCAAGGAATTCCAGGACTTCTGCGAAGGCCTTGGGATCAACATCACATACGCCTCAGTGGCACACCCCCAGACGAACGGGCAAGTGGAAAAGGCCAACGGCCTAATCGGTGCTGGCATCAAGAAGCGCCTCATGAGTCCACTCGAACGGAAAGCAGGAGCTTGGACGAAAGAGCTACCATCCGTCCTATGGAGCTTACGGACCACGCCAAACAGCTCCACAGGCTACACACCGTTCTTCATGGTGCACGGAGCTGAAGCCGTGCTACCAGCCGAAGTACGTCACCAAGCCCCCCGGGTCGTCGCTTACAGCGAAGCCAAATCCACGGCTGCACTCGAAGATGCTGTCGACACACTCGACAAATCAAGAGACATAGCAGCAGCTCGATCAGCGGTGTACCAGCAGAGTCTCCGCAACTACCACAGCCGCCGGCTGCGCCCAAGGTCCTTCGTCGAAGGAGACCTCATCTTGCGACTCAAGCAAGAACGACCGACGAAATTCGACTCACCGTGGAAAGGACCCTACGTCATCACCGAAGTCATCCCAGGTGGCGCCTACCGCCTCAAGCACGTGGAGTCTGGAGTCGCATACTCCAACCCATGGAACATCTCGCACTTGCGACGATTCTACCCCTAGCTACCTACCCCCTTTACTTTCAATAAGGCTTTCAGCCAAAGCTATTCAGCCGAACAATGTACTACCTCCATTACGATATAAATAAAGCTAAGTGTCTCGCCCCAAAACTCCAGTTTATTATTTGCAACTCATACTTTACGCTGCAAACGCACTCGGGGGCTCCCCCCACCTCACGATTTCGTCGACTGAGGATCAGACGTGCACACCTGAGTAGCTGACAACGTCAGGCAAACGAAAAGGACACATACTCAAACAAAGCACTGCGTGCTTACAACAAACAAACCTTTACAAAGGGCACAACACGCCCGGTCGAAATATACAAATTTTACATTAATCTCTTTTTACAGGTACTACCTATGTTGAAGAATAACCTGAGCACGCTGCTCAAACAAATCTACGACCTGTTCGGCATACTGCCTTACAGCCGCATAATGTGGCCGCATGTCCCACTCACCACCATCCGGCCGAAGAGGTGGCCCAGCTTCCACAACAGCCAAATCTACATCAGGCCGGTGCAGCCTCACAAGAGACAACGCAGCCTTGACTCCAGCGACGAGCTGTTGCCGCACCAACTCCTTGACATTGCTCACGCTTCGAAACTTCGACAGAAGACCCGCAAGGCTCGTCGGTACGGCATCCAAAGGAAACATGACGTGCAGCACCGAGGAAAGCGATGTCTGCACTTGGCGAAGCACCCGCGAAACTTGATGCACACGATCCTGCACCATCGCCAGAGCCATGGCGCGATCACGATCCATCCAAAAGAAGCCGCCAGCCTCCATGTCCTGCTGAGTCAAGCAATTGACCCGAACAGCGACACGCTCTTTCTCTTCCCTAGGATCAAGGTTAGCACCTGCGACATTTGCACAAAATAAGAGGCAAATCCAACAGGCTCACTCGAAGAATTGAGCTGCAGATCGAAACAAAGAACAACTTACACTAAAGCTGCTCAGACAACCGAAGCAGTTCCGCCATCAAGTACTCCTCTCTGGCTGCACCACGATCCGCCTTGGACTTCCACACATCGGCATGACCTCGCAACCCGAGCAACTCCCTCTCCAGACTACGCACACGGTCCCGAAGAAAAGCGAGTTGAGAATGATCATCCAAAGATGGCCGCAGCTGCGTTGCAGGCGAGGTGTCAACAGGGTCGGCACCCGAAGGAACCTAGAGCAGCAGAAAAAGAAGGGACACAAACATTTCAGACAATGGTAGAGCACAACTCAGAAGAATTCATCAAAGATATAAGGCCACAACGTGGCACAAGGACTGTGTTCTACAAAATATTTACAACAAAAACAGCCTACAAACTATCCTACGTCTACAACACCTAAGACGCGGCACCCTGAGTCGCCTCGGAGCCAGACTGCCTAGCTTTGGCCCCGCCCTGCTGCCGCAGTGCATACTCGGACAGCAAATCAATGAGCATGGGCCCATATCGCTTGCAGCGAGCAGAGTAGGTAGCAAAGGCTACCTCGGATCCATTTGCAGTCGTCGGCATCCGGGAGGTGATCTGGGGCAGATCCAGCTCCGCTCCAGCCGCCAAGGCCATCGCCAGCCCGACGGACGCGTTGATGCCCTTCTGCTTGCGCTTATATGCCGCAGGAGCTTCGGCTGATAACGCCTCCGCCAGGGCATCCACATCATCAAGGGCCACGCCCTTAGGAACAAGCTCCTTGTAGAAGCGGCCAAGGACCTCCTTCGCCTTGGCAAGGGAGCTGACGACAGTGCTGCAGCGATCTTCGACCGCCACAGTAGAATCATCTAGAGCACTCCCGTGCTCTAGAGCACCGCGGTCAAACTCGATGCCTGCGGCATCTGAGACAAAAAATAAGAAATAAGACATGAAGAAAGGCAACACAGAAGAAGACACGAAGCATGAAGAAACAAGCACAAATCCAGCACTCACCCGAAATAGCCTTGGCAGCAGCCATGAGCTTCGCCGCTACCTCTCTTTCACGAGCAGCTGCAACAGTGGCCAGCTGCTCCTCACGATCCGCGGCCTCCTGCTGCAGACGCTCTTTCGCTTCGGCTGCTTTAGTCAGCTCTAGCTCGAGGCATTCCTTCGCACCAACGGCGGCTTCGACCTTCTGCTTCGATTGACCAAGGCTCTTCTTGAGAGCGTCGACCTCACGGAGAGAAATATTATGCTCCTCTGCATTCAAATCAAGAAACGTCAGAAAGCAGGGCCAGAATAAACGAAAAAAGCACCAAAAGGCAAATAGGTACCTTAAAGATGCCGAAGGTTAGCCTCCAGCACCAGACGCTCCTGCACCAGCCGCTTGGCCTCCTACACAAAAGGCTGCAGCAAAAGAAAATAGGAGTAAGAAAAAGGACTTGGGGGCTACGCCCAACATAAAGGAGTAAAAGAAAAATTCGCACATGAAGGCACTCGGAGGCTCCCCCCATGGTACGAAGAAGAAGTACTTACATGCTCCGACGGCGACTCCGAAGGCTCGCTGGCGAAATTCTGAGGCGCAACCACCTGCACCTCCTGCAACGGAGGATCCGGAGCCGCGCCACCCGAAGTCGCCACCGTCTGAGGAGGAGGAGACGCAATTTTCGACTCCCCCATCATCTCCCGCGCTCCATCACTGGAGGAATCGTGGGAGGAATGCCTGCATACGAAGCAATCGGCACCAGTGCAAAAAATCATGAAGGAAAAAGGACAATAGTACAACAAGAAACTTACGAGCCCAGTGAGCTTAGGTCGAAGACAGGAGGAGTCCTTCGAGCTCTCTTCTCCTCTTTCTTCTCCTTCTTTTTCTCTTCCTTCTTCCGCTTCGCTGGCGGGTGCGGCGCTACAGCTCGCACAGGAATTGCAGGAATGGGAGAGGAAGAGCCTCCATGACCATCACTATGACGCTCAAGGCCCAGAGGGTTTCTGGGAGTCGGAGGAGTCGAGGCATCCGAAGATTCACTGGAGCTCCGAGATCGTTTGCGCGTATGGTCCTCACTCGACTCATCGGCATCCTCCGCCGGAGATCGCGCCGACGGTAGTTCGAACACGGACTCCACCACTTTATTATCCGGAGCATTCGGATACTTTTCGGGCACTGGCGGCACCATGCCCGGCACTTTGAATCTCTGCAAATCCAGAAGGGACTTTGTTAGCAAACAAAGGAAATAAACATGCAGTCAACAGAAAAATGCTACGCACACGAATCTACACCTACGGTACAGCCAACGTCGAAGAAAATGGAGGAGTTAGCGACTTCCCCGGGATTTTTTCTCCGGCCTTGAACTTCAGCAGCGCGCGAAGGGCCCTGTCAAGATCCCCCTCGGAGATTTTCTCAACCGAAACCCTCGTCGGATCACGGCGCCCAGAATAAAGAAACATCGGTTGCGCCCTCGCTTGGAGAGGCTGCACCCGACGCTCAAGAAACGTCCGGATGATGTCCACACCGTTCACCTCCTTCTCCGGAATCAGCTGGAGATCCTCCACCCGACGGTAAAGGGCCTCTATCTCCGCCACCTCGCCGTCCAATATTTTGTTTTTCCAAGATCTTTTTGGCTCGATTATCTAGGAGGGGTCAAAAGGAACAAGACCAAAATCTTGCCCAGGCACTACGGAGTCGCGGATGTAAAACCATCGCCTCCGCCAGTACTGAACAGATTCGGACATGGAAAAGGAAAATAAAAGAAGATTGGGACTAAGGGAGATGATGCAACCCCCAATGGGATATACACCATCCGAACCAGACTGCCTCTTCACGGAATAAAGTTTCCGGAAGAGGCCAAAGTGCGGCTCAATGCCGAGCCAGCACTCGCAAAAAGTGATGAAGCAAGCAATGTGGAGAAGAGAGTTGGGCGACAGATGATGAAGCTGAATGCCATAGAAAAAGAGTAATCCACGGAAGAAGTCGTGGACTGGAAAAGAAAACCCACGCATAACGAAGGCGAGAAACATAACCCGATACCCAGATGGGGGACGGGGGATTACCTCATTGCCAGGGAGTTTGACGGCCTCCCTATCTTGCGGGATCAGGCCCCGCTCGCGAAGCTTGCGGAGATCGCTCTCCCGCGTCTCTGATCGCTGCCAGCCATCATCGGTGACACGGATAGCGGTGGTGCCTTTTCTTTCCTCCGGCGGCCCTGGTCCCAACTGCAGATGACGATTTCTTTGGTTTCCCCATTGCGCTACGGCGGCGCCGGTGGTGAAAGCGCAGAAATGAAGATGGAAATGTGGAAGGAAATCCCAGTGCGCAGCAAGAATCGCTAGAGCACAAGGAGACAGTGAAAACAAGAACTGATGCGGTGAAAACAAACCGCGGCTTTCCACAATGATTATAACAGCAAAGACGACACACCACAGCCGTCCATCCAGAAGACCTAACGCCAACGGCGGATCTGACCGTACACGTGTCAGCGTCACAACGAACCGTCGTTACCACGCCATCCACTACGCGCGGAAATCGAGGAGACGCCATAATTATCTCCACGCCGCGCGTGACCGGCCAATTCACGGTCAGCAAGTGGGACCCACGTTTCATCAAGTCAAGTCATCTCTGGCGTAGCAGACGCTTGAGGTCATTGATCGTCAGCAATGATGTCATCAAAAGCTATACTAGCACCAACTAAAATTCTTCGGCTCCACAGCTAAGAGTACTCACTCGAATCTTCGATTCGACTAAATACTCGGGGGCTACTCCTATTAGGAGCGCTGGTCGCGCACCCGAAAGACAATTAAAGACTAAATATATCTTCGAGTCCCACGTCGAGTCTACGACTCCACTATGGACTCGGGGGCTACTCCCATAGGGAGGATGGATTTAAGCATCCGAAAATTTTTGTGTCCTACGGACTTAACAACTGAGCAATGTTTGAACTAAAGTCTCCGCTCGATTCTACGACTCGAACAGACACTCGGGGGCTACTCCCATAGGGAGCGCTGGTCGCGCACCCTATGAAATCTTCGACTGCGATCTTTCGGATCAGCATGCAAAAACTTTTTGGCAACTCTGCCCCAACAAAGCGCTGAGTGAGCAACGATCTCCTTGGCCACCCGAAACACCTCCGCGGTGACAAATGTTCGGATGCTGCGTCCGCGACGCAAAGATAAGACCTACAGATATAATCTGGTGGCTTGGCAACGCACCCGACTGCGCTCTGCTAGTATGAATCCGTGCCAACAGGTGCGACGAAAAATCCCGACGGACGCGTTGGGTACAAAAATTAAATTCACTGGAATTCTACTTCTATAAGTCCTCTGCGGCCTGAGTCGAATTACGTCAGCACATGTTCCAGTTTCGAGTTGAGGGACTCGAAACTGAGGAAGATCGTGTTGTTTCGTCCTAAGACGGTTAACTGTCCCTGATCCGTCGGGTAAGTCAGGCACACGCATCAACGATCCCTACACACATACTGTTAATACATAGTTGCACCCGAAGGATTAAAGAGTCCTCAGCCGAATCTACGATTTGACTGATCACTCGGGGGCTACTGACATGGTTGTACCCTACGGGTGCGTGACCTCAGCATACCTAGTCCAGCCCAAGGAAGGCCCACGGCGGAAGTACGCTGGCCCATGAAGACTTTCGGGTGGCCCTGGTCCATAACGCCTTCGGATCCTTGGAGAGCAAGACTAGAGTAGATAGGAAATTCAAAGGGGTAAAACCCTAAAACCTGTAACCGACTAGGACTATGCCCGGGACCTGCCTAAGTCTATATAAAGGCTAGGAGGGCACGGCCTAGATCTCTCGACTCATACTTTCGCATACACACCACCACGCCAGATCGAATCTGCACACCCTGTAACCTTCGGTTCCGCCGTAATCAAGAGCAGACAATCAGGAGTAGGGTTTTCCCTCCGGGGGCCTGAACCTGGGTAAATCTCGTGTCCCCTGGTTGCTTGTCTGTTAACCGTTCCACGATCTCCAGCATCCCCATCTTCTCCAAAACCCAAAGTCCATAACAATAGGCATTGACGAGTCGAAACCTCGTCAATGTGGGGTCTAAAGCTGTGTCTCAAGTGGTTTGGAAACCTGGGGATTCACATTTTTGGGCAGGTCTTATGGCCACCAAGAAAAATTTCTTTCGCTTTGGTGCTTTCGAGATTAAGGATGGATCACAGATCAGGTTTTGGAAAGATAATTTGCTGGGCCAAACTACTCTTCGCGAACAATATCCAGCTCTATATTCGATTGTTAGACACAAAGGGGATACAATTTCCACAGTGATGAAAGAATATCCTCCTAATGTGTCTTTCAGAAGAAGCCTCATCGGTCCTAGACTGGTATCTTGGAACAATCTATTATTACGATTATCCATAATACAATTGTCGGACGGTGTCGATGTGTTCAAATGGAAATTACTAGAAAGTGGTAAATTTTCTGTTGGCTCACTATACAAATCCTTGATCCAACCGGATATCCCGGTCGATGATGATAATAGTAAAATTTGGAAAATAAAAATATCCCGTAAGACGAAGATATTTGCATGGTATTTACGGGAAGGGGTAATTCTAACAAAAGATAATCTTGCAAAGAGGAATTGGCATGGAAGTAAACAATGTGTTTTTTTGTCATCAAGATGAGACAATTCGCCATTTATTCTTCCATTATAAATTTGCTCGCTCTATATGGTCATTCATCCAAATAGCTTCTGGTTTATCTCCGTCACTTTCTGTAACCAATGTTTTTGGGAATTTGTTGCATGGAATTGTTGATAAATACAGAACTTTGTTTAGGGTGAGAGCGCTTGTCATTATATGGTCGCTATGGCTTTATAGAAATGACAAGATTTTTAGTAGCATTGTGTCTTCTCCTCTGCAGGTTGTCTATCGAGCCACGGCTATCCTCGATCTTGGAATATTCTCCAACGTATGGAGTTTCGCGACTTATTTATGAAGGGATATACGCGATTGGAGGATACGGCGAGGGATATTTTTTCCCGTCATGGATGGCCACGTGATTTGAGGATTGATCTACCTTAGATTCTAGACATTTATTTAGATAGTGCCTTTGTGTAATGCTTGTCTTTTTTAAAATTGGTCATGTCGTTCGTGTGGCTGTGTGCATCTTGGTTATGCAGAGGCCGGGTGTATACTTTGAACAGTTTCAATAAAAGCGCCCATTTCCAAAAAAAAAAAATTGACTCTGCTTCCTTGATGTAATTTTCATTGTCAATTCTCACAGATTTCTCCTTGTAGTTTTCCAATCCAGGAATGCCTAGCAAGAAAAGAAGCTTGTCATCACACCCATTAATTTCGGGATTCAAGGGTGGTCTCGAAAATCTCACCTGGGGCAAATGTTAGCGTTCTCGACCTCAACCTTGGCTAGGAGTTGCGGAAGCAATTTAGGTAGCAATAGCGACCCATGAAGTGTACCATAGACTTCCCATAGCTCAGATGCTGGGATATCAGTCTCCAACTCGTGGCTCTTGCTTCCCCTCATCGCTCTACCTTTCGGTGCTGCTTTTGCACTATAGCCAACAAAATGGAGCTGCTTTGTGTGTGTGACTATAGAAGCGTTGGATGTGTATATATATGCATGTAATCTAGCGCACGGGGTAATCTGGTCCCGATCGCTGTGCGTGTCATCCCGAGGTCTTCATCCGCCGGCTAATTTTGATGGTGCAGCAGGTTGAAATGTTCTTAATTGTCAGGAAACTTCTATGTCAACACCAATAAGGTCTCAACATCCTTAATTTTTAAGATGCGAGTTGCGTTGACCACACAATTAAGACTGAAATGTCTAGTCAAGTCTGATTCTTTAAGATTAACGAGGTAGAATTTGGTTATGCGAGTCAAGGAATCCTTCAGCAGGATTATTAGATATAAGGGAACCAGTCTCCATGACTATGTCTGTGCTCTTTGACGGTGGTGCTCTCTTTGTGTACTATTGCTTCTAGATGTAAATATGTCAGTGCTCTGTGCCAAAACAAATACTCGAGGAAATAGAATCTTGATCAAACAACTATGGAAGATCCAGGACTAGAAAAGTCGTCCACAACTAGCAGACATTGTCGTTGCTAATAATCGTTGTAATTAGCGACAAACTTTAAATATTGTCGTGACGGTTTCTTTATTGTAAGTTTGCCGTCTAATATTTTAAACAACAGCCAACGTCGATGAAAAGTTTCCTACTGCTGTGTGTATCAACTCCTTTTCAAAATAAAAGAGCATATGGGTGTGTGTGTGTGCGTGTCCTGAGATTGAGAGTTCAGAGGTAGTAGAAGAAGATGGCGTTACGAGATGCAGCTCCAACAGATCCAATCGTATGTTCATTTCAGTGAAGTGAATGTTTGTCTCCACTTGGAATTGTTGGACTCAGTCCTTCATAGCTACTGAAGCGATCTTGTGTTGCTCGAAGAAGTCCAAAGTTTATCATGAGTGACAAATGTACCTTCGTGTGGTTCTTTTGCCATATCGCCTTCACTATTCCTAGCCATTATCTCGCAAGACAAGATTTAAGTAGCACATGTAGCAAGATCCAAAGCTTGAAACGAGGCATCAAGAGTGTGGATGAGTACTACAAATAGATGGAAATTTCAATCATTTTTTCAACACAGAAACACTACCGAAAAATCACTTTTTCTAAGTCTCGATTGACGCGTTCGCCAAATGTTTCTGTGTCGAAATTTGGCAAACATTCTGCTTTACCGTGTCGAGTAAAAACACTAAGTAAACAAGCACCACTCGGCAAAAAAAAACTCTGGCAAACTTTCAAAAAAACTTGGAAAAAGACAAAATAAATTAAGAATACATGAGATACTCAACAAACCGGTGGGGCATGTGGCACCTGCGCCCACACCAAATGGCGATGTGGCGGAGCTCAGACTTCTATTGTATAGTCATCCTCCGAGAAATTTTCACCTTTCAACTGGTGTATCACCAAGGAACACCGAGCCACATCGAGCACAAACCATGTCATAGAACCCTTAAGATAGCCCAAATGAAAAATGTTCCTTATTACCTTGATGATGGGGTGGATCCCCAGAATTGAGAAATAACGGTGTATGATGTGACCCTTAACAATTCAATGAACACACTATTATAAATTATCTCCGATCCACACTAGGTAGCATCGTCTACCCTTTCATACGTTGGGGTATCTCTATTTTTTGGCCAAAGTGAGTTGTTTCCTAAGAGATCAGTGATCACATTAAACATAAAAGGCCACCTAATATCGAAATTATCGTTTTTTCTATTGTGGTTAGCTTATGCTATTACAATCACTACTACACTATACACAGTGATTCCGATTCAAATATAGCATTCCATTCATTCTTTCTTGTCAGTCCATATAATTTTTTGCGTCAAACTTTAGGCCATTGCGTTCCAATAACATGAAAAGTGTAAATAGAGAATTAACGTCATAGTATAATGTTTATTGACACAGGAAAACCAATAGAAGTGATAATACATCATGATATTTTATTTGTCTTGATACTAGACATTTATTTCTCTTGATACTTTTTGGTCTAGGGTATTTTCATGTACTATTCTGAGCGTTGAGTCATCTTCTGTTCCTTGATATAGCATGTAACTGCTTCAGCAATTGCGGCCAAAGCACCGACCAACGGTGCAAGATCGGGATGCACATCACCAATCTCATACTCAATAGTCGATCTTATTACTGAGGAGGTGGGTCCTTGCGGAATGATCTCGAACCTCACCATATAATAGAGAAACCCGAGTTTCAGAATATCTCCATCAATTGACTCTGCTTCCTTGATGTAATTTTCATTGTCAATTCTTACAAATTTCTCCTTGTAGTTCTCCAAGCCAGGAATGCCTAGAAAGCAGAGAAGAAAATAGCTTGTCACCACACCCATTAACTTTGGGGTTTAGGAGTGGTTTTAAAATCTCACCTGGAGCAAATGTTAGCTGCAAGATGGTGCCGACATCGCCGTCTCCGCTCTCGACCTCAACCTTGGCGAGGAGCTGGGGAAGCAATTTAGGCAGCAACAGCGACCCATGAAGTGTACCATAGACTTCCCATAGCTCAGATGCTGGGATGTCAGTCTCAAACTCGTGGCTCTCGCTTAGCCTAGTCATCGCTCTACCTTTCGGTGCTGCTTTCGCACTATAGAGAACAAACTGGAACTGCTTTATGTTTGTGACTAGAACCGATTTGCTGTGTATATATATGCATGTAATCTAGCGCATGGGGTGATCTAGGTATGATCATTGTGCGTATCCTCCCGATGTCATCCGCCGGCTAATTTTGATGATGCGGGTTGGAAAATTCTTAATTGTTCGGAAAATTCTATGTCAACACCAATAAGGTCCCAACATCCTTATTTTTTATGATGCGGGTTGCCTTGACCACACAATTAAGACTGAAATGTCTAGCAATTCTGATTGTTTATTTAAGATTAACGAGGTAGAGTGTTTGGTATGCGACTCAAGGAATCCTTCAGCGGCGTTATTAGATACTATATATACATCGAGTCAAAGGCAACCAGTCTCCATGACTGTGTCAGTGCTCTCTTTGCGTACTATTGCTTCTAGATGCAAATATGTCAGTGCTCTCTGCCAAAACAAATACTCACGGAAATAGAATCTTGATCAAACAACTATGGAAGATCCAGTACTAGAAAAGTCGTCCACAGCTAGCAGAAAATGTCGTTGCTGTCCTCAGCTAGCAGACAATGTCGTTGCTAATAATCGTTGTAATCAGCGGAAAAACATTGAATATTTTTTTTGACAGGGAGGAGGTGGCCTGTATTGTAAGTCTGAAGTATGAACGTTTATTTTGATGGAAAGGAAGGCAAATGAACTCCAAGAAATGCACAACCACCCAAAGACAAACAAAAATCGGGTAAATTTCTACTCCCTGGCCTAACAACAACAAGACCCCCATTTTTTTTTTTTGAAAGAAAGGCAAAAGATTTTCCTTAATTCATTGAATAAGGAGAAGCAAAGTCACAAGTCACAAGAAGTTATGCCCGTAGGCTATATTCCCAAATAAATTACATTAATCTTCCGGTTGAAGATGACCCAAATGCCTAGCCCCGGCTAGTTTCCAAGCATGTGCCTCAAATTTGATACGTTCAGAAAACCCCATGGCCATCGTGCTCTTGTTCTTGAAGACCCTCGCATTCCGTTCGTTCCAAAGCTCCCACGAAACAAGCATCAAGAGGGAGGCCATGGCCTTTCTCCTCCCACGGTGGCCATAGGTGACATGAACCCACCAAGAATTGACATCGTCGAAAGCACTCCACTCGGTAGGATGAAAATCATGAAGATCAAGCAACCCTTTAACCATATTCAAAATTCTAGCAGAGTAATTGCACTTGAAGAGAAGATGAGCCGCGGTTTCGGGCACACTTTTGCAAAAAAGGACAAACACCATAATTGGGCCATCCCCTTCTTTGAAGTCTATTCGCCGTTCAAACCCGGTTTTGGATGATAAGTCAAGAGAAAAATTTGCATTTTGGAGGTGCCCAATTCTACCAAACGGTGCCATTCAAGGTTATGCTAGTTAGCCCCGCGAATTGAGCCTTGTAGGCGGAGGCTCAAGTGTAGGAGTCGGAGGGAGTTAGCTTCCAAATGATAGTCTCGAGTATCCTCGTTAAGATGCACTTGCGAGGTGTAGTGCCAAAGACGTGCGAACTCCTCAAGATGGGTGACCGAGAGTCCACTGGAGTTGTCAATTTGATGGATCCAAGCATTATCATTGATAGCGGCTCCAACCACCCATTTCTTCTTCTTGGAAAGACAATAAATGGAGGGCACAATAATCTTGGGGATGATCCCATCTAACCAAGGCGCGTCCCAAAAAGAGGCCATCTTGCCGTCTCCCGATGGTGACCCTCGTCATGCCATAAAAGAACTCCATGTCCTCCTTGGAACATGGCAACTCGGTGCCCGCCCAAGCCCCGACTCTGACCACTCAAGCCAAGGCCATCGAAGGCAAAGGGCACATGAGAATTTATGAAGATTGAGGACACCAAGACCCCTGAGCAAGGCGGTCCAATTGATTTTGCACTTCCCAGCGGTGGCTTTGTCGGTACCGGCCCAAAGCCAAGCGAGGATCAACTTTTGGATGGCAAGGAGGAACTCATCCGAAACATCAAGGACAGTGAGAAGGTAGATGGCTTGGGAGGTGAGGACCAATTTGACCAAAGCGGTTCTAGCCGCAATATTGAAAGGCTTGCCTTGCCAAGGGACCAGTTGACTGGCGATCTTGTCTTTGAGAAATTGAAGATGGATGTGCTTGAGCTTCTTGAGGGCGAGAGGGAGGCCGAGGTACCGCAAAGGAAAGGATGACCGGGACGCCATGAGGTCGCGTAAAACGTCCTCAAGGTCCAAGTTGTTGCAACGAATGGGGGCAACCGAGCTCTTATTGAAGTTGGTGGAGAAGACCGGTGACGTTGCCAAAGCTTCGAAGGATTTGAGCAAGCCTTGCCCCGGCCTCTGTATCGATTGATACATGAGGCCTTCTAGATAAGGAGTTAAATGGGGTCAAGACTCCATTACGGAAAGAATAAACTCCTTATCTAAAAAACCACACAACCACGGAGAAATGCTAACTTTCAGGACATGTGCTACTATACTTTCGGAGACAAAAATTTAAATTGTTCAGTTAGCAGGCAGAAGCTATGTCCCTCTCTGTCCCCCAGGTCAACTGGCCTGTGCTATGCTATTGCTTCCAGATGTACATCGAACCTTACCTACGTATGTGTGAAATATGTCAGTGCTCTCTGCCAAAACAGAAATGAAATCCTGATCAAACAGCTATGGAAGACCCCGGAACTACAAAACACACTCACATAGAAGTCGTCCAGTACTAGCAGAAAATGTCGTTGCTAATAATCGTTGTAATTAGCGGAAAAACTTTAAACATTTTGTTGATGACGGGGAGCATGTGGCCTTTATTGTAAGTCTGAACCTCTATTTTGATGGGAAAAAGGAAAGCAAATGAACTCCAAGAAACGCACAACCATCCAAGGACAAAGAAAAATCAGGTGAATTTCTATCCTTTTCATGAATTCATCGCAGGGCCAGGCTGAGGCCTCCTTTGATTCATAGGATTTTCTCAGGATTTCTATAGGATTGGGACCCTGTGGGGCTTTTTTTTCTCATTTTGGAGTTGTTTGATTCATAGGAACTAATCCTAGTAGAAGCTCGGTAGTGCAATTTTGCAGGAAATATTGCATGAAGTCTGACCTCAGGAAAAATTCCTTCGTTGCAATCCTGTGCCCATAGGATTCACTTGGGCAGGGCACTCTAATCCTATCTATTTCCTTTTCCTTTAGTTTTCCTACCCTATGAATCAAAGGAGCCGAGGAAGTCACCCGGGAGCAGCTTTTGCTTCTTCCAATCAACTCC
Organism: Avena atlantica; assembly: GCA_910589765.1. Classification (NCBI taxonomy): domain Eukaryota; kingdom Viridiplantae; phylum Streptophyta; class Magnoliopsida; order Poales; family Poaceae; genus Avena; species Avena atlantica. The sequence goes on from OU342739.1 coordinate 4,929,172, forward strand.
ACCATTCAGGTCCTCGTTTCCATTCATCCTCCAAGTTCCCCATATCCTTAACAGGAAGAGCAGTCTCCATCTCCCGACCATACGCACCAATTTCTGCAACAACACCTGCATGCCCATCCATGCGCATTTTCCAAATTCTCCATTAGGCAGCAGCCGAACAAATATTTATCACAAAAAAAAAATTATCACTGCCATTTAAGGCTAGCCGTCAAAAGTTAGCGCAAATGTCGCACTAAGAAATCTGATAGTTCATTCCACCAGTGTTCTTCAGGTATCCTCCTCACTTTGAAAGAATAATTGCTTCACAAACATTCTCACTACAATGAAGTTTGCATAAATTTGTGAACTAGTGGCTGTGTGAACCAGATTGAAACATGGGGCAGCCACTCCCCTTGTCCCTAGACCCTTGGATTATTAGGGGGTCTTATTATCACTGGTGGGAAATCTACGATCAAGTCAAAACTCAAACTTAGAGACTAGCTTAGTGGTGTAATAAAAGAAACTTGAGGTGGTACACTTCAATTTTCTAATTGTTCACAGGATGTCAAGGTTGTTCTTCATACAAACATGCGAATCTAGACAAAGTTAAGACACTTATTTGGAACAGAGGTAGTACTACCACAGCAAAATAAAGCCATTTCCCGCACATGTAACCATATCACTCATTCATCTACATAGAGGTCGATCAAAATTGCTGATACATAACACTGGCCGCCCAAGCAATCACCAAAACCAAAGAAAACACCACTTATGACCAAAGCAGGAAGCTGATGTCATCACATGCCCTGCAGTGTCATCTCCGCGGACAGGGTTTGCCCCTCACGTACAAAAATAAAACTCGCTGTATGGGCAAAGAAAACTGCAGTGTGGTCCTCATAAGCACACCAAGATGCACAGCGTATGGATCAGTCGGCTGAATATCTCTTCGACAGCATGTCAAAGTATTTCCTTTGCTGCAACCGAAAACAGGAAGAGATGTCAAACTCAGTGATTGTATTATATCAGTGAACCAAAGCAAGTACTATCATAAGATCAAGCTGATGTCTGTATTTTACTGTACCTGTTCTGATACTGATGGCTTTACTTTCGATAGAGCATGTTCAAAGTGCGAGAGTTCAATCAGACCAGATGAACTCATTGATGACATCCCATTATCCAGGAACTCGATCCTCTCTTCCAAGGCTGCCATGGCTGCTTCGTTCACCTGGTGAAGACATTTTCCGACAGGTTAGTTCGATTTCAAACAGATGAACACTTCTATGTATAAAGATGTTCGAATGAGCTCAGAATAAAAAAAATCACCAAACATAAGCTAGTTGTGATGCATCTTTCAACAAACTCAAACAGGACAACTCCTCGAGGAAAATTATCACAAAACTTACCAGTGATGCCAGGTCAGCACCAGTGAGATTATTGCACTCCTCTCGGCGTGCAAGTGCGCCCAAATCAACGTCTTGGGAGACAGGTTTCTTGCTAGCATGTGCTTTCAATATAGCAGCCCGCTCGTTGGCACCAGGTAAAGGGACAAAATGTTTCTTCCCAAATCTGCCAGGCCTTAGAACAGCCTCATCTATAACATCAATTCTGCACCAGAAAGCAAGCTGTGTTATCAACCTTCCACCGGTACAAGTATGTATGAAAGAGCAGCGCTAGCTGACACTACCTGTTTGTCGCTCCAATAACAAAAACACCATGACGTTGATCAGCACCATCGAGTTCAATAAGTAACTGCAATGCAAAAATGTGTTAGAATCCCTGCAAATGCAAATATAGGTGATTAGGACAATGTTCAAACCTGGTTTAGGAGACGTTCAACAACCCACCCGCCTTCTTTCCCTCGTTTTGTTGTCAGGGCATCTATCTGCCAAATCACACGGAATGGACAATTGAGCATAATATAATTGGGGGAACACCTTCAGACCCAACAGATAGATGTACCAAACATTCATAGTTATTCTAAGTAACTACAAAGTGCTCCTAAAAGGAATAAATACAATAGCTCAACAGAAACTCTTACCTCGTCAAAAAATAGGATGCATGGGGAGTTGGTCCGTGCACGGGTGAATATTTTTCTTACGTCTGATTCACTTTCCCCAACATACTTATTCAATAGTTCAGGCCCCTAATGTTTTAAAAAAAGAAATGTCTTAGCGGTAACTACACTAAAGAGATGCAGTAAGAACAAGGAAATCTCAAAATCAATTACCTTAATGTGAATAAAATTAGCCCCTGCCTCATGCGCAACTGCTTTCGCTATTAGTGTTTTCCCACAGCCTGGAGGTCCAAATAGCAAAAACCCTGCTTGCATGTTCACTCCAAAATCCTTGAAAGGCAGACAACAAAAAGAGGAAATGGAAACAAAATTAAGTATTTAAAGCATTCAGAATAAGTGCTACAGGTTATAAAATGCAAATAGGACTACAGATGTCTATGGACCAACTTCACTACAACTCAGAAGTGGGTTAACTTTTAAGCTGGCAGTCAAGATGATGACAGATAACAGACAGAAGAAAATTATTGTAGAACACTGTTCGTGTGATTACCTTGTATTGTTCAGGGTGCTTGATACAACGAATAATGCACCGGTTAAATTCTTTCCTCAATGAATCAAGACCTCCAACATCCTCCCATGTAACATCAGGCACAGAAGAAAATCCTTCCCTTCTCAATGATGGTTGAACCATTGTGCTTGCTTCCTTCAGCGATTGAAGTAACAAAGTGTGTCAAACATGGAACACACTGCTTGAAGCTAATAACAGGGAGGAAACATGGCAGGCAACAGAAAACGAAAAACGATATAATATGATCAGACAGGTAAGTAATAGAAGAAAGAAGAATAGCCACTTACCTCGAAGTCAGCCATTGTAATACATAGGCTATCCATCTCACTTTCATTCCAAGGATGTCTCCACCAGTCGTGATTGTTGTTATCATCGCCCCCACAACTCTCTTTTTTCCTTTTCTCAATTATTCTCTTCATTGCAAGATTCCCTGCTTTATCTACTAATGCCTTCAGGTCCGCTCCAACAAACCCTGGTGTGGCCCTTGCTATCTTGAACAGGTCAAATCGACCATCCGCCTCCAGTGTAAGGTTCTGAGTAAGCATCGTCAGAATCTGTTTCCGTGCATGCTCATCTGGAACACCAAGAGATATCTCTCGATCAAACCTCCCTGGTCTCCGAAGCGCTTGGTCGACAGCATCAGGTCTATTGGTAGCTCCAATCACAATAACATACCCAGGCTTCTTTTCAGATGATTGCGAGTCCAGTTCACCACCATCCGACCCAAGATTCTGGTGGAATTCATCCATGCATGTCATTAACTGTGTAACTATCCGTCGCTCCATTTCTCGTTGCAAATTCTCCCTCTTGGATGCAATCGCGTCTATCTCATCTATAAACACAATTGAGGGAGCAGTCCTGTATGCCTTCTTAAACAAGACTCTGATATTTTCCTCAGAAGCTCCTGCAGGTGTACAAGGTTACATTACACATAGAATTTTTCTAGACGAGGAAATGAATGCAAGACCATTAAGGGAAAATAAGGACAACTTAAGTGTAGTGATGATATGCAGTAGTTAATCCAACAGGCGGTGAGAAGATGGATCCATAAAATTAGTTCACGGCTACCTCTCTAGCTATTCAACACTTCACAAATTTTAATTCTAATTGGAATAAATCAAGGAGGTCATATTGCAGAATACTAAAATACAGAGAGTCCATATGTTGGTACATAAAGTCCCAACGAATCAACAAAGGATGGGTTGTGGTACCGCAAGTTGAAACCCAGGAAGAACAGGTATAGCATTTCCAAAACTACCATTCCTTATATACTGTCACGTTTTACATGTTTGACAGCATGAGACTGTGCCATCAGATTAACCATACAGGAGCAGGAATGAACACACCATTGAAGACAAACAAGAGGCAACTTAGATTAGTGATTATATGCACTACTTAAGTGTAAATTTCAGATCACAAAGCAGTATTGTTGTTACTCTGTTAACAGGGGATTAGTGGGTGGTTGCTACAAAAGTTTTGCTTCTCACTTCCCAGGAGAGGATCATAGCACCTCTGACAAATTACTCTTTAGTTAATCCATAGGGGCGAGCGGGAAGCTGTACCCATAAAATAAGTTCTCCGCTATTCACAATGTAACAAAACCTTGAACAACTACCACTTTAAGTAGAATGATTTTATGAACACTATCAGAGTTATTGAGAAATATTTGTCCAACTATTGGCGATGCATAAAGCAAGCTTGGCCAGGGTCTTCACATCCACAACTAAGTTCAATCACGCAAAGCAGCAAAATGTAATTTCACAATAGAACTGAAGGTAACTACAATCGAACTAAAGATCACTCTCACACAGTATTAAACCCGAGCATTAGCTATTGACACTTCACAGATTTAAATTTCTATGTGGAATACACCAATGAGTACTTATTTCCACAATACAGACACCTACAGAGTTCAGTGGTTAGTAAATAAAACTATGTTCTTAGACCGGGAATGGGCCATGGCGTGCCGCAACTTGATACCAAGGAAAAGAGGCTTATCTACAGCAAAACTATCATTCCTGAAACACTGTCACATTTTACTTGTTTCCAGCATGATACTGGGCAGTCAGATTAGCTTTCACATGCATACACAGAGCCTAGGACTTGTTGGAAAATCTAGTGCAGCAGGATCAGACAGCATACCAGAGACCCCAGACACGACTTCCGGCGCCGATATCTTGTAGAACGGCACACCGGTCTCGTTGGCAATTGCGTGAGCGAGAGTGGTTTTCCCGCAGCCGGGCGGCCCGTGCAGCAGAATCCCGGCCACGGGCCGAACCCCGAGCCGGCGCGGTAGCTCGGGGTGGCACAGAGGAACCACCACCTCCATCATAAGCTCGGCAATCACAGCCTCCATCCCGCCGAGGTCAGCGAACCTGGGCCCCTTCCCCCCTCCGCCGCTCCCTTCGCTAGCCACGGCCTCCTGCTTGGGTTCGCCCGCTCCGCCGCCATCGGATGTGATGCGCCGGCGGGGCTTCTCCGTGCTGACCTCGATCTCGAGCTGCTGGCTGGCAGCAGGCGCGGCGGGGTCCTTCTTGGGGGTGAGGTTGGCGTAGCGCGTGCGGAGCATGGCCTTGGTGACGTCGAAGGCGGGGGGCGGCGAGGGCGGGCGGGCGCCGTCGTCGTCGTGCTCGGAGTAGGAGGTGGAGGAGGAGGCGGTGGCGTGGGCGTCGTGGCGGCGGGCGCGGCGGGAGGACGGGGAGGAGGCGCGGGAGTCCACGTCCGAGTCGGAGGCGTCGTCGTCGGAGGCGGGGGCGGGTGGTGGTAGGGAGAGGAGGGCGCGGCGTACGGTTGCCACCAGGGGAGCGAACTGCTTGCGGCGCAGGTCCGGGTGGCGGGAGCGGAGCGCGGAGGCGACGTCGTCGGCGGAGCAGCCCGGGGCGGCGAGGCCGCCCTCGGATATGAGGCGCCGGAGGTAGGACTCGAAGGAGTTGGAGCGGACGGCCCGGAAGTTGCGCGGGCGTTTCGCCATGGGGGGTGGCGGTGGCGGTGGCGGCGGCGGCGGCGGCGGCGGCTAGGGTTTTGGCTGGGGAGAGGTCGAGTCGAGGGGAGGGTGCGCGGGCAGGTGGGGAAGAAATTGGCTTTGTACCGTTGAAGAAAAAAAAAGGCTCTTTCGCAGAATATGAGCAAATGAATTCTATTTTCTCAGTTTCAAAATATAAGATGTTTTAGGTTTATGAATAAAATAAATTTAGATTTATTTTAGTGTGTAGATTCATTCCAAACATGAGTGAACCTACACAGTAGATTCATTCTAAACATAAGTCTAAATTTATTTTATTCACAAACCTAAAACATCTTATATTTTTAAAAGGAGGGAGTACTTGAAGATCCTCCGTTTTAAAAATATAAGATGTTTTAGCTTTATAGAGTTAATAAATTTAGACCACTTTTAATGTATATGTTCACTCCGAACCTACATACTAAAAGATGTCTAACATCTTATATTTTGAAATGGATTAGTTGACTTGGATTTATCTAGATAGGAATCTAGAAAATTGGAGTCAACAATATGAGTCGGAGGGAGTACTAAAAAGTGCACGAGGGCTCGTTTGGGCATGATGAGCAAAACACGATTTGATTGTTTCGATAGCGATCTCTTTCGGCCACCACCCGCCGACCCTACAGCCTCCCCCACTCTCGAGCATCGACACCTTCCTCCCACTTGCAGCCGATCCCCTTTCTTTTCACCCTCGATCTCATTTGTCCCCTTGTCGTCCAGCCCCTCCGCCGGCAGAAGTCCTTGATCCCATCCATCGGCACCCATGCGCGAAGCCCTAACAGGAGGCGAAGCAACATAAAGAAGGGATTTATAGACCTAGCACATGGTGACCGGGGCGAGTGAAGGGTGCTCGGTGACGACCGGCGTGAGAACGAAACGACGCGTGAGTACAGAGGTATGCTCCAAAATTTTCTCCTAGCGTGCTCGACTTGATTTCCGTACGGTAAGTTCATGTCGAGCTCCCCCTAGAGTGATTTCTATGATCAGTTTCATTAGAGGAATATGGCATCAATTAAATTAAATTGAAATCCATAGAAAAATATGTGAAATCCATACAGGTCGATGCTTATTGTGTCCGTTCGGCAACCGATACTTGCATTGTTGTTATCCGCTTTTTAGGAGAAACTTTACTTCACCAAGAAGTTCGCCCCAAGTATCTGCATCATCGGCCTCAGTGTGCAAAGATCACTCCGCCATAGTACATGGTCTTAGATAGGGTTTAGGGTAAAAAGTTTAGTGTCTTTTGTTCTGTAAGCACAATCGATGACCCCATCCAACCTCATTTATCTCTATGAAGTGCGTTGTGACGCCAAGGAGTAAGATTTGCATTCCCATCTCTAGAGTTTCTTCCTTGGCCCACATGTCTAAGTAGCACGACCCCTACCAGAAGGGTCCCTACCTCTTCCTCCACAATCAGCAGCTCTAAAGCCACCAAGGTTTCTACCACGCCAAGTTTCCCAGTCTGCCTCCAGCCAGTCCCCTACTAAATCCCTTGTTTGAAACTAGTGTATCTGTGGTAATCCTCACCAAACCTTACATCCACACCTATGGCTCAAACATGTTTGATGCTAGAGTATTGGGATAGTTTAATCCCTACTTATCCCCACTTTTCTCCAAGTTTTAGTGTATTTTTTTAATATTTAATACACTATTCATACCTAGTGGATTGGTGGGGATTGGGGTTTTGTGGGTATTAGAGGGGTTTGGATGAAGATGGGGTTTCACCCAATCCCCTTGGAGATTATCTCTACTAATCCCTACAAAACCACTAGTACCAAATAAGGCCTCAGATGTTCACTATTTCCACCCTCCATATGAGTGTGTCCAAAGAAATCACAAAAACTATAGAATTTTGGCATCTTCTCGGATTTTATTTGATAGAATTCTCGCTTCCCTCCTCTCACAATTGTGAAAAATCTGGTGTACGTCTTCCTCACATCTAGCTTCACCCTGACACAAATGAAATTGTTGATTTCCGGTATCTCTGCCTCAACCTCCATAACCGAGGCCACCTTCTTCTGGACCAGATTGGTGATTAGGGTTTTATCCCTATATCTAGGAGGTAAATTGTTAATTTGGATCCAAACTGTAACAAAATTAAGATCATTTGACTCTGGAGCAGCTAGCCCATCGCAGGGCATGATGATGATAGCGTTCTAGTGGAAAAGCCAAGGCCCTCCCTGCCCAACCTTCACTACTAGAAAAACCTCTCCGACTAGAAGGAACTCACTCGAATTCTCCCTTCCCATGATTCATCTATCTCTGACCAACCTCTTCGCTTTAAAGGAAGATCCCGGTACAGTGGCTGCAGCCACGAATCCATGATGTCTACCATGAGGACGGACGATTTGAGAGTGGCTTGGAGCATCTCTCCGAGGGTCCAAGAGGTAGAACTTCTGAAGCTTTCCTCTCCCTTTTCTCCCTACATCATTTGATGGATTTGTCTACTTTTTGCAGAGACCAGCACGGGGACAAGAGGATACAGCAAAGGATATAAACCCTGACCCATGAGGAGGCCTCTGCAAGACGTCACCGTCCCTGTCCTCTAGGGGCGATGCCGGCATGGCGAGTCGTCCATCCAGTAAGAGGAAGTACGCACCCACCGTCTGTCAGCGCCGCGGCCGGAGCCGACGTCGCACTCAGTCTTGATTATATTCATAGATGTGTTCCCTCATCTCCAACCCAGCCGCCAGAGATCATCCTTGAGGGTACTGTTGGAGATATGCCCTAGAGGCAATAATAAATGTGGTTATTATTATATCTTTGTGTTTATGATAAATGTTTACATTCATGCTATAATAGTATTAACAAGGAAACATTGATACTTGTGTGATTTGTAAACTTAATTAGAAGTCCCTAGTATAGCCTCTATACTTCACTAGCTTGTTGGTTGATAGATGATTGTGGTTTCCCTATCATGAACATTGAGATGTTATCAACAACAAGATCATATCGTTAGGAGAATGATATGGTGGACATACTCCTATAGATAAGCGTAGCATAAAGATCAAGTCATTTCATTAGTTCAATTGCTATATGCTTTCTGATACATAGTAACCTAATTCCTTCGACCATGAGATCATGCATATCACCTTTACCGGATGGATGCTTTGATGACATCAAACACCACACCGTAACTGGGTGGTTATAAAGGTGGCATTGAGTGTTCGGAAAGTATTGGTTGAGACACATGGATCAAGAGTGGGATTTGTCCATCCACATGACGGATAGATATACTCTGGGCCCTCTCGGTGGAATGTCATCCAATTAGCTTGCAAGCATGTGACTTGGTCACAAGGGATCACATATCACGGGAACGAGAAAAGAGTACTTATCAGTAATGAGGTTGAACTAGGTATGCAGAGATACCGACGATCATAACCTCGGATAAGTAACATATCGTGAGACAAAGGGAAATTGGTATCGTATGTAAGTGGTTCATTCGATCGCAAAGTAATCGTAGAAATATGTGGGAGCCATATGAATTTCCAGATTCCTCTATTGGTTATTGTTCGGAGAAGTGTCTCGATCATGTCCGCATAATTCACGAACCGTAGGGAGACACACTTAAGGATTCGACGTTGTTTGAGTAGTTATGGTATTATGAGAAAGAGACCGAATGTTGTTCGGAGTCTCGGATGGGATCCGGGATATCACGAGGTGATCCGGAATGGTCCGGAGAATAAGATTCATATAAGGAAAGTCCCGTTTCGGAGTTCGGGAATGATTCCGGTGTTTTCATCGGGAATGTTCTAGAAGGTTCCGGATTGTCCGGCACTCCGGGGGGGAAGGGGTACATGAATGTGTCATTACTTATTGGAATGATTGCATCATGTACTAAGTGTTCTTGCTGTCCCAAATAAAGGATTAAATTGAATCCTAAAACAGAAAAGTCAAATGTCCAGTTTGAAAGTCAAACTGCCAAAACAAGAAACTGTGGGAAACAAGCAAGAGGAGTTGGAATCAACCTGGAGGAGGAGTAGGACTCCTCCAGGCCGGCGCCCAGCCCAAGGCCGAGTTGGGGAGGGACTCCCTCCCTCCCCTGGCGCGCCAAGACCCCCCTCCCATAAAAGGAGGGGCAGGGCTCCTCCTAGAGACACACAACTTTCACCTCTAGATCTCCGGTTTAGAGCCGTTTTGGATTAGAGCTTCTAATTGCTTTAGCCAACGGTTTAGAGCCTTCTAATTGGTTTAGAGCCTTCTAATTGGTGTGTCTAATTACTAGACCACTAATAGCCTCTCTCATAAGCTCCACCATACTCGCACCGGCTTAAGGCGAAGCCCTGCGGGATCTCCCCTCTACTTCCGGTACCACGCCGTTGTGCTGCCGGAATCGCGAGGAGAGTGCTACAACCTCCGCTGCCTGCTGGAACAAGGGAGAGGAAGGTCTTCATCGAGTACCGAACGTGTGACCGACTGCGGGAGCGCTGCCGGAACGTGGCGCCAGAAGGATCGTCTACACGATCTTGAGATCGGAAAGAGTACGACTACATCACCCACGAGAATCCGCTCTCGTTAAACGCTTTGGGATCTTCGAGGGTAAGTTATACCATCGACTCGTTGCTACAATCTAGTAGATAGATCTTGGCTTGTTTGTTTGTATGCGATAGAAAATTTTTGTTTTCCATGCTACGAACCCCTACAGTGGTATCAGAGCCGTGTCTATATGTAGATCTGTTGCACGAGTAGAACACAATGGTCATTGTGGGCGTTGATGCTTTTATTGTCGATTGCTTCTTGTGTACTTTGCATCTTGCGGTATGTTGGGATGAAGCGGCCCGGGCTAACCTTACATGACATCGTTCATGAGACTTGCTCCACGCTTGACATGCAACTTGTATTGCATAAGTGGCTTTGCGGGTGCCTGTTTCTCCTAGCATAGTAAAGATCCAATACACAACGGGTGATTAACAATACTTGTGTCAACGTTGTGGTTCATGTTCGTAAGTTAGAACGACACTTATTGAAAGCCCCAAACCACGTAAAATATGCAAAGAAAGTAGAGGCGTCTAACTTTGTTTTGCAGGGGTGTGCAGTGATGTGATATGGCCATGATTGTGATTATATTTGATGTATGCAATGTTCCTTATTGTAAGTCGGCAACCGGCAGGAGCCATATGGTTGTCTTTAATTTATGTTAAGACCCGCGTGTCTATTCAAAGTAGTTGTAATAGTTGAAGACGGTGGACGACAACCATGGAGAGGCGTCATTGACCTTGATGCAATGCCGGTGATGATGGAGATCATGTTCGTGCTTGAAGATGGAGATCAAAGCACAAAGAAGAAAGGCCATATCATATCACATATATATTGAATTACATGTGATGTTAATCCTTTATGCATCTTGTATTGCTTAGTAGACGACGGTAGCATTATAAGATGATCCCTCATGCACATGAATTTCAAGTCATAAAGTGTTCACCCTTAGTTAGCACCGTTGCTAAAGCTTGTTGTTTCGAAGCACCACGTGATGATCGGGTGTGTTAGATTCCGCAAGTGTATACAACGTGAGCAAGCCAGATTTGCTCATGCGGAAACTAAGGTTTGATCTTGACGAGCCTAGCATGTACAGACATGGTCTCGGAACACGGATCACCGAAAGGTAAAGCATGAATCATATAGTAGATATGATGAACATGACGATTGTTCGCCATTGAAACTATATCAACTCTCGTGATGATCGGTGTTGATGTAGTGGATTTGGTTCGTGTGATCACTAAAACAATGTGAGGGATGTTGTTTTGAGTGGGAGTTCACCTAGTTTAATTACATTAATTAATTTGAACTCAATTTGTCATAAACTTAGTCTAAACTATTGCAAATATGTTGTAGATCAATGGCAGCCCCTACCATCAATTTTAATGCGTTCCTAGAGAAAGAAAAGTTGAAAAACAATGGAAGCAACTTCGCGGAATGGTTCCGCAATTTGAGGATTGTCCTCACAGCTGGTAATTTGACCTATGTGCTGGATGCACCGCTGGGTGACCCACCTGCAGCTAATGCTTCCGATGAAGTAAAGAATGTTTACCTCGCTCGGAAGAATCAGTACTCCATAGTTCAGTGTGCTATCTTGTATGGTTTGGAATCGGAGCTTCAGAAAAGGTTTGAGGATTCAGACCCATATGATATTGTCGAGGATCTCAAATTGATTTTTGAGACTCATGCGGCAATTGAAAGCTATGAAGCTTCTGAAAAGTTCTTTAACTGCAAGATGGAAGAAGGCAGCTCCGTCAGTGAGCATGTGCTTAAGATGTCAGGGCACGCAAACAAACTTCAAAGCTTGGGTATAGTGATTCCTAATGCTTTGGGGATTTACCGTGTCCTCCAATCACTACCACCGAGTTACAAGAACTTTGTGATGAACTACAACATGCAGAACATGAACAAGACGTTGCCAGAACTCTTTGCCATGTTGAAATCTGCAGAAGTGGAGATCAAGAAAGAGCACCAAGTGTTGTTGGTCAATAAGACCACCAAATTCAAGAAAGGCAAGTCTAAGCAAAAGGGACACTTCAAGAAGGGTGGTAAGAAAGCTACCACGCCGACGAAGAAGACCAGGGCTGGACCTAAGCCTGATACTGAGTGCTTTTACTGCAAGGGAGAAGGTCACTGGAAGCGGAATTGCCCAAAGTACTTGGCGGATTTGAAGAACGGCAACATCAAGAAGAAAGGTATATCTGATATACATGTTATTGATGTGTATCTCACTAGTACTCGTAGTAGTGCCTGGGTATTTGATACTGGTTCGATTGCTCATATCTGTAACTCGAAACAGGTGCTACAGAATAAACGGAAGCTAGCGAAGAACGAGGTGACGATGCGCGTGGGAAACGGATCAAAGGTTGATGTGATCGCGGTCGGCACGCTACCCCTTCATCTACCATCGGGATTAGTTTTATACTTAAATAATTGTTATTTGGTGCCTGCGTTGAGCATGAACATTATATCAGGATCTTGTTTATTGCGAGACGGTTACTTGTTTAAATCCGAGAATAATGGTTGTTCTATTTATATGAGTAATATGTTTTATGCACATGCACCTTTGATAGATGGTCTATTCTTATTGAATCTCGATAGTGGAAATACACATATCAACAACATTGAGGCTAAACGATTGAAATCAAGCGATAATTCGACCTATATGTGGCACTGTCGTCTTGGTCACATCGGAGTGAAACGTATGAAGAAACTCCATTCCGATGGACTTCTTGAATCACTTGATTTTGAATCACTTGAAAGATGCGAAGCATGTCTGATGGGAAAAATGACTAAGACTCCATTTTCTGGTATGATGGAGCGAGCTACAGACTTATTGGAAATCATACATACCGATGTGTGTGGTCCAATGAGTGTAGCATCGCGCAGTGGTTATCGTTATGTTCTTACCTTCACGGATGACTTGAGTAGATATGGGTATATCTATTTCATGAAACATAAGTCCGAAACTTTCGAGAAGTTTAAGGAGTTTCAAAGTGAGGTAGAGAATCAACGTAACAAGAAGATTAAATTTCTACGTTCTGATCGTGGAGGTGAATATCTAAGTTACGAGTTTGGCGAGCATTTGAAGAAATGCGGAATACTTTCACAATTGACACCGCCGGGAACACCACAGCGTAATGGTGTGTCCGAACGTCGTAATCGAACTCTCTTAGATATGGTTCGTTCTATGATGTCACTTACAGATTTACCGCTATCATTTTGGGGTTATGCATTAGAAACAGCCGCATTCACTTTAAATAGGGCACCATCTAAATCCGTTGAAACGACACCGTATGAATTATGGTTTGGGAAGAAACCTAAATTGTCGTTCCTTAAAGTTTGGGGATGCGAAGCCTATGTAAAGAAGTTACAGCCGGACAAGCTTGAACCCAAAGCGGAAAAATGCGTCTTCATAGGATACCCGAAGGAAACTATTGGGTATACCTTCTATCATAGATCCGAAGGCAAAATCTTCGTTGCCAAGAATGGATCCTTTCTAGAGAAGGAATTTCTCTCGAAAGAATTGACTGGAAGGAAAGTAGAACTCGACGAGGTTGTCGAACCTTCTCTCGATATTGCGAGTAGCGCAGCACCGGAAGAAGTTCCTGTGGTGCCTGCACCAATAAGAGAGGAAGCTAATGATGGTGATCATGAAACTTCGGTTGAAGTTGCTACAGAGCCTCGGAGGTCGACGAGAACTCGTACCACTCCAGATTGGTATGATTCCGTTATGAATGTCATGGTGGTGGACAACACCGATGACCCCGAGACATATGAGGAAGCGATGATGAGCCCAGATTCCAATAAATGGCAAGAAGCCATGAAATCCGAGATTGGATCCATGTACGAAAACCAAGTATGGACTTTGGTGGACTTACCGGATGGCCGAAAGGCTGTCGAGAACAAATGGATTTTCAAGAAGAAAACAGATGCTGATGGTAATGTTACCGTCTATAAAGCTCGACTTGTCGCAAAAGGGTTTCGACAAATTCAAGGAGTTGACTACGATGAGACTTTCTCACCGGTAGCGAAGCTAAAGTCTGTGAGGATTATGTTAGCAATCGCTGCATATTATGATTATGAGATATGGCAGATGGATGTCAAAACAGCATTCCTCAATGGAGACATTGATGAAGAGTTGTATATGATGCAACCCAAAGGTTTTGTCGATCCTAAAGATGCTAACAAGGTATGCAAACTTCAACGGTCCATCTATGGATTGAAGCAAGCATCCCGAAGTTGGAATCAACGTTTTGATAAGGTAATCAAAAGTTTTGGTTTTATACAAACTTATGGAGAAGCTTGTATTTACAAGAAAGTGAGTGGGAGCTCTGTAGCATTCTTAATACTATATGTAGATGACATATTGTTGATTGGGAATGATGTAGACCTTCTTAATAGTGTCAAGGAATATTTGAATAATAGTTTTTCAATGAAGGATCTTGGCGAAGCAGCTTACATATTAGGCATAAAGATTTATAGAGATAGATCGAAACGCCAAATATCATTGTCACAGAGTACATATTTGGACAAAGTTCTAAAGAGATTTGGAATGGAAGAAAGCAAGAAAGGATTCTTGCCCATGTTGCCCAATACGACCTTGAGTAAAACTCAAAGTCCGACATCGGCAGAAGATAGAGAAAGGATGAGTAAGACTCCCTATGCCTCAGCCATAGGATCTCTAATGTATGCCATGCTATGTACTAGACCCGACATTGCATATGCTGTTAGTTTAACTAGCAGATATCAAAGTGATCTAGGAGTGGATCATTGGACAGCGGTCAAAAACATCCTTAAGTACTTGAGAAGAACTAAGGATATGGTTCTTTCTTATGGAGGTGATGAACAGCTCGTTGTTAATGGTTACACCGATGCTAGTTGGAACACTGATCCGGATGATTCTAAATCGCAATCCGGATACGTATTTATTTTGAATGGTGCAGCAGTTAGCTGGAGGAGTGCAAAGCAAAGCGTTGTGGCGAGATCTTCAACTGAATCGGAATACATGGCTGCTTCGGAGGCTTCACAAGAAGCGATATGGATGAAAGAGTTCATTACAGAGCTGGGTGTGGTTCCTAGTGCGCTGGACCCAATGTCTATCTACTGTGATAACATGGGCGCCATAGCCAATGCGCAAGAACCAAGGTCACACAAGAAGCTGAAGCATATCAAGCTGCGTTTTCACGCTATTCGAGAACATATCCAGGATGGGGATATAAAGATTTGCAAAGTACACACAGATCTGAATGTGGCGGATCCGTTGACTAAACCTCTCCCGAGGGCAAAACATGACCAACACCAAACTGCCATGGGTGTTCGGTATATTACCATGTAATCTAGATTAGATGACTCTAGTGCAAGTGGGAGACTGTTGGAGATATGCCCTAGAGGCAATAATAAATGTGGTTATTATTATATCTTTGTGTTTATGATAAATGTTTACATTCATGCTATAATAGTATTAACAAGGAAACATTGATACTTGTGTGATTTGTAAACTTAATTAGAAGTCCCTAGTATAGCCTCTATACTTCACTAGCTTGTTGGTTGATAGATGATTGTGGTTTCCCTATCATGAACATTGAGATGTTATCAACAACAAGATCATATCGTTAGGAGAATGATATGGTGGACATACTCCTATAGATAAGCGTAGCATAAAGATCAAGTCATTTCATTAGTTCAATTGCTATATGCTTTCTGATACATAGTAACCTAATTCCTTCGACCATGAGATCATGCATATCACCTTTACCGGATGGATGCTTTGATGACATCAAACACCACACCGTAACTGGGTGGTTATAAAGGTGGCATTGAGTGTTCGGAAAGTATTGGTTGAGACACATGGATCAAGAGTGGGATTTGTCCATCCACATGACGGATAGATATACTCTGGGCCCTCTCGGTGGAATGTCATCCAATTAGCTTGCAAGCATGTGACTTGGTCACAAGGGATCACATATCACGGGAACGAGAAAAGAGTACTTATCAGTAACGAGGTTGAACTAGGTATGCAGAGATACCGACGATCATAACCTCGGATAAGTAACATATCGTGAGACAAAGGGAAATTGGTATCGTATGTAAGTGGTTCATTCGATCGCAAAGTAATCGTAGAAATATGTGGGAGCCATATGAATTTCCAGATTCCTCTATTGGTTATTGTTCGGAGAAGTGTCTCGATCATGTCCGCATAATTCACGAACCGTAGGGAGACACACTTAAGGATTCGACGTTGTTTGAGTAGTTATGGTATTATGAGAAAGAGACTGAATGTTGTTCGGAGTCTCGGATGGGATCCGGGATATCACGAGGTGATCCGGAATGGTCCGGAGAATAAGATTCATATAAGGAAAGTCCCGTTTCGGAGTTCGGGAATGATTCCGGTGTTTTCATCGGGAATGTTCTAGAAGGTTCCGGATTGTCCGGCACTCCGGGGGGGGGGGGGGAAGGGGTACATGAATGTGTCATTACTTATTGGAATGATTGCATCATGTACTAAGTGTTCTTGCTGTCCCAAATAAAGGATTAAATTGAATCCTAAAACAGAAAAGTCAAATGTCCAGTTTGAAAGTCAAACTGCCAAAACAAGAAACTGTGGGAAACAAGCAAGAGGAGTTGGAATCAACCTGGAGGAGGAGTAGGACTCCTCCAGGCCGGCGCCCAGCCCAAGGCCGAGTTGGGGAGGGACTCCCTCCCTCCCCTGGCGCGCCAAGACCTCCCTCCCATAAAAGGAGGGGCAGGGCTCCTCCTAGAGACACACAACTTTCACCTCTAGATCTCCGGTTTAGAGCCGTTTTGGATTAGAGCTTCTAATTGCTTTAGCCAACGGTTTAGAGCCTTCTAATTGGTTTAGAGCCTTCTAATTGGTGTGTCTAATTACTAGACCACTAATAGCCTCTCTCATAAGCTCCACCATACTCGCACCGGCTTAAGGCGAAGCCCTGCGGGATCTCCCCTCTACTTCCGGTACCACGCCGTTGTGCTGCCGGAATCGCGAGGAGAGTGCTACAACCTCCGCTGCCTGCTGGAACAAGGGAGAGGAAGGTCTTCGTCGAGTACCGAACGTGTGACCGACTGCGGGAGCGCTGCCGGAACGTGGCGCCAGAAGGATCGTCTACACGATCTTGAGATCGGAAAGAGTACGACTACATCACCCACGAGAATCCGCTCTCGTTAAACGCTTTGGAATCTTCGAGGGTAAGTTATACCATCGACTCGTTGCTACAATCTAGTAGATAGATCTTGGCTTGTTTGTTTGTATGCGATAGAAAATTTTTGTTTTCCATGCTACGAACCCCTACAGGTACGCCTACCTCATCCGCCTCCTCCATCTCTCTGTTGCCAGCGGCAACAAACTGGAATCGATCGGAGTTCCACGAGTAAGCACTAAGCACCACGAGGTCTGATGTTCGATGACATACCATGTCTCTGCGGTTTCTTTGATTCAATCTTGCTGATTTGGGGTGTTTGAGGATGAATTTGAGAAGGAATATGCAAGGCAGCAATTTAGGAAGCTAACTATAACTATTTTTTTTGCAGCCCAATTTCCAATATTACTGGCAGCGAGGAGTTTATAGTGAAGAGTGGCGCTGGTGGTCATGTACGAGTCACCAGGGAGTAACAAGGATGTAGGGACATATGTACGAGCTGCATTCGAGGAGGTTATTATTTTAGGGGATAATTCCTATGTAATATGTAGCTAAATATCCTATGTGTCTTCTTAATTTATTAATATTATTACTAAGCATCCGGTATTAGTTTTCTAACTACCATAACGTCGTATTTCCTAATATTTATTGGGCGGACACGAATACGAAATGCTTATGCAACAAATATTAGAAAATAAGAAGGAAATTGCCACTTTGGTGCCAAATGGTAGTCCCCAAATTTTCTCATTTTTGTCTATGCATATATATTTTTATCTAGGCTACAAAGTTTTCAATGAAAACCCAATTAGATTTACAGGGAAGGATTAATCTATGTACATAATTGAGGTAATTTTATTTTTTACTGAAGCTTATCCAACAAAAAATAACAAGGTCATGCAATTTGTTTATCCAAGAACACCACATCGCCGCCACCGCACATTAGGAGTGAGATTCAGGTTGCAGGAAGACCTCCTCAGGCAAGGCGGCCTGCGACGGGGCAAGGTGCACAGCGGACTGGCACACGCTTGATGCCCTGATTGACGCGATCTGGCCGTCGAGCACATGGAGCCGCCGACACCGGTGGGGCGTCTGCAAGGCAGTGGAGGAAGCGGCTACGGAGGAGAAGAGCGACACAAACCTGGGTGGGGGCTGTGGTTGTGGGGTGGGGGCGGTGTTGGAGGAGGTCGGGGCGGTGGTGGACGGAGGGAGGAAGACGGGTGGGGTTCGTCGCTTTGACGGAAGGCAGATAAATTGGCCGGAAAAAAGTTTCTGATACAGTATATGGTTTACATCCTATATTTTCAAATGGAGGGAGTATTTCAGGTACCGAAGGAGATCAAAGGGTTTCTGATTTGTATTATCACAGATGCTTATTTATTTCTCTAATATTCCATTTGCCAAGGAGGTACATGCTCATTGCTTATGCGTCCTCTCAATAGGTATGTTGCTGTATCTTCCTAATTTTATTAAGCTATACCAGAAGTGAACCTTACATCATCACGAGGTAAGTTTTAAAGTATATTATTCAGTACTAACTTCCTACTATGTATCATTAGTTCCTACTTTTAAAAAAACAATTCATAAATCCATGGAGACTATCCACACACTTTAAGGAAATACATTGCAAATTTTGCAACTACTTTCTTTGTTTTACATTTGATAGTAAATACATGTTAATCCAATATTTTTTATTTAATGTCTACACATGTAATATAGGCGGTGTGTAATATTCTCTCTTCCAATCAAATGATATTGCTCTATATATTTAATTATAAATATTGTTTGAGTCAAGTGAACTACTGTTGTGTTGACCAGCTAAACATTTAGACATAAAATCTTTTGTCAGACACAAATACCAGTCTGCTCTAGGTGTGATATAAATCTTACTTCCTTGATTTTTTTTGTCAGCTTGACCCCACCAGTGCTTCTCTCAATACAAATCTGCTCTAGGTGTGATACAAATCTTACTTCCTCGATTTTTTTGTCAGCTTGACCCCACAAGTGCTTTTCTCACACAAGTGAGTCAAGACTCACAAGTATGGAACTGTGTGTTTGTACTACTGATTGTATTCATTTGAATTTAAGGTTTGAGTTTTTTACTCAGCTGAATCTACAAATAGAAGTTGGGGCCTAAAGCAAACCTCATATGTATAGATATGCACAGTAATCTATAGTTTCATGTATATCTAATATATATATTGTGTATCTAGCTAATTAATAACGTTTCTCAGGCTATATTTTGCTATATTTCTCACTGACAAGATCAAGAAGTCCAGGTTCGTTTTGCTATGTACCTGTGGCTTACACTAAATAATGATAGTTAGTGTGTGGACTTATCAGTGGTGTATGTTGGAAGCTAGCTCTGGAATAGATGAGATATTATGTATTCTACATCGAAACCTTTTGTACTAATATGTTTTGTCTGTGTAGATATCCCAGTATGTAATGGGTACATGTTGCCATCTCCAGATGGAACAATCGATGGAGCTCTCTGAATGATGCAGTTTGCTTATTATTATATCTAAGATGCGCCATGTCCTGTTTTTGCTGTTAGTTCTACATATGATCTCTATTACAGTTAAGTAATTTGGCTCTGTTTTTAGGCTGATTCAACTGTGTTGTTTTGTCTGGAGTTATGCAAATTGATCGTTCAATTCATATACAAAGGAGCCAGCCAAGGAAATCATTATTGTTTCCTCTGAGGATGGGAAAGACGACGTCAACCACAGATGACTCCAAAGCCAAAGAACATCAAAATAACCGCTAAGCTTCAGTGAGCAAAGTGCCGTACCTTACGCAGCAGAAAATCAATTATTTTCTTACATGAGCCAATCTCACAGCTAATCCTTCTTACATGAACCAATCTCACAAGCTGAGAAATAGATGTAAATAGACATCAATGCTACTAACTAACCAAACGTCTGTATGAATGTATCTTCTGGACATTACTAGAAGACATTGCTCATTTCTTCCTAGTAGTAAATAGATAGCACGTAGCTTGGGTGTGCATAGCTAGCTTACTGTTGGACATCGTCATAGGGGGAAGAAGATCACAGACAGAAATTTTATCTTGTCCTTATATTGGATGTCATGCTCATTCGTCATAGGGGGAAGAAGATCGCAGACAGAAATTTTATCTTGTCCTTATATTGGATGTCATGCTCATTCAACATGTTTGTCCAACCAGGTCCACTGAGTGATGCCTGAATATCTATGTTGGTGAACGTAACAATATAACTCCTGTCGAGCTCAGTGTAGGACACCAAAGTAACCTCAAACCCGACATCGTCATCCATGCTTCTATGAACATGTTCCATGAAGTCACGTCGCCAAAAGCAAGGAATTGACTGAATACAATAATAACAAACCACCAAAGGCCATGGTTCATTGATGCTATAGATTGTGCATATATGAATTTTAGAACACATACCGTCTTAACATCAAACTTGACAGGAAGCAGTATGGGGATCTTCTTGTCTAGGCACCGCCCAATGGTTGAGCACAACCGCCACACACTTTGTTACGATGATCCATTCTACAAATATCAAGAAGGAAGACACCACATAAGCATAAATAAACTTGCATTCATAGTAAATATAGCTAGCCAGCAGACGAGTTATTAAGTAGTATGCTGACTAGCGCAATAATAAGTAGCTAATCTACGACTTTTGTCCTTGTTAGAAGTCGTCATCATCAGAGAGGTCAAAGTCTGAGACGTGTAGAGGTGATGACGGTGGGGGCGGGTAAAGTCGTCGGGCTGAACCCGTAGTACGGGGGCTGAAGGCGAGCGGTGCAGGATCCTGCGCCGTCAGACCTAGAGGGACCCACCTCTTGGTCGTGCTGCTGACGTGTGCACCTGGCTGGCTAAGACCTCGTACTACTCCTCCGTCACCATAGCATCCTCGCGGAGACTGGCGCGATCACGGGGTCAAGAAGCTGCCTCTCAATCTCTCGGTGCACCTGCTCCTACGCCATCATACCCTCAGGCGCGCGCATCCTTAATCGCCCTGGCTCGATCCTCCTCGAATTTGAGGATCGCACTCACCTCATGGTGCTCGATTGCCATGCAGTCATAGGCTTGTGCCACCTGCTGCTTAGTGGACCTAAGGGTGTGTTCGGTAGTGTCTTTCTCCTATGTCGTTCTTATCTTTCTCCTATGTCTACCACTTGTTCGTCGACCGACCTTCTGCATGCTCTCCCGAGCCAGGAACCGGCGCAGCAGGAGGGAGGACGCCGTCGCCGCCTCCATCCTCTTCTAGGCCTACAACTAGCGTCTCCTCCATCCCTCCTCCACCGGCCGGAGCTACAGACTCGAGCAGCGCCTCGCCAGCCGTCATCGAGGTCAACGACCCGACCTCGAAATCACACGTGCCCCCGCGAGCTCGCCGGCATCTTCCTCTGACTTCAGATCGTGAATAAGATGCTCCGACCGCCGATCCCCCGATCTCTCTGAACGCCCTCATTCTAAGTAGTATCATATGGTTAAGTTCTTGGATTGAGTCCGTTTCCTTGATAGTGATTCCATTACGAAGCGGTTCCGAATGGCCGTGGCGACGATGGGATCCTTCCTGAAGGGGTGATGGCTAGGGGAGGGAGGTGGAGGGCGCCAGGATCAGGGAATTGACGGGGGAATAGTTGAGGGCGAGGAGAATATCACGATAGGTTGGGAAAGACGACCACGAAACGGTGAAAAGTGTATCGAACAGCTCACGTGTGCTTTTTGTTTGTCCATCCAAATGGGCCCAAAACAAGCTAACGGGCTACCATCCCATTCAGGAACGTGGAGTTTCACCCAACGAACGTTTACTGCTTCGACCCAGACGCTGGAGTTGGGCCGGTGAAGCCGGATCTGAGCATTTTGGAAAGCCAGGGGACATCCGGGCTCAGTTCTTTTGACGATTCAAAAATTTTGCGAGACTTTCAAATTTAATTAGACTTAATTATTTTGGAAGCCTCGCAATTTTTTTAGACCGGCTTCTTCGAAAAGCTGGTGAGAAGACGGCTTCTCGAGAAGCCTAAAAAGAACTGGGCTTAAATATCCCAAGGTGCAGTTTGCTTCTATTCACCGTGATCCGAACCTGGCTTCCTATGCACAGCACGGAACTTCCGCTCTGACACGTGTTCAGAAACATATATCTATTAAATTAATATACCATCTAATTTAGCATCTACAAACAATTATTTTACTTAGCAATATGAACTATTTCTACTTATCTGTAAACAACTTTTTATACTTATCTACAAACTATTTCTACTTAGCAATATAGCAATGTATATATGGGGAGAGGGGAGAGAGGGAGGCTCACCTCGTGACGGCGCGGTGCGGGTGACGGCCGGCAGATGAACGGCGACGAGCAAGGCGGGCGGACGAATGGCGCAGAGGAGGCGCGGGGTGTCGATTGGGGATGAGGCGCGGGGGCGATGAGCATGGCCGATGGCGATTGGGGTGGGCCAGATCAGGGCGGGGGACATAAATACATTAAATTAGTAGCAGCGCATCACCCAGTGCATCGGCGATAACTGTCGGTGCGGCCCGGGCCGGGGCTTATGGTGGGCCCTAGCTATACCCCCGGCGGAGCGATATCTTCGTGTGTCGGCGATAATACTGGAGCATCGGCGCTTCTATTTTCCATGTGTCGGTGGTAAATAGCACCAATGCACTGATATCTTGGTGCTCTGGTGGTACACGCAACCAGGGGCGGAGCCAGGGTGTGAGCTTAAGGGGGCAAAGTGTGCATGATATTTGTTGAGGGGGGCTGAGCTTGCTAAACTTCCACAAAGAACGACCTGCCATGGCTACTATTCTTAAGAAAACCATGAGCATAGGGGGGTGTCGCCCTTGCTCGCCCCCCTTGTCTCCGTCCCTGCACGCAATGGCTATAAGCCTTTCCCTAGTAGTGCTTCAACCAATCTCCAAGACAATGACATTGGATGGTAAATAAAATTTCCTCCAAGGGTTTGTTGATCACCTGCCTCGCAGGGCTCCTGCCATGCGTATGTGTTGCTCGAACGTCGCAGGGCTAAAGTAGTTCATCGTATGAACCTTAGAAATAGCTAGCCACATGATGTCCTCCTTTGACACTGTTTCTTCCTCCTAAAAAACGTAATCGTCAATCCCTAACCTCTATAACAGGTCATCCAAGGCCTTAGGCCTCTTGCTCCCCGATCCTTCTCCATGATATGTCGAACTCTCATCATATCACTCTGCCATGTTGCAACCTTTATGTCATAACATCCAACATCCTAGATCCTCGAAGTCCTAGGTCTTGAGAAGCAGGTAGAAGAACAACAATAGGGACCAACAGAGAAAATAACTCGGCCATGACAAAGGGAACTCCGAACCGGAATGGATTCTGGCAGTGAAGGATTGAAACCCTAATCGTGCATGTCGTCACCCTATAGTGTTAGGTCTACAAGAGTGGGCTCATTGTCTTGTCTTGTGTTTATTTCATGCTACTTTGGGAAACAACCCTCGGAAAAACGACAACAACCTAAGAAACACTCGGCATGTCGGCGACTACTTTGCACAAGCTCTGTGCCATGTCGGTGCTGCGTAGGAGTGCAAGACACCCGGTGAGCGCCGATGGTGCTTCGGCTACGGATGTGTATTCCTTGGATTCCTTGGAGAAGGCCATGCACAGGAAGGCGGAGAAGAATCTCAACACGGCTGGTAATCCCTCTTCATCCAAGTCTTTTATTCCTTTTTCTTCGACTCGCATTAATTCTAAGCTTAATTCTGTTGGAATTAGTTTAGGTAAGAATGTAAGTGATGTTTCAGTTTCTGCTAAGGTCTTGAAGCGGATGGAATTTGACCGGTTAACGGTTATTCCAAAAGCCTCGGCCTCTTATATTTCCACCTACTCTGATGATGAGGATACATACATTTCAACAGATGGTCAGATCCTATCTCATCTAGTAGGTGAAGTTCTTGAAGTTGGTTTGGACGAAGATGGATTAAGCTCAATTTATGAGCTAACTGCTTCTGGTCGCAAATCGACTTCTGGGAAAATTGTAACAAATCTCGTAAACGAGATCTTAAATCTATTATTGTTTCCCAATGAATGGCATGTTTTTGAATAGAAGAGGTCTTCGAGACTTGGCTAAACATTTATATATTGCACTTTGTTCTAGGGAACACAATTTGGATTTTGTGGCTATCTCCGAAACGGGTAGATGAGAATTCTCACAAACTATACTGGATCGCCTATCGGGTGGTATAGATTTTGTGTGGCATTCTCATCCACCCAGGGGACGGTCTGGGGGAATTTTACTCGGCGTGCGGGCAGACACCATAGATATATTAGCTGTTGCGGAAGGGGATTTTCATATAAAATTGCACATCTGTAACAAAGCTGATAATTTCGTTTGGAGTCAAGTTGTTGTATATGGTGCGGCTCAAGAGGCTTTCAAGGCTGATTTTATTCGAGAATTGGTGAACTTAGCAAAAGATAATCCGTACCCTATTATTATAGGGGGGATTTTAACTTGCTTCTGTTCCCATATGAGAAGAGAAAGGGCCATTTCGATGATCATTGGCCCTTTCTTTTTAACGTTGTCATTGACAGTCTTGACTTGAAGGAAGTAAACATGATTGGTAGACAATTTACTTGGGCTAATTCGTTGCCGGAACCAACATACAAAAAACTTGATCGTGTACTGATGGACTCATATTGGGAAGACCACTTCCCTCTAGTTTCGGTACGCGCTCTAAAACGTATTGAGGCTCTGTCAGACCATGCTCCCATTTTGCTAACCACTGGTTTACCATCACCATGTTGTGGCCGTCCTTTCAAATTTGAGCTCGGATGGCTGCTTCGTGATGGTTTCCACGGTATGGTTAAAGCAGTTTGGGAAAGACCGGTTGCTGGTGATACCCCAATCAAGAGATGGAATAATAAAGTGCGTTTGACATGGAAACATCTCAGGGGTTGGGCGCGTCATACCGCTGGTATCCTCAAAAAAGAGAAACTTAGACTTTCAGCTATTATTGATGACCTCGAAGCTTTAGCAGAAACCCGGTTGCTTAATCCACAAGAAATTGAGCTAAAAAGCCAATAAAATGTGGAGATTGCCCGGTTACTGCGCGAAAAGGAACTCAAGTAGTATCAACATTCTAAATCACAGTTTATTTTGCATGGGGATTCGAATACTAGATACTTCCATAGTGTAGCCAATGGAAGACACAAGAAGAAACGTATTCATTCCTTAAGGCATAATGACGAGGTGATTGAAGGACATGAGCAGCTAAAGTCTTACATTACGAATTATTATAAGGGTTTGTTTAGAGATCCATAGGAAGGCACTTTCTCAATGGATGAATTCTAAACTAACGATGTACCCCAAGTTTCTATGGAGGAAAATAACTATCTGACTGCTCCCTATTTTGGGGAGGAAGTCAAATTAGCTGTTTTCCAAATGGAGCATAATAAGACACCTGGTCCGGATGGTCTCCCCGCTGAGTTTTACCAAACTTTTTGGGACGTAATCAAAACATGTTCAGTGATTTACATGAGGGTCAACTCGATTTATTTCGGTTGAACTTTGGTGAAATTATCTTACTACCTAAAGTTAATAAAGCAGAATGGATCCAACAATATAGACCGATCTGTCTTCTTAATGTTAGCTTCAAGATTTTTACCAAGGTCGCCACTATTAGGTTGAACTCTGTGGCTGATCATGTTGTTAGGCCTTCGCAAAGCGCCTTTATGCAAGGTAGACACATTCTGGACGGTGTGGCTACCTTGCATGAATCGGTTCATGAGCTTCATAGAAAGAAATAGAATGGGGTAATACTCAAAATTGATTTTGAGAAAGCTTATGACAGAGTTAAATGGTCTTTTCTACAACAAGCTCTTAGAATAAAAGGTTTTTCCGCTAAATGGAGATCCCTGATCGATAGCTTTGTAATCGGAGGTAGTGTTGCCATCAAAGTCAACGACGATGTTGGCAACTACTTTCAGACTAAGAAAGGGATAAGATAGGAAGACCCATTATCGCCCATGTTTTTCAATATAGTTGCTGATATGTTATCCATCTTGATTGAGCGTACTAATTCTGATGGTCAAATTAAAGGTGTGATCCCCCACCTGGTCGATGGGGGGTTATCTATACTCCAATATGGAGACGATACAATTCTTTTTATGGAGCATGATCTTGAAAATCCCAAGAATCTGAAACTCATACTTTCGGCATTTGAGCAGCTTTCTAGATTAAAAATTAACTTTCATAAAAGTGAATTGTTTTTTTTCGGTGAGGCCCAGGAGGAGGCTGGTCTTTATAATGAACTCTTTGGCTGTTGTCACGGCGTTTTTCCGATTAGATATTTGGGCATTCCGGTACACTACCGAAGGCTTACAAATGCTGAGTGGAAAATTATCGAGGAAAAACTACAGATACGTTTGTAGTAGTTGGAAAGGCAAACTTCTCTCTATAGGGGGAAGATTGGTGCTCATAAACTCAGTCCTTAGTAATATGGTTTTGTATATGCTTTCTTTTTTTCAACTATCAAAAGGTGTCTTAAAAAGGTTGGATTACTTCCGATCAAGATTCTTTTGGCAGGGAGACAATAAGAAAAAGAAGTATAGGCTGGCTAAATGGAGTGTGTTGTGTAGACCCAAAGAACGGGGTGGGCTCGGTATTCATGATCTACATGTTAAGAATACAACCCTCCTTAGTAAATGGCTCTACAAGTTATTAAATGAGGAAGGGATCTGGCAAACTATTATTAAAAGAAAGTATATTGGCTCAAAGGCATTGTCCCAAATGGTTTGGAAACCTAACGACTCTCACTTTCGGGCTGGTCCGATGGCGTAAAAAAAACATTTTTTACGCTTCGGGACTTTCTCTATTAATAATGGGACACGGATAAGGTTCTGGGAGGATAAATGGCTTGATAGCACTACCCTTCGAGAATAATATCCTGCATTATATTCCATTGTCCGTTATAAGGAGGAAACGGTTGCCACAGTGTTCGAACATTGCCACCAAATATAACGTTTAGAAGGGATCTAATTGGTACTAGACTTCACTCTTGGATCATGTTGCTACATCGTCTGGCACATGTACAATTGTCGGACGAGCCAGATGAATTCCAATGGAATCTAATTAAGAATGAGTCTTTTTTCGTTAGCTCCTTGTACAATGCTTTAGCTCAGCCGGCTATTCCTATGCTAGATAATAGGGTGATCTGGAAGATGAAGATACCTCTTAAAAACATTTTTTTTTTGGTATCTTCGACGTGAGATTATCCTTACAAAAGACAACCTTATTAAACGGAATTGGCATGGAAATCTTGGATGTGTGTTCTGTCACCATGATGAGACAATCAAACACCTATTGTTCCAATGTAGTTTTAATCGTCTATATGATCAATCACCCAACATTTTTGGGAATTTGTTACATGGTATTGATAACACGTACAAAAATCTTCTTAGGGTCGGAGCGATATCCATTATATGGTCGCTATGACTATGTAGAAATAATAAAATTTTAGTTGATATAAATTATTTTCTATAGGTGTACTCATACCCTTCTGGTTTGGTCGACTTTGCATCGTGCGGAATATCGCGAGCTCTTTATGGAGGTGTGTACGTGGCTGGAGGATACGGCACGGGACTTATTTACCGGACATGGATGACTGCATAATCTTCGGATAGACTTGCCCTCTGCACCTTAGACGCTATTAGAGCATGTCTAACAGACCCCTTAAATTTCTGCCCCGTAAAACGCGAGTAGAGGGCCCTGTATTCGATTTTCATCGGCCGAAAACCCGTGCGAGCTAGCAGACCCCGTACTGTTTTACGGGGTGGGGATACGGGGTCTGCTAGCTCGCACGGGTTTTCGGCCCCTCAAAACAGGGTTTTGGACAAATTGGATATTTGAACTAGTGCAACATTCTCACATCGAATAAAAGTTTTAAATCACACAATAATCATCTCAATTATTAAAATAATGTTCAAATAACAATCAAACAAATAACAAATTTTCCTCGAACAATCAAACAAATAAAAAAAATATTTCACACATACAACAATAGGAAATTAATGTTTTAACTCATTGGCCATGCAACTGCCAGTGGTGATCAATGAGATCTTGGGAGAGCTGGTGATGGGTCTCGGCATCTTCAATCTGGCGATGGGCTGCAAGGAAAGCTTCAATCTTATCAGGGTTCCTCTGGGGCTGCACTTGGGTGCCAACATTGTCATAGAAACATGGCAAATTCAACCCTCTCTCATCTTCAATGATCATGTTGTGAAGAATCACACAACATGTCATGATGTCAACAAGATATTCCTTGTCCCAAAACTTTGCAGGAGCCCGGACAATGGTAAACCTTGCTTGCAAAACACCAAAGGCTCTCTCAATGTCCTTGCGGCATGCCCCTTGATTTTTGGTGAAGCAAGCTTCCTTTCTTGTCAAGGGCTTGTCCTTTTTCTCTTTAATGGACTTGACAAGAGTTGCATAGTTAGGGTAAATACCATCTGTGAGATAGTACCCCAGGGTGTACTCATTATTCATAACTTTGTAGCTACAAGTAGGAGCTTCACCCTTCACTATTCTTGCAAACAAAGGGGATCTATTCAAGATGTTGATGTCGTTGAGTGTCCCCGGCAGTCCAAAAAAAGCATGCCAAATCCACAAGTCTTGGAAGGCCACAGCTTCAAGCACAATGGTAGCATCACGGCTTTTGCCACAATACATTCCATGCCATGCTTTTGGACAATTTTTCCATGTCCAATGCATGCAATCCAAACTACCAAGCATGCCCGGCCACCCCCTCTTTTCGTTGATCTCCATGAGACTTTTCGTGTCTTCCTCATTTGGAGCTCGGAGATACTCCTCACCATACAACTTGATCACCATCTTGGCAAACGTACGCACGCAATCCGTGGTAGTTTTTGCGCCAATGCGAAGGTACTCATCGGTATAGTCTACCGGGACACCATATGCAATCACCCTCATGGCGGCAGATATTTTCTGATATAGGCTAAATCCCATGACATGGGCAGCGTTCCTCCTTTGCTTGAAGTAATCGCAGTTTGCCTCACAATCTTTGACGATTCTCTCGAACAAAGACCTACGCATTCGATACCTTCTACGGAAGAGGCGGGGAGGATAGGTTGGTACCTCGGCAAAATAATCTTGCATCAGCTGTTCGTGGCCGAGCGCGCGGTTCCGCGGAATGGACATACGCCCCATGACGGAACCTCTCCTCTGATCCAGCAGCTTGGCGCGGTCCTCCGTGTGCTTCATGCCGAACAGGAGCAGCATCATCTCCGTGTCGTCGTCGTCGTTTAGCAGCTCGTCGAGATCCGAATCGTCGGAATCCCACGACGACCAATCGGTCGACGAATCCTCCAAATCCGTCATATGCACATCCTCCGCAGCCATCTACCACCGTCAAGCATACATCAACCGGCGAAAACGGCGGAGAAAACCAAGAGCACTGCGGCAGAATACTCACCGGCGAAAACGACGGAGAAAACCAAGGCTGGGGTGCGGCGGCGCGCGCTGGATCTCCGGCGGGGGTGCGGCGGGCGTGGACGCAGCGCGGCGCGGCTCGGAAGGCGGCGGAGGGGGCCGGATCTGAGGCTTTGCGGCGGCGGCGCTCGGGTGGCTGTGGCGACGACGCGGGGGAAGACGGGTGGGAAAACTGAATTGTCCGCGCGCGCTGGATGCAGGGTTCGCCCTGTATTCCCCTTCCCACCCCGTAGAGATAGTGGGCGGAGGGCCGCGAAAAAATCGATGCGGGGGCCGTTTTTACGGGCCGTGCTAGACGGCCGGGTAGCGCCTAACCCCGTATTTTGGCGGTTATTTTACGGGGTTGGGCCTTTTACGGGGTTTGCTAGACATGCTCTTATAATTTCTCATTTTGATATGTAATTCGTATGTATCTTTTATTTTATATTGAACCCGGTGGATTGGTGACGGCTGTGTGCATCTAGATACGCAGATGCCGGGTGTAAGTTATTTTTAAAGTAATAAAGGCGCCCTTTTTTATCAAAAAAAAAAAGAAACACTTGGCATACCAGCGGGACATGTGGCTATCGCGCCCGCATCTGGCAGCGCGTGACAACAGTCATATTGAGTACTAATATTATTTTATTGATGGAGCTGAAAAACAAAAGGTTACAACAGCCAGCCCAACGACATAGTAAATTGGGATCATCAAGGCACGAAGGTTCCAACAGTTGCATTGAGTAGTAATATTATTTTATTCATGGGGATTTCCTGCTCCATACCACTATTCAACACCTTCTGCTCCTCGTTGGGATCGACACTCCTATTTATCGAAAGTACTATGATACACCCCTATACTTGTGGTTCATTAAGACTATTTTCTGGCGCCGTTGCTGGGAAGTGAATCGTTATTAAAGAGTGGAACTGGAAAACAAAAGGTGGTTAAAACAGCCAGCCTGGATAGCATAGTACAAATTGGGATCATCAAGGCGCAAAGGTGAGGCCCGACCCACGGAGCTTTTCCTGGACGATGCCGTCAAAACGGCACGCCATCTCAGGCGTCATGTGGTTGACCCAGTCTCCAGCGACCCCTTTGCGGAACAAGGAGCGATGCGGGAAGCCGAGCAGGGTGAATGTGCCCGTATTGTTGGCGGGCAGGGCCTTCATGGTCTTGAAGCTGCAGAGCTCAACAATGTCCGCAGGGGTGCCTGTCGCCTCCTCGGTGGCCGTGAATGGTATCCCGAGGAAGCGCGCGAGGTCAGTGACGGCATGGCACGGGTCGAGAAGCATCTCCTCGTACCTCAGGAAGAGGACCTTGTCCGGATGGGCTCTGCTGGCGCGCCAGTAACCGAGGATGTTGTCCCAGATGGGGCCGTTGGGAGTCTGTCCCTGGCACGCGTGCTCGAACAGGTCCGAGAACATGTACGTGCTGCCTTCCGGCATGATGCTCTTTGCGAAGTACCACATGGAAACCAGCGCGTCTTTGGGATCCCTGCGATCGACGAACATGCCGCATTTTTATCTGTTCCAAGCAGGAACTTCTAACCTAAAACATCTTATATTTTCAAACGGAGAGAGATCGAGTACGTGATTAAAAAGGAAACAAATAAGTAGGGGTGAGTTACCTGCAGACATAGACGATTTTGCTTTTGTCGTCGTCTGTGACGGAGGGAGGCAGGAGGGAGTGGTGCATGTGCGTGTTCATCAGCCTCGGCGACGGCAGCGCCTCCACCGCCTTGGCAGCGGCCTCGCCGGAGCTGCTGAACAGGTCCTCCAGCAAAGGGACGCACTGGTGCGGGTTGAGGCGGAGGAGCGGGTGGTCGTCGGCGGAGGGCGGGTACGCCGCCCGCGCCATGACGGAGAAGGCCAGGCTCTTGAGCCACGTGGTGCCGCACTTGGGCAGGCTCGCCAGGAGCACGTCGTCCGGGCGTGGGGCGAAGCGCCGCTGGACGGCGAGGACCCCCGTCACCCACTGCTCTAGCACCCAGGTGTCCTGGTACCGGTGCACCGGGAAGCCCACAATGGTGGCGCTGGGCATGCCAGAGACAACGTCCGCGTACTCATCTGCAGGTGGTGGTGGGACAGCAACGATGTCGTCTTCGCCGCCGCCGCCGACGACGTCGTCGAACGGTACTGGACCGGCCAGGTAAGGTGTCCCTGCTCGAGGAGTGGCCATTGACGACTCCTATGATATAGCTAGCTAGCTAGCTTGAGGCAGCCTGAAACGCGAGCACCTATATAGTATATACAAGTGCAATGAAACTAGCAACATCAAGTAACTACCAATCATCAACAAATTAACAAATGAAGAGGGGCTGCTACTGCGGACGTGCCACCTAGAGCATAACTCGCCTGCATCATAAACTTACCAATATATCCAATTAGCAGAGGTGCAAGCAACAAAACAAAATAACAAAACCCACTTGCAGAAATCACGTCCCGAAAACTTATAAACAATAATAAAATGGTCGAATATGTACATGTACACATTTGTTTTTTTTTTCAAAAAATTTATATATTTTAAAATATGTTTTTTTCATAATGGGTGAGCCAAACGGGATTTCCGCTACAAAGTAATAGTACTATAATGTAAGCTAGCTTCAGCAGACAAATGAAACCGGCAGCATCAAACAGCTACACGTCGCTAGTCCACTTGCACGAAGATGATGCTATCCTAGAGCATATAAGACCAAGTTTAATAGTGTAGTTGGCTGTTAGCTATATATAAGATACTATCTTTCTTAAACAAGGAAAAAGACTTGTCATTTCCATTAATTAAGAAGATTTTTTTTTTAGAGAAAGTCATAGCCAAACAAACCAAGCCTTGGTAAGAACCAAGACCAAAAAACAAAAAGAAGAAATTTAGCTCCGGCCATACCCCGGCCCCAAACCGCCGCCTCTTCATTGATCTTTTTTATGAGCATCCATGGGAGCGAGCGCGTGAAGAGATGCTTCAAACAACTCACGAGTCTTTCTTTTCAAATTGCCTAAGAGATGAGCATCGCGTGGGAACCAATAAGAGCTTTTCTTGATTGGCCTCTCTTTTGGATAGCCTTGCTCCACCACTCTTTGGACGTTGTGGAAGGATGCCCAATCATGAAGTTGGACGTCAATAAGACCAAACCACCCTTTTGTTGCAGTCCAAATGCGAGTAGTGTAGGGGCACTTGAAAAACAGGTGTGCAGCTGATTCTTGGACTTCGATTCCAAAGCTTGCAAAGCCTATATAGTTTTTCCATCCTATTCGCTCGATCCTATCTTCCGTCCACACATGGTTTTGGAGGACCAACCAAGTGAAAATTTTGCACTTGGGAGGAGCCCAAGGCCTCCAAACCATCGAAGGCATCGAAAAGTTAAGGCTGAAGAATTGCAACTCATATGCCGATTTGGAGGAAGAGATCCCATTTTTATGGAATTTCCAAACAATAGAGTTCAAGGCATTTGGGTTGAGTTGGACATTATGAAGCAATGCCCAAAGCTTGGTGAACTGGGTGATGTGCTCCACCGTGAGGCCTTGTTGAGTATTTATTTGGGAGACCCAAAACTCATTTTCCAATTTGCCTTATTCATGGTACCTTTATTCTTTTTTTGCAAGCTCGGAGATTTTTGGAGCAATGTCCTTTGGTCCCATTCCGTGAAGCCAAGAAGACTCCCAAAACAACGCCTTCTCATCATTGCCCAAGGAAACCGCCGTGGCCGCTTCGAACAACTCGTGGTCCTTTGCGTTGCAAGGTGTACCGAATCCCATCCAAGGTTTTTCCTCATCCTTCCATTCATTCCAAATCCACCTCAACCCGAGGAAAACTTGGATAGGTTGAGGATTCCCATTCCCCCATATTTTTTTGGTTTGCAAACGTGATCCCAATTTACTTGTCGCTAAAACTCTCATGCACATCAACCACAAAGATGAAATAACTATGGTAGATGTGGATCAACCATGGAAATTTCAGTTCGCTGAGGCAAAACGTGGCAGAAGAGCATTATGGTGGTTGCGAAGGCGGCACATAATCATCATTGAAGGAAAGCACAAGTGGGCCAGCCCGTACCTCGAGTCGGCCTCATCCATGGAGAAAGGCGCCACAGGGTGGGCAGCCGGATGAGGATGGAGGCCAGGTCGATCCGGTATGCACCGATCGAAAGCTCTCCAATAGCAGCAGTCGCAACTCAATGACATAGCAACCTTGGTCAAAACCGCTAATTCATAAATTCGACCTTGTATAACTAGATACTCCCTCCGATTTAAATTAATTGATTCAAGTTTAT
Organism: Avena atlantica; assembly: GCA_910589765.1. Classification (NCBI taxonomy): domain Eukaryota; kingdom Viridiplantae; phylum Streptophyta; class Magnoliopsida; order Poales; family Poaceae; genus Avena; species Avena atlantica. Next base: position 4,963,088 of record OU342739.1, read on the forward strand.
CTAGATTCAGACGTATCTAATATCAAAACATGTCTAAATACATTCAAATCTAGACAATTCGAATCAATTAATTTGGATCGAAGGGAGTACTAGGAAAGTTAAACAACGCCGGCATTATTGGCACAGCAATGCCGCGAAGACAACTCTACAGCATTATTGGTACCATTAGAGTACATTAATCATGCTGTCAAAACAAGGTAGTAGTAGATTCTTTTTACTACCCATATCAGAGTTAGGAATATAGTACTGTACGTACTAGTGGAGTACTAAGCTGGGTAAGATATGCAAGAGTGGCAACCGAGTGACTAGTATAAATCGGTGAGGCAGGAAGACATGAACACAGGAGGAACAGAGTAGGCAGCTGTAGCAACTTAGTAGTAGCCATCACTGGGTTCCCAAAAAAATCAGTAGCAGCTAATAATCATTCATGACACAGGAACGGAATGGCTCTGCAACAGATCACAAGATTTTGTAGTATTACACTGGTCGAGGAAAATCGATACAGATAGCTGCAACAGCTAATCAGCAAAGACAAGCAGAGAATGCAATTAGAATCCATGTAACATTGGGACAGGTATCTACCACTGTGGATAAGGGGAAGAGGTGAGACGGCGACCAAGAAGACGCAGAGGGCGGGGGGAGGTGTTGCAGGGGGGAGAGAGACCGAGAGGCTGAGGTAGGGCAGCCCTGCGGGTGCTGAAGGTGGATGGCGCAGGTAGCAGTGCAGGGCGGCCCTGGGAAAGGAAGAAGAGGAATTAACCACCACACGTAGTGGGATAGCAGCTTAAGCTTCTTCTTCTTCTTCTTCTTCTTCTTTAGATGCAGATGATCAAAACGCTTGTTTTTAAGCCACATGCAATAATTTAGTCAGGAATGAGGTGGATACCACAGCTAGCTGCTTCTGCATTTTTCATGCGCCCTCTTGCTTAACCTTCTCCAGCAAGAGCAGCTTTGTTGGTCAACAGCGACGTCGCGTGCATGATAGAGCCAATCACGCGGCACCACGTCCACACGTACCGATACACTATCGTCTCGTATTTTTTTAATTCATTCTGTTTCCTAATTTATTGCATGTTCGTATCCCCTTATTTCTTGGGGCCCACCCATGTTCGAACAAATAAGAGAATGCATTCAACAATCACGAGGGAGGTGGACGGTGGATACATGCACGCGAGCTACCGTGCACGCTAGAAAATCCCCTCTCACAGCTCCTCCCTCTTGAACCCTTCCTATACTTGGTGTTGAGCATCACAAGGCTCCTCCCTCTTAAATCTTCATCCGCTCCGCTCCGAGCGAGATCCTCCAACCACGGACGGGAAGTACTTGTCTTGTTCAAACATCGCTCCCTCCCTGCAAAATGGAGAAAATTACAAAAAACCACCACAATTAGGGCTAGGGTTTCAAAAGACCACCAAAAACTTTAAAAATTTCAAAAACCACCAGATTTGGGGCATGAAGTTACAGATAGCACTGATGTGGCTTTGACGTTGCTCTAACGATGAATCTGACTGGTGGAACCCGGATGTCAGGCTGACGTGACACATCTGGACGGACGGACGTGGACGACCGTTAACGGCAAAAATTACAAAAAAACCACCACAATTGGGGCTAGGATTTCAAAAGACCACCAAAAAATTTAGTTTTTTTAAAACCACGGATTTGGGGAAAGAGGTTGCAGATACCACCGATCTGGCTTTGACGCGGTTCTAATGATGAATCTGATGGCCGCGTTTATTTACCAAAACACCTCCGTATATGATAAGTTCTAATCTTAGGTCCTTTTTCTATTTTTTTCAATTCCTTCTTATAAATATTATTTTTTATTTATCTATTTCTTTATTTTCCTAATAATTGAGGAAGCCGCGGGTGTGGCACATTGAACGCCTGGAGGTGGAGCGCAACGGCTTGGCGTAGAATACCAAAATTATAAAAACAAGTCCTGCACGTAGTTCTATGTCGCCAAATTGAGCAACTTATTATGATGTATATATTACAAAAAATATATCATCGGAAACTTTAGACTTTGTATTTTCCAATGATGTAATTTTTATATTATATATTTAAATTATATAGGTCAAATTGATAACCTAGATATACGCGTAGGACTTGTAAACCGAAACGGAGGGAGTAGACAAAGAAATTGTATATAATTGAACCGGCTAATTTGCCATGAAAATATGCTTCGTGGAGTACTACCTCTATTCCGGTTTATAAGGCAAATGCGTACTTCGAGAAAATAGTTTGACTATAAATTTGGTCAACAAAATGCAAATTATATTTAATAAAAATTATACCATTATATTCATATTTAAAATACGTTTTGATGGTATATTTTTTTGACAGATAATTTATATATCGTTAACCAAATTTACGATCAAATTATTTCTTAAAATACGTACCTACCCTATAATCCAGAATGGAGGGAGTAGTTTAAACGGGTGTGGTTTTTAATTTTCTTAATGCAGGGCTATGTGGGCCTATTATCTCATACGGGTAGAAATAAGAAATGAGTATTGCCTTGCGTATTTGCACCGGACCGGATATATCTATATGCAAGGGAACCTTCTGTGGGATATTTTTCTTTTTTGTGTGCACAGATCGATTTAACGTGACATAAGACTTCTTATGTACACATATATGTATTATGTAACATTACTTATATTTTAATCTAAGACTAAATCTTAACCGTAAATTATAGATCTGATAGCCAAAATTAATTCCGATGATGTGGATTAACCTGATGTCTTCTAAAAACCTCTTATATTACTTTTAGTATATAATAGATAGAAACATATGTGAATATATTTTCCGATGCTTTGTAACGTGTTTAGTTCTTTCTTTCTCTCGTTACTACCTAATCATTTTATGCAGCGACGGAGCTTTGAGATGCAACTTTGAGCATCATCATTTTATGTGTCGACTCAACGATAAAAGGACCGCATGTACGTGGCTGCGCGCGATGTGAATAGTCCTCGTGCAACATATATAACGTGTGTTAGATGGGTGGTGCAAGGCCAGAGGCGACCCTTGCGCACGAATAGGCTACCAGATCAACCGCACATGCTATGCAAGATGCACATCATCAGCAGCAGCACGGGACTAACTTTTCACTCGAGTTTGGGTGTTGTGCTTGACTCCATGGCGCTCAATTATTTATCGCCATGACCACTACCGAACATCACACACTACGTTTGCAGCCTGAGCACAACGAGTTTCTGCCCAGCCTCACCATGCCTCGCCTCCTCCATTTATTCACATTGACCTTGTACCTACACATCCCAGCAAGTTCTGCCATGGCGACGACAGATACCATCTTGGCCGGCAAGCACTTGCCGCCAACGACAAGCTCGTCTCCAAGAACGGCAGGTACGCGCTCGGCTTCTTCTCTACACTAATGATATGATAAGTGTTCATCTTAGACAAAGTTTTCTCTAAAAGTAATGACTAATAATTTATATCGTAGTAGGCGTCATGATCCAAAACCCTAAACCCTAAACCCTGAACCCTAAACCCTGAGATACTAACTGCTATCCGCGTGTGCAGTTAACTTGGAAAAGATAAGAAAAGATTAAACCGTTGAAGCCTTGGTTTAGGTGAGAACGATCTGTCGGTGTTGAGTGCTCCTGCTGCTGGATTATTCGCACAGGCATTGTTTGAAAAACCTTCTTTTTTCTTTTTTGAGAGGAGAAAAACCTTCTTCTATGCTAACGATTTAGACTTATATTTTTTTTTGGACTTTCTTCTATGCTAACTAATCAGGCTCACATATATGTCCAAATTTTCAGAATAGATCTCAACCGTTTTCTTATAGTATGTAACTTAGCAGGCCCACATGTAAGTACCGCGTGCTAATGGAAGAGAGAAGAAATATGGCCGGTGATATTTTTTTTGAGGGGCGTGACATCAGATTTTTTTACGTACATGCTTAAACTTTTACCTGCAAACTCTTTCCCCAAATCCGTGATTTTATAAAAAAATTAAATTTTTTTGGTGGTCTTTTAAAATCCGAGCCCCGATTTCGGTGGTTTTTTGTAATTTTCGCCGTTAACGGTCGTCCACGTCCGTCCGTCCAGATATGTCACGTCAGCCTGACGTCCGAGCCCCACCAGTCAGATTCATCGTTAGAGCAGTGTTAAAGTCAGATCAGTGGTATATGTAACTTCATGCCCCAAATCCGGTGGTTTTTGAAAATTTTAAAGTTTTTGGTGGTCTTTTGAAACCCTAACCCCAGTTGTGGTGGTTTTTTGTAATTTTCTCCTGCAAAATGGTTTCCAAGAAATCAGGAAATTTATTTGTTCTACACCGGATAGAGCATATACTTTGGAGATTCACAGTAAAAAAAACACTTTCTAGTTGGGTGAAATTCTTTTTGTGCATATAGCACTCTTTGCAGAAGAAGACAGAATTGTTTTATTTCAGTACAACAGCAGACAAGATTTTTTTTTGTTATCGAATATAATCAGGCACCGTTTTTGTTTTCCCTTTTGGAAGTTCGTCTAGAACATGTCATATCAATATAGATGATTTTTTATGATCTCCATACTCCCATTAGTTATTCGCGGTATAAGCATAACCTTCATTTTCCATAGACAGAAAGCTAGAGACCTGATTAACTCCTAAAAATTGCTCTTATTATACTTTTCCATGTACTGATTTGGAACATACCTTCATTTTCTTTTGCCAGCGAGCCACATATGTCAGTTTCTGCAGGTGCTACTGTCCCCAGTAGTCCGCGTCTTTGCAAATGAGAGCCAATTAAGCGGCACTCTGGCTACTGTCTAAAACATAAGACTGCTGTTGGTAGACTAGCAAAGGCTACTACAGATTTGAAAGATGACAAAGACACAATTGAGGATGAAATTCAACTGGGTGAACTCCAGAGCAAGAGACTGACAGAGCAAGCACAACGGTGGATAGATGGTGCTCGATCAGCCCAAGACGAATCATACAGGATCAACAATAAGTAAGAGGGGAGGAAAATACATTTTTTTGGTTGCTCCTGGAATTGTTTCTTCAACTACAAGATTGGCAAATCTGCTGCCAAGACAAAGGCTGATGCAGACGAGATCAACAAGAAAGTTCCCCGGGATGGTAGTATCTTCAGTTTGCTTCCACCGGTTGGCAGAGAGCTGCCTCTGCCGCCTAACATTGTGGGGCAAACTGAGTACAAAGACAAGATTGTTGGTGACATCAAGCAAGGCTGCACCATGGGTTTCATTGGGATATGTGGCATGGGAGGTGCTGGCAAAAAACTCTCCTGGAGCAATTAAACAACGTCTTCAGCGGCGCTGCAGAAGCGCATGAATTTGATCATGTCATTTATGTGGAAGTAGGTCAGCAGCAACATCTGAGTACAGTTCAGCGCAATATTGCGGCCCAGCTCGGCCTGGCATTGGGACAGGATGGAAGTTCCATGTCTAGATCTGCATCCCTTTACAACTTCTTGAAGGAAAGGAGGTTTCTGCTGTTGATAGATCATAGATGACCTTTGGCAAATACTGGACCTAGTCAAGGTTGGTGTACCACAAGGTTGCACGCAATTTGAGAGGTCATAGATGGTGATGTCAGGAACAGCTATTTGAGAGGTCAACTCAGTCCTCGGATGCTTAAAAAGAGCTTTGCCTGTTGGAAGAAGAGAACACCCTAGCTAGCTAGAGGGGAAAGTTATGTGAGGATGCATGCATGATATCGTCCGAGACGATCTAGCACTTTGGATTGTACTAGCAACCCAACAAGGAGAGGAGACGGCGGACCAAATAAGAGAACTGGCTAGTCCGTCACCATGCATGCATGGAGAAGAGGTGGAGCCATCGCAAGGTGGTACTGGACGGAAACATGAGGATTTGCAAGGTTCCCACAGGCCTTTTTTACAAAAGTACGTACACACTCCATCTCTCACTCATCACTTGAGTCTAGCGCAAACTAACTAGCATTCAACAACTGATCCCATCAGATATTGGGGCATGCATTAGTGAACTTGCAGTACCTTAATCTTTCAGAAACGCCGCTCCAATTGATCCCAGTACGTAGAGCTGCAGCTCTTGAAAAGTTTGATAACTATCCCCCAGATGGGATCATATCTGCACTAAGTCTGCTGAGGGTGCTTGATATGTACTACACAATAAAGCTAGCGGTCCTTTTCCAGAGGGCAAAACACGGGCATATATACATTGAGGAGTTGGAGAGTTTGGCATTCTTACAATTTCTTGTGACTGTGCCTCTGGAATGTATATCGTATGGAAAGGGGTGGTGCCTCATCTTTGCCTTCCCTTACTTGGCGCGCTAGCTAGCTACAGATAGAAAGCTGCCACAGCATCAGGACAATCACGTCTGGATCAAGAAGCTGCCATGCATATATAGAGAGGAGGTACCCTCCGATCCATATTACTTGTTGTTGAAATGGATGTATCTAGTACTAAAACATGTCTAAATACATCCATTTCAGTGACAAGTAATATGGATCGAAGGGAGTAGTATATTTGGTTGACTGTGGTTCAGTGTCAGAGTTGGCGAGTACCGATGAATACGAAGCAACCTTGCCATTTTCTTCTAAGTACGTACGGCTCCTTTAATTTCCTCGTCTCAAGGTACGTACTCGGGCTAAGTGTTCTCAGGAACCTGCACAGTATATACTAGTACTCCCTCCATTTAGAAATATTCTCTTCATTTAGAAATATAAGATGTTTTAGATTTGTGAAGGAGATGTATCTAGACACGTTTTAGTGTATAGGTTCAAACAAATCTAGCCACTAAAAGATGTCTAGATACATCTCATTCACAAACCTAAAACATCTTATATTTCCAAACGGATGGAGTATATGCGATGACACACACTCGCATTCCCGTGCTTGCAGCGCTTGGTTGTGTACGAGTGTTGTATGCTAGAGAAACTGCTGTCCTGCAATGACGACGACGGTCCTCCTAAGATAAGGCCAAGGTACGGTGAATAATACAGTAATAAAAATTACTAATTACAATGTACTCCTTTTGTTTAGAAATATAAAATATTTTAGGTTTATGAAAGAGATGTATCTAGACAGCTTTTAGTGTATAGGTCCTATACACTAAAAGCACAATTTTACCCCTAAACTCATGGTACTGCCTAGCTTTCTTAGCCGGGACTCTCAGCCTCACGGTGGTGGAGTACCAACTGAGATCAACCATCGGATGGGAAGAAATGAAGGGCTCATGTTAACTTCGGGTTCCTGCGTATTTTCAAGGGAGTATGGCACAGACTTATAGTGCATTAATTACACACATAAGCTGCAGCTATATTTTTCTTTGATTCCAACAAAGAAAAATGATCATTGTTGGGATCATGGATCTGAGCGCTGCAAGAGTTTTCCTTGTCTCAAAATAATAATAGTATTACCAGCTGGATGGGTAGCAGTGGAGGGCCGAGAGAGGCTAGCGGTCGACGGCGTAGGAGCAGGATGTGGGGGACGAGCTCGATTCCGACGTAGGAGACATTTCCATGGGATCGGGCAGAGACCGTTGCGGCCGGCGGCCTGCACAGGTGAAGGCGGCGGAAGCAGCAACGCTTGTGGTGGCTACAGCTTCTGCGATATGCTTCCAAGGAGCGACGCGAAGATCAGTCGGGTGGCGGGGCGCCCCCGCCGGCGTTAGATGTGCGGCGATGCAGAGATTCCCGGAGGTGGAGGGGGCGGACCGAGGGATCACTGAGACACGATCAAAAAGAAAAGTCTCACTGTGACTTTGACTTGTACCACCATCAACCATCCATCTATAATCCAATATACCGGATTGACTCTAATTTAAAACTATAATAATTAAAACTATCAGAAAAAATTAAAAAAAAATCTAGTAAATCATGCATGTTTCGATTTGTATTATGGTGAAGTTTTGTTACATTTGAATAAAAGGTTTGTGATTAAATAAGTATTTAGTTTAAACTAGTGCTCAAAAAACGAAACTATTTAATCATAAACCACTTATCCAAATGGCATGAAACTTTCACGGGTTTCAAAACGAGGCATTTACACTTTGCTAGATTTTTTTTAATTTTTTTGAATAGTTTTAATTATTTAGTTCAAATTAGGTCAATCCGATAAGTTGAATCACGGTGAGCCTGGACAAGCTTCAGTGACTTAATGCTTCCAAGTCTCTCATCGTGACTTGATATCAACATCCATCATCCATATTTGATCTAAACGTATTATATTGACTCTGATTCTAAACTAAATAATTAAAACTAGAAAAAATTTGAAAAAATTCTACTCCCTCCGTTTCGGTTTACAAGTCCTACGCATATATCTAGGTTATCAATTTGACCTATATAATTTCAATTATATAACATAAAATTATATCATTAAAAAATATAAAGTCTAAAGTTTTCAGTAATATATTTTTTGTAATATATACATCATACTAAGTTGCTCAATTTAGCGACATAGAACTACGTGCAGGACTTGTAAACCGAAAACGGAGGGAGTAGTAAATCATGCATATTTTGATTTGCACTCTGTTGAAGTTTCATTCCATTTAGACCATAGGGTTGTGATTAAATAGGTACTTAGTTTAAACTAGTGCTCAAAACATAAAATGCTATTTAATTACAAACTTATTATTCGAATCTGATGAAACTTTCATAGGTTTCAAAACAAGGCATTTACACTTTACTAGATTTTTTTCAAAATTTTCTAAATAGTTTTAAGTTTTTACATTATAATCTGAGTAATCTGATACGCTGAATCTACGATAGAGAGTGGATGTTGCCACCAAGTTACCACGAGATTTGAAAACACAAAATCATCGAAGCTTTGTCCGAAGGTGGCGGCGGTCGCCACAACAGTAGTATTTTTTTTTGAGAAACTACAACGGCCTGTTGGACCCCTCAAAAAAACACAGGCCTGTTGAATAGTACATGGACTTCTATTTTTTTATTAGATCAGTACATGGACTTCTCGAGAGCCGTTTTAAGTGGGCCTCTAGGACCGGGCCTCAATGCTTTGGTCAAGTCGATAGCATAAGCTATTATTATGTATTTTTCGCTCACAAAAAAAAAACATTCCTGTGTATTCTCTACTCACAAAAAAAAATACTATTCTTGTGTATTTCATGGCATGTTTCAAGGTACCCGTGGCTTGTGCTAGCACATAAATATGTTAATTAGAAATTTTTGGTGGGGCAGTAAAAAAAAGTAAGAGGTTCTAAAAAATGTAAAGATAGTAAGACGAAACCATGTTAGGCGTCTTGGAAATTACATGGACAAAGTAGACCTCGAGATTTTGTTCAACTTATTATGTTTACTAGAATACTAGAACAACAATCTTGGAGGATATTATATTAACAAAAAAAAATCTTGGAGGATATTAGAGAGGCCCAATAGCCGAGTGCTAGAATTCTAAAGGCTACATGTTTTCCTAATTAATTGCTCTATCCTTGAAGAAGAAATGGGTTCCCGCCAAACCAAGATTTGGAGATCCTAAATGATCTATCCTTAAAATCAAAATAAATTTATGGACAAAATATGCACGATTATGCAAAAAAAACAAAAAACAAGGGGGACGTTACAGGTTCCCGCCATCGATCTTCACCGGCGACGAACTGTATGTTCTCTGTTTATGTGTTTTCGATCTCCGCCTCGCGAAACAAATCATTTTTTCGGAACAATGCATCTGTCCAAATATCGATCGGTGGCATGTTGTGGTGGCGCGCATGCCATGTACATGTCCCCGACAATAGATTATGCGTCCACATGCCATGTCGTCTACTCCACCCTCTCTTTATTTTTCTTCTCCACGTACTACGTCCCAACCTGTTAGTATCAACTGATTGAAACGTGCCACCGCTCACCATGTTTTTGTAGCGAGCGAACAGTCTTTAAACCTCCCCATCACTAGACCGCTCAGCCAACGCTCCAACTGATCTATCCTTGAAGCCCAAATGGGCTCATGCCCATCCCATATTTGGAGATCCTAGTTGCTCTATCCTTAAAGTGGACATATTTTTATGGACAAAATATGCAAGATGATGAAAAAAAAGGGGAAAAATATTATTATGGAATACGTTTTCTTATCGTTATGTGTTTTCGATATCCGTCTCCGTGCGTCATGAAACAAATCACCAAGGGGTATGTATAGATGGTTTTAGGTCAAAACGCATCCGGGAGCGACAGATTTAGGTTGATCGGACGACCTAGGGGGGATATCCCCTGTGTCATGTGGCCATGGTATCTACCCGCATGGTGGGCTCCCATTTGCATCCCATTGTCCTCTTGATGGCCCAATTTAGCTTTGGAAAACGTGCTAAAAAGCTTTGGTATAAAACTAGTATCACTGGAAAATATTTTTCAATACGAATCCAACGATACCAATTATGTACAATATAATCAAGTTTTTGTTGCTCAATTCTTCTGGTCAAACTTTGCTTTGGAAAACGTGTGCGCCTTAAATCTTGAAACGGAGGTAGTAGGTTTATGCCTCTAAAACTCATTCCTCCTTTTCTCCTTTGGGTTTTTTGAGGTTATCGCAAGATGTCCAATGCATCCTTTTGTTGTTTTGGTCTTCGCCCCACCAAAAATCATGAGCAGGTGCAAAATCCCATAGTAATTTTAAACACTCCGATGGCATACCCAAGTAGAGCTTGAGCCGCTGCTGATGGTTTGATCAGTTCATCTTTTGCTCCGTGAGACATAAATAAATTAAGGTAATTTAGTGTGGAATGCAATCCATTCACAAGAGTGTGCGCACGAACACAAAGTAGCTATAGGTACAAAACTTTTTAGCACGAGGCATCCCATGCCCCCCTTTATATAGAAGTATAAAGGTGGAAATCACAAAAAGTTTTACCTGCAAAATCTTGCCAAACACAAAAGTAAGAGGAAAAAAAACTTTTCTCTAATTACTCCACTAAATTAAACCTCTATTTACTTCCCTAAACTAAACCTGTATATATAACCCTTTTTCTTGTATGCTTCCGGTAGCAAAATCAGCTGAGTGGTGCAATCCAGTGCAAACTAGTAAAAACTCAAACCAGCATGAACTTATCCCCCACTACGTACCCATGCATGTATATACAGGGGACTGTTGGATGATTGTATCTTCATAAAGCGCGATGGCCTGCTGCGACCTTGTTGTCGCCGGTTGAGCTCTTTTCCACAAAAGCCCAACCACCGGCCGGGAGCTAGAAATTGCTAATCCTCTCCTCAGGATTTGGAGGAATTATAATCAATTGCCGATGGGAAGAAACAGCACCCTGGAGTCCTGGACGGACGAGCCAATTAATAATCAGGACGCCGGGATCGGCATGGGAAGGAGTACGGACGCCGGCGGTGGGAGTGGGAGGAGCGGCGCCCGGCAGAGCGGGCAGGTGCGGTGCGCGTGCGCGGCCCAGCGGTCGAGGCAGGCGCGGTGGAAGACGTGGCGGCACCCGCGCGGGCGGCGCACAAGGGCTGGGCCGTGGAAGTCGCCGAGGCAGACCGCGCAGCCCTCCGGCAGCGGCGTGTCCACCAGGGCGAGCTCGTCGAAGCGCACCGCCGGGCAGTGCTCCTCCAGGTCCAGGTCCAGGTCCAGGCCGCCGGATTCTGCAGGCTCGTGGTCGTGGTGGTTGGCGAAGGCGTCGGCGGAGGGGTAGTCGAAGGTGACGACGTCGGCGCCGGCGAGGCGGAGCAGCCAGGTGGAGATGTGGCGGAGGTGGCCGAGGAGGAAGAGGAGGTTTAGTAGTAGGCTGGGCATCTCCGAGTACACCACGGGGAACCCCATCGTTCGTACCTAGCTAGCTGGTATCTCTCGCCGGATGGAAGGAAGAGGAAGAATTGGGGTAGGATCGCGCCAAGCTCTGGGCTCTTTATAGCTAGTAAGGAAGGTCGAGGGAAGAAGAAGAAGAAGAAGCTAGGTGGGAGAGTGAGTGACAGAAGAATAGGAGAGGAACAGCTAGCTATAGCTCATTGAGTGAGTGAGTGAGAGAGACAAGGAGCGAGCTAGAGAGATCCAGGTACAGCTACAGTGTAGTATTTGATAATTAAGAAACTACTTTGGCAAGAGATTATGTGTCGAGGATCGAGATTAGTAAAGGTTAATGATCGATGATTATAGGTGGGGTGGGTACATCCATCCATCCATCCATGGATGGAGCTAGTGTGAGAGAGCATGTGGTGCTGTGTCCGGCGGGAGGGACAGGTCAGGTGCGCATGTCGCCTGCCTTGCCGGCTCAGCTCAGCTGAGCTGCACGCACCTTGATAGCAATAGCTGGCCCCGGCCGTACGCATGTAAGGAAATTATTTTATACACGCCCATGTCACGGGGGCATGTGCGCAAGGATTGCATGCACCACAGGGAAATCTAAAGTGCGGCCGTCCGTGAGTTAGTAGCATACAACGAACAGGACGTTGTTGTTACGTGTGTGTGTGGCGTGATGGTCGTCGAGGACTGCCAGGCTCGATCTGGGCCTAGGCGGTCTGCCCGGTGTGGTGGTGGCTCTCCCGGTGGACTGTGAAGCTGGAGCTGGTGCGGGGTTTGGCGGTGTCGACCGATCCCTTGCTGCAGTGCAGCGGGGGAGGGCTTTATGGGCCCATTTGGGCTCGGCCGGGCCGGAAGGCCTAGTTTGCCCCTGCTGCTACATCTGGTGGCGGAGGTAGTTCCCTCCAGTCTGCGATTGCCTCGCTGACATTGACAAAGCTTCTTCTCTTCGGTTCACCGGCCTCAAATCCCGAGCCATGGTGCAACTATGGCGATTGCTGCAAGACCGTGGTGGCGTGCGCTGGTGGGTGGCAAGCTTGGTGGAGCAAGGCGGAGGGTCCGGGGGTCTGATTCTTTGGGGGTCGGAAGAAATCCTTGTTGTCTCGGCACCGACGTGGTGACGCCTGCGGGTGCCACGCATCCTTCCTGAAGGGCGTCGGGTGTGCCTCCTCCCCACCCCGTTGCGTACTGGGGGAAACCCTAGAACACGTTCCGGGGGAAACCCTTGGACTGGTTCGGACAGGAGTGTCGTCGTCGTCGCGTCCCTTTTTGGAGGTGTTGCTTGGTACATGACGCTCTGGAGTGCGAGGAGCGAGGTGGTAATTCTCCGGAGGGCGCAGCGGTGGCGAGTCATTTCCTTTTGCGTTGTATCGCCCGGTGTTAGCATTGTTTTCTCTTCCATTTCCTTTTTTTTTCTTTTGGGTTGGTTTTGTGTTGTCTGGACCAACAGTGATATCTCCAGTATATTGATCATTTGCTATATTAATATAGCGATGCGAAAGGCTGATTTGAAAGAAGTCGTCGAGGAGCAGTGAAAATATCCACAGTAGTGCTGAGATGTCTTTATGCTCACCGACGAGTTGATCCGGCCGTGGCTTATAGGAGGGAAGAAGAAACAGGCTAGTGATAGGGTGGTTTAAAGACTGTTCGCTGGGTAGGAGAACAGGGTGAACACGCGGTGGCAACACACTTCAATCATCAGTTGATACTAGTAACAGCTTGGGACAAAAAATAAAGAGAGGTGGACGGAGTAGACGATCGACATGGCATGTGGAGGCATAAACTCTTGTCGGGGACATGCATGCGCGCCACGACAGCAACGCGTTGGACAGATGCATTGTACGCACGCTAGCTAAGCTGCTCCATCGATCTCGTCCATGCCATGCCATGGCTTGGCCGGCACGCCCATGCGTGGATCCATCCATTAGCTGACACGGCCACATCACGTATCCGTACGTCTCGAGCGAGCTAGCTAATTAAGCTTGTCCCTCGCAATGGCAAGAGGACAAATTAGAGAAACTAACTGGCCTGAATAGGGCATGTGCGAAGCAAATACTAACAACCATAATAATACTCCACCACAAAAAAAAAACCATAATAATACTCCAACCAGCTTTGGGCATAAAAAGCCCAGGCCCAATCGGCCCGGCCCGAAAATGGCAAGACAGGTCGAGCTTTTTTGGCCCGTTAGCCGGGATCTAGGCTAGCATCTTTAGCCCTGTGTGCATCGTGGGCTGGGCTCGGGCCAAGAAAATACAGAAAGCAGGGAAGGCCTGGCCCGATGGTCCAATAAAATTTATCTTGTTCAGACCAAGCCTAGTGCTAAATTAAATGATCCAAAGTGGAAAAAGCATTTTCATCGCCATTAGACCAACCCAAAAATGGTGTCCCTAGACCAACAAGACAAACAACCGCCACCTACCTGATCTATGGGTGGAGTTTTTAATATACTTAGTTCTTTCGGTATATTAGTTTTGGTTTTGGTGGTTGTCTTCTTCTTGGCATTCTTTTGAATAAGTGTTGTTCAGCACTTCATTTTACGATGAGAGTTTCTTCCTAACGTCAATGGTGGTGTTAAAAACATCAAAAATTTGTAGGCATGGTCTTCCAAATCAGGTAGAACTATGTTTAGTATTTACAGGTATGTGGTTTGGCATATCTGTCGTTTTCTTCCGCCTGCTTTTCAAAAAGTACAATATTATACTATGGAAGAAGAAAATTTGGAGACCTTGATGCTTTGCTAGTTTCTAATAGACTTCAATTTTTAATTGCTAAAAACTGCTCATGTATCTTTACCATGCCACTATACCTCGGATAACACCTTTGAGCCTATATAATATATTTTTAGAAGAGTTTGTCACACCACATCTTCGGTGAGAAGGTTGCAAAGTAATTTAGCTAGAAGGATGTTTTTTTTGACCTAAAGGTCATGAATACCAACCTCTTCTATATTTAGGTTTATTATTACTTTCGAAGATTGTGTCCCGCGAAGGAACTAGGTTCCAACGAGCCCTCGGTTCGAGAAGGGGCTGACCACGCGATTCAACGAATCTCAGCGACAGTGGCGATGATGGAGCAAGAGCACGATAGAGAGTAGACACGGTGGTTTTTTAACTAGATTTGGGTCCCTCGTGAGGAGGTAAAGCCCCTGCTCCTTCTTTGTTGTATTGCTCGCGTGCTTCGCGAGGGTATAATGGAGGTGATCTGTCTAGGGTTTTAGATATCTCAGATCGACCCGTTCTAAGGTAGGAGGAGGGCTCCTTATATAGCGCTGTCGGGCCTCTTCTCCCAATTCTTGGGCGGAAAGGGCTACCACAATGCCGCTCCTCGAGATCCCGGTCTACAAGACTACTTTCCATGGACCGAGTCTTGGACGCCGGGAACTTCTCTGTCCTTCTATAAAGTGAGCTTCTGCAGCGCCACTTGTCTTCATCCGGTGATGCCTGCTTTCTTCCTTGCATCAAAATGACAAGAGGGGGAGGCCTGCACACGCTGAGGTCGTCTATCCTCCCCTTATTGTAAAGGAGGCAGACCGGACCTTTCTTTACCGAGACGAACTGGGAGCGCAGGGCTGCTGTGCCCCTTGTCGGGATTCGTCTCACCTGCCAGCTTCTCGATGAGATTACCAATCAGGCCCCGGACATGTTCCAAAGCATCCAAGGCCATGCGACGCAGTGGGGTGCAGCGGAGGGATCCCTCTCCCCGACGCATCCTCTTGAGGCTGCCTCCTCGCGAGGTGAGGCCTCGTGAGGGGTTATCCGATCCGCTCGCTTCTAGAGGCGTCATAGCCTCTTGAGGGTGTATCTGCCCAAATGATAGACCTGTCAACCATCGGGACATGGCACTCTGGTTGCCAGGGCCCTGATAACCACTGTCTCTCTCGGTATCGCCAAAATTATGACTATACCACTATGGTTCAGCCAATTTGAAAAATCTACTAAGCTTCTGTGAACTTGTTACATTTATAACCCTAGCTCCTTTTGACGCATGCTGTCATTTTCTCTCGCTAACTTGTTTAACTCGTTTTCTTACATGTGGGTCCCATATGCCTCAGTTGTTGTTGTGACCATTATTTTGATGAGCAAGCCCCACCACCTTAACAGCCAAAGGCGCATCCCAGGTTCAAAGATTAGAGCCGCCACCAATATGCAATTTCCCATATTTCCCCACTAAATGTTGCGGTGACTTATAAATACACAAGCTGCATCAGTGGGAATACTCCATCTGCGAGATGGTGTGAGAGGGACACCTCTATGGCGGAGCTTCTCGAAGATGTCTTAGGATCCCATTCTAAGACATCTCCTAGAAGCTCGCCATAGAGGCTCTCTCATAATTTAGTGTAGTGCTAATATAATAAGTATAATTTATTTTTTATTTGTTAACTCTCCATGTCAGGTGATGCTTTATTCATAATTTACTTTTTATTTGCCAGCTCTCTCGTGCCTACTATGGCAGATGAGCCACGTCGTTATCATGGTATTTATAGTAAGAAGGAAGAGGTGCCCAGGCAGGCAGCGACCATCAGCGTCAATCGCATCAAGAACCACCTTGGTGTATGGACGGACCAAGAGAATGTAGAGCACGCCTACGATTGGGAAGCCATCATGTACTACGGGGATATGAAGAGGCTCAACTTCCGCCGGTATCGATCCACCCCGTAGCAACACGCGTCCAGTAACTGTAGGGGTTTGTAGTATGGAAAATAAAAAAATTCTACCGCATGAACACACAATCAAGATCTAATCTATGATGAAGCCAAGATCTATCTACTAGATTGTAGCAACGAGTCGATAGAGGAACTCACCCTCGAAGATTCCAAAGCGGTTAACGAGAGCAGATTCTCGTGGGTGATGTAGTCGTACACTTGCCGATCACAAGATCGCGTAGACAATCCTTCCGGCGCTGTGTTCTGGCAGCGCTTCCGCAGTCGGTCACACGTTCGGTACTCGATGAATACCTTCCTCTCCCTTGTTCCAGCAGGCAGCGGAGGTTGTAGCACTCTCCTCGTGATTCCGGCAGCACGACGGTGTGGTACCGGAAGTAGAGGGGAGATCTCGCAGGGCTTCGCCTTAAGCCGGAGCGAGTATGGTGGAGTATGAGAGAGGGCCTTGGCAATCTAGGGTTTTAGAGGAACCAAGGGGAGAGCTTGGCCGGAGGCTAGGGTTTGTGGAAACCCTAACTCGCCGAGCTAGAGGAGGCCCTAGGCGGTGGCAGCACGAGGTGGCCGGCGACTTGGGGCTAGGGTTTGGGGTGTGAGAGGTGTAGGTAAGAGGGGCACCCATGCCCCTCCTTTTATAGGTGGGAGGGAGGCGCGGTTGGGAGGAGGGAGTCCTCCTCCAACTCCTCCTCCTTGGCCGGCGGGTGGAGGGAGTAGGACTTCCTCCCTAAGTAGGTTTCCTACTCTCCCTCCACCAAGAAAACTTGCCGTTTGACTTTTTGAAATTGACGTTTGACTTTCAAACTGGGATTTGATTTCTCCCTTTATTTTCCCCAGCCAAGTGACCTAGTACATGATGCAACCATTCCATATTGTCATGACACATTCATGTACCCTTCCCTTCCGGAGTGCCGGACCTTCCAGACCCTTCTAGAACATTCCCGGTGAAAACACTGGAATCATTCCCCAACTCCGAAACATGACTTTCCTTATATGAATCTTATTCTCCGGACCATTCCAGATCTCCTCGTGATATCCCGGATCCCATCCGAGACTCCGAACAACATTCGTTCTCTTACTCATCATTCCATAACTACTCAACAACATTGAATCCTTAAGTGTGTCTCCCTACGGTTCGTGAATTATGTGGACATGATCGAGACACTTCTCCGATCAATAACCAATAGAGGAATCTGGAAATTCATATGGCTCCCACATATTTGTACGATTACTTTGCGATCGAATGAACCACTTACATACGCTACCAATTTCCCTTTGTCTCACGATAGTTTACTTATCCGAGGTTTTGATCGTCGGTATCTCTGCATACCTAGTTCAACCTCGTTACCAATAAGTACTCTTTTCTTGTTCCCGTGGTATGTGATCCCTTGTGAGCCAATCACATGCTTGCAAGCTAATTGGATGACATTCCACCGAGAGGGCCCAGAGTATATCTATCCGTCATATGGATGGACAAATCCCACTCTTGATCCATGTGTCTCAACCCATACTTTCTGAACACTCAATGCCATCTTTATAGCCACCCAGTTACGGTGTAGTGTTTGATGTCATCAAAGCATCCTTCCGGTGATGGTGATAAGCATGATCTCATGGTCGAAGGAATTAGGTTACTATGTATCAGAAAGCTTATAGCAAATGAACTATATTAAATGACTTGATCTTTATGCTACGCTTAACTATAGGAGTATGTCCATCACATCATTCTCCTAATGATATGACCCTGTTGTTAATAACATCTCTATGTTCATGATCAGGAAACCATGATCATATATTAACCAACAAGCTAGTTTAACAAGAGGCTTTGCTAGGGACTCTTTTATGTTTATAAATCACACAAGTATTAATGTTTCCGATTAATACAATTATAGCATGGTATGTAAACATTTATCATAAGTATGAAGATATGATAATAACCACTTTATTATTATCTCTTGGGCATATCTCCAACAGTCTCCCACTTGCACAAGAGTCAATAATCTAGTTTCAAACCTTTGTGTATTCAACACCTATGGCTTTCTGGTGTCGTATGTACACGATTGCTAGTGGTCAACTGATCTCCGGATCTGACACTTCCAGGTCCGTGTGTAATTGCATGTCTTTGCGTCTCTACGCATCACTCATTCTCTAATGAGATGGCTTTGTACAAATTTGGTCCTTTGGTGTGACCTTTAGTTCTTTGGGGTTAAAACATGTTGATAATATTGTCGTACAATATATCTTCATAGTATTATCCCTGCTGTGAACTACACCTAGTTTGATAACAAACTACTTGACACAAATGCCCTATTTTGCTGCTATAACAGCAGTCATATACTTAGCCTTTTGTTGTAGTATCTGTCACAATGTCTTAACTTTGGAACTCATCCAAATTCATTATGGAACTTACTTTCCATCATATTGTGCCACCCTTAGTTTAGATTGAGATAAACTTAATTTGTACTTTGTGACAAAACTAGTATCAATGTAATACTTTTACAAAGAACTAACCATCTATTTGTCACTTCTACAAAATAATATATTCTTAGTTTTTCTAAAAGATCATAAGAATATCTTTACTATCGTCCAATGATCATCTTATGAATCATTCTGGTATATGCTCATAACACTTAGAGCATAGGACATATCTGGATTTGTACATATCACAGTATGATTGATATAAATACTCTTTGTGATTTCATGCATCAAGTATCAATCTATACTTGAATCTTTGTTTCACTTACCAAGTGTCAATACACTTTAATATATCATCAATATTGAACTCATTCAATCCTTTCTATGTGACAAGAACCTTTCTTGTAGTTTCTATATTGAACTCATTCAATATATCATCTGTGTACTTTGGGCACAACCATATTAGCGTCTATTGATGCCAAATATTTGGGTTTTGCCTAAGTCTTTCATCGGGATGAAATTCTTAATATGTGTTAATAAAAGATACATCATTTGCAATCAACAATATGTCTTCCACATAATGTATTAGAAATATGTCTTAGAGCTCCCACTTAATTTCTTGCAAGTGCAAGCATCTTCATCGTCTCCGACGAAATTAAACTCTTTTAACAGTTCTATCATAGTGAAGATTTCAACTCCGCGATGCTTACTTCAACCATTGAAGTTTGCATATACTTTTAGCATCCTTTGAATTAACAAAACCCTTTGGACCGTGTTATGCACACGTCTTAGGTAACCATTCTATTAGAAGAACTTGTTTTGTTTATTCAACTATCACATAACAAAATTATATGTAGTGGTTGCTACATTAATCCGTCTAGACTAAATATCGCTTAATGAAAGATCAGATCTTGTCATAGTCAACTCTTTGATCATTGTCGTGAACTCTTTCTCGACATGTCGATAACTTCATAGATGTGAAACATCCATGTATATTTATTTATAGATCCAAATACGACTGTAAGGTTTTGCACCTTTCCAGAGGGTCTTTCAAGTTCAAAGCTTGATCTCTCGTACATGGAACTATCACGGATTTTATGGCTTCAAACCATTTGACGGAATCATGGCCCATCATTGCTTCTTTGCATGCAGTCGGATTATTATTGTTAAATAATGATTTAACTCTCAAATCTTGGTATTTGATTGTTTACCCGACCTACTTGTTTCAATAGGAACTTAGACCTCCGTGACCACAACCTTTGAGGCACGTGAGCCATGAGCATTGTTGCTCCTCCGGAACACTTTTCGGTGCTGCACAACTTTGCACATATAGCTAAGGTTCTATTAACCTTATCAAAGTTCTATTGTCCTCCCACTTAACTTTTCACGAAAAAATTTCTTTCTCAAAGAAACTTGACGTTCTAAGCGACAAACACTTTTGTCTTCGGTGTTTATGGAGGAATACTCAACGATTCATACAAAGATATGTTCATCCGATTTTGGTTGCAAACATCTTTCTTATGCATAGAATACCAAATTTTTTTTAAGAAAGGACAACTTGGGTTTTATCCCAAACCATAACTTTATATGGTGTCAATTCAACGGATTATGATGGAGCTCTTTTCAGTGGAAAAACGGCAGTCTTCAAAGCTTTTAATCTTTAAAATATAATGGCAGTATTATGAATTACACCTTTGATCTTACCATGTCAAACAAGGTTTAATTACATATCTCGAATGCTCCATACTCTTATGGTGTTTCGAAAAATGCAAATCCACGGAAAATCTTAGGTATTTTTCTAAACTTGTAACTCAAATATCTTCCTTTATGATCTTATCATAAACTATTTATATTCTTGTTACAATGATTTTGCACTTCATCTTGGAAGTCTTTGAAATTTTCAAATGTTCCATACTTCATCCTTATTAAGTAAATATTCATATATTCACTCAAATTTTCGGAGAAAGCATATGAAGTTGAAATCCATCGCTCTTGACTATAGATAATGGACTTCATACAACATTATGTACAAGTTTCAATAAGCTAGTCATCCGTTCCTTTTTGGCCTATGAACGGAGTTTTAATTATCTCTAGGAAAGTTTCACAAGCATCATTTGATCAAAATCAAAAGACTCCAAAATTCCATCCACATGGAGTTTCTTCATGTTTTCTTTCCAATATAATTTAAACGGCGATGTCACTTCCTAAGTGATCTTTCAATCAATTTGTCTTTCGACATTTTTAGCACTAGTTTTATGGATGTGATTTCTCCGACGAGATTTGTGAATCATCCATCTTTTATGGATTACGGCAATTATTTGAACAACCCTTTTGTTCTCATAATACCTGATAAAACAAATCTTGAAGTCAAGCTTTTAACGAGCAACACAATAACTCTTTATTTGTTCTCGATGAACATCATCATATATTCTTTTGCTAGTTACTTAGGCCATTGCAGTTCATGAATTCCGTTGTTTCGTATGACGATTCATACCAACAAATTCAGTGTCAAATACTTAAGAACCACATTGTTTAACAAGCAAATAATATAGCCATAACACGTATATTCTTTATATACCTAAACTGAACAATTCTAGTCTTTTCTTTTCTGCCATATATTTATGAGATTCTCTTTCAGTATTTCTTTTTCTGTTTGAAAGAATCTATCAATATCAATAGTGGAGCCATACACATGACACATAGTCCAAAGCGTGTATAGTTAAATACCAATGTCTTTGGACTTGCACTTTGAAGTAGATTACCATCATCAAATGTTTGGTGTTCTTTCAAATTCCTTTCTTTAGTAATCTCTTGGTGTAGTAAACATTTTACCTACATCAAATATTCACCCTGATCATGGAATTATCCATGATCAAGCTACTTTTAGCTTATAACGGTGAATCGCGAGTATAATGTTGCTCTCCAAAACCTTTTGGAGGTTTAGGACAACTAGTGTCTCCAACCTTTTGCAAATTCTCATCAAATATGAGAACATGACTTTTGCCATACTATACTCTATCATGTTGCAACCAAAACTTCGTTTTAGATATCACAATATCTTGCACACATCATGGTTTCTGAAACAACTCTTTCAGATCCTAGATAACCTTGATATTAAGACAATCCTTTGAATATCAAGAATCGTGAAGATAAACATGATACTTATATACTAACACTGGAATTATTACTCTTGATTTAATACCAACTATTAAATTTCACGGAGTAATCGAAACTTACTGAAAGTTTGCAATGGGACTTTTAAACTTTATATTAACACTTCAAAACAATACGATACCAGTTCGTAAAGTAACTAACCAGAATTCTATAGTTCTATCATCTCAATTAAAACTAAGCGCAAGGTGGTAAACGGATGCCAATGACTACAACAACTATGCAAATTCACTTTGATTGAATTTATGATAAATAGTGTTTAACTTTTAATCATATTGCCGTTGAACTCCCACTCAAAACAATATCCCTCACATTGTTTTAGTGATCACACGAACCAAATCCACCACATCAAAACCGATCATCACGAGAGTTGATGTAGCTTCAATGGCGAACAATCAACATGTTCATCATATCTACTATATGACTCATGCTTTACCTTTCGGTGATCCGTGTTCCGAGACCATGTCTGTACATGCTAGGCTCGTCAAGATCAAACCTTAGCTTCTGCATGAGCAAATCTGGCCTGCTCACGTTGTATACACTCGTAGAATCTAACACACCCGATCATCACGTGGTGCTTCGAAACAACGAGCTTTAGCAACGGTGCTTACTAAGGATGAACACTTTAAAACTTGAAATTGTGTGCTTGAGGGATCATCTTACAATGCTACCGTCGTTATCTAAGCAATACAAGATGCATAAAAGGATTAACATCACATGCAATTCATAATATGTGATATGATATGGCCTTTCTTCTTGTGCTTCTGATCTCCATCTTTAAGCACGAACATGATCTCTATCATCACCAGCATGGCGTCAAGGTCAATGGCGCCGTTTCATGGTTGTCGTCCACCAGCTTGAACTATTACAACTACTTTGAATAGACACGCGAAACTTAACAGAATTTAAAGACAACCATATGGCTCCTGCTGGTTGTCAACTTACAATAAGGAACATTGCATACATCAAATATAATCACAATCATGGCCATTTCACATCACAGCACACCCCTGCAAAACAAAGTTAGACGCCTCTAATTTTCTTTGCATGTTTTACGTGGTTTGGGGCTTTTCAATAAGTGTCGTTCTAACTTACGAACAAGAACCACAACATTGATACTAGTATTGTCAATCACCCGTTGTAAATTGAATCTTAACTATGTTGGGAGAAACAGGCACCCGCAAAGCCACTTATGCAATACAAGTTGCATGTCAAGCGTGGAGCAAGTCTCATGAACGATGTCATGTAAGGTTAGCCCGGGCCGCTTCATCCCACCATCCCGCAAGATGCAAAGTACACAAGAAGCAGTTGACAACAAAAGCATCAACGTCCACAATGACCATTGTGTTCTACTCGTGCAACCGATCTACATATAGACACGGCTCTGATACCACTGTAGGGGTTTGTAGCATGGAAAACAAAAAATTTCTACCGCATGAACACACAATCAAGATCTAATCTATGATGAAGCCAAGATCTATCTACTAGATTGTAGCAACGAGTCGATAGAGGAACTCACCCTCGAAGATTCCAAAGTGGTTAACGAGAGCAGATTCTCGTGGGTGATGTAGTCGTACACTTGCCGATCTCAAGATCGCGTAGACGATCCTTCCGGTGCTGCATTCTGGCAGCGCTTCCGCAGTCGGTCACACGTTCGGTACTCGATGAAGACCTTCCTCTCCCTTGTTCTAGCAGGCAGCGGAGGTTGTAGCACTCTCCTCGTGATTCCGGCAGCACGATGGTGTGGTACCGGAAGTAGAGGGGAGATCTCGCAAGGCTTCGCCTTAAGCCGGAGCGAGTATGGTGGAGTATGAGAGAGGGCCTTGGTGATCTAGGGTTTTAGAGGCACCAAGGGGAGAGCTTGGCCGGCGGCTAGGGTTTGGGGAAACCCTAACTCGCCGAGCTAGAGAAGGCCCTAGGCGGCGGCAGCAGGAGGTGGCCGGCGACTTGGGGCTAGGGTTTGGGGTGTGAGAGGTGTAGGTAAGAGGGGCACCCCTGCCCCTCCTTTTATAGGTGGGAGGGAGGCGCGGTTGGGAGGAGGGAGTCCTCCTCCAACTCCTCCTCCTTGGTCGGCGGGGGGAGGGAGTAGGACTTCCTCCCTAAGTAGGTTTCCTACTCTCCCTCCACCAAGCAAACTTGCCGTTTGACTTTTTCAAATTGGCGTTTGACTTTCAAACTGGGATTTGATTTCTCCCTTTATTTTGCCCAGCCAAGTGACCTAGTATATGATGCAACCATTCCATATTGTCATGACACATTCATGTACCCTTCCCCTCCGGAGTGCCAGACCTTCCAGACCCTTCTAGAACATTCCCGGTGAAAACACCGGAACCATTCTCCAACCCCGAAACAGGACTTTCCTTATATGAATCTTATTCTCCGGACCATGCCGGATCTCCTCGTGATATCCCTGATCCCATCCGAGACTCCGAACAACATTCGGTCTCTTACTCATCATTCCATAACTACTCAACAACATCGAATCCTTAAGTGTGTCTCCCTACGGTTCATGAATTATGTGGACATGATCGAGACACTTCTCCGATCAATAACCAATAGAGGAATCTGGAAATTCATATGGCTCCCACATATTTCTACGATTACTTTGCGATCGAATGAACCACTTACATACGATACCAATTTCCCTTTGTATCACGATAGTTTACTTATCCGAGGTTTTGATCGTCGGTATCTCTGCATACCTAGTTCAACCTCGTTACCGATAAGTACTCTTTTCTCGTTCCCGTGGTATGTGATCCCTTGTGAGCCAGTCACATGCTTGCAAGCTAATTGGATGACATTCCACCGAGAGGGCCCAGAGTATATCTATCCGTCATATGGATGGACAAATCCCACTCTTGATCCATGTGTCTCAACCCATACTTTCTGAACACTCAATGCCATCTTTATAGCCACCCAGTTACGGTGTGGTGTTTGATGTCATCAAAGCATCCTTCCGGTGATGGTGATAAGCATGATCTCATGGTCGAAGGAATTAGGTTACTATGTATCAGAAAGCTTATAGCAAATGAATTGTATTAAATGACTTGAGCTTTATGCTACGCTTAACTATAGGAGTATGTCCATCACATCATTCTCCTAATGATATGACCCTGTTGTTAATAACATCTCTATGTTCATGATCAGGAAACCATGATCATATATTAACCAACAAGCTAGTTTAACAAGAGGCTTTACTAGGGACTCTTATATGTTTACAAATCACATAAGTATTAATGTTTCCGATTAATACAATTATAGCATGGTATATAAACATTTATCATAAGTATGAAGATATGATAATAACCACTTTATTATTGCCTCTTGGGCATATCTCCAACAGTAACATGCGAGTTGTCATGAGGGCCCATGAGTTAGAGCATCATCAGGCTGCGCGGCAGCTAGCCCTTATGCGCCTCCCGGAGGAGGAAGGGGAGGCATTCTTGGAGGCTCTTTGCTGGGATCCGCAGGTGATGGCACAACAATATGCTTATTTAGGAGTTCACCCTTCCGGTGTGGGCCAACAACACGACTAGGAGGCTTCCCCCTCTTGTGCGGGCCAGCGGCACAACCAGCAGGATGACTTGTGGAGTGACAAGGCATCTAACGGCGTTGATTGTGAGATGCTTGAGGCAGAGTCGGACAGTTATGACGACTTAGTTTAGGATGTGTTACTTATCGAGCTAGACTTTAGTATGTTTTATGTTTAATTAATGTGCTACATACCGTGCTACTTTACTTTATTATGTGTTATTGTGCTACTTATGTTCTTTGATTTGACTCTACTTTATTTTAATTTTTTGGTTCAACTTCTTGTTGCAATGTCCTATGATTATACTCTGGCACCATATAATGAGAAAATCTGCCCATAAAACCTTGTTATATGTCAATGCACATTTCTTGCGCATTTGATTTGCTCTTGTAGGCACACTTTTTTCATGGTATCTTATATGAGGTTTTGAAAATATATTATATGCATTTGATTTGTGTGTCTTTCTACACATATTCTATGAGTTTTTCTTGGCAAGGGTTTCATTATATGTGGTCAATTATATCTAAATTGATAGAACTTTTACCTCAAGTTATTCTAATCATTGCTTTGAATAATTGTCTAACTATTTGAGACCCTCAAGAATCTCCATCTAAGCATCATGCTTAATTTCTATATTTTGCCATATGCTTCTTGTTGTGAATATGATCTTGGATATCTTCATAAACTACCTCAAGAAACTTATTCCATTGCTTCTTATCATTGGGCAATTGGCACTCTATATATGGTAGAAATTGTTGGTCATATTTACATTGGCTTTTGTTTATATTTTATCTATCTTTTTTTCAAGATTTTGTGTGTGTTGACTCCCATGTCTTCCTTGCCTCTTTTGGATCTTGCTTTGACTTGAAATCGTTTAGTTCTCTATTTGATGTAGGTAGAGATGATGATCCCGTGTGTGTGAATTTTTTATTTAAATGCAAAATATTAAATAATGCACTAATCATGGGGGAGTTCTCCTATATTATTTAGAACACTCATTTTATGCTTCTTCATAACATTTTTCTATCCATATCGTGTTTTATGTCTTTAGAAGATAAACCTTTTCGTTTTGGTACTTTGTGCCATCATGAAAATTGTGGAGAGTTTGATTTGGTTATTGTAACCTTGATATTCTGGGGAGTTGGCTTTGTCTCATTCCTTGTTAATTATTTTGAACTTTTAGAATGAGATAAATCCTTGAGCATTTGTGTTTTTGTCTATCTCTTGCTGTTTGGCTTTTGCCTGGTTCATTTGTTGAACTTGTGATCTTTCATGTGTTGATTTGGTCTTTGATATAATTTGGACAGCCGTTAGTCGTGTCACACTTTGGTGTGCCTTCTTGGTTTACTTAGTGTTTTGTTCAAATTATATCTCGTTTGATTCTTGAAAATCGTGTGCATGCATATTTACTAAATATATATATATTATGGCATGCTTGCTTTCCTTGATTCAATATGTAGAAGAAACTCTACCAAATCCTAATTCGCTAAGATGTGTATGAAATTCAATTTCATATCTATATGAACATATTTATATGGAGTCTCTCCTATGTATTGTAGTTGTCTAACTACTTTAGATCCAATAAGTTTGGGAACCATATTGTAATTGAATTTTGTTTTAGGTACATTGGGGATGCATTGGATGCTTGTCTATTTCATACGGAAGAAGTGATGGCTCAATGAAAATTAGAGACAAGCTAGAATGGTCAACGAACTCCTATCTACTTCATCACATCAATGATATCTCGGTAACAAGTATCTCTTAGTCATGCATACATATTGTCTTCCAACCTGTTGTAGGTTGCATCTTAGTATGAATTTTTGTATTTGCAATTGTTATGGTTCTTGATTTGGCCTTAAAGAAAGCTCCCTATTGCATATGTGACTTATTTGAGATAAGTGCATGTAACAAAATCATGCTCATGATTCGCCAATCCCAAATATGTCAATCTAGCAATTATATTGTCTATCATTTTCTCAAAGTACTCTTATGTGCAATATTGATGAATTTTCAAAGTTGATTATTTCTTTGTGATACTTTTTTGGCTTTATCAATACATTCCAACTATCACTTATTCTCTTAGTGATAGTTGTGATGTATTTGATATGTTTGTGGTCGAAGTTCATCAATATACAATGAGAGAAAATTGAGCCTTTTGGCTATGCTATCAAGCAAAAAATCTTATTGGTGTATTATATGACTTTGTTTTGGATATCTTGCTCTATTTATTTTAGTATATATTTTGTGTGTACATGTTTCTGTATGGATCAATATCTTTGTTAGATTGTCTACTTAGAAATTTATAGACATAAAAAATGTTACTTATCTATTTTTGATATCTTCTTTGTTTCGTGTGTGTTGTATGGTCATACTAAGAAATATCATTCATTAAATACTATGTTGATGCTCAATGCTCATCCTCATATTAGTCTTATAATATGCTTTGTCATGCCTCTCACACATCCATGTAGTTGAGCATGTTATTATGTTGTATTTTACGTGTTGCTCAACCATTTATTTATTACAAGTTTTATACCTTGCTATATGCTCTTTTGCACATAGCTATGTTTTAAGTAAAATAAAGGGAGTGAGGATTCCATGTTGTACACATTGTATTCAAATACAAAAACCTAATTTGTGCACGTACCTTGTGGAGCTTCCTAATTTATTTATAGTACCATTTTGTGCTTGTCATATTTTTCTTCTTGATATTTTGTTTGGTGTAAGTAATATCGAGGGAGTGAGGATTTCATGTTTATGCATATTGTATTCAAATATAAATTATAATTTATGCACAAACCTTGGCGAGCCTCCTCGTATTATTTAGAACACTCTTTTTTCAATCTTATCATAATATCTATATTTCATTTGGTATCTTCCTTGTGTCAAGTGGTTCTTTGGATCTTTGATTATTTGCTTCACTCGTTGATGCTTTTTCACCTTGTTATCTTTTTGCAATCTTTTTATCCTTAATATAGTTTGATTCCCTCCAAGTATTTGTCATTAGATACGTGTATTTTACTCCACTCATACTATGAGAAATGTACATATTTTGAAGAAATTTTTATTCTATTGGCCCGCTTTTCACCCATTTTAGCAATCGATGCCAATGGGGAAAAAGTTTTGAAGGATATAAAGGAAATTGGTTTTATGCTTTGAGTTTGTTCTTAAGCATTTGCCTCTCATACTCTTGCATCTTTGGTATTGCTTTGCATGTTAAATATATAGAACAAATTTCACCAACAAAAACGGTTGACAATATATACAATGAAATTCAAGTTTATCACATGACGCCCGTGTCCCCAGCGCCATGGGATGGTGGCCGCAGCATCTTTCCCAAGGGCTTCAAGAGCTGAACCATTTGTGGATGGTGGCCGCCGCGCATATTTGATTTTTTCAGTTTGCAAAATTGGTCCAAGATAAATGGGGTGTGTCGTTGGATGTAGCTCCAGACATGGGCTTATACTGGACTATATCGAATAGGCTAACATTGGACCCCTATAGATTATACCCATGTCAGATTGGATGTAGCCCTAGACATGGGCGGACCGACCCCGCATAGGAAATGGACAAATCTAGATAAATTTTGTGTCCTAAATGAGTCGTGTCATTGGTTATGCTCTAATACAGCTTCCAGGTGACCCTTCCCTTGTTTTTTTTTTAAAAAACTTGCACATACGCCAAGCCTGTCTGCAGTGCACCAATCAATCTAGGCACATGTTGTGATTGGTGAAGGTTCGAATGTGGTAGGAGGACGGGTCCCACTGCCCGGCATGCGTTGATGGGCCTGCTCCGACTAGCCGACAGGGCGGCAGACAAGAATTGGACGGCCCGTGGACCCAAGCCAGTTGTGCCCCTAGGGCCATGTTGTCCCCATCGATCCCTCGCTCTAGTGGTGGACACGCCCAGCCGGATGGCACGTCACACTCCAACCCCATACTCCTGCTAAAGAAAAAACCTCAAGCCCCATACTTTTCTCATATTTGTTTCCACCAATAAATTGTACTATTTCATGTATATATATATATACGTCTAAGAAAGGCCAATTTTATGATTTTGGGAAGCTGTAGCAGGGAGAAATATGTTTCACATGTTCGTCAGTTGACTTCATCGACGAAATCAGGCTCTACTTTGTTACAAATCTACTCCCTCTATTTTAAAATATAAGATGTTTTAGGTTTGTAAAGAAAATAAATCTAGACTTCTTTTGGCGTGTAAATTTATTCCAAATCTAAGTGAACCTTCTTATATTTTAAAACGGAGGGAGTACTTAACGTAGGGATTACGATATGGGTCGCCCATCAACACGGTCTAGTTTTCTCTTCATATGAATCCCACAATTTATATTGTAGTTCTTAAACTAAAAAATAGATAATAATAATACTTCCTCCGGCCCATATTAATTGACTCAAATTTGTCTAGATATGAATGAATCTAGACACTATTTAATATATAGATTCATCCAAATTTTGGCAAATCAAAGTCAATTAATATGGATCGGATGAAGTAGCGAAGAATGTAAGAAAGGGAATTTTTTTTTTGCCTCCACCACATGTACATTCTCCATCTTATAAACATGAAAATAACACGGTAGGGATCTTTCCTACTCCCTCTATCCGAAGAGGATGTCATAGAGTCTAGATTTATATGTATCTGCACCCTAAAATATGCCTAGATACATGTCCATCTTAACAAATCTGCGACATTTTTTTAGGACAGAAGAAGTACTTTAATTAGCATCAAACAAAATTATATAAAATTTATTGAGCATTTTTTCTCATGAATGACTTTGAAAATATATACTCCCTTTGCCCTAAATTACTTGTCATTGGTTTATCTAGATATGCATGTATCTGAATGCATATTATTGTATAGATCACGATCTCTAGCGGGAGCTTATAAATAGAAAAGAAAGCATGGGCGGGCCAGCAGGCAGCAGTTGAAGTAAAGCCTATCTGTAGCCTTGTGAAATCACCTAACGTTCCGTATTTTCGTGGCCGATTAATAAGTGAGATTTTATCTAAAAGACTCCATCATTTTTTGTTTAACCTCGAGAACCTTAAATCCACAAACACCACTCCTTGCAATTTTTTTTCCAAATCTCATGAACACTGGCCATAAACTGTTTTTTGAACCCATGAACATATTTTTTCAAATACATGAACAAATCCTCAAAAAAAAACATGAACACATTTAGTTAAAAATAAAACATAAAAGAAAAGGAGAGAAATAGAAGTAACACAAAGAAGGAAATAGAAAAAATAACATAAATTGGGCTTTCCCATTCAAAGGAGGCCTTGAGCCGGCGATAAAGGCCCACGCCGCATTGGGCCGCAAATAGGATTTCCAATGCTCATCAGCCTGCCCAACATTTACATACAGCCTGGGCCCAAAACGCCCAGTAGTAGGAACAGCAATACTGCATGGAAAAATATTTTCCAAAAATACTTGGGAAAAATATACTGGTTACTGCTTAGCTACTTTCAGAGTCTGGCTTCTCAATGCAGAAAGACTAGAAGATCTCAAAATGATAAATTAACCAGCGAATCATATCAGATATTAAGGTTAGCCAAGAACCCGACAGGCACTACACTAATCTATCAGATATTAAGGTCAGCATCAAATCTGTGCTAGATTACATTGGGCACTAAGCTAATCATACAAGTTAAACCAATCTTTCTAGGATGCTGCTCTGATATACAGAATCATTTTCTTTTTGTTCTCCAAAAGCAAAAAAATAAAATGCAAATCTCCTTTTTTTCACAACTTTATTTTGCAGGCTAAAGGTATCTTTTTCTATCAGCATGGAGGAGGCTCAGCACTTTGCTCAACCATAGGCCTATGCGCAAAGGCAGTGCTTTCTTTTTCTTTGCTCCTTAATGTGCTTTGCTTAGGTTAGGGCCTGTACTGTGATTGTGACAACACCTCACTGTTCTATCTAACTGTCCTTGCAAGCCGCTAAAGCCTAAAGGATACGGCTGCGTATGTGGCTCCGATTGTGATCTGCAAATCAGTTGATAAAAAAAAGGTTCATTTATTTTGAACTCGTGAATTTTACCATCCTACGAAAATCCAATGTGTGCTAGGAGTATGTGAATCAGTTACCTGAACTGAACATGCATTGCTATACTTCAGGTGTGCACAACTCATCAGCTTGTCTGAATCCAGCCCTGCAGTAGAAACAAGTGGCGGTAACATCGTCACCGCCGAAAGTGATCTACTAGTGGTTGCCGGTGATGAAGATTATTCTGCCCTGCTGCGTCTAGGAGCTAGCTCTGGCTCGCTGGCCATTTCCTGATCATGAACTCATATGCAGTTGCAGCAAAGTGCTGTTCCACCATAGCCAATGCCGCATCCCGACAACCCCCTTTCGCAGTCCCCTCTTCGCAATTGGGAGCTGCTCGGCCCTCGGTCTCGCTGCTTCACCAATTATCAAGGGAGATGGATGAGACAGGGAGCTTTCATACTAGGTGATAACTCCACTACAACACACCATCCTGCTTTTCCTCTGGATCGGATCAGATGGGATAGTACCACCTTTTTTGCGCAACCGAACTGTGTTTGCAGCCTTATACCATGATAAGAATAGGGTCAAGTTTATAGTCCAAACAGGGACTTGCCAAACTCACCAAAGTGTGCAAACAGTGGGATCTTTTTTGTTGATGCTTCCACTGCCACCACCAGCTCAGAAATAGAGGAAGTATCTTGACAATTCCTGTAAGTATCATCTCATG
The DNA here is from genome assembly GCA_910589765.1 of Avena atlantica. Lineage (NCBI taxonomy): Eukaryota > Viridiplantae > Streptophyta > Magnoliopsida > Poales > Poaceae > Avena > Avena atlantica. The sequence continues at coordinate 4,995,293 of OU342739.1, forward strand.
GCACTGCGAAAAAAGTTCATGTGAGGATGGACTGTTTCATGCCAATAAGTACTCACTAACAATAGCATTAGAACCTTTTTTGGAGGGTAAAAGAGTCATTGCTGCGTATCCTCAGTGAGATCTCTTTAATTTTCAGAAGGATCTCCACATTGTAAAATATTGCCTATAAGTAGTCCATGACTAGAGCATTGTCATGGCAACATAAGTGAAGGGTGTCAAAGATTCAGCAGCACCAATGTGGGGGATGGCGCGCATTGATGAGTGGAAACCCGTGATTGCAATGCTGGTCTTTGACCTCATCTCTGCCGTGACAACGGCCTTGATCAAGAAGGCTCTGGAGGAGGGGCTCGACCGTCTAGTACTCATCACGCTGCGACAACTGGTGGCCACCGTGTTCCTGTCTCCAATCGCATTTTTCAAAGAACGGTAAATATATTTAATTCAAAGCGAACGAATAGAATTCGGAATTTAGGCTACAATCTGACAGTACTGTTGTTATTCAGGAGCACAAGGCCTAAGCTCACACTGGAGATCCTCGTGTACCTCTTCTTCAGCGCGGCGCTGGGGTACAGTTGCAAAACATAACATCACAAAGATCACTTGCTCATATTAGTACAGTGGCCCAGATGATGTTCTCCTAGATATGATTCTGTTTGATTCATCATTGTGTTTTCATGTGTTTCCACTCCCATTTTAGCGCGGCGCTGTCTCAGTATACCTTCTTCTACGGGTTGCAGTACACCACAGCAACATTTGCAATAACTTTCACCAACTTGGCTCCCGTACTCACTTTCATCATTGCTGTCTTGCTAAGGTGCATGCCAATTTTCAAACTGACCTGGTACCTTTTATGAAACCTTGTTCTTCCTAGTGTTATCTGAAACCCTTTGGAATGCTATCCATGGATTGCAGGGTGGAGTCACTGAACATGAAGAGCAAGGCCGGAGCTGCAAAGATCACCGGGACACTCATGTCGTTCGCCGGCGTCATGCTGCTTACACTCTACAAGGGTGTGGCCTTGACACACCAAGCTGTGCCTTCAGGCCAGCATGCAGAAGCAGCAGCAGAATCTGGCAAGAAGAGCTGGACATTGGGTACTCTAGCATTACTGGCAAACTGCCTGTGCTTCTCCTTTTGGCTCTTGCTGCAGTCGAAGCTCACCAAGAAGTACCCAGCACTCTACTCAAGCACTGCATACATGTTCCTCATCAGCTCCCTGCAGGGAGGGGGCCTGACGGCGGCGATACAGAGGCGGGCATCGGTGTGGGCCCTCACACGGACAGTGGAGATTGTTACAGTATTATATACAGTAAGACCATCCTGTTACAGTTCATAAAAAGGTGTTTTAAATCCTGCAGAAAATTTATTGAACCAAGAAAAAACACGTTTTCATATGTTCCAGGGAATTTTGGGGTCTGGAGTAGGATATGTACTGATGACATGGTGTGTCGAAAAAAGAGGGCCAGTGTTCACTTCATCTTTCATCCCTATCATCCAGATCATGGTAGCCCTAATTGATTTCTTCTTTCTCCATGAGAACATCTACCTTGGAAGGTAAACCTTACTTGCCTCATTTATTAAATAAAGATGGTACCATGTTACTGAAATCATGCTTAGCCTTTTCAGTTTATGAGTGGGTTATCCTAATTTTGCATTTTTAGACTTGCAATGGCTGTCCAAATGGCATCACTTATTAACTTCTATATTTTTATTTTATTCTTGCAGTGTACTGGGATCCATACTGATGATCATGGGCCTATATATTCTACTGTGGGGAAAGAACAGGGATGCCTCGGTGACAGTAGCAACTGCCAAAGAAGAGGAAGATGAAGATGAAGAGGATAAGGAGAAGCAAACCAAATCATGAGGACCAAACTATGCAATTGTTTGGTTGTAGAACTATTGCATAGGTTCATCCTTAGTTACCTAAAACCTATATGGTATAACCAAGAGGAATAGTATACAGTACTACCATTAATGCAGTTGTCATATGCGTTTTTGCACGCACAACGAAGCAATATGTCGGACTAATTTCCACGATAATATTCCTAAATTTAGCCCAGATTCTGCAGGCGATGGTAGTGGTGGCATATAAGCTTCCCATATCTCAATACGTTAGAACATCACAATCTGTCACATTGAACATGACAAGAAAGAAAAATAAAAGAAAAGGAAATATTCTCCGCACTTTGTTCGTACGGCTACCCCACAGTCCTGTGAGGGCAGCTGTGGAATCAATGCTTTGTGATTTGATTAGGACCCAAAGATATCTTTTGCTCATCAAAGAAGAGGCAGTGGGCATTGGATCTTGGAACTTTCGCATGGGAAGGTGTTCCCCTACATTGCTCTTTGTAGACCCTAAAATGGGCTCATGCTAAAATTTTGAGTGCTAAAACAGCATCTAATGCTCTACAGTAGAAGAAGGCCATGCAGGAAGGATCACAGACTATATTTTGCTTGCTAGGAACTGGAAAAAAGGGTGACAGAGCTTTACTTTGTTCTGCTGCACTGTAATAAAGACGGCTATTCGATTCACCTGGTTGCGCAATTTGCTCGATGCGAGAAATTCCACAACTATTCAGACATTCGGTGTCAGGACACAACCATTGTCCTCCTTCCTCCCGGACCATGTTTTAGCTCTCGGTCACGTGTGCGAAAATGAAGCCTCAATCGGAAACATGCCTGCAGATGCCAATTTTCAGGACCTCATCAGTCACCACCCCTATAAGAACCATGGCATAACCAAAAACAAATTGCACATCAGATCATCAAGACAGACAGACCGAGAATGTGGAGTGCAGGATGCATAGAGCAGTGGATGCCAACGGCGGCGATGGTGGCCACAAACATCGTGATCGCCGTCATGACCGCGCTGCTCAAGCAGGCGCTGAACCAGGGGATGAACCGGCTGGTCCTCATCACTTTCAGGCAGATGCTGGCCACTGTATTCCTTGGCCCCATTGCCTACTTCAAGGAAAGGTATCATCATCATCAAAAGCAAGGAAAAATAAATCATGGAGATAAAGCAGCTACTAGTACTAATACAAGTAGTTCTCGTTGGTATTGCACTGTTACTGATCATGCACTGCCTTTATTTCCTTCTTTCAGGAAGACAAGACCAAAGTTCACTGCTGAGATCTTTGTGTACATGTTCTTTAGTGGACTCCTTGGCCCGGTGCTGCTTCAGTACACGCTCTTCATCGGATTGGAGTACACAACAGCAACATTTGCTGCAACTTTCTCCAATCTGCTCCCAGTGGTTACCTTCCTCATATCACTCGCTTTCGGGTAATGCTCCTTCTTTTCCGTATCAAAAAGACATTTCTGTGAAAAGAAGGTTTCTTCCATGTAGGTCAGGTGCAAAGCTTCATATCCTACTACGTACAATTATAACTTTGAATAGATTCTGTTCGAATACTTTTGATTCTAATTCCATTTATTAAACTAGTAAAACATCTTGAATAAACTAAGATCCTAATAGCTAGTTTGATTCCGTGTTAATAGTACTTTTAAATAATTTTCATCAGATCTAGCACACAACAACATCTTGAAATGAACCAACACCGAAAGAAAAAAAAAAGTCAACTCTGTGAACTGCATGTATCCTATCACATATATTGATCAGCTTCAATCCTATGAACACAAGTTAAACTGAATAATGGAAATCAGACACTTACTGCATAAGCAAGTTGCATTGCACCCTCATGAGTCATGATTCATGTACAACTAAAAGACCAAACAAATAAAATCATCCATGGTTTGTAGGTATGAGGCGCTGGAGGTGAGGAGCAAGTCAGGGAGCGCCAAGATATCCGGCACGCTGGTTTCCCTCACCGGAGCTATGCTTCTGACCTTCTACAAGGGCTTGTCTCTCACCCACCACCACCACTTACCATCCTCACCGCCCGGCACCCTAGTGGCCATGTCTGACGACCATGGGCACGCCAGCGCGGTGCGGTGGGTGCTGGGCTCCTTGTCGATGCTGGCCAACGTCGTCGGCTTCGCGGGCTGGATGCTCCTGCAGCGGCGGCTCACCCGCAGGTACCCAGCGCTATACTCAGCCACGGCGCTCATGTCGCTGGTCAGCTTTGTGCAGGCCGCCGCACTGGCGCTGTCCACGCAACGGAGCACCGTCGAGATGTGGCGGCTCAAGGGCACCGTGGAGATTGTGGCCGTCGTCTACTGCGTACGTGAGACTCATGAATCAAAAATGAGGTTCTGTTCCATTCGTGATCAAGGATGAAGGATTCTGACAAGTTGTTGCAGGGGGTGGTGGCGTCCGGGATCGGGTACCTGATGCTGACCTACTGCGTGGAGAAGAGGGGCCCCGTGTTCACCGCCGCCTTCAGCCCCCTGTCCCAGATGTTCGTCGCCGGCATCGACCTGTTGGTCCTCCACGAACCCCTCTACCTCGGGAGGTCGGTCAGCCCCCTCTCTGAACTCTGAACATTGCTATCTGTCGTCAGAATGCTGTTTCTGGTAGTGTGTTGCAGCGATAGCACGAGGCAGTGAGGTCGATCAGTGGTGTTGATGTGGTGTTGACTTGATGTTGCAGCGTGCTGGGGTCGGTGCTGGTGATCATGGGGCTCTACCTTGTCCTCTGGGGAAAAAAGGAGGAAGCAGCGTCAGCGGCTCCGGAGAAGCCTGTGCAGGCAGCAGCAGCAGCAGCTGGTCAGGGGAGCTTAGCAGAGCAGCAGGAGACAGTGTGACTCTGATCTGTACATAGTATCGGTTGACAGAACCCAGACCGGATTGACACACCTCCATGAATGCCATGTGTGATGATCTTCGGAGCTCCGGTTAGCAGCCATGGCTGAGTTTATACTCTTGAAACTGACACTGTACCATAGTGGTCTGAATGTGTTACTGAATCACTGGTAGCGCCAAAATCTCTCTCTATATATATATCTATAAATAGGGGCATGACGAACCACTCGTTTTGTTTCATGGCAAAATTAGCAACGGTGTCCGAACTCCAGCTGAATGGTTCAACGACAGAATTAACCTGTCCCGGCATGGGCGACTGAATCCTCACCTCGCGAGCTCATAGATAAATAAATGCCATGGCGCGACCGAGCACACGCACCTGCAGCAGGACCGAGGCGGCATGGCGACGTATCAGCAGCTCAACCGCACCTTCGTGGCGCTCGCCGGCGTGCTCCTCCTGGCCACGGCGGCGCGGGCGGGGATCGAGGAGGCGTGCCGGGGCGCGGCGAGCCGGGACTCCGCCGTGGACTACGCCCACTGCGTGTCGGCCCTGTCCTCGGACCCGCAGACCCGGCGGGACGCGCAGGACATGCACGCGCTGGCGGCGGCGGCGACCCGGATGGCGATCGAGCACGCGGCGGCGACGGAGGCGAGGTTCGACGGGCTGGGCGAGGCGGAGGAGTCGCCCCGGGCGCGGGCCAGGCTGGGGCACTGCCTGGAGGTGTACGGGGCCGCCACCAACGTGCTGCGGGACGCGCTGGACAACATCCGGGCGCGCGTGTACGGGCGCGCCGTGGAGCAGATCGCGGCGGCGCTGGGGGCCGCGGAGCGGTGCGAGGACGCGTGGAAGGGGGAGGAGGAGCCGCGGAAAGCCCCCGCCGTCGCCACCGCGCACGACAGGGAGTACGGCCGCCTGGCCGCCGTCGCGCTCGGGCTCACCGCCGGCATCGCCTGAGCCGCCGGTCGGACGTCCTGGAGCGCGACACATGTTTTCTATGCCACTAATTATTTTGTTAATTATTATTGGAATAACGAGGAATTCGAATAATAAAATTAATGTACTTGTAACAAAAAAGTGTGCTAGAGAAACTTGTCACGTGCTCTCTCCATACCTGGCCATCGGCCGGCCCGTACCACCGTGGCTGACATGTGGACACGCGTAGCACGTCATGGACAGGCCCGACATGCCACTTTTTTTTTTGAACGGGCAATGCCCGACGCACGATCTGGTTCTGGTTCGGGCAATGTCTGGGCTACTATCTCGAGCCCTACCGACACGGCACGGCCCGTTAAAAACTTTTTTTATTTTATGATATTATTTTGATTATTATTATTAATTTTAATAAAAATAGTATATAAATGGTTTTAACGGGCTGGTCCGTTAGGCCCGGTTAGCTAACGTGTTGTGTCTATGCCTCATGGTGAAGCCCACAGGCTGGCATGGCATAGACGGTTAGTTTAACGTGTCTAGATGGGCTGTGCCAGGCACGCTAAGCCTTTAGCAGGTCGTGGCGTTCCATGGGCCAGCTCGTTGGTCAGATATGGCTCTCTCCCAAGGACGCGTTTGCCAATTTAGAGCTCATGTAGCAAAGATGGCTCGTGAAGACATGGCCAAACAGAAATAGATAAAAAAAATCATGTTCTTTGGTTTGTTTGGTTGACTGTGGACATAAGTGGATGACCACCATCGAAGAGGATTATTGGATTCATAGGGACCTCGTCCCCGGTTCCATTGATCTTATCAACGAAACCCTAAAGGAGCATGCTCTAGAAAGCAGCAGTAAAAACCGAGTTCATGACTGCATTGCTATCCAAAAATTGGCATCATACAAGTAATCAGGACCAGCAACAATTTTGAAGAAGCTAGAAATAACTTGCCAGATTTTTTTAGCAACAATACAGTTAAAGAACAGATGATGAATACTTTCATTTTCAGAACAGAAAGTGCAATCATCAGGTTTGTTTAGCTGCCTCTTTTTAAGGTTAGCCCAGGTCATTAGTTTGTTTTGAGACAACAGCTAGAGAAAAACATGAACTCTGGGTGGAATGTGCAATAGCCATACAACGGGAATAAACATAGGCATCACACCACCAAAATTGATTATGGCATACAGAGAAGTAGTGGAGTACTCTCCTTTGCTTTCATATCGCTACAGTAAAGCATCAGAGAGTAGAAAATGGTAGAAGCTATACCCTCCAACTCATGCCACCATTGCATAAGGGAGGGTGAGAAATTCCTTCTAAAGGTCAATTTCAAGTTAGCCCCATCTCAGCCTACCCTTCTCATTTCACAGAACATAAAATTCAAAGAATTGCATAGAGAGAGGGGAAGTATCCACCCAGGTATATTCCCAAAATCTAACCATCTCCACATTTCCTATCTTCCACCTATACTCCAATTTAATGCTTCTAATAGCCCACATGACACCTTTCCAAAATTGGGAAGTACCAGTGGTTTTGTTGCAATTGGATTGTGCGTGTCATATTTAGCATCTACTCGAGTTTTCCAAAGTTTACCATCATCCTTACTATATCTTTTAATCCAAGAGCTAAGGAGGCAAAAATTGGCATTCTCTAGATCAAGGATGCCAAGTCTACCAAAATCTTTCCTTTTGCAAACTAATCTCCAATTTGCTAAATGGAGCTTCCTATGACCCTCAAAGTCATTCTACGGACAGTTTACCATCTGTGTATTGATAAGGTCCAGGACCCATCTAGGAAATTTGAAAAAAAAAACAGCGGGTAGACAGAGATGCTGGCTAGGCATGCTCTAATCAAGGAAATCCTAGTAGCATACGAGAGAAGTTTCCCTCTCTAACCTGCTATACTTTTGATGATTTTATCAATTAAAGGTTGGAGATCTTCTCTCATATTCTTATCATAGTGCAATGGAATACCAAGATACTTAATGGGAAACAGCACATCCCAGAATAGCAGCAAACAAGGGCACCTCCTCCTCCCCTAAGACGAATGGGATCAACTCACTTTTAGACTTGTTCAAAGCAGGTGAGGGCTCATTTTAAGTTTATGGCCATTTCAGGGTCCTTTTCAGAGAAGAGAATGGTGTCATCTTCATATTGGAGATAGATGGCAACCCCGAGAAAAAACTAGAGCAACGAGTGACGAGGTATGATCTCATCAATGCCCATTGTTATGGACTTGGGTTTCGGAGAAGATGGGGATGCTGGAGATCGTGGAACAGTTAGCAAACAAGCAACACGAGGACACGAGGTTTACCCAGGTTCAGGCCCCCGGAGGGAAAACCCTACTCCTGCTTGTCTACTCTTGATTATGGCGGAACCGAAGGTTACAGGGGTGCGCAGATGCAATCTGGCGTGGAGGTGTGTATATGAAAGTATGAGGAGAGAAATCTAGGTCGTGCCCTCCTGGCCTTTATATAGGCTTAGGCAGGTCCCGGGCATCGACCTAGTCGGTTACAAGTTCTAGGGTTTTACCCCTTTGAATTTTCTATCTACTCTACTCTTGCTCTCCAAGGATCCGAAGGCGTCATGGGCCTTGGCCACCCGAAAGTCTTCATGGGCCGGCGTATATTTGCCGTGGGCCTTCCTTGGGCTGGACCAGGTATGCTGAGATTATGTACCCATGAGGTATAACCATGTCAGTAGCCCCCGAGTGTTCAGTCGAATCGTAGATTCGGCTGAGGACTCTGCAATCTTTCGGGTGCAACTATGTATTTCAATAGTTCCTGTGCAGGGATTGTTGATACATGTGCCTGACTCACCCGACGGATCAGGGTCAGTTAATTGTCTTAGGACGAAACAACACGATCTTCTTCAGGTTGGAGTCCCTCAACTCGAACCCGGAACATATGCTGGCGTAATTCGACTCAGGCTGCGGAGGACTTACAGGAGTGGAATTCCAGTGAATGTAACTGATGTACCCAACGCGTCCGTCGGGATTTTGCATCGCACTTGTTAGCACGGGTTTTTACTAGCAGAGCGCAGTCGTGTGCGTTACCAGGCCATCAGATGATATCTGTAGGTCTTATCTTTGTGTCGCAGACACAGCATCCGAATGTTTATTGTAACTACCTCGGTGAACTACGCTCCTAGATACAAGCCTGGATGAGTGGTAGTGGTTGAAATAGTACGGTGGGGCCCCAAAAGCCACTCACTGGTAGTCCTTTCAGACGTCCCAACCACTACCCTCTCAACGGGACCTGTACGGGCGGCGTAGTCGGCAGGCGAAGGGATCAACTACGTACACAAGTGGGTATGTACGCAAGCCACCATACAAGAGTACATCAGAGCCATACCATCTAGAAAGAAAGGAAATATAACAACGCCATACGGCAAGATTCAAATGACCTAGATAGATCTATATTTTAGGATACTTCCTCATACAACACACACTAGAGTATCATGCGGAAGCGGCAAACAAAATCCGAGTACGGATAAGAAGCAAATCGGCATAAGATGCCATAGAAAATAAGCACATCCCAACTACAGGTCTCACGGATCCCCGATCCCGGAATCTCTACACCGAACGATCGTTGCCCACATCATCAGCTTCTTCCACCCAGTATCCGTCCTGCGGGGGTACCTGTCCATCTGAACCAATAATTTATCGTGTGAGACCCTAAGGGTACTCATCAAGTCTTAATGCCTCTAAAGGGGACACAACCTGGGGTGACGCAAATGCAGCGAAAGATAAACCCTAGCAGTTCTACAGATAAACGCTAACCATCCGCCTAACCAATAATAGACGGATGTCCGTGAATTAAGAACAACAGTTATAATGGTAATCTCATCCGATCCATCCTCTTCCCTGCTTACCAACAAGGAAGCGGACGAACAACCCCCCATCCGTTGGCAATTTTATTAACCATTCCATGAGTGTTACACTATTTACTAGTCAAATTACTTAGTCAGGTTAAAGCGGTACTTTAGTTATGCTTGTCTATGATCAAGAAACTGTGCTCCAAGTCGTCCATATCCGCGGACACGGCTTTCAGAAAGTTTTACCCGGCCGGGGTGCACCAATAGCAACACACACTCGATCAACCTCGGAAAAACCAAATCAAAACCCAACGAGGCCTTCACGACAAAGCAATCACGAGATTCAGAAATATTTCAGGGGGCCACCCCATTAAGCTACCCGCAACGAAGTAAGCTAGCTCCGAGACGGACTCAAGGTCTGGGTATACGGCTGTGAATGACTGGGAACCCCAAACGGGGCTTGTCGACACCGCGGAATCGTGTCCCGATCCTAAACAGTACAGTGTGCAGTACCTCGCACAATCGTAAATAAAGCAGTAAAACATGGCATAAGTACAGGATAGTAATAAAGCCCCAAACTAGTTCGTGGCACCAAGAAATAAGACGGAATCAAGCTCTGGCTCAGGGGGGTCCCATATACCTCCCGGATGTGGATAGCGCGATAAATCAAGGAACAGGAATCAAGTACTCGGGGTCTTACGGGACACAAGTGAGCAGGAAAAACCAAATAGCAGATGTTGCTCACCGGTGCCACTTTCTTTAGTTATCCCAGAACTACTCAGGTTAAGTTGTTTAGGTACCTCATTATCCATCTGACTCTCACATACCCTACACATGCTGTTCTACGACTCGCATGGCTCAAACAACTCCTATAGTAATGGCTCAGGGGATGGAGGAACAAGCTTGGTGGGGTTTAAAAGTAAAGGCTATGCATACTTGGGATTCAATTTAATGCAATCGCGACTCAATGATGCAAGAATAAGATAGAGGCAATAGGTACTGTATGTATGCAAGCATGTGGAAGTGCTTGCCTGTTGACTCAGTTGAAGCGAGGGACGGATCTGGGTAGTGCTCCTGGTTCTCTTGATACAACCCCTGCTCAGTGTCTATCCGAGAAAAAACAAACAAACAAGGCCAACATGAATATAGAGCACAAGCATATGAATAAGATGCGTCAAGCAAACAATCATGCCATGATGAATGATGCACAATTTACATGGCAAGAAAGGTAGCATGGCATGGTGAGGTGTGGAGAACAAGTAGCAACATTTTAGTGGAGTTTTGGTTCACATTTTGTTGTCATAACATTGTTGTACCCTATATTTTTATATGATGCATGCTGCAATTAAAGTCATGGATAGCATAAACAGAAAGGTCTCGTCGAGATGATCAATTTAGACATATCATTTGCTAAATTTGGAATTATAAAACTAAAGTTATTGATTATTTAAATTCTAGTGGCAATTGGGTAATTTAAGTAAACTTGGAATTTTCATTGTGCACAAGGCAAAATGGATGGCATATTTGGAATCCTCTCATTTTTCTGATATCCAAACATATATCATTTGTCAAATTTGGATTTACAATTGAAAAGTTATTCAAATCTGAAATTTATTTGAATTTTAAATATTCAGAAAAAGATTTGAATAATAAAAAAAACAGACACAGACAACTTTTCGCACTCAGACACAGCAAACCCAGCCGCTTACAGGTGGACCTGAGCTTACCCAGGCCCACGCACGCAGGAAACCAGTGGCACCGCGGCTGATCCTAGCTACCGACGCTGACAGGTGGGACCGGCTACAGCGGGGCCACGCACACGCGTCACTCAGCGGATACGCGACACGGTGGCGATCCGGGGACCGCGGGTTGAAACACAAGGAACTGGGGAGCCTTTTTGCATAAAACCAACAGACGCTGGGAGGTGGGGCCGAGGACTGCGGGTTTTAGGCGGGAAAAAGGGTGGGGGTCTAAACGCAAAGTTGCTGCGCGCTGTCTGACGGCAGCGGAGCAGCGCGCTGCTGGCGGCTGCGTCTGGCCGGATTTTTGGCCGACGATGGCGACGAACCTAGCGCGTTTCAGACGTCGACGCCAAAACGAAAGATGGAGACGACAGCTGGGTCTACAACTTTGGTACAGGGTGCTAGCGCGAAGGCGGCCTGTAGCGCGCGGGGCAGGGCTCTGAACTTGACCGGATCTACTGCTGCAGCGCTGCTGTCGCCAGCGCGCGACGCGCGGCGCGCGCGCAGAGCGCTCGACAGAACGCGACGGCGACGCACGGCGAGAGGGAGGGGGAGATGTTGTCTGGGGGGAGGAGGAGCTCACCAGCAGCTCGACGGCGCGGGTGGCGAGGCTCGGGGAGGTCCGAATCCGCCGGCGGGCTCGGGTCGAGAAACGGCAGATCACTCCGGGCACGACGACGGCGTGGTCGCTCCGGCGAGGCTACGGCGGGGTCCTCGTGTCCTGGGCGAAGCAGGGGAGGTCGTCGCTGCTCCTGGTACTGCCGGCGCGCCTCGGGGAACGCTGGAGCGAAGGGCGCTGAGGGGGGTCGCCGCTAGGGTTTAGAGGCTATGCGGGCTGTGGATCGCAGGGGAAGGGAGAAGGAAGGCATGGGGGAGGAAGAGAGGTCTGGGGGATCTGGGGGAAAGCTAGGGCGAGGGGAAGGATAAGAGCAGCGGGGCAGGTGGATGGCGTGGCTAGCATGGGGGAGGGGCAGGGCGTGCACTTCACGTGCATGGGCGCGCGCGAGCTGGCATGCGTGCTCGGGCTGCCAGGGGGGCCAGGGGCTGCAGGTGGGCCAGGGGAGCTCGGGGCAGGTTGGTTAGAGGGGGGGGGGGCGGTAGGCAGAGAGAGAGGGGAGAGAGGAAAGAAATAGAGAGGGAGAGGGGGTGGTTCGGTCTAGGTTAGATGAGGGGTGGGGTAGCTAGGGCATGGTGCCCATGTGAGCATGCAAGATAGATTTTAGGGTGGAAAGCTAGAGTGGAGAGGAGAGGGGAGGGGTGCTTTGGTTTGGGATTAGCAAGGTGTGGTGTAGGCATTTAGCTAGGATGGGTAAGAAAGAGGGAGGTGGTACTTAGGTTGATCAAGCATGCTTCAAACAAGCCTCAACAAGATCAAAGCAAGCAAAAGAGGGAGAGGGGGAGAGAGATGAGATGATGGGGTGTTCCTTGGTCCATGCATGCTCCAACAAAGAACAAGCAAGATCAAAGAAAGAGGTAGGGAGAAGGGTGGGGCTTAAGCTTATGCTCTCACATGATCACATGTGTATGCATGGAGCAAGGTGATGAGGTTGTAACTAAAAGGGGAGAAGAGAGGGAGAAGATTTGATGAAGAACTACAAGCCCAAAACAAGATTAAGCAAAGGAAAAGATGATCCACTTAGAATTCAAGCAAAAGCCAAATACTAGAAAAGGTGGCACTTGCATGGCCCATGCACAATAATTAATGCCAAATTTATCCTTATGAAAACAATAATATAAATATGACATTATTCATATGCATTCCAAAAGGTGGCAAGGCCAAGCCAAGATTATGGGTGGAATCCAACCAACCAACATGAGCTAGAGATAATTCAACAAAATGCCAAGCTCAGATTAGTTGGATGGTGGAATTATAAGGTGGTGAAAGAAAAGGTGGCGGAGTCCATAAAAGAGATGCCCTCAACTCAACTTGGGCATTTAACAATATATCAAGAGCCAAATACAATATCAAGAGGCAACTACAATTAATCATGCACATGAGATAAGAACCAATCAAGAAAGGGTTTTATATGATGCTCAAATGCAAGGGGACATGATGACATGAGCATGATATGATGATGATGCAACAATTATATGTTGGAAGTGGCCCTTTTTATTATTATAACATGTAGCATTACAGGGGTTAGACAACTGGGATGCTACAACTCTCCCCCACTAAACAGGAATCTCGCCCCGAGATTCTAGGAAGAAGAAGAAGAAGACACAAAGAGAGAAGGATGGTTGGCACGGAGTTCATCTTCACGCTCCCATGTGGCTTCATCAACAGAATGGTGTGACCACTGCACCTTGCAAAACTTGATGGACTTGTTGCGAGTCCTACGTTCTGCGGTCTCAAGGATTTTGGTGGGGCGTTCTTGATAAGACAGATCTTCTTGGAGGTCGATTAGCTCGTGATCCACGGTCTTGCCGGGGTCTTTGAAGCACTTCTTGAGCTGAGAGATGTGGAAAACATCATGGACTTTGAGTTTTTCCGGAAGCTCCAGTGCATAAGCAACTTCTCCTCTTCTACCACGTATCTTGAAAGGACCGATGTATCTAGGAGCCAACTTTCCTTTGATACCGAAGCGGTGTGTTCCTCTCATGGGAGTGACACGAAGGTAGACGAGATCACCAGGGGCATATACCATATCCGTGTGCTTCCTGTCATAGTTGCTCTTCTGACGACTTTGAGCAATCTTCAGGTTCTCCAGAATGATATGCACCTTCTCCTCTGCCTGAGTTACAATGTCAGGGCCAAACCAGATTCTTTCTCCTGCACCTGACCAACCAATCGGAGTTCTGCACTTCCGACCATATAGGGCCTCGAATGGTGCCATCTTCAGACTCTTCTGGAAGCTGTTGTTGTAGGAGAATTCAGCAAAAGGAAGACATTCCTCCCACTTCATTCCAAAAGAGATGACGCAAGCTCTAAGCATATCCTCTAGAATCTGATTGATCCTCTCCACTTGTCCTTGCGACTGAGGGTGGTAAGCAGTGCTGAAGTTCAACTTTGTTCCCAAAGCTTTTTGGAAACTCTCCCAGAACTTTGAGGTGAAGATGCTTCCACGGTCTGAACTGATTTCAAGTGGAACCCCATACAGAGAGACAATTCTGTTGATATAGAGCTCAGCCAACTGAATTCCATAAATTGTTTCCTTGACGGGGAAGAAATGAGCCACTTTAGAAAGCCTGTCGATGACAACAAAGATTGCATTGTTGCCCTTCTGCGACCTTGGAAAACCAGTGATGAAGTCCATCTCTACTTTCTCCCATTTCCATTCCGGAGGTTGCAATGGCTGTAGAAGACCAAAAGGTTTCTGATGGACAGCCTTCACTCTGCGGCAGACATCACATTCTGAGACATACTTGGCGCAATACCGTTTCAACCCTGGCCACCAGTATTGTGTTTTCAAGTCCATGTACATCTTTGTGCTGCCAGGATGGATAGATAGAACCGAATCATGTGCCTCCTTGAGAACTTGGTCTCTCAGACCCGGGTAGTTTGGAACAAACATCCGGTGGTCGAAGAAGAGCGTGCCTTGATCATCAACGTGGAAGGACTCAAACTTCGGAAGCCCAAGTTTAGAGATGAGCTTTCTGGTGTGCGGATCACCACGCTGACGAGAACGAATCTGTTCTTCCAAGAGAGGAGTAGCCAGAAGGTTCAGGAGATGCCCTTGTTCCACAATTTCCAGGTTGAGCTGACGGAATTCCTCGCACAAGAGAGGTTGCTGCTCTTCCACCATGAGGTTGTTTACATAAGCTTTACGGCTAAGCGCATCTGCCATGACGTTTGCTTTGCCTGGAGTGTAGTTGATGGTGACATCGAAGTCATTGATTGCTTCAATCCATCTCCTCTGCCGAAGGTTGAGATCCGGTTGAGTGAAGATATACTTCAAACTCTTGTGGTCCGAGAAGATCTCACAACGGTTACCAAGCAAGTAGTGCCTCCATAGCTTCAAGGCAAAGACAACTGCTGCTAGCTCAAGGTCATGTGTGGGATAGTTGATCTCATGCGTCTTCAACTGACGAGAGGCATAAGCAACCACCTGTTTCTCTTGCATAAGAACCGCACCCAATCCTTGCAAAGAGGCGTCACAGAATATCTGGAAAGGCTTAGATGTATCCGGAGGAACCAAGACTGGTGTGGAAGTGAGCTTCTCTTTGAGTGTCTCAAAACTTTCTTGACAAGCAGGAGTCCACAGGTACTTCTTGCCTTTCTTGAGGAGATCGGTAAGAGGCTTTGCTATCTTCGAGAAGTTCTGAACAAAGCGACGGCAATAGCTAGCCAAGCCGAGAAAACTCCGCACTTCCTTGACATTAACAGGAGGAAGCCATTCAACAATTGTCTTCACGGTTTCCGGGTTGACTGCAATGCCCTTGGCAGAGATAACATGACCCAGGTATGTTACTTCAGGCAGCCAAAACTCACACTTTGAGAACTTTGCATACAAGCGGTTCTCGCGAAGCTTGTTCAGGACACACCGCAGGTGTTCTTCATGCTCCTCGGACTTGGAATAGACCAGAATGTCATCCAGATATACCACGACAAACTTATCAAGGTACTCCATGAAAACGGAGTTCATCAGCCTCGAGAAGGTAGCAGGTGCGTTGGTGAGGCCGAAAGACATGACCGTGTACTCATACAGGCCATAGCGGGTGGTGAAAGCTGTTTTGGGCACATCTTCTTTGCGAATTTTGATTTGGTGATAACCACTTCGCAAGTCCAGCTTAGAGAACACCACAGCTCCTGCCAGCTGATCAAAAAGATCATTTATCCGAGGGAGAGGATATTTGTTCTTGATGGTTTTAGCATTGAGAGCCCGGTAGTCAACACATACCCTATCGGTTCTGTCACGCTTCTTCACAAAGATTGTTGGGCTACCCCAAGAAGAAGTGTTGTGTTGAATGAAACCCAACTTCTCTTGTTCATCAAGTTGTCGTTTGAGTTCAGCCAACTCAGAAGGACCCATTTTATATGGTCGCTTGGATATAGGAGCCGTTCCAGGTTCAAGCTCAATCACGAATTCAACCTCGCGATCCGGAGGCATACCTGGCAACTCTTCAGGGAAAACATCTGGAAACTCACAGACCACTGGTACACTCTGAATAGCTTCCATAGCATCATTATTCAGAGCCGCCAAGGAATAGAGCTGGACATCAGGAGTCAGACTTGGAGAAAAGACTATATGACCTTCAGGAATCTTCAGAGAAACCGAACGTTCAGCACAATCAATCACAGCTGCATTTGCTGTCAACCAATCCATGCCCAAGATGACATCAATGTCAGAGTTGCCCAGAACAATCAAAGAAGCCAAGAATGAAGAACCACCAATCTCAACTTGATTGCCATGACTGATCTTAGAGGCTATCATATTTGCTCCAGGCGAAAGAACCATTAACCGCTTAAGAATAGGCTCCATTGTTAAGTCATTCTCATTTGCAAACTTGTGAGACACAAAATAATGCGATGCACCAGAATCAAAGAGAACTCGTGCAGGGACTGAGTTAACGGATAGCATACCCATTACAACTCCAGGTGCGAGCTCAGCTTGAGAGGCGTTGACGCAGTTTGCACGAACAACCGCAGACCCGGGCTTAGTGTTGATGTTGAGAGCTCGAGGCGGTGGTGCACGAACCGAAGGAGAGCTTGTTGCAGATCTTGGCGGGGGTGGAGGGAGAGTTTTGTTCTTCATTGGACAGTTCCAGTGGGGATGTCCAGGATCTCCACACGTGTAACAAGCACCAGGTGGGCATGGAGCAGAGTAGCCAGGGACTCCGTCAGGCGCTCCAGGGTAGTGGTTGTTGTAGCCCCTGGGAGCCGCAGTGGTGAAGTTTGGTGGCCTTGGCGCGAAACTTGCAGGTCTTGGTGGAGCCGGGAGCGACGGTGGGGTGTTAGGAACCCAGACACGCCGCTTAGAAGGAGCTGCCATAACCGAAGAGCTTGATGCATCCCTGTTATGTTTCTTGGACTCCTCGAACACTTGCCTGCTTGCCTCCTCTTGCAGTGCTGTGTGCTGTAGTTCCAGGAAGGTTGCTGGTCTTGCATGCGTGATTGCATACTTGATCGACGCATTGAGCCCTTGCCTGAACCTTTTCTGCTTCTTCTTGTCATCAGATACCTCATCACCACCATAACGAGACAGATTCATGAAGTTCCTGATATAGGTGTTGACGTTATCATTCCCTTGCTTCAGGTTGAGAAAAGCCTCCTTCATCCTTTCCATTATAATCTCTGAGAGAAACTGCTCCTTGAACGCTCCAGTGAACCTTTCCCAAGTTGGCTGGAAACCAGTGCAGCTTGCCTTCAAGTAGTTCTCCCACCAGAGAGCTGCATCTCCCTTGAGAAGGTGAGTAGCACACTTGACCCACTCCTGTTCCGGAACATCAGCAGTCTCGAGCAACCTTGAGATCTCACGCAGCCAATCATCCGCGTCCAGAGGTCGGTCAGACACATCAAACTGACGAGGGTTGAACTTGAGGAAGCTCTTGATGTCTCCACGCTTGGGAGGTGGAGGAAGTGGAGCAAACTCGTTTCTTCTGACGCTCTCCTCAAAGCGCTGCTGGTTCTCTTGCATAGCTGCCAAAGCATTAGCAATGTTTGACAGCGCTGAGCCCAGTTCCGGAGGTATGTCCTCATCAGTCCGGCGTGGTGGAGCCATCCTGTCATTGATATAAAACTCAAGTCAGTACTATAATGGAGAATGATAATAATCCAAAATAGTACCAAGATGGAATTAACCAAGATTAAAGGATACAATTTACTGAGATGATATTAAAATATCAACAAAGTTCATAGCACCTAAAAGATATTAAGCATATCGCACACGACTGAAAAGGAGTGTGGTACACAAACATATCAAAGAAAAAAATTTCCACAAATTTCGGCATTAGAATACCAATAGATGCGCAAAATTACTTAACGAATCAAGATTAGTGACTCTACCGATTCAATATACAAAAGCGAATGATAAAAGTAGTGGTATGGTCGCGACTCCATCCCGCACTCAAATCATTACTCCGCACATGAACAAGTGGAACACATATCCTAACCCCTTCTTCTCACGACGAAACCTAAAGATTGGTAACTACGGAAACGAACACCCCAAACAAGATAGCGTCGGATACCAAGAGGAAGATGGATTGCGTCGGTTTGCAAAAGCCTGTCGGTATGGAATGTATCAACAGTTGATAACCAAAGGCAGATAAGATAACAACTTGGATGCAACAGATAGACAAGGGATTACACACACACACACACACACACACACACACACAACCTATGGTACTACGGAATCCCAGAACACGTGAATCCTAGTTTGAACTTTGAGAAGAGGATTGAAAACGTTGCACTTCCTTACCAGAAAAGGGTGGGTGGGAGGGTAAGAAGAAAAGTGGAAGCAGTCCTACTCTCGCGTTTTGTTTTTCCCTAATATACATAACTACCAAAATATTTGCTAGACTGACAACGACCGTTTGGCTGAAACCCTGAAGGTCGGGATGGCTCTAATACCAATTGTAACTACCTCGGTGAACTACGCTCCTAGATACAAGCCTGGATGAGTGGTAGTGGTTGAAATAGTACGGTGGGGCCCCAAAAGCCACTCACTGGTAGTCCTTTCAGACGTCCCAACCACTACCCTCTCAACGGGACCTGTACGGGCGGCGTAGTCGGCAGGCGAAGGTATCAACTACGTACACAAGTGGGTATGTACGCAAGCCACCATACAAGAGTACATCAGAGCCATACCATCTAGAAAGAAAGGAAATATAACAACGCCATACGGCAAGATTCAAATGACCTAGATAGATCTATATTTTAGGATACTTCCTCATACAACACACACCAGAGTATCATGCGGAAGCGGCAAACAAAATCCGAGTACGGATAAGAAGCAAATCGGCATAAGATGCCATAGAAAATAAGCACATCCCAACTACAGGTCTCACGGATCCCCGATCCCGGAATCTCTACACCGAACGATCGTTGCCCACATCATCAGCTTCTTCCACCCAGTATCCGTCCTGCGGGGGTACCTGTCCATCTGAACCAATAATTTATCGTGTGAGACCCTAAGGGTACTCATCAAGTCTTAATGCCTCTAAAGGGGACACAACCTGGGGTGACGCAAATGCAGCGAAAGATAAACCCTAGCAGTTCTACAGATAAACGCTAACCATCCGCCTAACCAATAATAGACGGATGTCCGTGAATTAAGAACAACAGTTATAATGGTAATCTCATCCGATCCATCCTCCTCCCTGCTTACCAACAAGGAAGCGGACGAACAACCCCCCATCCATTGGCAATTTTATTAACCATTCCATGAGTGTTACACTATTTACTAGTCAAATTACTTAGTCAGGTTAAAGCGGTACTTTAGTTATGCTTGTCTATGATCAAGAAACTGTGCTCCAAGTCGTCCATATCCGCGGACACGGCTTTCAGAAAGTTTTACCCGGTCGGGGTGCACCAATAGCAACACACACTCGATCAACCTCGGAAAAACCAAATCAAAACCCAACGAGGCCTTCACGACAAAGCAATCACGAGATTCAGAAATATTTCAGGGGGCCACCCCATTAAGCTACCCGCAACGAAGTAAGCTAGCTCCGAGACGGACTCAAGGTCTGGGTATACGGCTGTGAACGACTGGGAACCCCAAACGGGGCTTGTCGACACCGCGGAATCGTGTCCCGATCCTAAACAGTACAGTGTGCAGTACCTCGCACAATCGTAAATAAAGCAGTAAAACATGGCATAAGTACAGGATAGTAATAAAGCCCCAAACTAGTTCGTGGCCCCAAGAAATAAGACGGAATCAAGCTCTGGCTCAGGGGGGTCCCATATACCTCCCGGATGTGGATAGCGCGATAAATCAAGGAACAGGAATCAAGTACTCGGGGTCTTACGGGACACAAGTGAGCAGGAAAAACCAAATAGCAGATGTTGCTCACCGGTGCCACTTTCTTTAGTTATCCCAGAACTACTCAGGTTAAGTTGTTTAGGTACCTCATTATCCATCAGACTCTCACATACCCTACACATGCTGTTCTACGACTCGCATGGCTCAAACAACTCCTATAGTAATGGCTCAGGGGATGGAGGAACAAGCTTGGTGGGGTTTAAAAGTAAAGGCTATGCATACTTGGGATTCAATTTAATGCAATCGCGACTCAATGATGCAAGAATAAGATAGAGGCAATAGGTACTGTATGTATGCAAGCATGTGGAAGTGCTTGCCTGTTGACTCAGTTGAAGCGAGGGACGGATCTGGGTAGTGCTCCTGGTTCTCTTGATACAACCCCTGCTCAGTGTCTATCCGAGAAAAAACAAACAAACAAGGCCAACATGAATATAGAGCACAAGCATATGAATAAGATGCGTCAAGCAAACAATCATGCCATGATGAATGATGCACAATTTACATGGCAAGAAAGGTAGCATGGCATGGTGAGGTGTGGAGAACAAGTAGCAACATTTTAGTGGAGTTTTGGTTCACATTTTGTTGTCATAACATTGATGTACCCTATATTTTTATATGATGCATGCTGCAATTAAAGTCATGGATAGCATAAACAGAAAGGTCTCGTCGAGATGATCAATTTAGACATATCATTTGCTAAATTTGGAATTATAAAACTAAAGTTATTGATTATTTAAATTCTAGTGGCAATTGGGTAATTTAAGTAAACTTGGAATTTTCATTGTGCACAAGGCAAAATGGATGGCATATTTGGAATCCTCTCATTTTTCTGATATCCAAACATATATCATTTGTCAAATTTGGATTTACAATTGAAAAGTTATTCAAATCTGAAATTTATTTGAATTTTAAATATTCAGAAAAAGATTTGAATAATAAAAAAAAACAGACACAGACAACTTTTCGCACTCAGACACAGCAAACCCAGCCGCTTACAGGTGGACCTGAGCTTACCCAGGCCCACGCACGCAGGAAACCAGTGGCACCGCGGCTGATCCTAGCTACCGACGCTGACAGGTGGGACCGGCTACAGCGGGGCCACGCACACGCGTCACTCAGCGGATACGCGACACGGTGGCGATCCGGGGACCGCGGGTTGAAACACAAGGAACTGGGGAGCCTTTTTGCATAAAACCAACAGACGCTGGGAGGTGGGGCCGAGGACTGCGGGTTTTAGGCGGGAAAAAGGGTGGGGGTCTAAACGCAAAGTTGCCGCGCGCTGTCTGACGGCAGCGGAGCAGCGCGCTGCTGGCGGCTGCGTCTGGCCGGATTTTTGGCCGACGATGGCGACGAACCTAGCGCGTTTCAGACGTCGACGCCAAAATGAAAGATGGAGACGACAGCTGGGTCTACAACTTTGGTACAGGGTGCTAGCGCGGAGGCGACCTGTAGCGCGCGGGGCAGGGCTCTGAACTTGACCGGATCTACTGCTGCAGCGCTGCTGTCGCCAGCGCGCGACACGCGGCGCGCGCGCAGAGCGCTCGACAGAACGCGACGGCGACGCACGGCGAGAGGGAGGGGGAGATGTTGTCTGGGGGGAGGAGGAGCTCACCAGCAGCTCGACGGCGCGGGTGGCGAGGCTCGGGGAGGTCCGGATCCGCCGGCGGGCTCGGGTCGAGAAACGGCAGATCACTCCGGGCACGACGACGGCGTGGTCGCTCCGGCGAGGCTACGGCGGGGTCCTCGTGTCCTGGGCGAAGCAGGGGAGGTCGTCGCTGCTCCTGGTACTGCCGGCGCGCCTCGGGGAACGCTGGAGCGAAGGGCGCTGAGGGGGGGTCGCCGCTAGGGTTTAGAGGCTATGCGGGCTGTGGATCGCAGGGGAAGGGAGAAGGAAGGCATGGGGGAGGAAGAGAGGTCTGGGGGGATCTGGGGGAAAGCTAGGGCGAGGGGAAGGATAAGAGCAGCGGGGCAGGTGGATGGCGTGGCTAGCGTGGGGGAGGGGCAGGGCGTGCACTTCACGTGCATGGGCGCGCGCGAGCTGGCATGCGTGCTCGGGCTGCCAGGGGGGGCCAGGGGCTGCAGGTGGGCCAGGGGAGCTCGGGGCAGGTAGGTTAGAGGGGGGGGGCGGTAGGCAGAGAGAGAGGGGAGAGAGGAAAGAAATAGAGAGGGAGAGGGGGTGGTTCGGTCTAGGTTAGATGAGGGGTGGGGTAGCTAGGGCATGGTGCCCATGTGAGCATGCAAGATAGATTTTAGGGTGGAAAGCTAGAGTGGAGAGGAGAGGGGAGGGGTGCTTTGGTTTGGGATTAGCAAGGTGTGGTGTAGGCATTTAGCTAGGATGGGTAAGAAAGAGGGAGGTGGTACTTAGGTTGATCAAGCATGCTTCAAACAAGCCTCAACAAGATCAAAGCAAGCAAAAGAGGGAGAGGGGGAGAGAGATGAGATGATGGGGTGTTCCTTGGTCCATGCATGCTCCAACAAAGAACAAGCAAGATCAAAGAAAGAGGTAGGGAGAAGGGTGGGGCTTAAGCTTATGCTCTCACATGATCACATGTGTATGCATGGAGCAAGGTGATGAGGTTGTAACTAAAAGGGGAGAAGAGAGGGAGAAGATTTGATGAAGAACTACAAGCCCAAAACAAGATTAAGCAAAGGAAAAGATGATCCACTTAGAATTCAAGCAAAAGCCAAATACTAGAAAAGGTGGCACTTGCATGGCCCATGCACAATAATTAATGCCAAATTTATCCTTGTGAAAACAATAATATAAATATGGCATTATTCATATGCATTCCAAAAGGTGGCAAGGCCAAGCCAAGATTATGGGTGGAATCCAACCAACCAACATGAGCTAGAGATAATTCAACAAAATGCCAAGCTCAGATTAGTTGGATGGTGGAATTATAAGGTGGTGAAAGAAAAGGTGGCGGAGTCCATAAAAGAGATGCCCTCAACTCAACTTGGGCATTTAACAATATATCAAGAGCCAAATACAATATCAAGAGGCAACTACAATTAATCATGCACATGAGATAAGAACCAATCAAGAAAGGGTTTTATATGATGCTCAAATGCAAGGGGACATGATGACATGAGCATGATATGATGATGATGCAACAATTATATGTTGGAAGTGGCCCTTTTTATTATTATAACATGTAGCATTACAGGGGTTAGACAACTGGGATGCTACATTTATCATCGCGGAGGTGTTTCGGGTGGTCAAGGAGAACGTTGCTCACTTATCGTTTGATTGGGGTAGAGTTGCCGAAAAGTTTTTGCATGTGGATCCGAAGGATAGCGGTCGAAGAATCCATAGGGTGCGCGAACAGCGCTCCCTATGGGAGTAGCCCCCGAGTGTCTGTTTGAGTCGTAGACTCGAGCGGAGACTTTAGTTCGGACATTGTTCAGTTGTAAGTCCGTAGGACACAAAAAAATTCGGATGATTAAATCCGTCCTCCCTATGGGAGTAGCCCCCGAGTCCGTAGTGGAGTCGTAGACTCGACGGAGGACTCGAAGTAATAATTCGCTTCCATTCATCTTTCGGGTGCGTGGCCAGCGCTCCTGATAGGAGTAGCCCCCGAGTAACTGGTCGAATCGTAGATTCGAGTGAGTACTCTTAGCTTTGAAGCCGAAGAAATTTTAGTTGTTGCTAGTGTAGCTTTTGATGATGTCAGTGCTGACGACCGATGACCTCAAGCGTCTGCAGCGCCAGAGATGACTTGACTGGACGAACATGGGTCCCACTGTCTGACTTTGAATTGACCGGTCACGCGCGGTGTGGAGATAATTACGGCGTCGCCTCGATTTCCGCGCGTAGTGGACGGCGTGTTAGCGATGGTTCGTTGTGATGCTGACACGTGTATGGCCAGATCCTGCCGTTGGCGTTAGGTCTTCTCGATGGACGGCTGTCATGCATCATCTTCATATTTATAATCATTGGGGAAAACTTCAGTTTGTTTTCACCGCATCTATTCTTGCTTTCACTGCTTCCTTGTGTTCTGAGAGCTCTTGCTGCGCGCTGGAATATTCCTTCATATTTCCTTCTTCCATCCTGCGCTCTCGCCGCCGGCGCCGCCGTACCGCGATGGGGAAGCCGAAGAAGTCGTCGTCTGCGGTTGGTACCAGCGCCGCTGGAGGGAAGAAAAGTGCCACCGCTACCCGTGTCACCGACGGTGGCTGGCGGCGATCGGAGACGCGGAAGAGCGATCTCCGCAAGCTTCGCGAGCGGGGCCTGATCCCGCAGGATAGGGAGGCCGTTAAACTCCCAGGAAATGAGGTAATCCTCCGTCCCCCTGTTGGGTATCGGGTTATGTTCCTTGCCTTTGTCATTCGTGGATTTTCCTTCCCAGTCCACGACTTCCTTCGTGGACTGCTTTTTCTGTACGGTGTCCAATTGCACCATCTTTCCCCCAATTCTTCTTCACATTGCTTGTTTTATCACTTTCTGCGAGTGCTGGCTCGGTATTGAGCCACACTTTGGCCTCTTCCGGAAACTTTATTCCATGAAGAGGCAATCTGGTTCGGATGGTGTTTATCCCATTGGGGGTTGCATCATCTCCCTCAAGCCCAATCTGCTTTTCTTTTCTTTTTCCATGTCCGAATCTATCCAGTACTGGCGAAGGCGATGGTTTTATATCCGCGACTCTATAGTACCTGGACAAGATTTTGGTCTTGTTCCTTTCGACCCCTCCCAAAAGATTAAGCCGAAAAGGTCTTGGAAAAACAAGATCTTGGATGGCGAGGTGGCGGAGATAGAGGCTCTCTATCGTCGGGTGGAGGATCTCTAGTTGATTCCGGAGAAGGAAGTGAACGGTGTGGATATCATCCGCACCTTTCTCGAGCGTCGGGTGCAGCCACTTCAGGCTAGGGTGCACCCGATGTTCCTTTATGCTGGCCGACGTGATCTGACGAGAGTTTTGGCTGGAAAATTCTCCCAGGGAGATCTCGACAGGGCCCTTCGTTTGCTGCTGAAGTTCAAGGCTGGAGAGGATATCCCGGGGAAGTCGCTGACTCCTCCGTTTTCTTCTTCGCTTCCTGTTCCATAGGTGTAGATCCGTGCGCGTAGCGCTACTTTCGACTGCATTCTATTTGTGTTTGTTTGCTAACAAATTGTTCTTCTCTTGTGCAGAGCTTCAAAGTGTCGGGTATGTCGCCTCCGTTACCCGAAGTATATCCGGATGCTCCGGATAATGATGTGGTGGATTCCATGTCTGAGCTGCCATCGGCGCGATCTCCGGCTGAAGATGCTAACGAGTCGAGCGAGGACCACACTCGCAAACGATCGCGGAGCTCCAACGAGTCTTCGGATGCTTCGACTCCTCCGACTCCTAGGAATCCTCTGTGTCTTGAGCGTCATAGTGATGGGCATGGAGGCTCTTCCTCTCCTATTCCTGCTATTCCTGTGCGGGCTGTTGCGCCGCACCCGCCAGCGAAGCGGAAGAAGGAAGAAAAGAAGGAAGAGAAGAAGGAAGAGAAGAAAGAGGAGAAGAGGGTCCGAAGGACCCCTCCTGTCTTCAACCTGAGCGAGCTTGACTCGTAAGTTTCCTCTGCACTGCGTTTTCTTTACTGTTTACTTTGTTCTTGTACTAATTTGTTTGTGTGCAGGCACTCTTCCAATGACTCCTCTAGCGATGGTGCTCGGGAGATGATGGGGGAGTAGAAAGTCGCGTCTCCTCCTCCTCAGATGGTGGCAACTTCTGAGGGCGCTGCTCTAAACCCTCTTCTGCAGGAGGTTCAGGTGGTTGCGCCACTGAATTTTGCTAGCGGACCTTCGACGTCGCCATTGGATCATGTAAGTCTCCTGCCACGGGGGGAGCCCCCGAGCGTTTGTAAAAGAGTTTTCTTGTTTTGTTCTTTGAGTCTCGGGGGGAGCCCCCGAGCGTTTTCGTGTGTGTGTTTTGCTTCTTCTCTTTTCTGTTGGGCGTAGACCCCGAGTCCTTTTTCTGACTGGTAGGTCTTCTTCCTGCAGCCTTTTGTGCAGGATGCCAAGCGACTGGTGCAGGAGCACCTGGTGCTGGAGGCCAGCCTCAAACAGCTTCAAGGTACTGTTATGCCTTTGATGTTTGCTTCTTCGTGCATTCTTGTCCTGTTATCTGACACCTGTATGTTTTGGATGCAGAGGAGCATAACACCTCCTTTCGTGAGATCGATGCTCTCAAAAAGAGCCTTGGTCAAGCGGAGAAGAAGGCCGAGGTCGCCCTTGGTGCGAAGGAGCGCCTCGAGCTGGAGCTGGCTACTGCGGCCGAGGCTAAGGAGCGCCTGCAGCGGGAGGCCACGGACCGCGAGGAGCAACTTGCCACTGCGGCGACTGCGCGTGAAAGAGAGGTGGCTGGCAAGCTCATGACGGCTGCCAAGGCTGTTTCGGGTGAGTATCTTCGCTTGAATTTTATTGTCTTTCTTCTGTGGAGTTTTTGCTCATTGCTTCTCTTTATTGTCTCAGATGCCGCGGGCATCGAGTTTGACCGCGGTGCTCTAGAGCACGGGAGTGCTCTAGATGATGCTACTACAGCGGTCGAAGATCGCTGCAGGACCGTCATCAGCTCACTTGCCAAGGCCAAGGAGGTCCTTGGCCGCTTCTACAGGGAGCTTGTCCCCAAGGGCGCGGCCCTTGATGATGTTGACGCCCTGGCGGAGGCACTGTCAGCCGAAGCGCCTGCGGCGTACAAACGCAAGCAGAAGGGCATCGGCGCATCTGTCGGGCTGGCGATGTCTTTGGCGACTGGAGCGGAGCTAGACCTTCCCCAAATCACCTCCCGGATGCCAATGACTGCAGATGGATCCTAGGTAGCCTTCGCTACCTATTCTGCTCGCTGTAAGCGATATGGGCTAAAGTTGATTGATCTGCTGGCCGAGTACGCACTACGGCAGCAGGGGGAAGCCAAGGCGAGGCAGTCCGGCTCCGAGGCTACTCGGGGTGTCGCATCTTAGGTGTTATAGCTGTAGGATAGCTTTAGTTTTCTTTTGTTGTAATTATGTTGATGATCAAATCCTTGTGCCACGTAGTGGCCTTTTATGCACTTAATGAATTCTGTTGAGATGTGTTCTCCTCTGTCTGAGTGTTCATGTCTTTTGCCTTTCTGCTGCTCTAGGGTCCTTCGGGTGCTGATCCCGTTGAAGCCTCGCCTGCCGCGCGGCTGCGGCCATCCTTGGATGATTCGTTGCAACTTGCTTTCCTTCGAGACCGTGTTCGTAGTCTCGAGAAGGAGTTGCTTGGGGTGCGTGGCCATGCCGACGTTTGGAAGTCCAAGGCGGATCGCGGTTCGGCCAGAGAGGAGTACTTGATGGCGGAATTGCTTCGACTGTCTGAGCAGTTTTAGTGTAAGTTTTTTCGAGCTGCTACTCATTTCTTCGGATGCGTATGCTGGCCTTGCATCTTACTTTTTGTGCGAGTATCGCAGGTGCTAACCTTGCTCCAAGGGAGGAGAAAGAGCGTGTTGCTGTTCGGGTCAATTGTCGGGTTCTTCTGGATGGATCGCGACCGTGCCATGGCTCTGGAAACGGTGCAGGATCGCGTTCACCAAGTATCGCGGGTGCTTCATGAAGTGCAGACTTCACTCTCGTCAGTTCTGCATGTGATGTTTCCCCTGGATGCTGTGCCAACAACCCTGTCCGGTCTTCTGTCTAGATTTCGGAGCGTGACTCGTGTCCATGAATTGGTGAGGCAGCAGCTCGTCGCAGGGGTGAAGGCTGCGTTGTCCCTTGTTAGGCTGCATCGTCCTGATGTAGATCTGTCTGTTGTAGCGGCTGGGCCACCTCTTCGGCCGGATGGTGGCGAGTGGGATATGCGTCCGCATTATGCGGCTGTAAGGCAGTATGCCGAGCAGGTCGTAGATTTGTTTGAGCAGCGTGCTCAAGTTATTCTTCAGAATAGGTAGTACCTGTAAAAAAGATAGTTGTAAAATTTGTATATTTCGACTAGGCATGTTGTGCCCTTTGTTATAAAGGTTTGGTTGTTGTTTGAGCACGCAGTGCTTTTATTTGAGTACGTGTCCTTTTTGTTAGCCTGACGTTGTCAGCTACTCAGGTGTACACGTGTTATCCTCAGTCGATGAAATCGTGAGGTGGGGGGAGCCCCCTAGTGCGTTTGTAGCATGAAGTAAAGTTGCAAATAGGGAACGGAATTTTGGGGTGAGACACTTAGCTTTATTTATATCGTAATGGAGGAAGTACATTGTTCGGCTGAATAGCCTTGGCTGAAAAGCCTTATTGAAAGTAAAGGGGTAGGTAGCTAGGGGTAGAATCGTCGCAAGTGTGCGATGTTCCATGGGTTGGAGTATGCGACTCCAGACTCCACGTGCTTGAGGCGATAGGCGCCACCTGGGATGACTTCGGTGATGATGTAGGGCCCTTCCCATGGTGACTCAAATTTCTTCGGTCGCTCTTGCTTGAGTCGCAAGACGAGGTCTCCTTCGACGAAGGACCTTGGGCGCAGCCGGCGGCTGTGGTAGTTGCGGAGACTCTGCTGGTACAACGCTGATCGAGCTGCTGCTACGTCTCTTGCCTCGTCGAGTGTGTCGACGGCGTCTTCGAGTGCAGCCATGGATTCGGCTTCGCTGTAAGCGACGACCCGGGGGGCCTGGTGGCGTACTTCGGCTGGTAGTACGGCTTCGGCTCCATGCACCTTGAAGAACGGCGTGTAGCCGGTGGAGCCGTTGGCCTTTTCGACCCGCCCATTCGTTTGCGGGTGAGCCACTGAGGCGTATGTGATGTTGATCCCTAGGCCTTCGCAGAAGTCTTGGAATTCTTTGGAGATGAAGTTCGATCCATTGTCGGTGATGATGCTGTGCGGTACGCCGAACCTGTAGACAATGGATTCGAAGAACTTGACGGCGGTCTTGCCCTTTTGGTTGGTAACCGACATGGCTTCGACCCACTTGGTGAATTTATCGACTGCGACCAGGAGGTAAACGCGCCCCCTTTCGAGGACTTTGGCAGTTTGCCGATCATGTCGAGGCCCCATTCAGCAAAGGGCCAGGATATAGGTATGGGTCTGAGCTCTGACCCGGGTGCGTGCGGTTTGTCGGCGAACCTTTGGCACCCGTTGCATCTTCGGACGATGTCCTTTGCATCGCTCATGGCCGTTGGCCAGTAGAATCCAGCTCGTAGAGCTTTGGCGACAAGGGAGCGGCTGCCTGCGTGATGGCCGCAGATGCCCTCGTGGATGTCTTGGAGGATGGTTTTCCCATCACCGATGGTGACGCACCTTTGCAGTACACCCGTAATACTGCGCTTGTACAGCTCGCCATTGATGATGGTGAAAGCTTTTGACCGACGAGATATGCGTCGGGCATCCGTCGGGCTGTCAGGCAGTTCTCCGTTTATCAAGAACTGGAGGTACGGTCGCGTCCAAGTTTCTTCGACTGCCATGACCTGCATCAGGTTGACCATAGCGACCTCTGTGTCCAGTTTCTCGGGTCCTTCGTGTCCTTCGGGCATCGTAGCCCCCGAGTGTTCTGCTTCTTCGGGTGATCCCTTGGGGAATTTCCGCTTGATGGATGGCACGCAGATCTGTTCGAGGAACACACCCGGTGGCACCTTTGCGCACGTGGAGCCGATGTTGGCAAGTCTGTCGGCTTCCTCGTTGCTTTCTCTTCCAACGTGCCGAAGCTCGCAACCGTCGAATTCTCCTTCGAGTGCATTGTAGAGTGCGCGGTACGCGATCATGTTTTTGGCGTGTGCGTCGCACTCGTTCATCGTTTGCTGGACGACGAGATTGGAATCACCGTAGATGACCAGGCGCGTTGCGCCGTAGATCTTTGCCATCCTCATGCCGTGGATGAGGGCTTCGTATTCGGCCTCGTTGTTGGAAGCTCGGAATTTCATCCGGAGGACGTACTTCATCTGGTCGCCCTGCAGGGAGGTCAGTATGACCCCGGCTCCTGCTCCAGCTTCACGCTTGGAGCCGTCGAAGTGCATCGTCCATGACTGCGACATGTCTGGGGTGTCTGGCAGCTGTAGCTCCATCCAATGTACAAGGAAGTCCGGGAGGACTTGAGATTTGATTGCGAGTCGCTTCTCGTAGACGATGTCTAGGGGTGACAGCTCGATGCCCCATAGGGCCACGCGTCCTGTGGCCTCTGGGTTATTCAGGATGCTGTTTAGGGGTGCCTCATTGACGACCATCACCTGGTGCTCCTGGAAGTAATGGCTTAGCCGTCGAGCCGTCATGAACACGCCGTAGGCGAGTTTATGGTAGTGAGGGTACCTCTGCTTTGTTGGCGTCAGTACCTCGCTGAGGTAGTAGATTGGGCGTTGGACCCCATGGGTCTTGCCTTCTTCGGATCGTTCGACCACTAGCACGGTGCTGACCACCTGGTGTGTGGCTGCTATGTACAGCAGCAGAGGCTCGCGCTCCTTTGGCGTGACCAAAACGGGCGAGGTGGAGAGTAGCCGTTTGAGACTTTCAAACGCATTGTCGGCTTCGGGTGTCCACTCGAATTTATCTGCCTTGCGTAGCAGCTGGTAGAATGGCAGGGCCTTCTCGCCCATGCGGCTGATGAATCTGCTCAACGTCGCTATTTGTCCTGCGAGCTGCTGGACACCCTTGAGGTTTTTCGGCTTCTCCATTGCCATGATGGCCCTGATTTTCTTCGGGTTCGCCTCGATCCCTCGCTGAGAGATGAAGTACCCAAGTAGCTGGCCCGATGGGACGCCGAAGGCGCACTTTTCGGGGTTGAGCTTGATCCTGTAGCGATCGAGGTTATCGAACGTCTCGCGGAGATCGTCGATGAGCGTTCTTGCCTTCCTGGTTTTGATGACTATGTCGTCGACATAGACTTGGACGTTGCGATCGATCTGGTCCTTGAGGCATGCTTGCATGCATCGCTGGTACGTGGCACCTGCGTTCTTTAGCCCGAAGGGCATTGTGTTGTAGCAGAACACTCCAAACAGTGTAATAAACGCCGTTTTCTCTTGATCTTCAACCTTGAGTCGAATCTGGTTGTAGCCTGAGTAGGCGTCGAGGAAGGAGAGTTTCTCACATCCTACGGTCGAATCGATGATCTGGTCGATCCGAGGAAGAGGGAAATGGTCTTTTGGGCAGTGCTTGTTCAGCGACGTGAAGTCCACGCACATCCACAGGATATCCGTGTCTTTCTTGGGAACCATCACTGTATTTGCGAGCCACTCGCTTTCTTTGATCTCCCTGATGAAGTCTGCGGCGAGTAGCCTGTTTATTTCCTTCCCGATGGCTTGGCCCGAGGCTCAGACAGTCTCCGGATGGACTGCTTGACGGGCTTGGTGTCTGGAAAGATGTTGAGTGCGTGCTCGGCGAATTCCTTGGGAACTCCTGGCATGTCCGCAGGACACCAGACGAAGATTTCCCAGCGCTCACGGAGGAATTCGACGAGCGCGCTTTCCTATGCGGGGCTGAGGTCATTGGCGATCAGTGCCGTCTTGGAGGCATCCGTCGGCTGGACCTGTACCTTTTTTGTGTTGACGGTGGAGTCGAAGGACATGTCAGGTGCGTTTTGCCGTGCGACTGGGGGTGACCCATTGTCCGTCACCTCGCGGAGCCTTACGAGCTCCTCCTGCATGCCAAATGATTGGGAGATTCTGTTGAAATCCCTGTCGCATTGGTCCGATCGGGTGAAGCTCCCGTGGATTGTGATGACGCCCTTCAGTCCTGGCATCTTGAGTAGCAGGTATGCGTAGTGTGGGACAGCCAAGAACCTTGCGAATGCTACACGCCCGAGGATGGCGTGGTATTGTGATGGCCAGTCCACCACTTCGAATTCGAGCCGTTCGAGCTGGAAATTGTTCGGCTTGCCGAAGATGACGTCGAGCCATATTTTGCCCAGGGGGAATATGCCCTTTCCTGGGACAATGCCGTGGAAAGTTGTGTCTGACTGTTCCAGGCTGCACTGCGGGATCCACATTGCTGCTAGAGTACTTGCGAATATCAGGTTGATGTCGCTGCCGCCGTCCATGAAGACGTGGCTCATCTCGAAACCTCTGATATGCGCCTCCAGCACCAGGGCAGCATGACCTGGGCGAGGGATCTGGCAAGGGTGATCCGAACGACTGAACGTGATGCAGGACTCCGATCCGCTGAGGTACTCAGGGATGGCGGGTGGAGTTGCCACGGCCAGGTTGATCTGTCGGGTGTTTTTCTTCTGCACCCTATTCGTGGGGCGCCCCTTCTGGATCATCAGTGCTCCTTTCGGCGGGGGATACCCGTTCCCAACGTTGTTCTGTGCTGGTGCGACTGGTTGGTTCGGGCCTCCTATAGGTGGCGGTGGAGGAGCTCCATGCGCTATCTCACCTGGCGCGGGTGGTGCGTTCCCGAATCCAGGAAGTGGAGCTTGCTGCCTCATCTGAACCATGCTTTCGCTAAGTTTCTGGAACTCGTGGCAGTCCTTGAGCATGTGGCTTGCCTTCTTCTTGCCATCCTGCTTGTCGATGTAGAAGTGGATGGTGCATGGACCCGAAAGTTTTTCATATGCTGAGGGTCCGTTATCGCGGTCGCGGCGCTGCCACGACTGTGCTGGGCGTCCTCCATCGTGGAAGTTTCCTCCGCGGTATCTTCCGCTGTTGCGGTTGGCGTCGTTGTGGCGATCGGCGTAGCCGACCACGACCATGTCGGGTCCATCGCGATCGTCGTAGACGCGTGATCTTCTCTTGCTACGGCGCTCTCGACGTCGGCCGTAGTCGTCCTCTTCTTTCGATTGTGCTTGGTGGATGGAATCTTCGCCGTCAGCCCACCTGTTGGCGATGTCCATGAGGTGGTTGAGTGTTTTGGGCTTGACGTGCCCGAGTTCCTCCTTGAAGTCTTGGCGCTTGACGCCGTCCCTGAAGGCGTCGATGGCTCTCTCTTCAGAGATGTGCGCTGCGGAGTTCTTGGTGTTGGACCAGCGTAGTATGTACGAGCGGATGGATTCGCCTGTTCGTTGAGTGCAGGCCCGCAACTCTTCGATTGAGGCGGGCCTCTTGCTGGTGCCCTTGAAGTTTCGGATGAAGCTGTAAGCTAGCTCCTCCTAGCTTCAGATGGACCCTGAAGATAGGCTGCTAAGCCAGATCCGTGCTGCGCCTGTCAGCTGCAGCTGAAGGCATTGCATGGCGGTCTCCTTGTTTCC
Source organism: Avena atlantica (assembly GCA_910589765.1). NCBI lineage: Eukaryota > Viridiplantae > Streptophyta > Magnoliopsida > Poales > Poaceae > Avena > Avena atlantica. The sequence continues at coordinate 5,028,478 of OU342739.1, forward strand.
ACCGTGCAATTTGACGGATGACAAGTGGTCGCTGAGCCATGCCTTTGGGTCTTTTGTGCCGTCGAACTTCGGAGTATCCGAAGGAAGTTTGAAATTTCGCGGCATCTTTGTTCATCGAACAGATCTGCTGAAGCAACGGGCCCCGCAGAGTTCTCCTTCGTCTTCGTCCATCTCGGATTCAGACGAGCATGCGCGCTTGGCTCGCGCTTTGTCAATTTTGCGTTGTGTGAGCGCGTCTCTGGCGTCGTAGTCGCGGTTGTGATGGCGCGAACTCTTCTTCCTTCGAGGAAGGTTATGTTCCTCTTCTTCGGATGAAGGGGTGGGGCTGCGGTCGAACCTGACTGGAGCTTTCTTCTTTGGCTCCGTGGGAGCTTCCTGGTGGAGCGCGGCTCCGACGAGTCCGAGTCCTGTGAGTGCGGACTTGTGCATGGCTCTTTTCGGGTCCCCCTCCGGAGGTGAGTGGGCTGCGAGGTATGCAGTGTCTGCCATGATCGCAGCCTGCGGCGTTTTCGGGATGACGTTGTCGTCGGCGTCCATCTCCATGAAGGATGTGTGGAGGGTTCGAGTCACCTTCTGGCGCTCCTTGGGATCCATGTTCTCCATCCGAGAGCGGTTCTTATTGCCTTGGTTGCCGTTCGAGCTGGAGCCGATGCCCATGGCGGAGAGCGCGGCTCGTCGCGCGCTAGACTCTGAGGCTGCTTGCTTGCGTTTGTCAAGCACCTCCTGCATCTTGACCTGCTTCTTGTGCTCCTCGATCAGGAGCAGATGGTAGGCCATCAGCAGATCCCGGGAGGAGTCTGCAGGCAGGACTATGTTGCCCGCCACGGTGTTGCGTGCCTGGGCCCATCCTTCTTTGCTAAGGCGGATGACATGGCCGTTGTTGTCCCCTTCGGGCGGAGGGGACTGGCTTCTTCTGTTCCCGCCGTTTCGATCTGGCGGGTTAGGTGTCGGGTTGGGCGGCGGGTTGGTGTTTGCTGATCCACGTCACCCTGTATGACTACGGCGCATTGGTAGCGCTCGTAGATTGGTCCGCTGCTACCGCAGCTTTCAGATCCGGAACCGTAGGTCCCTTCATCCGATGGCGGATCGCACAGATCGGAGTTGCATCTGCTGCTGTCGTAGGAATCATCTGTTGATGATGTTGTGCGTAGCACAGGGTGTGGGTCCATGAAGCGGGCCTGATTGATGGTAGGGGCACCCTCAGGGAGGCGGAGAGTGCCAGTTTTCCCCACCTGGAAGCAGAAGCTCCCGAACAGGATCTCGAGTCCGTCGCCTACGGGCTCGAAGTCCTTCATGGTGGCCGGTGAGTGGGCGGTGAAGTTGAAAGCGCCGAAGAGGAGGTGACTCTCCGTCGCCGCAGAGTTGTAGATCGATTGGGTTGGGACCGTCACGATCGCACAATCAGCGCCCCCGATTCCCACAGACGGCGCCAATTGACGAGGTATGATCTCATCAATGCCCATTGTTATGAACTTGGGTTTTGGAGAAGATGGGGATGCTGGAGATCGTGGAACGGTTAGCAAACAAGCAACACGGGGACACGAGGTTTACCCAGGTTCAGGCCCCCGGAGGGAAAACCCTACTCCTGCTTGTCTGCTCTTGATTATGGCGGAACCGAAGGTTACAGGGGTGCGTAGATGCAATCTGGCGTGGAGGTGTGTATACGAAAGTATGAGGAGAGAAATCTAGGTCATACCCTCCTGGCCTCGGGCATCGACCTAGTCGGTTACAAGTTCTAGGGTTTTACCCCTTTGAATTTCCTATCTACTCTAGTCTTGCTCTCCAAGGATCTGAAGGCGTCATGAGCCTTGGCCACCCGAAAGTCTTCATGGGACGGCGTATATTTGCCGTGGCCTTCCTTGGGCTGGACCAGGTATGCTGAGATCATATACCCGTGAGGTATAACCATGCCAGAGAGCTCTAATTAAATTTGCATCTACTACTTTAATTAACATTTTGGTGAGCACATCTACTAACAGATTGAAAAGGAGGGGAGACATGGGATCTCCTTTCCTAAGGCCTTTCTGACGAGGTTTACCCAGGTTCAGGTCCCCGGAGGGAAAAGCCTACTCCTGTTTGTCTATTCTTGGTTGACGGCGGAACCGAAAGTTACAGGGGGTGCACAGATGCAATCTTGCGTGAGGTGTGTGTATGAGTTGGAGAGATCCTCCTCGTCGTGCCCTCCTGGCCTTTATATGGAGAGGCCAGGTCTTGGGATAGGTCGAGTCGGTTACAGATTAGGGTTTCACCCTTCAAAATTCTATCTACAACTAAGGTCGTGTTCTCCAAGGAGTCAAACTTCCACCGGGCTTGGGCTATCCGGAGTCTCCTTGGGCAGCAAGTCTTCACGTGGGCCTTCACTGGGCTGGACCGGGTATACCAATGTGAGGTACCCGTAGAGTATATCCATGTCACTTTTCCATTAACAAAAAATTACCAATAACATTATTTAGCTTGACTCCAATAGAGCCCCTAAAGATGCAGACTTAATCCAACCAATAAAAGTAGGTCCAAAACCTCTTTTATAAAAAAATCTAAAAGGAATTCTAGACTAACTTTATCAAAGGCTTTTTCATAATCTAGTTTTAGGACAAGGCCTTGAGATTTTTCATGAACAACAGAGTGTAGAATCTCATTAGCCGTAACTACATTTTCCAAGATAAATCTACCTTTAATGAAGGCAAACTGGTTAAACAGATCTCGCTTGCCATGGTAGTAATCATAAAATAATAGCATAAGGTCATATTTAATGGTATCCTAAAATTGCAGATATAACAGAAAATGCAGTCCATCAGGGCCAGGGGCTCCATTATAATAGGACTCAAAATAGCTTTCTTAACCCCATCTTCCGTAAAAGGAGCCTCTAAACTCTGGTTCCGCTCTTGGGAAATTTTCTGAGTGGAAGAGAAGAAATTGTCCCCAAGAGTGCATCCAGAGTGCTCCTCCTTTTTTGAACAGATCCTTATAAAAATTGGTTGCTACATCTAACATGACAGAGAGGATGTGCGGGTGTTTGGTGTTACGCACTTCCCACTAGCGCACGAGGCTTGGTCTGTTTGGTTGCCCACCGCCACGGGATAATTTAGGTTGGTGTTATACTATCTTTCGTAACCAGAAATGGAATTAGTTATGGTCATACCAGAGGAAAATGCTGATGCTCACTGCGCAAAACCTTTACATCTCTGAAAATGCTTGAAACACTTGCTTCTGGAAGCTCAGAACCATTGTGTTGTTGTCCTAGATACAGTGACATGCTTGCTTTCTTAATTAACAAGTGTAGGTAAGTGCTAAGCTGAACCATAAGATCAGATCTAGATCATCCGTTTTTCATAGCAGACTATAACAATTCTCTGAATTTGCAAACTGCATATTGTGCACTGTTCTGAAACTGAAAATTGATTGCTCTGTTTATATAAGTGGTGTAGATAAGCCGATATGGGAAATAAAGGTAACACTGTAATTACTTATGATCAATAATAATATTAAACCTAAATATCAGTATTATTTTTCATGTAGAGCATTTACTAATTTAGCGTATCTTTTAAAGAAGGAAATATTCAGGCAGAAGAGTAAAAGAACAAGGCAGAAGAGAAGAAAGCAGAGGAACATGGTAGTACAAGAAAAGAAAAGATGGTAGTACAACATGTGGCTAGATATTCATCTTCCTTCGTGAATCTTAATTCAGAAGCTAGGATGAAGACTTGAATTGTTTACCGTATTTACTTCTTACAAAAATATTTTTTTTGGAGCTCTGCATTTTCATTAAAGATAGGAGAAAACAACTTGAACAGTACAGGACAGGGGGCATGTTTTTGTTATGGTGTAAACATGCTAGAAAAAACACCTCCAAAAACAAAAACGAGCCTAGTCTGGGTCGGGTGGAATTACGGGCCCAAAGGCCATGAAAGCGCGAGCACATTGGCGGATCCTCCCTTGCAATGTCTGCAACCTCGAGGTAAGTAAAACACTTATGAGTGAAGATCCGTCTATTTCATTCTTTTCAGGTGTTCCAAAGGACATATAGGAGACGACCACTTATACTTTTCTCGGTGGAGGGCCTGCCCACAAAATTCTCCTATTTATGTTTTGCATAACTTACCTGCGACAAAATTAGTCCAAAAGGTAAAACACATCCTACGAGATGTCAGGCCAACTGTAATAATAAAGAAACCAGGACTACCACTAGAAAACTACACTAGCATTTAATGGTCGGGACTTAACAAGTCTGGCATGGTTTGAACTGCCAATCAAGTCTCCAAACAAGTACTACAATCAAACACAATATCAGACCAACTGCAATGATCATGTTCAGCCAAAAATGAATGGCTATACTTTCATATATGGAACAAATGATCATGTTCAGCCAAAAAATGAATGTTTGGCGATGACAGTACTACAATCGCCCGAGCAATATTTTGTTCTCGCATCAACCCGAATCAGACCCGGCAGAAAACGGAACTCTCTGCTCTAGTGCTCTACTACCTCGTTCTGTCTGACATAAGTGAAGCTCTCAGGCAGCACAAGGAGAGGGCCTCCCCCGTCCAACTGACCCTGGTATGCCCGACCGAGAGAGTAGCCCAGCGCTCGCGCCACAGGGACCGCCACCGCATTGCCAACCTGTATGTACCTGCGAGCGTCACGGTAAACGGAGAGCAAATGTTCAGTTCCCGTTTACAGTTTACAAACAAAATAAAATTGCAGTAAACATTGAGAAACCTACTTCTCCTTGATTGGACCATCCATCCTGTAGTAATCGGGGAACCCCTGCAGCCTCGCGTTCTCACGAACAGTCAAAACACGCGCCTGGTTCGGGTGCAGTATAATCTGCAGGCAGCAGAACCAACAAGTTCAGGAAAGAAGCAAGTCAGCCTGAAACATGATTGTCCAGAACAACTTGTATATGCCAAATTAGCTGACCTGATTGTGTGGCTCTGCTCTGGTCACGACCGTCGGGACTGTCTCGTCGTCCCACAGCCGACCAAACGGCCTACAGAAGCATGCATCTTGTGTCAAAGAACAGCCGTAACAGCCCACTACGTTTTAAGAAAAGAAAGGCACGACTGGTTGGCACTTACTTCAACGATTTGCCGCGCATGAACTTGATCGCGTAGTCAGGAACCTGCCCACATAAACAATGGCCTTGATTGAGTAACAGGATATAACAAATGCAACATTGTCTGTTTAGCTTTTTTCTGCTGCTCTCATTGCTCATGTTGTTTGGTACATAAGTGGTAACATCTTTGGGTCATTGTAGGAATTGGGCAGTAGAAACCATACCAGAGGTTTTCCAGACTCGAGGTACACCCGTTCAACTTCAGGATCAAAGTCCACGACATTACGCGCTCCTACCATGACACCTCTCAGGTCACGGAAGTTTGCCCCCTGAAACAAAAAATTCAGTGAGGTCAGACAAGTCACAAAGAGAGAACAAACAGTAAAACTGCCTCGATAGGCCACCTACTTTCTTCACGGGAATCTGCAGGACACGGTCATGATCATCTCGGTTTAATATCAATGGCTGGTGATCCAACAGCTTGCCCTCTTCAGGACAAGTATCATCACCATACGAATAGTCGAGCATATCTGGAACAGCAAGAACCGAACTCACTACAAGGCCATAGGACTGTCGAGACTAATAAAAGCACAAAGTTGCACATGGAAATGCTCTTTGGGAGACCCAAAAAAATGAAACTGTTAATAATAGAGCTATATGTGTTACCTTTACGACCAAGTCGTATATAGCGCTGAAAATCACTCTCGGGTTCAGCAACATATTCAATTACATCATTCGGTTGATTGTTCTCTACCTGCATAGAAGATATAAGATTCAATGTACAAGGCAGAAATGAGTAGGTATAGCAAGCACTTGCCTTCGGCAAATCGGAAATAGTTTCACGCAGGAGTAGAGCCTTGTTCAAGGCTGGTTTATTTGTTTCATCATAGGCGACAATGTTTTGCTGAAAACAAAAGAAAGCTGGTCAGATGATTCAAACTTTTCTTGTTGTATTTCTTTGAATTTGTGATTGGACTCACCGAGAAAGCATTTGGAGCCCCACCACGCACAACTACGTCATGTGTTGGGAGAGGATACTTTGGGAGCATCTGTAGAAAAAATGCACCATATCACTCATTTAGGCTACACACCTATAGCACTCATTTATATTGACAGGAAACAACAAACCATGTCTGGTAGAGCTCCCCATAGGAACACCCGCATCCTGAACTGAGCCAAACCATAACAACCAGCTACCATCAATCCAAGTCGGGCTTGGTAGTTCAGAGCAACCAAGCGGCTCAATGCATATTTGCCAAGATACCCATTGGCGAACTTTAGAATGTCCACGACATTCTCCATAAGGACATACTTTGGTTGCAGATAGGACACAATGTCCATAAAAGTAATTATTTGCCGGTTTCTCTTGTCTTTGAGCGGCTCATCACGATTTCTATGCCGGTTGTATCCACTTACACCTTGGCAAGGTGGACCGCCGCATATTACATCAACGTCACCCTTTGAAATTTAGCAACACAAGTAAATGGTATCAGTCAATCTGGATTGGAAATTCAAAAATAAGACAAAAGAACAACAATAAACTCACGGGCAGTGGTAAAATGTGCTGCTTGTGCCCCTCTTGTACAAATTCTTTAATTTTCAATGGGCAATCACTAGATTATGAAACAGCAATTAGTGCACTGTAAATCAAAACCAAGGTGCATTGAGCATACAACAAATGAATATACCAACCGGAGACTTTCAATGGGTTCCCAGGTATCCTTTTTTCGCCGACGGCCCTCCCATTGCACCTACAAAACAATATTACATAAATAATTTATGCAGAATACTACACACTAACCAGAAAGTCAATCAAAAAATGAAGTAAGTACCTTAAAATAAATACCATTCTTTCTCCGACGGCCACCATAGCAGATTTCAAGGAGCTTTCCAACAACAAATTTATCCTTTCGAAGAGGCTGGCCAACTTCGACCTCATCCTTTACAGGAATTTCTGCGTCAGAACCATTGCTATGGACGTAAGTGTTACATAAAGCAGACCATTCCCTAAGAAGGGCAAGAAAATCTCCGGCCTTTTCGTTCCGAACCTACACCCAGAGTTAAAAAGGTATTTTACGTCAACTGTATACAAAACAGAATCTAAGATGCAATTTAGAAGTCAGACCTCTGTTCGAGGATGATTGTACTTAAAGCTTTTGCACGCATATTTGTTTAGGTCAACAGCCCATCTCTACAAAGAGGAAAGAGAACATAATTACTGCTGAGGGAGATGGCATACATAGTCGTCAACAAAAATATTTCACAATTATTACCGTTTCAAGTTTAAAACCAGATAGCGCTGCACCCAAGCACATCCCTGTTGACATACCTCCACAACCTGAGTAAAGGTCAAGGACTGTTGCTGTTCTTACTGGTGTACCAGTCCCTAAATCAGTATTAGAAGAAACTCCAGAGTTCTCGTCGGTGTCTACAGATAATGTAAATCACAAAATGAATATTGATTATAAAGCGTAAAAAATACAAGTGCAAATCACATTTGGAATGATAACGAATAAGTGAAAAATAATTCAAGGCTTCATCCAAATCACTGGACACATTTTGATATGTTACATGCACTCAAAGTCCAAACCTGAATTACTAATTACATGGAAATAGATAATCTTGTCAAATAAAGATAAGCCGACATAATTTAGGGGTTGCCAGATTGTTTTGTTCCAAAGTTAATTCATAATCTGTTACCGAAAAGTAGCCAAGAGAAAAGGCCAGTAATCCAAAGCGGTAATAAAATCAACAAAAGCTACTTAGTCAAACTGGCTTACCATAATACAGCACAATGTCAAAAGAGAATAAAGCATTTCAATTTATTGGAAGCTATCAGCCCAATTAATATTCTGAACAATGTATCTAAATTGTTTGGATTTTAGAAGAGTGCATGGAACAATTAGGGTGTGTTTTCCAACAAAGTATCTTTGAAGCTTTCTGAAAATACCACCGTTTTCAGAAAAAAAAATCATGGTTTTAAATACTTTGGGTGTTTGGCTCTAGTTGAAATTGTAGTTTTATATGCTATAGTATTTTCTATACACGATGGACATTTGTTTTTTGTAAGCAATAGTTTTAGAAAAATTGTAGACTTGTTGATTATATGCTATCATGTACTAGTAACTCGGTAAGATTTTCAAATAAAACGTCATGCGCTTAGGCTTAGGTTACTAAACGCGCCATGTTGTACACAATACTTCAAAGAACAGTGTTTTCCATAAACTCGCATATTTAGTGCACATGACATAAAATCTGTAGTATTACAATACTAAGATCTCTAAAATACTTTCGGGTTCCAGGCATAGCCTTAAAGATGAGGGCAAATGGAGTACATATGTAGAAAGAAACAACAAAGATGTCCACATGTGAATGACTAATTTGTCTAATTGTGCTAGACTGTATAAACAAGAAGGCAAGAGCAATTACCTGGCGAAATACTACAAAATGTGGAATAAGGGACACTATAACACATATCATAGTATAGGTCCGTGTCATCCACAAGTTGGGTCTTAGCTTCTGGATCCATCTAGAATAAAGAGGAGCATTCCGTGAGAAACAATATATAATTCAAGTTGAGTCTTAGCTTCTGGATTTGACAGCATTTTGAACAAGGGCACTTACATTCGGATCAACATAGACTATCTTAACCTTTGATATGACACAGTCAAGCACGTTGTCGTTCTTATCATTGGAGATAAAAACACGTTTTGGGTCGTGCTTGTGATCATCAACAAGATTTACTCCAGATATTACCTGCAGGATAACAGTTACTCTATTAGTTCTACTCTCTAATCTCTATGGATAGGTATGTATATTACGCACCGTGTCCTTGAGACGAAAGAACCAGCGACAAGTAAAATACTTGCACCGGTCATCAGCACCCTCAAAAAATTCCGTGATCCGTCCAATGTAGTTATCCTCGTTTTCTTCAGCCTATGAATGGACAAATGAAACACAATTGTTAGATGGGTGGACATACTACAACAACGTAACATACTTGAGAGTGTTCAAGTATCCTGTTGATACACATTATTCAGCAGTTAGTAAACTATGTAAAAATTGTGAGCGTTCAGTTCAGTTAGTAAGTTGTATGGACTTTTACCAAAGTCAAACTAAAGCCATACGATTTCTATTATCCAAAAATGCAGTTGAACAGTTAATGGATAGACTTTAGCTAAGCTTGCTATGCAGAATAGGGTCTAAATTAACACTAGCGAAACTGTAAGACAGGGGAGTAATTATTAGAGCATGGTAACAAAATATGAGAGTTCAAGTATATCTTGTTAATACACATTCTACCTTTTACGAAAGTCAGACTGGACTCATGTGATTTGTGATATCCAAAATGCATCGCATGGATAAACATTACACAGGCTTTCCATGCAGAGTAGTGTGTAATTAAACAACCACTAGTATATGCAAGTTAGGTGCCATGTTAAGCACCATTGAGAGCATTCATCGTTATACAAGAGAGAAATCAGCGTGCGAGCAATGAACAGAGTATTCTCTCCGGAAAAAAAATCAGACTGGTAACTCCATTTCAAACGGTATTGAAACAACTTTCAAGCAAGCATGGATCTTTTATTCAGTTAGTAAATTGAATGTACTTTTTAGCAAAGTCATACTGAAATCAGCGTGCAAGCAGTGAACAGAGCATGCATTCTCTCTCTGGAAATAAAAATAAGACCAGTAATTCCATTTCAAACAGTATTGAAACAACTTTCAAGCAAGCATGGATCTTTTATTCAGTTAGTAAGTTGCATGTCCTTTTTTACCAAAGCCAAACCGAATTCGTACGATCTGTTTGCAACTGTAAGACAGGGGAGTATCATCCTTGCGCAGTGAGTACAGCATGTAAAATTGTTATCATTCAGTTCAGTTAGTAGTAAGCATGTAAGATTCAGACTGAAGACATACGATTCAGCAATCATAAAAATTCAGAGCAATAAACGCAGAGTTAGAGCGGGCAGTACCTGGACGTAGACATCGTCGCCGAGCGCGTAGACTGTCCCTTCAACCATGGCAGATTGGTAGTGGCACCGCGCCTTTGTGACCTCCTCCTCCTCGCCATCATCATCTTCAGGCCTGAGGAGCACAGACAAGAGGGAAAGGAAATATTCAACACAAAGACCACCGATCAGAGATCTGGAATGGGCAGCTAGCAACGAATGAGATGTTACCTCGCGATCTGGTAGCGCTTGGGCCACCTGGCGCGCGCCTCGTCGGCGGGGAAAGGATCGCCGGCGAATTCCGGCTCCGGGCCGTTGTCGCCTCCGGCGCTGGCCACGTTCCTGTCCCTGGTGGGCTGCGCCACGCGCCTGGTCCTCCTCCTCGCCGCCGCCTGCTGCGTTCCCTCCAAGGCGTCGGGCGACTCGTCCTCCTCCTCGTCTTCTTCCGCCGCCCACGCGGCCAGCTGCGCCTCGTCTGGCTCCTCGGCGCCGACATCGTCTTCCGCCGGCGTTTCGACCGCCTCGAACTCCTTCCTCCTCGTTGCCTTGGGCGGCTTCTTCTTATTCCCCGCCGACGACGCCGCCACCCGGCGCGGGCGCTTTTTGGTGGCCGGCGAGACCAGGTCGGCGAACTTGACCGGTGCCGTCCGCTTGCGGGAGGAGGCGCGCGCCGGCGAGGCGGCGGAGGACGGGGAGCTCGGCGCCATGGCTTGCAGCTAGCGCTGGGAGCAGATCCGATGGGGGGTTTGGGTTTAGGGGAGAATTGGGTCTCCGATTTATAGTCGGATCGGCATTGCGAGAAAGGAAAGAATCACAACGGGAGGGAGGAGACGCGCGAAAATTTAGGCCGGACGGTGCGGTGCGGTGCAGGCGATCCGGGCGGGATGTTTGAATTTGAATTTAGACATCACTCTGCGTCCCCTGCAATAATTCCCCCAGATTCCGGGTCCCCGAGTCGACACATAGTATCTCCAAAAAATATATCCAAATCCCGCTTTTTGCTACAAGAAAAATCGCTAAACGATTCGCTTCAAAATAGAACAAAAGGACTGACTCATTGTAGGCCTCACCGAGAACTTTGTACAAAATTTTAATGCTATAATATAGCAAAATCGGGTTCACCGCTGGCATCGTTGAGGACCTCATCAGAAACATCGTAGCAGAAAATACATACTATTGTAGTATTTCGGAAACAATAACGTAGCAACAAAAAAGTGCTATTATAGCAAATGAACGATTTCGTCGGAGACATCAATAGCAGTGGCAGGAGATCTCGCCAGAGACTTCGTAGCAAACAATTTGTGTTATTGTAGCAAACACACGAAACTATTGTAGCAAAACAATTATGAGCGTGTAGCAAATCCACAAACGTTACCCCTGACTGGTTGCATCGTCGATACTGCTGGTAGAGACATGGAGGACCCTTGGTACCAGACCCAACGACCATTGGTAGCAAACCTAGCCAACACGTGTAGCATTGTCGTAGCATCACTACCATTGTTTTTGCCCTTGCTTTGTGCCAACGAAAACCAGTTCATGTAGCATTGATGGACGAAATTTGTAGCTTCGTTGTTGTGGTTCCGCAGGAACACTTCTGACCGGCGGCACGCCTTGCAGTAGAAGGATGGCGCGCTGGGGAAAAGTAGGGAGCCCTGCTGTAGAATTATACGGTTAGTGTAGGCTACAACCATATGTCCTCGCCGCTACCTCACCTCTGCGTATGCACGTAAGCGCCTCCAAGTAGCTGCGACAAAGGAGTGGTGGCCAAGCGATGCAGACGCATTGGTGATCACTATCGCAATGGGCGGCAACATGTTGTCGTGGCGACGACGACACTAGGCACGAGCGGGAGTCAGGCGGATGTGCAACGGGAGGAGCTAGGCGTGGAGGGATGGCGGGAGGAGCTGGGTTTGGAGCGGTGGCGGGAGGAGCTAGGCTTGGAGCGACGGCAGGAGGAGCTAGGCGTGGAGTCAAAATGCATGGGGGAACAATTGGCGGTAGGTCAGGGAGCTAGCGATGGAGAGTTGCTTCCATGGGAGCCTTGGTTCCGCTAGGGAGGAAGAAGATAAGAAAAGGGGATAAACATGAGGAGATAAGATGGGGCCCCTAAGAACGCACCACATGCGAAAAGTGTAGGGGTTTAGGGTCTGAAAACAATAATGTTTCTACCCAAACAACCCTAATGCCAGGATCTATCTATTAGTAATGCAGTGATGGGAGGGGATTTTCTCGAAATTACCAAGTTAAAGACCAAAAGGCTTTGTCAACGTTCAGGAGAACGTGGGTCATGTAGTCGTACATATGCCGACCTCAAGGTCGTTCCGAAGTCCAATGGCTCTGGCGGCTCTGATAACTCCAGGCGCCGCAAATGCAGCACCCCCGAGGGAGTCGCACACATATGGTGCTTGACGATGACTCCCGCTCCTCTGATCTAGCCAACAACGCGGAAGTAAATCTTTTGGATCTGAACCCCACAGCGTGACGGCGCTCCGCGGTGAAGAAGTCCCCCATTCACACAGTCCTAATGTGGGACCATGGTCTCGGGAGAGAGAGAGAGAGAGAGAGAGAGAGAGAGAGAGAGAGAGAGAGAGAGAGAGAGAGAGAGAGAGAGAGAGAGAGAGAGAGAGAGAGAGAGAGAGAGGTGGATGGAAACTTTTCCCAAAGCTAGGAGGCTTTTGGTTATTTTATAATTATTTAATTGTCTCCATATGCCTCTTCTTATATAGGAGGAAGGGGACCTCTAAACTTAATAGCTAAGTCATGTGGGACTAAACAAAGGAGAGGAAGGGGAGGGGATGGAGACCAAGCCAAGGCCCTATGGGCCCCACACGGGTGCTGTAGGGCCGAGTCGGCCACCTACTCCCTCTCCTTCCTTTTAGCTCTTCCCTTATGGGCTTTTCCCCATAGGGAATTTTGAAGGGTTTCGCAGCATAGTAAATCAAAAATTTCTACGGATGCGAACGGGGAAAGCCAAGATCTAATCTAGGAGATGCAAACAACGAGGGGGAATAGATGAGATCTTCATACCCTTGAAGATTCGCACAGCGGAATGTTCAACGGAACGTGGGTGATGTAGTCGTACTCGCTTCTCCTCCTCGCGATCCGATCCGATCCGATCTGATCTAACACCGCAAGTGGTGATGCCTCCGAGAGATGCACACATGCGACACCTCAACGTCTCCTCCTTCCTCGGTCCAGCAAGTAGGGTGGAGAGATGGATTGGATCTACAACGCAACGGCGCAGTGCAAGCGGTGGAGAGTTTCTGCGGCAGGGCTTCGCCTACGCGCAGTCGGGAGGGAGAGAGAGAGGAGGGGCAGCAGGGCGGCTAGGGTTGTGGAGGAGGTGTGGGGAGGGTGCGCCCCCAGCCCTATTTATATAGAGGGGTGGACGGCTGGCCCTTGCCCCTCCCCCAAGCCCTAGGCCGGTGGCCAAAGTAGGGAGGAGTGGGGGGCAAGTTCCCCCCCCCCCTTTAGAAGCTCCCCTAGGGTTTCCCTAGGGTTTGGCCGGCTGCGCCCTATGGAGCCTTGTGCCCCTAGCCCAATTCGTCCAGGGCACTCCGTCATAGGACCACGCCCCCTCCCGACAAGTGGGGCCACGTTGGTCCCACTCCGGAAGGTTCTAGAAGCTTCCGGTACAATACCGAATAACCCGAAACAATTCCGAACTCCAAAAACTGCATTGCCTTATATGAATCTTATTCTCCGGACCATTCCGGAACCTCTCGTGATGTCCCGGATCCCATCCGAGACTCCGAACAAAAACTCATAAACCAATTATCCAATCTATCCTAGCGTCGAGACACGTTAAGTGTGTGACCCTTCGGGTTTGAGAATATGCAGACATGATCTTCTATCAATAATCAACAGCGGGGTCTGGAAAACCATATTGACTCCCACACATTCATCGATGATCATATCGGATGAACCACGATGCCAGGATTCAATCAATCCCATATATATATTCCCTTCGTCTCGCGATATTTTACTTGCCCGAGATTTGATCGTCGGTACCGTCATACCTAGTTCAATCTCGTTCACAGCAAGTACTTTACTCGTTCCGTAATCCGATATCACTTTGTGATTAACTCCTTAACCACATGCTTGCAAGCGGTGTTGATATCGATTATCGAGTGGGCCCGAAGTATCTCTCTCCGACTTGGGAAGGACAAATCCCATCTCGATACATACAACCCAACAGGTACTTTCCGATCACCTGAGAGACACCTTTATGATCACCCTCTCATAGGATGACGTTTGACGACCTCAAAGCTTTCTTCCGATACCAGGGAGTTGTATTATCTCGTGGTCTAAGGAATACAATATTTGACATAAGAAAAGCTTCGCAAAGATGAACACGATGACACGATCTAATTGCTCCGCTTAGTTTGGGTCTGTCCATCGTATCATTCTCCCAATGATATGATCTCATTATTAATCGACAACTCATGTCTATGGTTAGGAAACCTTAACCATCATTAATCAATGAGCTAGTCCATAGAGGCATACTAGGGACACGGGGTTGTTCACAAACCACACAAGTATTAAAGTTTCCGCTTAATACAATTCTAGCATGGAATATAAACTTTATCATGAACAAGAATTATAATAATAACATCTTTATTATTGCCTCTAAGGCATAATTCCAACAAATTTGGCCTAATAGGGATTTTGACCATTTTAATTCATTTTTTTATTAAATAAATACATATTATTTAATTTCCATGATTATGGAACTCCTTCTATCCCACTCCGGACATCCTTTGGACCTTTCTGAAACCCTTTCGGTTTCTCCCTCTCTTTTTTTCGGTGATTCCGATGATACCAAAATAATCTCCGAGCTTCGTCAAACCCTTAAGTGTGTTACCCTACGGTTCGGAAACACTCCATACATGGTCAAGACACTTCTCGGACCAATGATCATTAGCGGGACCTGGATGCCCATAGTGACCCCTGCGCATTACAAGAAACTTTGTCGTTGAACCATCTACGTTGTGTCTTATTCCTTTTATATCTACGATACTTGCACTGTCTGAGATTTGATCAAATTCATCATCATGTCGGGTTCAACCTCGTTAGTGACAATTGCTACTTTACTCGTTCCCGATAAGTGATATCCCTATTACCTAGTCACATGTTGTGCAGCTTATGGATATAACTTATCCGAGTGGAACCAGAGTATCTTTCGTCACGCGGATGGAAAAATCCTGCTCTTAACACATACGCCTCAAGCCTCCCCTTTGATGTACCCGATCACACCTTTATGATCACAGTTTTACCGAGTGACGTTTGATGCTCTCAAGGAACTCTTGGGTGATACAGTTATATCATGATATAAAACCTAATTGTAAACTTTGTTGATAATAATCCATATTATTATTTCTTTAGGGCATATTTCCAACAAAAAGGAGGTGAACGATGGAGTGCTGCAATACCCCTGGGTGCGATTTTGTTTAGGGCAGGACTCGGCTTCCTCGTGTGGTGGTGCTGCCATGGTACTACGATGGTGGAACGTAGCTCTTTCTTTCACGATGCACTGACCTACCGCTTCCCCTCCTAGTCGTCCCCACACCCCACATGAGGAATCCACTGCCGCCCGTCGTGCCACACGAGAGGAAGGTTCTGCCGCACCGCCGCGATAAAGTTATTGCTAGCCATAGGTTGCACCTGCATCGATCGCCGCCAACGGAGCTCCCTCCTCGGTTGGAGGTGCTACCAGCAGAACGAGGCGTTTCTACCAACCGGCGATGCTACACAGGAGGATGTCCTATGAGCTGCTACTAGTGTCATGCAGTGGTGCTACGATCCGCTGGCGGAGGTGATACCATAGGCATGCAGAGCTGCTACGAATGACCGCCCATGCATCTGCCTAAGGCATGTGGTGGTGCTATGAGCGGCTGGCGGAGCTGCTACCGTAGGTATGCGGAGCTTCTACGAGCGGCCACCCGTATTGCTACCGCCGTTGTGTGGTTTTCAAAAAACATTATGCTGCAATTTTTCTTTCGATTTGCATCTTAGAAAGACATTTTTTGCTACAAATGTTATCTAGACTTGGATTGTCGGAAGAATTCTTTAGTACAACCATCTGATGTTCCTATTTTGCATCATAAAGTTTCTCATCAGAGGAGCTCGCCGGAATGTTTTGCTACATTTGTTTTGCAGTTTTTCTACTATACTACAATTTTTTCTATGCGGTCTCCAGGAAAATCGGATGCGATTTTGAATCATAATTCTCATCCTAGAATCTCATCGGAGTTTTCTTGGTACGATGCTATGGTAGTATAAATTTTTTGCTAATAGCATCATGTGGTTTTGCTACAATTGTACAAAAGTTTTGCTACGATGTCTCTGACAAGGTTACTCGTGATGTATTCGGCGAGGTCATTTTTGCTACAATAGCACATTTTTTTGCTTCGATGTCTCCAGCGAGATCTCCGACGAGTCCACCAGCAAGGTTGATATTTTTCTTTTATTTTATGGTGACCTTTTTTTGCTACAGGTGGAAAAAGCGAAATAAAGGGCCAATTGGACACGTGTCATCCCTAAGAGCCAACCTCTTTTGGAGGACGCTTAGTCCTTCCCTAAACAAAATTGGTCACACACCCATTACGTCGACCCCCCCCCCCCTTGAGCCCTCCTTCCTCTTCCCCATGGCACCATGGGTCCCCACTGCATTGACGCCTCCCGAGCTGAACCAGTGTTGTAAGACGACAACTGTTCAATTGTATGTCTGATGGATGCCGAGATTGAGAAGTAGCCCTATGAGCCAAAGGAGGGGTGACGAAAACGGTGTGGGCCCAACATGCCATGAGGAATGCAAGGAAGCATGAGAAGTAGGAAACATGGTTGGTGGCGAAACACGCCGCCAAGGAGAATAATTGAGAGTAATAGGTGTTGGAATTATGCCCTAGAGGCAATAATAAAGATGTTATTATTATAATTCTTGTTCATGATAAAGTTTATATTCCATGCTAGAATTGTATTAAGCGGAAACTTTAATACTTGTGTGGTTTGTGAACAACACCGTGTCCCTAGTACGCCTCTATGGACTAGCTCATTGATCAATGATGGTTAGGAAACTGAGTTGTCAATTGATAATGAGATCATATCATTGGAGAATGATATGATGGACAAACCCAAACTAAGCGAAGCAATTAGATCGTTTCATCGTGTTCATCTTTGCGAAGCTTTTCCTATGTCAAATATTGTATTCCTTAGACCATGAGATAATGCAACTCCCTGGTACCGGAAGAAAGCTTTGAGGTCATCAAACGTCATCCTATGAGAGGGTGATCATAAAGGTGTCTCTCAGGTGATCGGAAAGTATCCGTTGGGTTGTATGTATCGAGATGGAATTTGTCCCTCCCAAGTCGGAGAGATATACTTCGGGCCCACTCGGTAATCGATATCAACACCGCTTGCAAGCATGTGGTTAAGGAGTTAATCACAAAGTGATATCGGATTACGGAACGAGTAAAGTACTTGCTGTGAACGAGATTGAACTAGGTATGACGGTACCGACGATCGAATCTCGGGCAAGTAAAATATCGCGAGACGAAGGGAATATATATATGGGATTGATTGAATCCTGGCATCGTGGTTCATCCGATATGATCATCGATGAATGTGTGGGAGTTAATATGGTGCCCAGACCCCGCTGTTGATTATTGATAGAAGATCATGTCTGCATATTCTCGAACCCGCAGGGTCACACACTTAACGTGTCTCGACGCTAGGATATATTGGATAATTGGTTTATGAATTTTTGTTCGGAGTCTCGGATGGGATCCGGGATATCACGAGAGGTTCCGGAATGGTCCGGAGAATAAGATTCATATAAGGCAGTGCAGTTTTTGGAGTTCGGAATTGTTCCGGGTTAATCGGTATTGTACCGGAAGCTTCTAGAACCTTCCGGAAGGGGACCAACGTGGCCCCACCTTCCGGGAGGGGGCATGGGCCTATGAGGGAGTGTCCTGGCCGCATTGGGCCAGGGGCACAAGGCCCCATAGGGCCCAGCCGGTTCTAGAGAGATTTGACTCGTTTAAATCTCGGGATAGAATTTCTAGATAAGGGAGAGTTTAAATTGTTTAAACTAGAGATAGGATTTCTAGATAAGGGAGAGTTTAAATTGTTTAAACTAGAGATAGGCTTGGAGGAGGGGCAAGGGCTGGCCGCCCCCCTCTATATATAGAGGGGTGGTGCGCCCCCTCCCCCCTACACACCTTCCTCCAAGCCCTAGCAGCCTTGCTACCTTCCTCTCTCCCTCCCGACTGTTTGTAGGCGAAGCCCTGCAGCAGAAATTCTCCACCATATACACCACGCCGTCGTGTTGTAGATCCAATCTATCTCTCCACCATACTCGCTGGTCCGAGGAAGGAGGAGACGTCGAGGTGCTACACGTGTGCATCTCACGGAGGCACCGCCACTTGTGGTGCTAGATCGGATCGGATCGCGAGGAGGAGAAGCGAGTACGACTACATCACCCACGTTCCGACGAACGTTCCGCTGTGCGAATCTTTAAGGGTATGAAGATCTAATCCAATCTCTCTCGTTGTTTGCATCTCCTAGATTAGATCTTGGCTTTCCCTCTGTTCGCTCCGTAGAAAATTTTGATTTACTATGCCGCGAAACCCTTCAATAGGGTACCGGGAAAAACCCTAGGACCAGTCTGGGCAGCAGTGTCGTCGTCGCTTTTCTTCTTGGAGGTGTTTCTTGGTACACGGCGATTCGAAGTGCTAGGATCGTGATAGGAATTCTCGGGAGGGTGTAGCGGTGGCGAGTCATCTTTGTTTTCGTTGATCCGCTGTTATCAACATTTTTTTCTCTTCTTTTTCTTTTTTTTCTTCTTTCGGGTTTGACTGTGTTGTTTGCCCTAGCAATGGACTCGAAATTGTACCATGTAGTTGCTATATTAAAATAGCGGGCTGAAAGTATGTTTTGAGGATAATAAATTGTGGTTGAACTTTAACCTATTTGAATTGTTGTTTCAGATGATGTCCATGCACGAGATAGAACATATTCTGGGAGTCTTTTATATGACTCTTAGAGATGACCAACTTCTTGAATCAAAAATCCTCTCTGATCTCCTAGTGTTTTTTTTGGAGTAAAATTTACTCATTCAGCTGGAGATGTTCTTAGAGCATCACCATCTTGAACTTTTGAGCCCATTCTGAAAACCGTTCGGATAAATAGCCGGTATTCATGAATATATATGTCAGCACATTTTCTTCTATTTTAACCACAAACACCTTCAGCCAACAAACATCATCAGGAAAGATAAGATAAAACAAACCTCACAACAACAATACGTCGTAGGATATAAAGACAATATGCTCAATTGCACATCCTAATTAATTAAACCCCACTACAAAATCCAGTGTTAGGAAAAAAAAAAACAGGTGAGTCCATTTCCACCAAATCTTGCAAGTACCAAAACCAAACAGACTTCTGACTACAAACTCTGAACTTCTAGTGTAACGCTGAAATAACTGAATCTTTACCCATGATATAGTTACCAGCACATGGACTTGTGCATAACACAACTTTGCAATGCAGATGCTCCTCCTAGTTTCTAATACATCACATCATAAAAGGCAGATGAGCTGAATTATTACAATGTAATTAACACTGTGGACATCCACAGGTTGGCCACTGTGAACAGATTGGCCAATAACGACATCGGCCCTAGAATCTAGACAGACAATATAGCATTCGGCAAACTGCATAGCTGTAGGAGCAGCATGTTTACATCATCATGTTGAAGAGCTCTAGCAAACATACATACATATGGATCACAATAAGCTAAAAAGAAACAATATCGTCAAACACACACACACAAAACACTCCGTCCTACATCTAAGACATTGCAGTGAAGCATATCTAACATTCTTGTCACTCCATCGAACAAGAACACATCACCCCACCGAAGATCTTCCTGAAACTTCCCGTGGTGGTGGTGAGGTCCTAGATGTAAGAGTCGTCGGTGCGAATGGCGGCCATGGTGCGATAGGTGCCGAACCAGGCGTCCACCTTGAGCTTCCGTCGGCACTCCAGCAGCTGGAGGTCGAGGTTGAGGTGCTTGAAGTTGCTGGTCAGCACCCGCCACCCAGGATGGTTTTTGTCTTCATGTGAAATCCAAAGCAACGATCACGTTCAGTCCTGGCAAATGCAGGCTAACAAAGTAATGGCCAGTCATTCCCACAGAACTGTTTCGTTCATAATTCAGGTCAAGCCTGAGTTCAAACAAAGTGCCTAAGAAAATCAGTTAGCACAAAAATGTCCATCCAATTCAATTCAAGCAGCTCAGAGTTTTCCTTCCTTGCATTCCTTAATAATGCTCAGTTACCACGACGTCTCAAGTCAGTATTCTTGATTCCCATCCAAAATCTCAAGATAAATTCATCCAAAAATCATGAGCAACTTCACCAAAATCATTTTTAGCAATAAAGCACATGGCAGGTTTCTGTTCTGTTTTAACCACAAATACCTGCAGCCAAATATCTGCAGGCGAAAGATACCCGCTCTCAGTGTACGTTGAAGATAAACATGTTCCATTGCACATCCTAATTAACACGCTACAAAATTCAGTCTTGGATACTTCAAAATAGATACTGAAGCACAGTAGACAATAAAACAGCACTTCTGGATACATTCCCCAAGACGGTTTCCGCTACTGTCTATGCCTGCAGTGGAGCCTGCTCTATTCCTCCTTGATGGCGCCCTTGTCGCTGACGTAGATACCGTCCAAGAACTTCCTGATATCCTTCTTCTTCACGTGGCATTTCTGTTAAACAGGCAAGCAAAGGTAAACTTGTGTGTGTAGTTTGATGAACTGAATAACAAGTAAGCACCACGTGTGAGTCCATTTCCACCAAACTTTGTACTAGTACCAAAACTGAACAGACAGTCTCTTATGACTAGAACAAAATAGGCTGCTGGTCTTGCATTTGGATGCTCTACTTGTTGAAAAACTGGACTTTTGCTAACAAAACAGTGACCGACACATGCATTTGTGCAGAACAAAGTTGGTAACACGGATGTTCCTGTTTATACATCATAAAGATCATAAGGAAAGATGAAACAGACTATAAATTTAACAACTACGGTACTTGCTAACACAAGAACATCCATAAGTTTATGGAATGGACAGAATGAAACCAATAATGGCATAGGTCGTAGCATCTGAATACATGGTACAGCATTCAAACAAACTACTGTACAAAATTGCGGAAGCAGGCATGTTTGCATAATGGTGAAGAACACAAGCAGACATATATGCATCACGGTAAACAAAAAGCACAATGTCAGACATCCTACAGCTAAAATATTGCAATGTGGCACATCTAACATTCTACCCACTGGCAAAGAGCATAAGCAAGCAAGCACATTTGTTCTTCTTCTTCTGCACACCAATTGATTATTCAGGTATCATCACCATGCACATAGGAAGAAAAAAAAAGGGGGCTTCATCCTGCTCAGGCACATCAAACATTATAGCTTCCTTTGCACATCAGGTTATTCAGGCATCACAACCATGTAGTAGTTACATCAGAGACAGAAGGGGCGCAGAACCCTATGGATTCACCTGGTTGATGAGGGCGGCGGAGCGCGAGACGAGCTCGATGTCGTTGCCGTCGAGTACGATCTCGTCCTTGACCTTCTCGGACCTGAGGATGGTCACTCCGTCGAGCATGTCCACTTTCCTCACCTGCACCCAACACAGCAGCAGCAGCAGCAGAAGCCGTCTTAAAAGATGTCCCCAGATCTCCAGCACAGTAATAATAACCAAAAGAAAGAAAGATCGAGGGCAGGGGGAACCGTCCGTGTCTACCTTCTTCTCGCCGAGGAAGTTCCTGATCTCGATGCCCTTGTTGCCGGAGTTGATGGATGCGTTGATGGGGAAGTGAGCGTACACGAAGCGCATCTTGTAGCGGAAGCCCTTGGTGACGCCGGTGATGAGGTTCTGGACGTGGGAGATGGCGGTGCGGATGGCGGCCATGGTGCGGCGGGTGCCGAACCAGGCGTCCACCTTGAGCTTCCGGCCGCCCTCCTGCAGCTGGAAGTCGAGGTTGAGGTGCTTGAAGTTGCGGGTCAGCGTGCCCCGCGGCCCCGTGACGGAGATCATCTTGGCGGAGACCTTCACCGTCACCTCCTCCGGGATCTCCATCGTCTCCGACGCCAGGATGGTCTTCATCTTCGCTGGCGGCGGCGGCGGGGCGGCGGCGGGGAGGAGGAGGGAGGGTTTGTATCGAGAGGGGAGGAGGTGGAGACTGAGGGTGCTGTGTTTATATCCTGGGTTGGGCTGGGCTGGGCTTTTTACTGGGCTGGTCACATGACAGCCTTTTCTCTGGAAGAAATCTCCCACTCCAGTCCTTGGAAGTTTTTTTCCTAGTTCAAACTCAAGACTGCGTTTGGATGTATGTATTTAGCCTAGGCATTGGGTATTGGGGCATTCAAGAGCCGAATATCTAAAACTTGAGCGTTTGGATGTACTAGATATTCGGGCTAGACATTCGGGCTCGATATTGAGATGGCCCAAATCAACTAGCAAGACCTCCTCCCGAAAGACGAGCCTCACCCCTCGACATTGCGTGGTATTCGGTCGAAGCGTTTTTTCCTCTCGTTCCCGAGCGTCACCCCTGGACACCGCCGCCTCCCTCCTTCTCCGCCACCGACGAGGATGGGCACCGCCGCCTCCCTCCCCGACCTCGCCGCCTCGACCCCGCCGCCTCCCTCCCCGACCTCGCCGCCTTGACCCCGCCGCCTTCCTCCCCGACCTCGCCGCCTCAACCCCGCCGCCTCCCTCCCCGACCCTGCCGCCTCCCTCCCCGACCTTGCCACCCCCTCCTTCTCCGCCTCCGGCTAGGCTGGACACCGCCGCCTCCCTCCTTCTCCGCCTCCGAGGCTAGGCACCACCGCTTCACTTCCTGACCCTGCCGTCTCCATCCTCCTCTCCGGACCTCAGATCGAGCGAGGGCATAGGTAAATCGAGCAACCACCGGGGGCCTCCATCCCCGGGCCTCCATCCTCCGGCGGCCACCGGCGCCGTTGCCCTCCACCTCGGCCTCCATCCCCTCCGCCTGTTCCTGCCGCCCCCCTCAAATTCTCTCTCTGCAAAATTTGACCATCCAAATGCAATACACCACTTTGCCCATCCAAACAAGATTTGTCATTCAACTAGGATATCAATTCTAGCTACCAAATATCTAAACATCCAAACAAAAATATTGACATTGATCTCAATGCAAATGTCCCATGGTATTGATATCTCAACGAATGCAATGCCTAGGCTCCCAATGCATACATCCAAACGGAGCCCAAGAGTTTTTCCCCATTTTTTTTATAAAAATCAGAAGCTAAAAAAATCTAAGCCACTCACATCTAACTTGGCTTGTCCTCTTTCATATAAAACTCACTTGGCGAAAGCGGTCGACTTCATGGAAGTTTTCAATCTAACCATGTAGTTACTCTCTGACTTCAGAAAGAACATGTTTCTACAAACAACTTCATAAATGAAATACTATATCAAAATCGCGAGAAGGTGTTTTTTGTATTTCTACAAGGAAAAAACTTGCCGCAGTGACCAAGGCATATATCATTATCAGTCATGGGATAACCAAGCTAGAGAGAGGCCATTAATTGCCCATTATTACCTAGAAAGGAGGACATTGTGTAGCTGGGAGATCCCGTTGAAGAAGGTAGGCTAAAAAGATGAGCAGACAAGCAAAGGTGGCTAGCTAGCTAGCTCAAGCCTCAAACACTTCGTGGACTCAATCTAAAAGCGCAACAGACCCCTACAAAAATAGTAATGTCCTAGACCCGTCATTTTTTATGCAGCATATAGTCTAAAAGGTGCATCACAATTCACACATTTCAGAAAATAAATAAAAGGTGCATCTTTATCACACGCGTTAGTGTAAAAAAAATGACACAAACTATTGTAAAAACAGCAGCATAAAACTATTGCAAAGTTGTGGTAGAAACAAGTGTAAGAGGCATCAGTAGACTCCGCGATAAGGTGTTGTTCACAGCCAGGCAAAAAAATGCGCTACACTTTTTGCCGCAACATTAAAAAATTAGTAAAATATTGCGATAAAATAGAATCGGAGGTCACGTGTAAAATATAATAATAGAGAAAGAATGTAAAACCAAGATGTATTAAATTCGGAAACAAGTTTTGGAAATCCTGCCGAAACAAAGCCTGTGGCGAACACCACGTTTCGACGTGGCCGCCACACTTGGAGGGGAATGGCTTGTGTAGGTTCCGAGGTAGGTCGGTTTTTAGATGCATGGGTGCATGCATCATCTATACTACTCCTTATGTCACAAAAAAAATATGTTTTGGAGTTGTATAAGTTCGGACGATGTGTATCTAGATATCAAAACATGTCTAGATATACATGTGTCTAATTAAATTCAGGAGTAATTGGTCGGTCTCGTCGATATGGACCATATAATGCCATGGGAGACGCTAGCTAGAGAAAGATGACATACTATAGTATGACACTAGCAAAGGAGTAGCTGAGGAATAGTATGTAATAGCCAAGCTAGTCGATGGTTCGCTGCAGCCTGCATTCATGGCGAGTTCCAGATCGAGATGGACACATACGGTGACGACGACCCCAGCCGAATATATTCAGGTAATCGAGCTAGCTAGCTAGATTGCGTCTCTCGATGCTGGCTGGCTACCCGATCGAGGCTAGTGGCTGCTGCCGCTGTTGATCGATCGACCAGTCGAGTAACCTGATGACGATGATGATGATGATCATATTCATGCATGTGCCAACCAGGGCAAAGACGAAACTGTTGAAAAGGAAGACCCAAAACAAACAATCACACCACCAAACCGAACTGATGGATCATGATCATGCGGTGAGCCACAAATGCAAAGCAGATTCCTGTTTGGTTTCTGAATACGATCGTACGATACGTCGCTTCCACGGGTCTCTAGACAAGAGGGGTGTAAATAATTCAGGTAAAGAGGGAGTGTTAGCATCAGATCCATATGCCGCTGTCGACCCTGACCGAACGACCAGTCAGTCTTTTTCCCCCACCCCCCCCATGTCAACCAAGACACATATACCTTTTGCAATTTATATGATCCAGCTAATTCAGCTGCCATCGCTGGGAGGGAATGGAACAATCCCAAGGACTGAACTGACTGACAGACTGATACTGATTCCCCCATGCACTTGACTGGCTACGAGCAAGCTAGCTTAGCTAGGATCGATATAGGTCAGGTTTCCAATTCCAATTCCAATTCATCATCTAATCTCATGTCATGTCATCTCGATCGGATCGGATAGGTCAGGTTTTTTCCCCTTTCCCATACCATTCCTTTCTCACCTCCCATCTCCATCGATCCACAGGCGATTTGCAGTTGCACTGTTGCTTTAATTTGCCTTGTGAAACCAAAAGATACACCATCTCTGGGAAGGCATTTCGTGACGCCCAGAGGCTGGGATGGGATGGAATGGGATAAAGTTTTGTTCTGTGCTCTGATGCAAAAAAATAATAATATGATTGTTAATTTCATCTCTCAAGGTTTTTATTCTTGCCGGGTAGGAGTTGATTCTATTCCCTATACGGCTTTTAACCGCTTTGCCGGCCCCCAAAGTACAGATGCTTCCAAGATGAGAATGTCTGTGCCTTATATATTTTCTATAAGTTGAAAATAGTCTATACTTTCAGGGTCAGTTATTCTGTTTTTCTTTTTAACTTTTCTTTAGACTAATGTTTATATGTTGGATTACTATGCAGGTTTTTAGTAAGTTATTAAATACACGAAAGCAGCAACAACACAGGTATCACCAGTAAAATCCATTACGCCGGATAAATGCAAATAGGGAAATGCAACGGCCAACAATTACATGTCATGCCACATTACTTCTGAGAGTGGCCCCCACTCGTCCAATCATCGTTAAACCAGCCCACATAAAAGTACATTGCAAGCAATTTACTCGCGAAAATTGGGTGAGTGGATGCCTGCACTCCTCCATGGCCCACCCAAGGTGAAAACTAAAGCACCTCCTAGCCAGGCCGACTCGGCCGTTTCCCTGGAACTACCCTTGAGGTTTTCCTTCATATGCAAAAGGCCGTGTAGGTTGCAGGAGCTGCTGTGACCATGGAGATGGCAGGCGCACTGCAAGAAAACCATGAGATGGGATAAAGTTTTGTTCCATTCTGTGCTTCGATGCAAAATTGTTTGTTAATTTTATCTCTCAAGGTTTTTGTTCTTGCAGGGTAGGAGTTGATTCTATTCCCTCTCCGGCTTTAACGGCTAGCTTTGCCGGCCCCAAAGTACAGATGCTTCCGAGATGAGAATGTCTATGCCTTGTATTTTTTTTATAAGTAGAAAATATTCTATACTTTCAGATTAGTTATTCTGTTTTTTTTTTTACTTTTCTTTAGACCAATATTTATATGTTGGATTACTATGCAGGCTTTTAGTAAGTTATTAAATCCACGAAAGCACCAAACACAGGTAGCACTCGTAATATCCATTACGCCGGATAAGCTAATAAACCTAATAGATCCGCAAATAGGGAAATGCAACGGCCAACAATTACATGTCATGTCATGCCTCTCCTGAGAGTGGCCCCACCCGTCGAATCATCGTTACCGCGACTAAATCATCCCACATAAGTGCACATTGCAAGCAATTTACTCGCAAATTGGGTGAGCCGATGCCTGCACTCCTCCATGGCCCACCCAAGGTGAAAAATAAAGCACCTCCCTAGAACTAACTTTGAGGTTTTCCTTCATATGCAAAAGGCCGACTCGGCCGTTTCCCTAGAACTACCTTTGAGGTTTTCCTTCATATGCAAAAGGCCGACTTGGCCGTTTCCCTAGAACTACCTTTGAGGCTTCCCTTCATACGCAAAAGGACGTGTAGGTTGCACGAGCTGCTGTGACCATGGAGATGGCAGGAGCTCGCGCACTACAAGAAAACAGGGAGGGAGAAATTCGGTCACCTCCCACCAAATCAACTGTGGTTTAGATTTTGAAGGTGAGAGTGAAGGGTAGAAATAGAAGGAGCCCTTGTGTCCATTAGCCACTTTGGCAACATGATTCCACTTAGAGTCAATGTGATAATTGGTAAGAGCGATACTGATACACTACACCAACGAGTGTGCATCTATGTATATAAGAAGAAGCATTTAACATAATATTTAAATCTTAATTCTTTGATGTTGATATTACTCTCGGATGCACCTACTCTTGTAACATTGTAAATATAATCCTTCGAGAAAATCACTTTTTGCTGAGTATGCATTTGATTTCCTGGTATATTTAGCCTAGAACTCGGCAAACAGCTGCTTTGCGGAGTGTCAAATAGAATACACTCGGGAAACAACGTGTACTCGACAAAATTACAAAAATACACTCGACAAACATGAGACGCTTGGGAAAGTTTCAGAAAACATCCGTGGGGCATGCCGCAGGCCGCCTGGGCATAGAGCCACCACACCCTCCGCATCAAGGGATCCGTCGGGCCTCTGCGGTCGAGCTCGACTACCGTCGGGCTCTCTCGTCAGATAGGCCAGGTTTTCCCCCCTTTCATCATCTCATGTCAATGTCATCTCGATCGGATAGGTCAGGTTTTTCCCCTTTTCCCATACCATTCCTTTCTCACCTCCCATCTCCATCGATCCATAGGTGATTTGCAATTGCATTGTTGCTTTGCCGTGTGAAACCAAAAAGATAAACGATCTATGAGAAGGCATTTCGTGACGCCAGAGGCTGGGATGGGATAAAGTTTTGTTCTGTGCTCTGATGCAAAAAAAATATGATTGTTAATTTCATCTCTCAAGGTTTTTATTCTTGCCGCGTAGGAGTTGATTCTATTCCCTCTACGGCTTTTAACCGCTTTACCGGCCCCCAAAGTACAGATGCTTCCAAGATGAGAATGTTTGTGCCTTAATATTTTTTATAAGTTGAAAATAGTCTATACTTTCAGGGTTAGTTATTCTGTTTTTTTATTTTACTTTTCTTTAGACTAATATTTATATGTTGGATTACTATGCAGGTTTTTAGGCAATTTTTTTTTAAATAATACGAATTAATTATTTAATTTGAGTTCTATTATGCGTTTTTTCGAAATTCCAGATCTAGGGCTTTGTCGGCCAGGGGCAAGCCGACTGAGCCAATCGGCCAGGCCCTGGCCGACAGCAGTGCAATCGGCCAGCAGCCAGCTGACAGCAGGTCGGCCAGTGGGGCCGCGGGACCCACAACGGTCGACAGGTCCAGTCGGCCAGGCGCTGGCCGACTGCCCAATCGGCCAGGCCCAGACCGACTGGGGCCAGGATAAGGGGCGAGCGACGCCGCGCCCCGCGCCGCCAGCGCCCTTTCTTCTCCACCGCGACCGAGCCGTTTTCTTCTCTCTCCTGTTCGTCGTTCTAGCCCAAAAAACCTCCTTTTTTTCCCGATTTGGCTAGATTTGACCACAGAAACTTCAATCCAAAGGCAGTAGAGAGATAGTGGAAGCCCGATCTACGGATGGGTTAGCTCATAGCGCGATTTGGTGTTGATTTGTTGGAGGAACGGTGGTGGAGCTGTGGTGGAGCAATGGCAATGGTGGTGGAGCTGTGGTGGAGGAGCTGAGGCTGTCTGTGGTGGTGCTGTGGTGGTGGACCGAGCGGCTTCTCTCGCTTCAAGGGTAAACTTTAATCTCTCGATAATCACGGTTATTGTATATGGTTACGTACGTGCGTATGCTTGTCTATTATAATACCTGCCTAGTGGATTAGTAATAATATTTGATCGATGGGTTAGGCACAAATATTTGGCCGATGGATTAGTAGCAATATTTGACCGGTAGCAATAGTATCATATTTTTTAGAATATTTGGTGAATGATGGGTTAGACACAAATATTTGGCCGGTAGATTAGTAGCAATATTTGCACGATGGAGGTTCGACGTGGCATCAGCAGTCTTCTTTCGACTGTTGGCAGCAGCAGCAGCCACCTTTGCACGATGGAGGTTCGTCGTGGCAGCACCAGTAGCAGGAGCCTTTGGGTCACCCTCCCATGCCAAACTACGGGTTTCACCCACAGCCACAGCCACAGGGTATGTGTCTTACAAGATAAGCGTCGAGGCTCATTTCATGTCAAGTTCTTACATACTTTGTTTTTATGTGCAGGAGCATTCGGAATGCAGAGATCTATGCCTGGCTATCAGTCGTCTGTGTCCGGATCCGCCTGGACTGATCAGGATGTTGATCATAGCACTCAGGATTTCATGACGCAGAGCAGTTGGCTGAACATTTTCCAGACTCCTGCACCTGACCCCACACAGGAGACTCAGTACGATGAGCACGGGTCGGTGATTCCTCCCCGACAGGTTCGGCCTCCCCACAGGTTCGGTTGGACGACGCCTCCTAACCCACCACCCGAGCGTCGCGGCAGACGACGTCGCTGAGACATATATTTATCTATGTATGAGACATATATTTATCTATGTATGAGACATATATTTATCTATGTATGAGACATGTCTATCTATGCATGAGACATCTACTTATGTATGAGACATATATCTACCTATATATGAGACATCATTCTATCATTTCACGATTTTTATTGCAACACAGTTCAACATAACTTGCAACACAGTTCAACATAACTTGCGGTACATAAATAAGAGTCCTATCAATCCCTAGCATGATGCCTTTCCCTTTCCTTTCGATGATGCCTCGCCCTTTTCCTTGGACGATCCCTCGCACTTGCTCTTCTTGGCCTGCTCTTTCTTCTTCTCCTGCCTCTTGTCCCACTCAGCTCTCGCCTTGCTTCCAACGGGTGGCGGCATGAAGATATCATCCTCATCTTCGCTCTCTTCTATGCAGGCCCTACGTGCCACAGCCTGCTTCGTCATGTCAGCTTGACTCTTCTTGGCCTGCTCTTTCTTCTTCTGCCTCTTGTCCCACTCAGCTCTTGCCTTGCTTCCAACCGGTGGTGGCATGAAGATATCATCCTCATCTTTGCTATCTTCTATCCAGGACCAAGGTGTATTAGCCACCTCCATCATGCGAGCTTCACTCTTGAAGGTGAGCTTGTCCCACCTTGCCTTGATCCTGAGAAGCTCTGCTCGTACCTGATTTGGGGTCTTCAGTTTCCACCCTCTTAGATAAAGTGACTTACCAAGTATAACGAGAGCATCATGGTTCGATACCAACGTATCCCAGTCGGCTGGTGTATCGCCTATCTCAACAGTTCTGGCTATAAAGAAAAGCCCAATGGACATATCTACAGGCCAGGGAGAAGCGTCGGTCATAGTGGAGAGGAGGGGAGGAAAATGCGAGAGCCAGAGGAGAGGAGGGAAATGAGAGAGTAAGAGGAGGAAGAGAAGAACTGGTAAAGGATACATCTCGTTGCCCGGATTTATAGAGGCACCGAAGCGAGCGGGCGAATAGGCGGGAAAAAAAGGCGGGAAGTAGTGGCGGGAAAAAAAGGGCGGGAAGTAGTGGCGGGAACAAAGGACGGAAAGTACTAGCGGGGAAAATCGGCGCGATGGCGGGAAAAATCGGCGCGAAGGATTGACGAGAAAAACAGCGGCGGAAGATTAGGGCTGCATTGATCATGCAGGATTTGGGCAGGGGCACGACGATTAGGCAATCGGCTAGGGGCAAGCCGACTGGACCAATCGGCCAGGGGCAAGCCGACTGGGCCAATCGGCCAGGCCCTGGCCGACTGCATGTGTGGGCAGGGCCGACTGCATGGTGCCACATGCAGTCGGCCAGGGCCTGGCCGATTGGCCCAGTCGGCTTGCCCCTGGCCGACAAAGCACTAGATCTGGAATTTTGAAAAAACGCATAATAGAACTCAAATTAAATAATTAATTCGTATTATTTAAAAAAAATCGCGGTTTTTAGTAAGTTATTAAATACAAGAAAGCATCAACACAGGTAGCACCAGTAAAATCCATTACGCCGGATAAACTAATAAACCTAGTAGATCCGCAAATAGGGAAATGCAACGGCCAACAATTACATGGCATGCCATGTCACTCATGAGAGTGGGCCCCGGTCATCGAATCACCGTTAGCACGACTAAACCAGCCCACATAAGTGTACACTTCAAGCAATTTACTCGCGAAAATTGGGCGAGCCGATTCGGCCGAGTGTCGAATAGAATACGCTCGGGAAACAACGCGTACTCGACAAAATTACAAAATTACGTTCGGGAAAGTTCTAGAAAAGGCTCGTGGGACATGCCGCGGTCCCTTCCGCCTGGGCACAGAGCCACCACACCCCCCGCATTCGGGCCTCTGCGGCCGAGCTCGAGTACCGTCCGGGCTCTCTCGTCGAGGACCGCCATGTCTCGTGTCCATCTATGTCGTGGATCTTCGCGAAACCGTGGAGGAGTGCCAGCGATGCGAGGTTAGAGAAGACGAGGGTCTCACGGTACATCACGGCAGAATGGACGAAAATAACCTAAAGAAATAACAATTTCACGAAATGAACTCTGGCCAGAAGAAATTCACGGAACTAACCCATTTTGCAACGCCACACAGCGTGGCGCCGCACCCTGAAGAGCGGCGCCTGTACGCCTGGCGCCGCGCACCTGCCAGCGTGGAGCCCCGCGGGCCCGGTCCCGATAGTGCGGCGCCTTGTGGCCTGGCGCCGCACTGTGTAGTGCGGCGCCGTTGCGCCTGGCGCCGCACTTTAGGTCATGTACCAGCGCGCGAGCCAGCCCTCCCAGACCCATCTCATTCCTCTCCCAGGCTCGAGGCAACAGACATGGCGGCGGCGGCGGCGCTCTCCACGTAATCTCCCCCCCCCCCTCCCCCAACCAGGCCAGATTGGTGAATTTCTTCCAAGATTTGTGCTCCCAATCCCCTCCCCCAGGTATTCTCTCTAATCCCTCTCAATTACATCCACAAATTTCTCCTTTTTTCTCCCTTATTTGCAATTTTTGGTCTAACCCTAGATTGGATGGTGAAACCATAGATTGTATGAACCATTGCCATGTTTACTTGATCTTTAGGTTTAGGAATGC
Source organism: Avena atlantica (assembly GCA_910589765.1). Lineage (NCBI taxonomy): Eukaryota > Viridiplantae > Streptophyta > Magnoliopsida > Poales > Poaceae > Avena > Avena atlantica. Next base: position 5,060,476 of record OU342739.1, read on the forward strand.
TTGTAAGTTGGATCTTGAAACCCTAGATTGCAATATTAGGAATGCATGTAAAACCCTAGCTATTTTGGGATAGTGAAACCCTAGAATTATAGGTAGAGTAGGAGGAAATTTTTGTTCGTGTTAGAATTATAGGTATAGTAGGGTAGAACTAGATGCTAGAACTATATGTGTCAACTATAGTTGGAATAAGACGGACATTTTGTAATTGTTCTTATTCTCTCTATTGTTTTGAATATGTAGGATGGCTCTAAACCCCCTTCTAAACAATGCTCACTATGATGTTCAACACCGTGCCTACAAGATGTCGGAGAAGAGACAGGTACTAAAAACTTCAATGCAAGTCGAACAAGATGCCATGTTTGTTTAGATGGAAATCTAACATTTTTCCATTGTATGTTTGCAGGAGCTTCAACCCCTTCGACTTAGGTACCACGAGGTCTCGTCCGGCAAGATGCGTTATGATGCGCGGTACACTCCGTACATCCAGCAGCTAGGACTCCTCCCCTTTATCCACATGGTCACTCGGTCCACACCGGCCTTCAACCCTGCTGCGATCACCGCTCTTGTGGACCGATGGAGGCCGGAGACGCACACGTTTCACCTTAGGACCGGTGAGACTACGATCACCTTGCAGGACATGAGCATGATCCTGGCACTCCCAATCGAGGGAAACCCTGTGTGCATGTCCTCAGATTCAGACGGGTGGCGTGAGGAGATGGTCTCCCTTATAGGGAAGGATCCACCCGAGGCTATAAACGCGAAGGGGGGAAAACTTAGGGTCGCTGCTGGGGCTACTTTTACTTGGATCATCCAGAATTTCAAGATTTGCCCCGAGGATGCCGATGAGGAGACGATCAAGACATACACTCGTGTGTATGTCTGGTACATTATCACGAGGACTCTGTTTCCTGACAGCAGTGGGGATCGTGCTCAGTGGCATTGGCTCAAGTTGCTGGTTTTTTCGACTCTACCTTCAGTTGGGGTTCTGCGGCGTTGGCCTGGTTGTACCGTCAGGTAATGAGTTATTTACAGATGTTGTTGTATATTTCTGCACTATCTCAAAAAAAATTTGTTCTTACCAAATGGTTGTTCACTTCATCTGCAGCTGGATGACGCTTGCCTTAGGAGCTCCGCCGATTCAGGGATTGGTGGTTGTTTGCTCCTTCTTTCGGTGTGGAGCTGGGAACGCTTCTCCATTGGACGGCCGAGATTGTTGTCATTCAATCCTTACATTGATAACGGCAACAACTACCTTCTCCCCACGTGGGCTTACAAGTGGGATGTGGTCTCCGAACCGCCAACGGACCCACTGGAGGCGTACAAGAGGTACACCAACGAGTTTGACACGATCACCATGGATCAGGTAATTTCAGCGACGGCGGTCAATTATATGTCTTGAACTTGTAATCTTTGACCCTGACATGAGTGTGGTATGATGCAGGTGACGTGGGAGCCATACGGTCGAGGGGACCGCTTTGGTGTCCCAGAGGACTATCGCCTTAACCCTATTTGCCTCAGAGAATCTCGTCTGTGGCTAATGCGTTGCCCCATGGTGTGCATGTGGGCTGTTGAGTATCACCAGCCTCACCGTGTCATGACCCAGTTTGGGTTATTTCAGACTGTACCGCCTGAGTGGAAGGACACGGACATAGGGCTCCATAGGTAAGATATTAACTGCTTTACCATGTGATGTGCTTATCATTCGCGAAATAACGCTTTTTGACTTGTTGTTGTTGTGTGCAGCTTGGACAGGAAGAAGCAGAGGAAGGAGAAGGATTGGCCCAAGCTTCATAGGAAGCACCTTGAGAAATTCAGGAGGTGTGTGACCGAGGCTAGGAAAGCAAAAGGAGCACAGGATAGGCCCTTCAGTCGGGATGCTTTCAACAACTACATCGCATGGTTCGTTGACAACACGCGGGTGGAGATATACCCACGGGCATTTCGGGATTCGATCTTGGAGAAGCCATTGGTGTTTGATGAGCTTTCAACCGAACAATACAACATCATGGTCAGAGAAGGGCGGCAAACCGAGTTTGCTCCCTTGGTCAACTTTGTGGTAAAGTGTGCCGAATAATATTTTTTCCGTCTATGCGCTTCTCACACCTTGCATGGATAACTTACTAGTTTCTTGTCTATGATAGCGCGATCAGGTAAGGAAGTCCGCCGATGCATGCGAGGACGCTTTGGACACATACCCTCGCGGAGAGAAGGGAGAGGGTCTGTTTCGTGAGTTCGTTAAGAAGCAGGGCCAACGGTTAAGGAGGCTGTCGAACTTGCTAGGTTGCCGTGACCCTGAGGTGGCAACACCGTCCGCGTCACGGTCCAACACGCCCGAAGGTGACAATTCTGGCGATCATCACTCCACATCCGAGGACGAGGCGAACACACCCGAGGTAGTACAACCATTGCATCCCCCACCCTCCCTTGCATTTCTCCTGAATTTGTCCTTACCAATCTTCTTCTGTTGACAGCCGCAAGATGAGGAAAGCGTCTCCGACGAGATGACATTGGGCAACTACACTCGCTACAAGGTACACGAGCGGTCCGACTACATGTTCAAGCCAAGGCAACCCAAGAAGCCTTACACACCCAACCCTTCCACGACCAAGACAAAGAAGCCCAAGAAGCCCAAGAATCCATATCGCTTAGAGGTGGAGGATGAAGAGGAACCGAGGAGGAGGAAGATGCCCACGAGAAGGGGCCGAGGGGCGAAGACCACCCGTGGGAAGTAGAGTAGATGTTGCACTTTGTCTTGAATGGTTGTAGTCTTGAACTCTACTTATGGTTGTTGTCGTGAATGGTTGTGGTGAACTCTACCTATGGATGTTGTTGAACCCAAGAAGTCCTTTATCCATTGCTTAAATTCCAACAAGGTCCTGAACCTTGATCCTTTGCAAAAGCCACTATTCACTTCATTGCCATCCCGGTAAGAACTTGTCCTTGGTCCGAGCACAATGCCTTTGCCACCATCTACCGTGGCTTTATCCGCGAGACTGAGATCACGAAACAAAGGCACCCGATGGTCCCGACCCAATACGGTATGGTGGATTTCGGCCTCTCTAGCCGTGAACCCCTCCTCGTCAACTTCTTCTTCGGGACCATCATCATCCGAGTCAGATGCATAGCCTCGAGAATACGGGAGGTCATGGTCCATGTCATCTTGTGTGATATATTTCTCTAAATCTCCAATATTGTTGTCGTGGAGTTCAACATCATCATTGTCATCTTCATCTTCACCCCCACAATCGTCATCTTGGTGTCTTGAAATCGGGCTCAATGTTTGGGTCAAGGGAGGTTCACGCCTTAGCTCTTGGTCTACGGGTGGAGGACTCATAGTACGCAATGGGGATGCCATACGGTTTAAGTCCAAAGACAATGAACTACCAACTTTCTTGGTGGCAAATAGCTCAAGAGCCTTGTCTAGTGATTCGGCCACCACCTCCTTGTATGCAAGCCAACGGGCCTCGGAGAAGATACGCATGGTCTTCCAACGGACATGCATTCCCAAGCCAACATTATGTCTTCCCTCCAACTCAATATCATCCTTTGGGTCCATCCATTTCAATTCAATCCTCAATTGCTCCAAGACCTCGGCATATGTTGGAGTACGCTCAAACACCAAATCGAGCTCGTCCGGGTCCGGTTCTATGTTACCTCTCAAAAAAGCATCCTTGTCTACATGGTGAACATGAACAATTCTTGCCATGCCTAACATAATCACAACAACAATACCATGGTCAACACACTTAATAGATACCCATGCTAACATTAACACAATACCAACACATATGCCAATACAAGAACATTCTACCATGCATCTTACAAAAAAAATAGGGTTTACAAGATATGGACCAAAAACAAGAAATTAATGGGTCAAATCAAAGATGAAGGGGAAGAATACCTCAAGGCACTTGGGGGGATCGAACTCCACGGAGAGAGGCTTCCGATTTGGACACTAGGAGGGAGAAGGTGGAGGGGGGAGAAGAGCCGCCGCCGCCGCCGTCTGTTAGAGCCTGGGAGAGGAATGAGATGGGTCTGGGAGGGCTGGCTCGCGCGCTTGTACATGACCTAAAGTGCGGCGCCAGGCGAAACGGCGCCGCACTACACAGTGCGGCGCCAGGCCACAAGGCGCCGCACTATCGGGACCGGGCCCGCGGGGCTCCACGCTGGCAGGTGCGCGGCGCCAGGCGTACTGGCGCCGCTCTTGAGGGTGCGGCGCCACGCTGTGTGGCGTTGCAAAATGGGTTAGTTCCGTGAATTTCTTCTGGCCAGAGTTCATTTCGTGAAATTGTTATTTCTTTAGGTTATTTTCGTCCATTCTGCCGTACATCACGATTGGTGGCGAGCGAGCGTGTGAGCATGACGGTCGGCTCGTGGGACACGTGCAACACGCGGAGGCATGTAGGTTGTCAGGGCGACGGCCTCGCCACCAACGGCTTGGTGCATGGCTCGACGTGTCCGGCGGCATCATCAACATGTTTGTATTTTAATTTCGACGGGACCGCTTTGCCGAGCGCCGGAATAATACACTCGGCAAAGTGTAAAAATGGCACTCAGAATCGGGCCCTACTATTAGAGGGGCCGGGTAAAAAGTGGAACACACACACTCTTGTGTCATCCTAGTTCAATAGTATTTATGAGATGAAGGAGGGCTAGACGTCGGCAAGGAAGGCTAGCTAGGGCGGCAGTGTGGATGCATGGATGGATCGGGGCTAGTCTAGCTGTATTGTGGCGCCGCCGAAGCTGCTTCGAGCATGGACCAAAATGGATCGATATCGATCATTGCCAAAGGGATAACGTATACTAGTATCCAACATATGCACTCGCTCGCTCGATCCATCCAGCTTTTCCCTTCGTTTGACATGTCCAAAATGCACAGAAAAGAAGAGGGGGAAAAGAGCTTTTTTGTTGCACCGTACCCTTTAATTGGGGAAAGACGATGGATGGGTGCGTGGCTAACTGGCTACATTGGAAGTCCTGGCCTCCTAGGGCACTATCTATCTCTTCTGGTCTAGCTAGCTAGCAGTCTAGTACCCCCAGTGGCCGCTGCATGCAGTTGTAACCAATCTAATCTTGGGATGGAGAAATTAAAAGAGCTGCGTACGTCATACCTCAGCCGATTGCTCATTTTTCTTTCCTCACTCCGCATTCAGCATCGGGATCATCAGCCGACCCAAATCCCGCGTCGTCGTCTCCTTCCTTCTTCTTCGTCCTATAAATTCCTAATACAGGCACATGCACCGTGACCATAAAGTCCACCTGTTTTGGTACGAAGGCGCTTTGGATTACGGCATGTGTGGTGGAGGGCGTATCGGTTGCGAGTAGCAGAGTAGATCTACTTGATTCCAAAGCTCATAATCACAATAAGATCACACAGAGAGAGAGACCACCCGAAACCGACCTCAGCTCCAGACTAACCCCCACGCCACACATCCATCTGCTACATCATTACTGTGAAATGACTCAGCTGCTATCGTCACTGAAATGACCTAGCAATGACGGGCCGATAATAGTGGAGACACATTGCCAGCTCATAGTTAAAGCATGGAATTCTAGTGGCCTTGTTGAAAATATTATTTGCTGTATTGTGTATCGATCTGTACATGTCACGTTTTGCTCCTACTGTAGTCCTAGTCCATCTCTTAGCTCCTAGAAGATCGGATCACGCATGTTGTGCGTCTCTATGTAAACATTGCTATGTAGTCCTTCCTCGCGAGTCTCTGCAATTCTGCTTGGTATCAGAGCAAAGGAACTCCCCTTTCCATGGCCGATGCTCCCTCCTACTCCGCTCCGGCCACCGCGCCGGTCATCTCCTCCCCTCTCGACACTGTTCCTCGTACTCACATCCAACAACACGGGCCTCCCATGTCGCCCGCAGCTCCATCCTAGCCCGCTCACCTACGGTGATGGCGCAACCTTCCTTCTTTGGCAACAAAAGTTCATCTACCCACCCAACCCTACCCGTGATCTCCACCTCCAAACGTCGTTCCCCGCTTTGCTTCCTCCCTAGCTCTCCCCCCGGCCTCTTCCTCTACAATTCTCGGCGTCCACATTGAAAACCACATCAAGTTCCAGGTGGATACTATAGGGCAACCTTCCCCAAATGACGACAAATCCTCGTCCTCCTTCTGGCCCTGCACAAAGTGATGGACCACATCACTCAAGGGTGCATCTCCCTCGGCTCCCGACGACGACTGGCTGGCTGTTGACATCCATATCCCTATGGTTTGTCGCCACCCTCTCCAACAAACTGTACCGACTAGTCCACGACGTCGATGGACGGACGTCCTCTACCTGTACTCGCCCGGACCGTTTCTTCCTCAACAATCAGGTGTCCCGCTACATCTTCCTTAACACTGCATTTCAGACAATGCTCCTCGGCGACATGTGTTGGAGATATGCCCTAGAGGCAATAATAAATGAAGTTATTATTATATCTTTGTGTTTATGATAAATGTTTACATTCATGCTATAATAGTATTAACAAGGAAACATTGATACTTGTGTGATTTGTAAACTTAATTTGAAGTCCCTAGTATAGCCTCTATACAACACTAGCTTGTTGGTTGATATATGATTGTGGTTTCCCTATCATGAACATTGGGATGTTATCAACAACAAGATCATATCGTTAGGAGAATGATATGATGGACATACTCCTATAGATAAGCGTAGCATAAAGATCAAGTCATTTAAATAGTTCAATTGCTATATGCTTTCTGATACATAGTAACCTAATTCCTTCGACCATGAGATCATGCATATCACCTTTACCGGATGGATGCTTTGATGACATCAAACACCACACCGTAACTGGGTGGTTATAAAGGTGGCATTGAGTGTTCGGAAAGTATTGGTTGAGACACATGGATCAAGAGTGGGATTTGTCCATCCATATGACAGATAGATATACTCTGGGCCCTCTCGGTGGAATGTCATCCAATTAGCTTGCAAGCATGTGACTGGCTCACAAGGGATCACATATCACAGGAACGAGAAAAGAGTACTTATCGGTAACGAGGTTGAACTAGGTATGTAGAGATACCGACGATCATAACCTCGGATAAGTAAACTATCGTGAGACAAAGGGAAATTGGTATCGTATGTAAGTGGTTCATTCGATCACAAAGTAATCGTAGAAATATGTGGGAGCCATATGAATTTCCAGATTCCTCTATTGGTTATTGTTCGTAGAAGTGTCTCGATCATGTCCGCATAATTCACGAACCGTAGGGAGACACACTTAAGGATTCGACGTTGTTTGAGTAGTTATGGTATTATGAGAAAGAGACCGAATGTTGTTCGGAGTCTCGGATGGGATCCGGGATATCACGAGGTGATCCGGAATGGTCCGGAGAATAAGATTCATATAAGGAAAGTTCCGTTTTGGAGTTCGGGAATGATTCCGGTGTTTTCATCGGGAATGTTCTAGAAGGTTCCGAAATGTCCGGCACTCCGGAGGGGAAGGGGTACATGAGTGTGTCATTGCAAGTTGGAATGATTGCATCATGTACTAAGTGTATTCGCTGTCCAAAATAAAGGGTTTAATCAAATCCTAAATTGAAAAGTCAAACGGCTAGTTTGAAAGTCAAACGGCAAGTTTTTGGAAAGTGGAAAGAGGAGGAAGGAGGGAAACCGAGTTGGGGAGGGAATCCCTCCTCCAACCGGCGGCCCACCTCCAAGCCGAGTTGGGGAGGGACTCCCCTCCCTCCCCTGGCGCGCCGGCCCCTCCACCTATATAAGGAGGGGCAGGGCTCCCTCCTCTAGACACACAAGTTCCTATCCTCTAAATCTAAACCCTAGCCACAGCCTCCGGTTTAGAGCCGTTTTGGTTTAGAGCTTTTAATTGCACTAGCCTTCGGATTAGAGCCTTCTAATTGGTGTGTCTAAACCCTAGACCACTAAAGCTTTCTCATACTCCACCATACTCGCTCCGGCTTAAGGCGAAGCCCTGCGGGATCTCCCCTCTACTTCCGGTAGCACGCCGTTGTGCTGCCGGAATCGCGAGGAGAGTGCTACAACCTCCGCTGCCTGCTGGAACAAGGGAGAGGAAGGTCTTCGTCGAGTACCGAACGTGTGACCGACTGCGGGAGCGCTGCCGGAACGCAGCGCCGGAAGGATCGTCTACGCGATCTTGAGATCGGGAAGAGTACGACTACATCACCCACGAGAATCCGCTCTCGTTAAACACTTTGGAATCTTCGAGGGTGAGTTATTCCATCGACTCGTTGCTACAATCTAGTAGATAGATCTTGGCTTGTTTGTTTGTATGCGATAGAAATTTTTTGTTTTCCATGCTACGAAACCCTACAGTGGTATCAGAGCCGTGTCTATATGTAGATCTGTTGCACGAGTAGAACACAATGGTCATTGTGGGCGTTGATGCTTTTATTGTCGATTGCTTCTTGTGTACTTTCATCTTGCGGTATGTTGGGATGAAGCGGCCCGGGCTAACCTTACATGACATCGTTCATGAGACTTGCTCCACGCTTGACATGCAACTTGTATTGCATAAGTGGCTTTGCGGGTGCCTGTTTCTCCTAGCATAGTTAAGATCCAATTTACAACGGGTGATTAACAATACTAGTATCAATGTTGTGGTTCTTGTTCGTAAGTTAGAACGACACTTATTGAAAGCCCCAAACCACGTAAAATATGCAAAGAAAGTAGAGGCGTCTAACTTTGTTTTGCAGGGGTGTGCAGTGATGTGATATGGCCATGATTGTGATTATATTTGATGTATGCAATGTTCCTTATTGTAAGTTGGCAACCGGCAGGAGCCATATGGTTGTCTTTAATTTATGTTAAGACCCGCGTGTCTATTCAAAGTAGTTGTAATAGTTGAAGCCGGTGGACGACAACCATGGAGAGGCGTCATTGACCTTGATGCAATGCCGGTGATGATGGAGATCATGTTCGTGCTTGAAGATGGAGATCGGAAGCACAAAGAAGAAAGGCCACATCATATCACATATATATTGAATTGCATGTGATGTTAATCCTTTATGCATCTTGTATTGCTTAGTAGTCGACGGTAGCATTATAAGATGATCCCTCATGCACATGAATTTCAAGTCATAAAGTGTTCACCCTTAGTTAGCACCGTTGCTAAAGCTTGTTGTTTCGAAGCACCACGTAATGATCGGGTGTGTTAGATTCTGCAAGTGTATACAGCGTGAGCAAGCCAGATTTGCTCATGCGGAAACTAAGGTTTGATCTTGATGAGCCTAGCATGTACAAACATGGTCTCGGAACACGGATCACCGAAAGGTAAAGCATGAATCATATAGTAGATATGATGAACATGACGATTGTTCGCCATTGAAACTATATCAACTCTCATGATGATCGGTGTTGATATAGTGGATTTGGTTCGTGTGATCACTAAAACAATGTGAGGGATATTGTTTTGAGTGGGAGTTCACCTAGATTAACTTTATTAATTAATTTGAACTCAATTTGTCATAAACTTAGTCTAAACTATTGCAAATATGTTGTAGATCAATGTCAGCCCCTACCATCAATTTTAATGCGTTCCTAGAGAAAGAAAAGTTGAAAAACAATGGAAGCAACTTCGCGGATTGGTTCCGCAATTTGAGGATTGTCCTCACAGCTGGTAATTTGACCTATGTGTTGGATGCACCGCTGGGTGACCCACCTGCAGCTGATGCTTCCGATGAAGTAAAGAATGTTTACCTCGCTCGGAAGAATCAGTACTCCATAGTTCAGTGTGCTATCTTGTATGGTTTGGAATCGGAGCTTCAGAAAAGGTTTGAAGATTCAGACCCATATGATATTGTCGAGGATCTCAAATTGATTTTTGAGACTCATGCGGCAATTGAAAGCTATGAGGCTTCTGAAAAGTTCTTTAACTGCAAGATGGAAGAGGGCAGCTCCATCAGTGAGCATGTGCTTAAGATGTCTGGGCACGCAAACAAACTTCAAAGCTTGGGTATAGTGATTCCTAATGCTTTGGGGATTTACCGTGTCCTCCAATCACTACCACCAAGTTACAAGAACTTTGTGATGAACTACAACATGCAGAACATGAACAAGACGTTGCCAGAACTCTTTGCCATGTTGAAATCTGCAGAAGTGGAGATCAAGAAAGAGCACCAAGTGTTGTTGGTCAATAAGACCACCAAATTCAAGAAAGGCAAGTCTAAGCAGAAGGGACACTTCAAGAAGGGTGGTAAGAAAGTTACCACACCGACGAAGAAGACCAAGGCTGGACCTAAGCCTGATACTGAGTGCTTTTACTGCAAGGGAGAAGGTCACTGGAAGCGGAATTGCCCAAAGTACTTGGCGGATTTGAAGAACGGCAACATCAAGAAGAAAGGTATATCTGATATACATGTTATTGATGTGTATCTCACTAGTACTCGTAGTAGTGCCTGGGTATTTGATACTGGTTCGGTTGCTCATATTTGTAACTCGAAACAGGTGCTGCAGAATAAACGAAAGCTAGCGAAGAACGAGGTGACGATGCGCGTGGGAAATGGATCAAAGGTTGATGTGATCGCGGTCGGCACGCTACCCCTTCATCTACCATCGGGATTAGTTTTATACTTAAATAATTGTTATTTGGTGCCTGCGTTGAGCATGAACATTATATCGGGATCTTGTTTATTGCGAGACGGTTACTTGTTTAAGTCCGAGAATAATGGTTGTTCGATTTATATGAGTAATATGTTTTATGCACATGCACCTTTGATAGATGGTCTATTCTTATTGAATCTCGATAGTGGAAATACACATATCAATAACATTGAGGCTAAACATTTGAAATCAAGCGATAATTTGACCTATATGTGGCACTGTCGTCTTGGTCACATTGGAGTGAAACGTATGAAGAAACTCCATTGCGATGGACTTCTTGAATCACTTGAAAGATGTGAAGCATGTCTGATGGGAAAAATGACTAAGACTCCATTTTCTGGTATGATGGAGCGAGCTACGGACTTATTGGAAATCATACATACCGATGTATGTGGTCCAATGAGTGTAGCATCGCGCGGTGGTTATCGTTATGTTCTTACCTTCACGGATAACTTGAGTAGATATGGGTATATCTATTTCATGAAACATAAGTCCGAAACTTTCGAGAAGTTTAAGGAGTTTCAAAGTAAGGTAGAGAATCAACGTAACAAGAAGATTAAATTTCTACGTTCTGATCGTGGAGGTGAATATCTAAGTTACGAGTTTGGCGAGCATTTGAAGAAATGCGGAATACTTTCATAATTGACACCGCCGGGAACACCACAGCGTAATGGTGTGTCCGAACGTCGTAATCGAACTCTCTTAAATATGGTTCGTTCTATGATGTCACTTACAGATTTACCGCTATTATTTTGGGGTTATGCATTAGAAACAGCTGCATTCACTTTAAATATGACACCGTCTAAATCCGTTGAAACGACACCGTATGAATTATGGTTTGGGAAGAAACCTAAATTATCGTTCCTTAAAGTTTGGGGATGCGAAGCCTATGTAAAGAAGTTACAGCCGGGCAAGCTTGAACCCAAAGCGGAAAAATGCGTCTTCATAGGATACCCGAAGGAAACTATTGGGTATACCTTCTATCATAGATCCGAAGGCACAATCTTCGTTGCCAAGAATGGATCTTTTCTAGACAAGGAATTTCTCTCGAAAGAAGTGACTGGAAGGAAAGTAGAACTCGACGAGGTTGTCGAACCTTCTCTCGAAATTGCGAGTAGCGCAGCACCGGAAGAAGTTCCTGTGGTGCCTGCACCAATAAGAGAGGAAGCTAATGATGGTGATCATGAAACTTCGGTTGAAGTTGCTACAGAGCCTCAGAGGTCAACGAGAACTCGTACCGCTCCAGATTGGTATGATTCCGTTATGAATATCATGTTGGTGGACAACACCGATGACCCCGAGACATATGAGGAAGTGATGATGAGCCCAGATTCCAATAAATGGCAAGAAGCCATGAAATCCGAGATTGGATCCATGTACGAAAACCAAGTATGGACTTTGGTGGACTTACCGGATAGCCGGAAGGCTGTCGAGAACAAATAAAGCTCGACTTGTCGCGAAAGGGTTTCGACAAATTCAAGGAGTTGACTACGATGAGACTTTCTCACCGGTAGCGAAGCTAAAGTCTGTGAGGATTATGTTAGCAATCGCTGCATATTATGATTATGAGATATGGCAGATGGATGTCAAAACAGCATTCCTCAATGGAGACATTGATGAAGAGTTGTATATGATGCAACCCAAAGGTTTTGTCGATCCTAAAGATGCTAACAAGGTATGCAAACTTCAACGATCCATCTATGGATTGAAGCAAGCATCCCGAAGTTGGAATCAACGTTTTGATAAGGTGATCAAAAGTTTTGGTTTTATACAAACTTATGGAGAAGCTTGTATTTACAAGAAAGTGAGTGGGAGCTCTGTAGCATTCTTAATACTATATGTGGATGACATATTGTTGATTGGGAATAATGTAGACCTTCTTAATAGTGTCAAGGAATATTTGAATAAAAAATTTTCAATGAAGGATCTTGGCGAAGCAGCTTACATATTAGGCATAAAGATTTATAGAGATAGATCGAAACGCCAAATATCATTGTCACAGAGTACATAGTTGGACAAAGTTCTAAAGAAGTTTGGAATGGAAGAAATCAAGAAAGGGTTCTTGCCCATGTTGCCCAATACGACCTTGAGTAAAACTCAAAGTCCGACATCGGCAGAAGATAGAGAAAGGATGAGTAAGACTCCCTATGCCTCAGCCATAGGATCTCTAATGTATGCCATGCTATGTACTAGACCCGACATTGCATATGCTGTTAGTTTGACTAGCAGATATCAAAGTGATCCAGGAGTGGATCATTGGACAGCGGTCAAAAACATCCTTAAGTACTTGAGAAGAACTAAGGATATGGTTCTTTCTTATGGAGGTGATGAACAACTCGTTGTTAATGGTTACACCGATGCTAGTTGGAACACCGATCCGGATGATTCTAAATCACAATCCGGATACGTATTTATTTTGAATGGTGCAACAGTTAGCTGGAGGAGTGCAAAGCAAAGCGTTGTGGCGAGATCTTCAACTGAATCAGAATACATGGCTGCTTCGGAGGCTTCACAAGAAGCGATATGGATGAAAGAGTTCATTACAGAGCTGGGTGTGGTTCCTAGTGCGCTGGACCCAATGTCTATCTACTGTGATAACATGGGCGCCATAGCCAATGCGCAAGAACCAAGGTCACACAAGAAGCTGAAGCACATCAAGCTACGTTTTCACGCTATTCGAGAACATATCCAGGATGGGGATATAAAGATTTGCAAAGTACACACAGATCTGAATGTGGCGGATCCGTTGACTAAACCTCTCCGGAGGGCAAAACATGACCAGCACCAAACTTCCATGGGTGTTCGGTATATTACCATGTAATCTAGATTAGATGACTCTAGTGCAAGTGGGAGACTGTTGGAGATATGCCCTAGAGGCAATAATAAATGAAGTTATTATTATATCTTTGTGTTTATGATAAATGTTTACATTCATGCTATAATAGTATTAACAAGGAAACATTGATACTTGTGTGATTTGTAAACTTAATTTGAAGTCCCTAGTATAGCCTCTATACAACACTAGCTTGTTGGTTGATATATGATTGTGGTTTCCCTATCATGAACATTGGGATGTTATCAACAACAAGATTATATCGTTAGGAGAATGATATGATGGACATACTCCTATAGATAAGCGTAGCATAAAGATCAAGTCATTTAAATAGTTCAATTGCTATATGCTTTCTGATACATAGTAACCTAATTCCTTCGACCATGAGATCATGCATATCACCTTTACCGGATGGATGCTTTGATGACATCAAACACCACACCGTAACTGGGTGGTTATAAAGGTGGCATTGAGTGTTCGGAAAGTATTGGTTGAGACACATGGATCAAGAGTGGGATTTGTCCATCCATATGACGGATAGATATACTCTGGGCCCTCTCGGTGGAATGTCATCCAATTAGCTTGCAAGCATGTGACTGGCTCACAAGGGATCACATATCACAGGAACGAGAAAAGAGTACTTATCGGTAACGAGGTTGAACTAGGTATGCAGAGATACCGAGGATCATAACCTCGGATAAGTAAACTATCGTGAGACAAAGGGAAATTGGTATCGTATGTAAGTGGTTCATTCGATCGCAAAGTAATCGTAGAAATATGTGGGAGCCATATGAATTTCCAGATTCCTCTATTGGTTATTGTTCGTAGAAGTGTCTCGATCATGTCCGCATAATTCACGAACCGTAGGGAGACACACTTAAGGATTCGACGTTGTTTGAGTAGTTATGGTATTATGAGAAAGAGACCGAATGTTGTTCGGAGTCTCGGATGGGATCCGGGATATCACGAGGTGATCCGGAATGGTCCGGAGAATAAGATTCATATAAGGAAAGTTCCGTTTCGGAGTTCGGGAATGATTCCGGTGTTTTCATCGGGAATGTTCTAGAAGGTTCCGGAATGTCCGGCACTCCGGAGGGGAAGGGGTACATGAGTGTGTCATTGCAAGTTGGAATGATTGCATCATGTACTAAGTGTATTCGCTGTCCAAAATAAAGGGTTTAATCAAATCCTAAATTGAAAAGTCAAACGGCTAGTTTGAAAGTCAAACGGCAAGTTTTTGGAAAGTGGAAAGAGGAGGAAGGAGGGAAACCGAGTTGGGGAGGGAATCCCTCCTCCAACCGGCGGCCCACCTCCAAGCCGAGTTGGGGAGGGACTCCCCTCCCTCCCCTGGCGCGCCGGCCCCTCCACCTATATAAGGAGGGGCAGGGCTCCCTCCTCTAGACACACAAGTTCCTATCCTCTAAATCTAAACCCTAGCCACAGCCTCCGGTTTAGAGCCGTTTTGGTTTAGAGCTTTTAATTGCACTAGCCTTCGGATTAGAGCCTTCTAATTGGTGTGTCTAAACCCTAGACCACTAAAGCTTTCTCATACTCCACCATACTCGCTCCGGCTTAAGGCGAAGCCCTGCGGGATCTCCCCTCTACTTCCGATACCACGCCGTTGTGCTGCCGGAATCGCGAGGAGAGTGCTACAACCTCCGCTGCCTGCTGGAACAAGGGAGAGGAAGGTCTTCGTCCAGTACCGAACGTGTGACCGACTGCGGGAGCGCTGCCGGAACGCAGCGCCGGAAGGATCGTCTACGCGATCTTGAGATCGGGAAGAGTACGACTACATCACCCACGAGAATCCGCTCTCCTTAAACACTTTGGAATCTTCGAGGGTGAGTTATTCCATCGACTCGTTGCTACAATCTAGTAGATAGATCTTGGCTTGTTTGTTTGTATGAGATAGAAAATTTTTGTTTTCCATGCTACGAAACCCTACAACATGTTCGTCTCTGCCTACGCCAGCAAACTCCAGTTTCTCGCAGACGACCTCGTGGCCATCAACCGCCCCATCGATGACCACGGCCTCACCCTTCAATTCATCGTAGGGCTCGGTAACAAGTATGGGCTACATGGTGACATTCTAAAGAACACGGTCCCCTTGCCCTCCTTCTCCCGCATCCAACTTGCGAAGGTCACTGCGGTCTGCGGCAACGCAACACTGATGCTCAAGTCATGGCGGTCTAGGACACTCGCGGGCAACCCATCCACGGCGGCGGCGGCCAACCGCGCCCTCCTGGAGTCAGCCCTAATTATGAGGGTACAACGGGACCGGCGTAGGGTAGACTGGATCGTACAGTGGACAACATCAACATCTCAGAGGCAGCGGCGGCCAGCCTGGTGGGTGTGGCGCCGGTGATGCCTTCGCCGGCCGCGGTGGCTCCTCCAAGACTCCATGGATGGGCTACCTATGCTCCTGCTTTTGTCATTTCTTTCCTCCTCCTGCTTTTGTCATTTCTTTCTTCTTTCTTTACATGAGGATCATGCTTCCGCTGCAAGCAAGCAGCACCTGTGCTCTTCAAACCATAGTTTTTAATCCATCATGGCATCCGAGCCTACATGGACGGTGGGGCAGTGGGTCTAGGGCATACGGTTGGCCATGCTCTAAGTTATGTATTTTTTCGCTAGTTTCAACCTTTTACCGTAGGGTTAGTGGTATTCTAGTAGTGTTACCGTCATGTGGCATATGAACTCGGAGTTTCTTTTCGTGTTGAATTTTTTCGGTATCAATGCCCGACTTTACCTGAATTTCAATGATTGATTGATGCAGAGACTAATGTTATTCACCTAAAAAAACCCTAGGAAATAGATAGGACGGTATGCATCTATCGAAGCCTAGATAAGCTCTAGCACCGCGGAACGATCCATGCATGGACTAAACTGCGCATGCATCATTGTGGGAAGGGATAACACATATGAAAAAAACATCGTAGATGTGTCTAGATTCGAATGTATCTACGCATTAAAACGTATTTAGATCCATACGTGATCTAGACAGATCTCTTGACATCTATCTTTTTGAGGAGGAGAGAGTACACATATATCCACCACCATGGGTATACACAACCGATGAGTGTGTCTTGTAGTGATATCTTTTTCTTGTTGACATGTCCAACCTGTAGTACAGTCAAAGGGGGCCAAGGAAAGAGCTTTCTTGTTGCTGCCTTTGGGAAAAAGGATAGTAGTAGATGTATGGGTGTGACTACACACTAGGATCCTGTATAGAGGACCACACCACACAAACACACACACACACTAGCACTGGAGCTGTGTGGAGCAGCTAGCAAGGCATAGATGAATCACACCCACATAGACACACATGCATGCTACAGTTGCCACTGCACTATCTTGTATAGAGGAGTGTATGTAGTGGCCTCTAGCTGCAGTTGTAACCGATCGATCTACTATTCGATCCGTACCTGGAACGACGATTCCTTCTTTCCTCGTTCGATCGGCGACCGTCCGGGGCACACAGCAGATTCATCATCGGCTCCGGTGGTGCCGATCGTCTTCCAGCTAGCTTACTAAAAGATACGCGACGCGCACATGCGCAGGCCGGCCGGATCGGAGAGCCGCGCGCGCCTATAAAGCTAGTCCACCTCAAACTGAAACCGACGCTAGCTGCACAGCCATATCCTCCATCGCCACCTGCTGATTCCTGCGTGCGTGCGTTGCGTCGTGTGGCAGAGCGAGAGCGATATCGTCCGAGGGTGATCCTGATCCATGGGGAGCGGCGGCGGCGGGTTCCTGCCGGTGGTGGTGATGGTGGCGCTGAACGTGGTGGCGGCGGTGATGGTCACGCTGGTGAAGGTGGCCATGGACCGGGGGCTGGACCCGCTGGTGCTGGTGACGCTGCAGCAGCTCACCGCGGCGCTCTTCCTGGGCCCCATCGCGTTGCTCCGGGAGGGCAAGTCCAGGCCCAAGATGACGCTGGAGATCTTCGCCTACCTCCTCGCCTCCGCCGCGCTCGGCGCCGCCCTGCGCCAGTACATGATCTTCGTGGCGCTGCGCTACACCACGGCCACCTTCGTCACCGCCTTCTCCAACGTGGCGCCCGTGCTCACCTTCCTCCTCGCCGCCGCCACGCGCTCCGAGACGCTGCACCTCCGCACGGGCACGGGCGCCGCCAAGCTCGCCGGCACGCTCGTCTCGCTCGCCGGCGCCATGGTGCTCACCTTCTACAAGGGCGCCATGGTGCTCACCCACCACGCCCCCCACCACGACCACCAGTACTCTCCCGCGGCCGCGGCTTCGGAGTCGAGCCGGCGGTGGACGCTGGGCACGGTGGCCATCCTGGGCAACTGCGTGTGCCTCTCCTGCTGGTTCCTCCTCCACGGCCGCCTCGCCAAGAAGTACCCCTACGTCTACTCCTGCAACGCCTTCATGTCCACCTTCAGCTTCCTCCAGGTGGCCGCCGTCGGCCTCTGCGCCAAGCGCAGCCTCGCCGCATGGCTCATCACAGACAAGTTCCAGATCCTCACCGTACTCTACGCCGTAATAAGATCCTCATCACCGCCTCCTTAATTACTTTTGCATGTTCCTTCGGGGGCCTCTCATGAATCGACTTGCCTGAAGATCGATCGAATTTGGACTGAATCTTCTCCTCCCGAATTCATCCATGCAGGGGGTGGTGGCGTGCGGCGTGTCCTTCGTGCTGCTCACCTGGTGCATCGAGAAGCGGGGGCCCGTGTTCGTCGCCGCCTTCGTGCCCGTGGTGCAGATCATCGTCTCCGTCATCGACTTCACCGTCCTCCACGAGTCGCTCTACCTCGGAAGGTACCACCACCACCACTCACACGTACTCACATGTCCAGATTCAGAGTTTCCATGGTGGTGATTGACACCTGGGAATGGAACGATGATGCAGTGTGCTGGGTTCAGTGCTGGTGATCGGTGGGCTGTACCTGCTGCTGTGGGGCAAGAGGCAGGAGGCCCTGCAACAGCCTCCAAAAGCAGCTCAGCATGACACAGAGCAGGGGCAGCAGCAGCAGCAAGTGCAGCTCCAGCCCTGACCTGACTGAAGGCTCAAAGACAGAGAAGGAGCTGTCAAATTAACAAGAGCAGCAGCAGCAGCAGCAAATAAGTTCTCCAACTCTTGTTTTCTTCATTCCTGGTGGAAATTACGCTTCATGACATTATTATTTGTGAAGCTGTTTAGGCTCTAATCCAAACAATAGTAGTACTAGGATGCATGGACAATCCTCTTCTTCTGAAGAACCAAAAGTGTGCTAGGAACATCAGACTCCAGATGTGTGCTAGTACCCTGCTTGTATGTTCTGCATTTTCTTCTTGGAGAAATGTATTATTTGTTTATTCTGGAGGGGGCATATATATACATGAATTACTTACTTCATTTTGATGCAGAGGCTGGGGTACGCCCCCGCCATTTCGAAAAAGAATACATGAATTACTTTTAACTGCTGTTTCTGTTCCGTTAGAGTTTTTTTTTTTACAAAATTCCACCGATCTATTAATTCCACCGTTGGAAAACATCGAGCGAGCTTACGAGGAGCAGTTTTATTTTTTATAAACCAGGGGAGATGGATACTAGTGTATATGTGCAACTTGAAATAAGCCAGCATGTCAGGATGTAGGAGTTATGCATGGCATTGCTGGAACGGATCGCTGCTGCTAAACTTTGAGCAGAAAAGAATTGTACTTATAGTAGTGTGTGTATGAATCTTGAGAAAACCAACATGACAGAAAATGTCAGAAATGCACATTTTTATCTACTTTATATATATAGACGTACACCTTGATCGCACGAGTAATCATGCGCGCATATGCACAACAAAATGTTCAGAGCAAGAATCAGTAGACTTCGACGTTCCATTGCTCCGACTTCTTCAGTGTCTTCCTGTACTCCAGCCAGTCGATCCCTACCATTGAAAACCATGAAAAAATTCAGCACCGATTGCAATGACAATAATAGCTGCTGAAATCACCGAATCTGAATCATTCCGAAACATATCTGGTAGTAGTACCTTCTTTCGCAGCCAACGGGATCATGATCTCGTCGATGCCCTTCTCCATGCCTTTCAGCCCACACATGTACACGTAGGTGTTGTCCTTCTTCAGCAGCTCCCACAGCTCGTCCTTGTACTCGGCCATCCTCGTCTGGATGTACATCTTCTCCCCTAGCGCGTTGGTCTCCTCCCTGCTGATCGCGTAGTCAACCCGGAAGTTCTCCGGCGCCTTCGCCTTCATCTTCCCAAACTCCTGATGTTTTTTACAAATGCAATGCATCCAAAACAGGATTAGTTGAGTGTCAAGTAGCACTTTTTTTGGAGAGAAAAATAATTGATCTCATGGAGACTATGGACGGCTATCGGTGTCCTGACCTCCTTGTAGAGCAAAGAGCTGCTGGTGGGGACTCCCAGGAAGAGCCATGCCAGGCCCTTGAACTGCGCAAATGATATTCACACATCAGTTGTTGGTTCAGGTTAATTTTTGTGAATACAAGTAATCCATTCAGAGGCATGCGTGGTGCCTTGCACTACTTGGTTGGAGTGGTACAATAACATCATGCTTATATATGTACCTCGTAGTCCTCGTACTTCTCAAAGAACATCTTCCACAAGAATGACCGGAACGGCGCGATGCCGGTCCCTGTCGCAAGCTGCAAGCAAATGCCACGCGGTCGATGGTGAGAAGTTTTCTAATTAGGCGCCAGCTTGTGATGGATGGATTTTTGTTAGATTTTGTAAACGTGGAACCGAAGTGTATACCATGATAATAGTGGCATTGGGGTCCTTGGGCATGAGCATTTCCTTCCCTACAGGTCCTGTTATGTTGACATCAGCGCCGGGCTTCAGGTCGCCTGCACATTAGCATGGTAACCAACACAGTGAGTGACATACCAGGAAATTGTAGAGGTGAAATTATTGCATGATTATATCAATTGTTGCTAAATGGTAATCCAGGTGTAACTTGTTGGTCCACACAGAAAGAAAGAAATAAGGCACTAGCAGACTCTGTTCTGCAAAGCCTGAGCTGAACCTGAGTCTTAAGTCTGAACTCTAGCATATTCTTCAGTAACAAGTACAGGAATGCAGAAGAACATCAGAGGAGATACTACCAAGCAGTATAATAAACATTTAAAATTCCACTGCTTAGATAACATTTTTGGATTCTACTGGATGATATAATTGGACCAATAACACTTTAACAGAAAACAATTAACTAAATTGATATCTGAAGTGCAAAGCCTGAACTGGAGTGAACACTCTGAAGTCTGAATAGCTCCAGCAGGTTCTTGAGAACCGACAGAGCAGAGCAGGAACACTCACAGAGGAAGTTGGAGCAGACTCCCTTGACGACCTCGCCCTGGTCGTTGGTGTAAACCAGCCGCTTGACGCACAGCGAGACCTGCACAGAATTGAGTTAGAATTTGACGGTGTGGAGGTAGAAGAATGGGCGGAGCTGAAATGGAGTGGCCTGGCACTCTCACTCACGGTCTTTGAGTCTCCGAAGTCGCCGAGTGCGCTGCTGGCGATGGAGTATAGCCTGAGCTTGTGCGGCTTGCCGTTCTTGTCCTCGCCGTCGGCGACGATCCCGATGGACTGGCCCTCCTTGTAGGGCACCTCCCCCTCGTGGCCGAACACCATGTGCCAGGTCTCCCCGGGCGCGTCGTCGGCGGTGATCTTGGTGTTGAGCAGGCACTTGCCCACATACGGCTCCTTGGGCCGGAACTTGTTGGTCACCACCCCTTCCTCCTGCTTCTTGGAGATCTTCTTGGCCTTGGCCGGCGCCTCGTCGGTGGAGACGGCCTGCGCGCGGATGTGCAGCAGGGCGCGGGCGCGGCGGGGGCGGGCGGAGGAGGAGGGGAAGGCGCAGTGGGAGCTGGACGGGGTGGTGGAGGATTTTGAGGTGGTTGTGGCGGAGCGGAGGGAGACGGCCGCGGCCGTGACGGCGGCCATGGCGCCGCAACGGTGGGAGTGTGATGAGAGATCAAAGGTAGGAGAAGGAATGGGCTGCGGGAAAGAGAGGTTAAGGAGTGTGTGGGAGACTGAAGCAGAGGAGGAAGAAGAAGATAGATAAAGTTGAGATATTGGGAGAGATGAGTGGAAGACGGGGGAGGTGAGGAGGAAGTGGCACTCGTCGTTTTGGAGGGAACCCCCACCTCAATTCAGATCTCTGTCTTTGTCTCCCTATCAAAAAGATTCAGTTCTCCATCGAATCCAATTATATGATATATAGAGGGGAGTTAGTTCAAAAAGACATAAGAGCATCTCCAGCCATTGGTGCCCCGAGGCGACTCGCCGGAGGTAAAAATGGCTATTTCGGGGGCCCGGTGCGATGCCACATTTGTGGGGTGCGTCGATCTCCGAGCCACGTCCGTGATACCGGCGGTTAATCCGACGAATTTTAGTTAAAAAATAAGATAAAATAGAAACCATATTTGATCACATAGTTTGACATATGAATTTAACTAGTTTAACAAGGCAAACTCATAAATTTAACAAGTTTTGAACACAATTTAAATAAACTAGGTGTTTCCTTTGAGCGCCCACGCACCAAGAGGTGCTCCACCAGATCATCTTGTAGTTGGTAATGCATGTGCGGGTCTCCGATCTCGTCATACATAGCGAGAAAAGCAACAAATGCGGTCGGCACATGGTGATCAACATCTGCAAGAGGGCCCTGTCTGGAATATGATTCAGTGTCAAGCACACGTGACTCCCGTTCACTCTCAATGATCATGTTGTGAAAGATCACATAGGCATTCATCACCTCCCACATCTGATTTTTCAATCAGATCAGAGTCGGGTACTAGATAAATAGCAAATCAAGATTAGAGCATATCAAATACATGCTTGACATCTTTCATGCAAGCTGCTTGTTCCTTGGCAAAGTGATATCTCTTGCCTACAACAGGGTTCGAGATTGTCCTCATGATGTTGACCATCTCTGAATAGATGTCATCCGCCAAGTAGTATCCCTTGGTGTACTCGTGGCTATTGATCACAAACTTTACTGGGGCATGGCCTTCAACACGCGTGGCGAAGACATTCGAGCACTGCAGGACGTCGATGTCATTGTGTCACCCTACCATCTCGAAGAAGGCATGCAACCACTGCCTCAAGTACCACACTGCAAGTTCCTTTGTGGCATTTGTACATTCCCTACCAAGAAAAGGGGGAGTACTTTCATGCCCAATGCATGCAGTCGGTGCTTCCAAGCATCCTAGGGAATCCTCTTGCTTCATTTTATGCTAGGATAGTAGCAGTGTCATCAGCATTGGGTGACCTAAAATATGTTGGTCCAAACACTGCCACCACTACTTTGCAGAACCTGCACTCGATGACAGTGTACTTGCGTAGATAGTCATCTTGTGTATCAGCATGAGCTCCATGTGCAAGCATCCTCATAGCAGCAGTGCACTTCTAGAGCAAGGAAAACCCTACTGTGTCGGTGAAGTCCTTCTTGCATATGAAGTAGTCATTGAAATCCTGAATAATCGTGAAAATCTTCAAGAAGAGCTTCCGATTCATCCTGAAACGATGCTGAAATACTTTAGGGTCATGCAATGGATCATCGGCAAAGTAGTCGGCGTACAACATGTGGTAGCCCTTCATTTGCTGCCTCGGCTTGCTCTTGTGGCGCTTCGGTTTGGATCCTCTATGACGTGGTTGTGCGGCTTGGGAGTACACGCCGGCCAGACAAGAGAGGATCTTCAAATGTTCTTCGTTGGCGGGGGCGGCTTCCTCTTCCATCAGAGCGGCGAGCATGACCTCTTCATCAGAGTCTATCGATGCGCAAGAAAAATGTCCAACACCTCGTATGCAGGGTGCCTACAAGGTTGGCTAGGGACCTGCCCGTAGAGGTCCCAGACGTCGAAGCACAATAGGAGGTGGAGGTTGGTGTGGTGATGCTCTATGTAGTAGCGTCGAAGGTGATAGGGGTGGTGCCAGCAGCGCTCTCGACGGAATTGGGTGGATACAAGCGCGAGGCTGAGAAAAATGGGGATTCCGTGTTGTGTCACCGACAGGTCTGGCCTACACGCCTTTTCCCTTCATTCGACGCCTGATACGTTGGAAACGTATCTATAATTTTTTATGCTCCATGCTTGTTTAGTATCTATTTTGCTTTACTTGTCTACACTTTTAGGTGATTTTTACATGTTTTCTGGTACTAACCTACTAAGAAGTTGCAACAGTGCCAGATGCCTGTTTACTGCTGTTTTTGGTTTCAGAAAAGTTAGTAAATAAATATTTCTCGGAATTGGACGGGACAAAGTACAAAGTCAATAACTTTCCGTGGGGAACAAGAAGTCCAGGGGAGAGCCAAAGGGGCTGGCCAGAGGGGCCAGACCCACCCCAGGCATGAGTGGGCCCCACCCCGCGCCTGGCTAGGGTTTGGTCGCCCTGGGGGCCGCATCGGTCTCCCCCTTCGCCTATAAAAAGCCCTCGATGCAGAAACCATGAGTACCCGATCAGAAATCCATGAAACCGTCTGTAGCCGCCGCCACCATCGTCCCTAGATCAAGGGGATCTGAAGTTCTTCCCGGCACCCTTCCGGAGAGGAGATCATCTCGGAGGCCTTATCTCCGGTCTGATGTGTGAGTAGTTCCACCTTGGACTATGTGTCCATGTAGTAGCTAGATGGTTATATCTCCTACTTTGTGCTTTCATGTATAGATCTTGTGAGCTCCGTTCATGATCAAGATCTAATCTATTTATAATCATGCATGTTGTGTTTGCGGGGATCCGATGGATATTGAGATTATTATGTTGGTTTGATTAATGGTTTTGTCTTTATGATTCTATCATGTCTGTGTTGTTTGTGATCTTGCATGCTCTCTGTTGCTAGTGGTTATCTTCGCCAAGTAGTTGCTAGTGACTCCAAGAGGGGGTATTTATGGTCGATAGTGGGTTCATGCCTCTAGTTTCCAAGGGAAGTGACAATAATCTCTTCGGTTGTAGATGTGCTATTGCTACTAGGGAGAAAACAATGGTCTATTGTTCATGGAACATCTGATCTGTTTACCTTACACACTTTGCTTAAAGCAGTTGTCTGTTGCTTGCAACTTAATACTGGAGGGGGTTCAGATGATAACCTGAAGGTGGACTTCTAGTTATAGATGCACTTGGATGGTGGTCCATGTATCTTGTTGTATTGCCCAATCAACCTCATAGGATCTTTCTGACTAGTAATTGCATTGTTATGCCTTGCTCAGTTCCTGTCAATTTCCCTGCTGTAATTTGTTTACCCTTCATGCCATGTTGTTTATCTAAGGAGAGCACCTCTAGTTAACTATGGACCCTGGTCCAATCTTTACCATTGTTACATCTTCCACTATTACTTGTTTACTCGCTGCAAACCACCATTGCCTTCCACACCATACGTTTAATCCTTTGTTACAGCAAACCGGCGAGCTTGACAACCTCACTGATTCGTTGGGACAAAGTCTTGAGTTTGTGTTGTGCAGGTCTCCGCTTTGCTTGCAACACCTGTGTGGCGTTTCCTTCCTCCTTCTGGTTCGATAACCTCGGTCTCAACTGAGGGAAAACTTGCTGCTTGCTCTTCACACCCTGCGCTTTGGGTTACCAATGAAGTGCCACGTCGAGCACCATCAAAGTCTTTCTGGCACCATTGCCGGGGAGGCTAAGGACGTCTTCACTAGGGGAGTCCTTCACTTCCTTTCTCTTTACTTTGTTTTTAGTTTGCTTTGTTTCTTTTGCTTGGTTTTGTTTGCCTCTTTCCAAAAAACCCAAAAAAATTAGTCTAGTTTGGTTTGCTTGCTTTATTCAAAAACCCAAAAAATTAGTTCGTTCTCTAGCTGCTGCTGCTATTTTTGTCTTGCCCACCTTTGCCAAAATGAAATCCGCTGAGAACACCAAGTTGTGTGACTTCACTAGCACCAACAACAATGATTTACTTAACACTCCTATTGCTCCACCTGCTTCTGATGCTAGCTTTTATGAAATTAAGCCTGATTTGTTGAATCTTGTGATGAGAGAGCAATTTTCTGCTGCTGGTTCTGATGATCCTGCTGCCCATCTTAATAGCTTTGTTGAACTTTGTGAGATGCAAAAATATAAGGATGTAGATGGAGATATTATTAAGCTTTTTCCTTTCTCCTTGAGGATAAAAGCTAAAGAATGATTGCTTTCTTTGCCTAAAAATAGTATTGATTCTTGGACTAAGTG
This sequence comes from Avena atlantica, assembly GCA_910589765.1. Classification (NCBI taxonomy): domain Eukaryota; kingdom Viridiplantae; phylum Streptophyta; class Magnoliopsida; order Poales; family Poaceae; genus Avena; species Avena atlantica. Next base: position 5,086,066 of record OU342739.1, read on the forward strand.
CAAAGATGCTTTTATTGGAAAGTACTATCTTCCTGCTAAGATTATATCTATGAGAAGTGACATTATGAAATTTAAACAACTTGATAGTGAACATGTTGCTCCAGCTTGGGAAAGAATGAAATCTTTGGTTAAGAATTGCCCTACTCATGGACTCACTGCTTGGATGATTATCTAGACTTTTTATGCAGGTTTGAACTTCTCCTCAAGAAATCTGTTGGATTCAGCTGCTGGAGGTACCTTCATGGGCCTCACTTTGGGTGCTGCAACAAGGCTCCTTGATAATATGATGGTTAACTACTCTGAATGGCACGTTGAGAGAGCTCCACATGGTAAGAAGGTAAATTCTGTTGAATAAACTTCCTCTTTGAGTGAAAAGATTGATGTTATTATGGCTATGCTTGTTAATGGGAAAGCTCCTTTAGATCCTAATAGTGTTCCCTTAGCCTCTTTGGTTGCTCAAGAAGAGCAAGTTGCTGTGAACTTCATTAGAAACAACAATTTCAACAACAATGCTTATGGTAATTATAGGCCTTATCCTCCTAGTGGAAATGCTTATCAAGGTAGATATGGAATGCCTAGTGAAGAAAGGATTCTAGAAGTAGAGAGATCCACTAAGAATTTTATGCATATGCAATATGAGCAAAATAAGATTTTCACTAAAACTATGGAGGGACGGTCTATCATCTTGAAAAACATTAGCCATCAGCTTGAGAATCTGAATAGAGAAATTCCTAGTTTATAGTCAAAAAATTTGAGTGCTGAGAAAAATATATCCTCTTTGTCTGAAGCTCAGTCCTCTTTGATTAATAAAATGGCCGCTAAACCTAAAGCTATGGAAAACACCTTTCCTACTGCTCATGCCATACAAGTTACTATTGATGAAAATGTTAGGCTGTTAGCTCAACTCCATGCTAAGTGGGAAAGGGAAGCTAAAATTGATAGAAACAATAGTGTGTGCACTATCACCACTAAACCACAAATAGTCCCTATTCCTACTCCTACTATGCCTAAGCCTGTTGAGCCTACTACTAGTGATGCCAAGTTTGACTTTGATATTGATGGTTGCAATATTTCTGAAGTGATTATGTTCTTGCAAAAGCTTGCTAGAAGTCCTGATGCTAGTGATATGCATGTTGCTTTTACCAAACACATTACAGATTCTCTTGTTAAGATTAAGGAATAGAAGCTAAAACACAAAGCTTCTATTCCTAGGAAAGTAGAAAATATAGTTGGGAACCCATTATTAATATGCAAGTGAATGACTTTGATCTCAAAGCTTCATGTGATCTTGGTTCTAGTGTCTCTATTATGCCTAGGAAGATTTATGAAATGCTTGATTTGCCACCATTAGAAGATTGTTATTTAGATTTCCCACTCAATGATAATGCTAAGAAGAAACTCATGGGGAGTATTAATGATGTTCTCATCATGGTTAATAATGCTTATGTCCCTGTGGATTTCTATGTTTTGGATGTCGAATGCAATGCTTCTTGTCCTATTACTTTGGGAAGACATTTTCTTAGAACAGTTGGTGCCAAAAGAAGGCACTATTAAATATCAATTTCCATTCAATAAAGGTATTGAACACTTCCCTATGAGGAGAGAGAAGTTGCTTTTTGCTCCTCCTTTCATTTGAAAATACTTGATTCTCCTTGCTTCTTGTGCCTAACTTAAAGGCATTAAAGAAAAGTACTTATTGGGAGATAACCCAAGAGTTTCCTCGAGTTTTGGAAGTTATTACTTCAGTAGTAACCTCTTCTTATCCTTTTTGCTTGCTTTTTGTGCCAAGAATGACCTCTGATGAGTGGGAAGTAAGATTTGGGGAGTTGCTGTCCGAAACCGATTTCTGTCCTCCACCAAAAAAATTCGTGAGGAGGCTCTGTAACTCGGATTGACCTCCAAATTTACGAATAAATCCCCCATTATGTTATATAACTTTCGTTAGTTCAACACTTTTTGATTTGAGGAATAGAAGGTGTTCTAAAAAATCGATTTCTACCTGTTGGTCTGTTTTGACAGATTTCTGCCATTATTTGCATTTGCTTCTTATTGATTCCTTTTTGAGTTCTCCTCAGGTAAATTGAGACTTTTGAAGGAGTTACTACAGTATCTTGTGTTTTTAGTGAAAAGCCTTGCTGTTCCAAAGCTTTTCCAGTGGTCTAATATCTTTTGAATACACTAGTGTTGCGAATGAAGATTGTGTGAAGTTTTGTATGAAGGAAAAAATTTCACGTGTAGAGAAATAATGATGCAATAAGATGAAAAATGGACAAAAGATCAATCTTGGGGACTCCACCATGGTGTCACCCCAAGAAATATCCAAGAGGTACAAGCATCAAAACTTAGGGATGCCCAAGGCATCCTCTTCTTTATCAATAAAAAGCTCAGTTCTGTCTAGACACTTTGTTTTTATTGTTTCATGCACAATTGTGTTTTTCTTGGAGCGTCTTAGTTTTCTTTTGATTTGCTTAGTTTGTTTAGTTTTCTTAAGTAGTTTGGATCCCCTTTCTCGTTGTGTTGTTTTGCAAATAAGTTTGCTTGGTGTTTGGAAAGGAGTAGTAAGTTCTTGCTTGAAATGCAAGAGGAGCTTGCATTGACTATGACTTAGACTTTAGCATGCCATGCTAGGTGTTGTTTTAGAATTATTCTTAGTGATTATTGTTGTAGAATGTCTTGTTCCAAACAATTGGGATTGCTTAGTGTGCCTTGAAGAAATTATGCGTTGTTTTAGCATGCAAAAGCATAAGATTGTGGTATTCTCCTTTGATGTATTGCTTGGGTTGACTTGGCACATGCTTACACCATGTTATGACTCTCACAAGTCACCATTAGCCTCTATGATCATTTAGTCCTTGACTTGTAGTACCACTCTTTGCTTTGATTAATATGCTTTGTTGCACTGCATGATTATGGCTATTATTGCTCTCTTAGTTGGTTGCTCCCAATATTTTGCTAGCCTCCACTTGTATGAGTAGGTTCTACTCATGCTTCCAAATCCCAAGAAACCAAGTTTTTCCAAAGTGTCCACTATAAACTCCTATGCATGGTGTGTTACACTATTCCAAGTATATTCTTGTTTTTAGCTATCTTCCAATTAAAAACTATTTTGTTATGTGAAAACTTAGTGATTAAAGCCCTCACGAACTTGATGGCACACTTTATTCTTTGCCCCTAATAAACTTGAACCATTGTGACAACTTTGTTGTACATGCTTGCACTTATAAGTTGGAGTTAGCAGAACCGTGCTGTCAGGGGGAACATTTTCAACATTGCACTTGTACCTTGTTGTACTCAGTTGATATCATGTTCTTTTGTCTATGGATGTCACCGGTGTGAAATAAAGAGGGAACTTGTAAGTCCATGGAGTTTGTATTATGTGTTAGAGAAACGCCTGGGCCACTAGCCTAAGCCATGCTTAATCATGATGGAAACTTTCAACATCACCATAATGAGCTATATATGAAGCATACTCAATAAAAAGCTATGCATATGGTAAATAAAAAGATTGCTAAGATGCTCATTGTTTGCTTGCCTTGTCATTTTGGTTATGGGAAAGCTCCTGTACCATGTGCAAGGGGTACCATGTTGGCGGTTCTCAATGATATGCAAATACTTACAGTGATAAGAACTTACCTGGACCCAAAGTTGAGTATGCATGAGGTGTGTGTTGGAATTATGCCCTAGAGGCAATAATAAAGATGTTATTATTATAATTCTTGTTCATGATAAAGTTTATATTCCATGCTAGAATTGTATTAAGCGGAAACTTTAATACTTGTGTGGTTTATGAACAACACCGTGTCCCTAGTATGCCTCTATGGACTAGCTCATTGATTAATGATGGTTAAGGTTTCCTAACCATAGACATGAGTTGTCAATTAATAATGAGATCATATCATTGGGAGAATGATGTGATGGACAGACCCAAACTAAGCAAAGCAATTAGATCGTGTCATCGTGTTCATCTTTGCGAAGTTTCTCTTATGTCAAATATTGTATTCCTTAGACCATGAGATAATACAACTCCCTGGTATCGGAAGAAAGCTTTGAGGTCATCAAACGTCATCCTATGAGAGGGTGATCATAAAGGTGTCTCTCAGGTGATCGGAAAGTACTTGTTGGGTTGTATGTATCGAGATGGGATTTGTCCCTCCCAAGTCGGAGATATACTTCGGGCCCACTCGGTAATCGATATCAACACCGCTTGCAAGCATGTGGTTAAGGAGTTAATCACAAAGTGATATCGGATTACGGAACGAGTAAAGTACTTGCTGTGAACGAGATTGAACTAGGTATGATGATACCGACGATCAAATCTCGGGCAAGTAAAATATCGCGAGACGAAGGGAATATATATATGGGATTGATTGAATCCTGGCATCGTGGTTCATCCGATATGATCATCGATGAATGTGTGGGAGTCAATATGGGTTTCCAGACCCCGCTGTTGATTATTGATAGAAGATGATGTCTGCATATTCTCGAACCCGCAGGGTCACACACTTAACGTGTCTCGACGCTAGGATAGATTGGATGATTGGTTTATGAGTTTTTGTTCGGAGTCTCGGATGGGATCCGGGATATCACGAGAGGTTCCAGAATGGTCCGGAGAATAAGATTCATATAAGGCAGTGCAGTTTTTGGAGTTCGGAATTGTTCCGGGTTAATCGGTATTGTACCGGAAGCTTCTAGAACCTTCCGGAAGGGGACCAACGTGGCCCCACCTTCCGAGAGGGGGCATGGGCCTATGGGGGAGTGCCCTGGCCGCATTGGGCCAGGGGCACAAGGCCCCATAGGGCCCAACCGGCCAGCTAGGGTTTAAACCCTAGATAGACCTTCTAGAAGGGGGGGTTTCCTTGCCCCCCACTCCTCCTCCTTTGGGGCCGCCGGTTTTGGACTTGGGGGAGGGGCTAGGGCAGCCGCCCACCCCTCTATATAAAGAGGCTGGGGGCACACCACCCCTCCACACCTTCCTTCAAACCCTAGCCGCCCTGCTGCCCCTCCTCTCTCTCTCCCTCCCGAATGCGTGTAGGCGAAGCCCTGCTGCAGAAACTCTCCACCAATTGCACCGCGCCGTCGCGTTGTAGATCCAACCCATCTCTCCACCATACTTGCTGGACCAAGGAAGGAGGAGACGTCGAGGTGCTGCACGTGTGCATCTCACGGAGGCACCGCCACTTGTGGTGCTAGATCGGATCGGATCGCGAGGAGGAGAAGCGAGTACGACTACATCACCCACGTTCCGACGAACGTTCCGCTGTGCGAATCTTCAAGGGTATGAAGATCTAATCCAATCTCTCTCGTTTTTTGCATCTCCTAGATTAGATCTTGGCTTCCCTCTATTCGCATCCGTAGAAAATCTTGATTTACTATGCCGCGAAACCCTTCAATGGTATCAGAGCTAGATCTATGCGTAGATGTGATTCACGAGTAGAACACAACATGGTTGTTGCGGGCGTTGATGTTTTCTGTTGCAAGCCTCTTGTTTGTGTTCTTCTTATGACGCGGGATAGTGAGATTGAAGCGGTCCAGTCCAACCTTACGCGACGTCATTCGCGAGACCGGCTCCACACTTGACGTGTGGCTTGTTCCACACATGCGGCTGGTGGATGTCAGTTTCTCTCACTATAGTTGTCATGGGATTAACACCGGAGTTTGGCAACCATAATATCACCATTGTGGCTTTCCGTAGGTAAGAATCGTTCTTAGCATGCTACTCCCATAAGCCACGTAAAATATGCAACAACAAAGTAGAGGCGTCTAACTTGTTTTTGCAGGGACTGTTTTCTGTGATATGGTATAGCCCAAGATGTGATGTGTATATTGTATGCGATGATCATGTTTTGTAATGTTTCACGACTTGCATGTCGATGAGTACACAACCGGCAGGAGCCATATGGTTGTCTTTATAATTGTGTATGACCTGTGTGTCAACTTCTTATACGCCATGTAATAGTTTCACTTTATCGCTAAGTAGTTAGCAATAGTTTTAGTTGCTATTCGTGGTGGAGGCAATCATGGTGGAGTGATGGGGATCATGCCGGCACGCACAAGATGGAGATCATTGCGCGAAGATTGGCTATACCATGTCACATAAAGTTATATGCATGTGATGTTTATCCTTTTATGTATCTTATTATGCTTAGATCGCGACGGTAGCATTATAAGATGATTCCTCACTTAAAGATCAAGATAAAACTGTGTTCTCCCCATGTATGCACCGTTGCGAAAGATCGTCGTGTCCAAGCATCACGTGATGATCGGGTGCTATAGATTCTACGTTCACATATAACGGGTGCAAGCCAGTTTTTGCACACGCGGAAATACTTGGGTTTTACTTGACGAGCCTAGCATGTACAGACATGGCCTCGGAACACATGAACCTAAAGGTTAAGCATGAGTCATATGAATGATATGATCGACACTTCGTTGTCCACCATTGAAACCACATCTCTTCTCGTGAAGATCGGATTAGGTGTGGTGAATTTGGATCGTGTTCACTAAACAACTTGAGGGATGTTGAATTTAGTGGGAGTTCATCTAGTAATTTGATTAAAAGTTGAACTAGTTATCATGAACATAGTCTAATTTGTACTTGCAAATATTGTAGATCAAATGGCTAAGTCCAACTTCAACTTCAACGTTTTTGCTGAGAAAGAAAAGCTTAAGAACAATGGGTCTAACTTCACCAACTGGTTCCGCAATCTAAGAATCATTCTATCTGGCGGACAAAAGGACTATGTCCTTGGGAAAGCGTTAGGTGACCCCCCTGCTGCAACTGCGACGGCTGATGAGAAAGCCGTCTATCAGTCGCGCAAAGATGATTATGGTGTGATTAAGAGCACCATGTTGTTTGCTATGTAACCGAAACTTCAAAATCGTTTTGAAGACTATCCCGGGCCCTTTGAGATTCTTGAGGAGCTGAAAACCATGTTTCAGACCCAGGCCCGTTCTGAGAGATATGAGATCTCTGAGAAGTTCTTTAACTGCAAGACGGAGGAAGGGAGTTCCGTTAGTGAGCACGCCATTAAGATGACGGGGTACACTCAGCGCCTTGAGCAACTGGAATGCACGATTCCAGAAGAGCTCAAGATTGACAGGGTTCTGCAATCACTCCCTCCCAGCTACAAAAGTTTTGTAGTGACTCATAATCAGATTGGTTCCACTGATACGATCATCGAGCTCTTCGCAAAGCTGAAGGCTGCGGAAGTGGACATCAAGAAGGATAATCATGTGTTGATGGTCAACAAGCCCACCTTCAAGAAAGGTAAGGGTGCAAAGAAGCCCTTCAAGAAAGGAGGCGGCAAGCGCGTTGCCCCTGCTGAGAAGAAGCTCAAGTCTGGTCCCAAGCCGGACACTGAGTGCTTCTATTGCAAGGACAAGGGTCACTGGAAGCGCAACTGTCCGAAGTACTTAGCGGACAAGAAGGCTGGCACCATCAAAGGTATATTTGATATACATGTTATTGATGTTTTCCTTACTAGCCCTCGTTGTAGTGCCTGGGTATTTGATACTGGTTCAGTTGCTAATATTTGTAACTCGAAACAGGAGCTACGGAATAGACGGCGGCTTGCGAGGGATGAGGTGACGATGCGCGTTGGCAACGGATCAAGAGTTGATGTGATGGCCGTCGGCACGCTCTCCTTAGTTTTACCTTCGGGATTAGTTTTAAACCTTAATAAGTGTTATTATGTGCCTGCGTTGAGCATGAACATCATATCTGGATCGTGTTTATTGCAAGACGGTTATTCATTTAAATCCGAGAATAATGGTTGTTCTATTTATATGAGTAACATATTTTATGGTCATGCACCTTTAGTGAATGGTTTATTTCTTCTAAATCTCGAAAGGGATGAAACACACATCCATAACATTGAGGCTAAGAGATGCAAAGTAGATAGTGATAATACTACTTATTTGTGGCACTGTCGTCTAGGTCATATTGGAGTAAAGCGCATGAAGAAACTCCATTCTGATGGACTTTTGGAGTCTCTTGATTTTGAATCATTTGACACATGCGAACCATGCCTCATGGGCAAGATGATCAAAACCCCGTTCTCCGGAAAGATGGAACGAGCAACCGACTTGTTGGAAATCATACATACCGATGTATGCGGACCGATGAGTGTTTCGACGCGCGGTGGATATCGCTATTTTCTCACTTTTACCGATGACTTGAGTAGATATGGGTATATCTATTTAATGAAACATAAATCTCAACATTTTAAAAGTTCAAAGAATTTCAGAATGAAGTGGAGAACCATCGTAACAGAAAGATTAAATTTTTACGATCCGATCGTGGAGGCGAATATTTGAGTTACGATTTTCTCACGCATCTTAAAGCAAGCGGAATCGTTTCGCAACTCACGCCACCCGGAACACCACAGCGCAATGGTGTGTCAGAACGCCGGAATCGAACTCTATTAGATATGGTCCGATTGATGATGTCTCTTACTGATTTGCCGTTATTATTTTGGGGTTATGCATTAGAAACCGTTGCATTCACTTTAAATAGGGCACCATCTAAATCCGTTGAGACGACACCGTATGAAATGTGGTTTGGTGCTAAACCTAAGTTGTCGTTTCTTAAAGTTTGGGGATGCGAAGCTTACATCAAGAAGTTGATGCCGGACAAGCTCGAACCCAAAGCGGAGAAATGCGTCTTCATAGGATACCCTAAGGAAACTATTGGGTATACCTTCTATCACAGAACCGAAGGCAAAGTGTTTGTCGCAAAGAACGGTTCCTTTCTTGAGAAGGAGTTTCTCTCGAAAGAAGTGAGTGGGAGGAAAGTAGAGCTAGACGAGGTTGTTGAACCTTCTCTTGAATTGAAGAGTAGCGCAGCACCTGAAATTGTTCCAGTGCCGCCTGCACCAATAATAGAGGAAGCGAATGATAAAGATCATGAAGCTTTGGACGATGCTGCTGCTGAATGTCGCAGGTCGACAAGGTCGCGTGCCCCTCCTGAGTGGTACGGCAACCCTGTCCTAACTGTCTTGTTAGTAGATGACAGTGAACCTGCAAACTATGAGGAAGCGATGATGAGCCCGGACTCTGAGAAATGGCTAGAAGCCATGAAATCTGAATTGGGATCCATGAGCGAAAACCAAGTATGGACTTTGGTGGACCCTCCTAGCGACCGAAAGGCCGTTGAGTGCAAATGGATCTTCAAGAAGAAAACAGACGCGGATGGTAATGTTACGGTCTATAAAGCACGGCTTGTCGTAAAAGGTTTTTGACAAGTTCAAGGTGTTTACTACGATGAGACCTTCTCTCCCGTAGCGATGTTTAAGTCCATTCGGATTTTATTAGCAATTGCTGTGTTTCATGATTATGAAATATGGCAGATGTATGTCAAGACTGCGTTCCTCAATGGCAACATTGATGAAGAGTTGTATATGATGCAACCCGAAGGTTTTGTCGATCCTAAGGATGCTGATAAAGTATGCAAGCTTGAGCGTTCCATTTATGGACTGAAGCAAGCATCTCGGAGTTGGAACCTTTGTTTTGATCAAGTGATCAAGAGCTTTGGATTTGTTCCATATTGCTACGAAGCTTGTATCTACAAGAAAGTGAGTGGGAGCTCGGTGACATTTCTAGTATTATATGTGGATGACATATTGATTATTGGAAATGACATTAACATGCTTAACGATGTGAAGAGTTACTTGAACAAGTGTTTTTCAATGAAAGACCTAGGTGAAGCTGCTTATATATTAGGCATCAAAATCTATAGAGATAGACAAAGACGCCTGATAGCTTTAAGCCAGAGTACATACCTAGAAAAAGTTCTAAAAAGGTTCAGAATGGATAATGCAAAGAAAGGTTCAGTGCCTATGTTGTCAGGTAAGACATTGAGCAAGGCTCAGTGTCCAGCTACGGTAAATGATAGGGAAGCTATGAGCAAAGTGCCTTATGCCTCGGCCATAGGTTCTATCATGTATGCCATGCTGTGTACTAGACCGGATGTGTCCAATGCTCTTAGTTTGATGAGCAGATACCAAAGTGATCCAGGAGTGGAACACTGGACAGCCGTGAAGAACATCCTAAAGTACCTAAATAGGACTAAAGAAATGTTCTTAGTCTATGGGGGTGATGAACAGCTCGTCGTAAAAGGTTACGTCGATGCTAGTTTCGACACCGACAAGGATGATTCTAAATCTCAGACAGGATACATGTATATTTTGAATGGAGGAGCTGTGAGCTGGAGAAGCTGCAAGCAAAGTGTGATCGCGGGATCTACAGTAGAAGCGGAATACATGGCTGCTGCAGAAGCGTCAAGTGAAGGAGTTTGGATCAGGAACTTCATCACTGAGCTTGGCGTGGTTCCAAGTGCATTGGACCCACTGGAGATATTGTGTGACAACACTGGCGCTATATCACTCGCTAAGGAACCAAGATATCATCCAAAGACCAAGCATATCAACCGCAAGTTTCATATAATCCGAGATTATATAGCAGATGGAGATCTGAAGATTAGCAAAGTACATACAGATCTGAATGTTGCAGATCGATTGACTAAACCTCTTCCACGTGTAAAACATGATCAGCACCTCAGTGCCATGGGTGTGAGATTGTTGCCAAATGTAAACTAGATTATTGACTCTAGTGCAAGTGGGAGACTGTTGGAATTATGCCCTAGAGACAATAATAAAGATGTTATTATTATAATTCTTGTTCATGATAAAGTTTATATTCCATGCTAGAATTGTATTAAGCGGAAACTTTAATACTTGTGTGGTTTATGAATAACACCGTGTCCCTAGTATGCCTCTATGGACTAGCTCATTGATTAATGATGGTTAAGGTTTCCTAACCATAGACATGAGTTGTCAATTAATAATGAGATCATATCATTGGGAGAATGATGTGATGGACAGACCCAAACTAAGCAAAGCAATTAGATCGTGTCATCATGTTCATCTTTGCGAAGTTTCTCTTATGTCAAATATTGTATTCCTTAGACCATGAGATAATACAACTCCCTAGTATCGGAAGAAAGCTTTGAGGTCATCAAACGTCATCCTATGAGAGGGTGATCATAAAGGTGTCTCTCAGGTGATCGGAAAGTACTTGTTGGGTTGTATGTATCGAGATGGGATTTGTCCCTCCCAAGTCGGAGAGATATACTTCGGGCCCACTCGGTAATCGATATCAACACCGCTTGCAAGCATGTGGTTAAGGAGTTAATCACAAAGTGATATCGGATTACAGAACGAGTAAAGTACTTGCTGTGAACGAGATTGAACTAGGTATGATGATACCGACGATCAAATCTCGGGCAAGTAAAATATCGCGAGACGAAGGGAATATATATATGGGATTGATTGAATCCTGGCATCGTGGTTCATCCGATATGATCATCGATGAATGTGTGGGAGTCAATATGGGTTTCCAGACCCCGCTGTTGATTATTGATAGAAGATGATGTCTGCATATTCTCGAACCCGCAGGGTCACACACTTAACGTGTCTCGACGCTAGGATAGATTGGATGATTGGTTTATGAGTTTTTGTTTGGAGTCTCGGATGGGATCCGGGATATCACGAGAGGTTCCGGAATGGTCCGGAGAATAAGATTCATATAAGGCAGTGCAGTTTTTGGAGTTCGGAATTGTTCTGGGTTAATCGGTATTGTACCGAAAGCTTCTAGAACCTTCCGGAAGGGGACCAACGTGGCCCCACCTTCCGGGAGGGGGCATGGGCCTATGGGGGAGTGCCCTGGCCGCATTGGGCCAGGGGCACAAGGCCCCATAGGGCCCAACCGGCCAGCTAGGGTTTAAACCCTAGATAGACCTTCTAGAAGGGGGGGTTTCCTTGCCCCCCACTCCTCCTCCTTTGGGGCCGCCGGTTTTGGACTTGGGGGAGGGGCTAGGGCAGCCGCCCACCCCTCTATATAAAGAGGCTGGGGGCACACCACCCCTCCACACCTTCCTTCAAACCCTAGCCGCCCTGCTGCCCCTCCTCTCTCTCTCCCTCCCGACTGCGTGTAGGCGAAGCCCTGCTGCAGAAACTCTCCACCAATTGCACCGCGCCGTCGCGTTGTAGATCCAACCCATCTCTCCACCATACTTGCTGGACCAAGGAAGGAGGAGACGTCGAGGTGCTGCACGTGTGCATCTCACGGAGGCACCGCCACTTGTGGTGCTAGATCGGATCGGATCGCGAGGAGGAGAAGCGAGTACGACTACATCACCCACGTTCCGACGAACGTTCCGCTGTGCGAATCTTCAAGGGTATGAAGATCTAATCCAATCTCTCTCGTTTTTTGCATCTCCTAGATTAGATCTTGGCTTCCCTCTATTTGCATCCGTAGAAAATTTTGATTTACTATGCCGCGAAACCCTTCAGTGTGGCCCTCGTATTCAAGGGACTTGAGATTGTCAACTTATACTTCGTCAAGCATATACTCCAGCTTTGCCACTTTAACCTTAACCACTTCAAGATGCTTATGATAGGGGCAATAAGGGCTGAAAGCTAACACGTACCATAATTTTTGGAAGCTCTTTTTGAAACTTGTAATCCCTGCTTTTCTTTACAAAAAGGTCTTTCTTTCACCACTATTGAGTCTCCACCTTCTACCTTTAGGCACCATTAAGAGAGCATAGTTGTAATTCTGTGTGCAGTGTTTCAAAGCTTATTAATTGATGCATATTGTGTTATTACTTGCTCTTGTGCTATTTGTTTCTAGTCACCCTTATGAACTTTGCAGGTGCCCTATGCATTTAATTGCTACTCTATGAGGGACAAGCTGATTGCCACTATGCTATGTTTTCTGCATGTGAAACAAACAAATGTTTTTCAATGCATGTTATTCATGATCTTTGTTTGTAGCTTGTCATGTTGCATGCATAGTTACTATGTCCTAATGTTAGAACTCCATCTTTCATACACATGTTTAGAGTTCTTTGATCCCAGCTTTCAATGCTTGCAAATGGTTGGATCTTTATTGTGAGGGTGCATGTCTCCTCAATTTTTTTTTCTGTTTATCACTTACCTACTCAAGGACGAGCAGGATTTAAGCTTGGGGATGTTGATACGTTGGAAACGTATCTATAATTTTTGATGCTCCATGCTTGTTTAGTATCTACTTTGCTTTACTTGTCCACATTTGAGGTGCTTTTTACATGTTTTCTGGTACTAACCTACTAACAAGTTGCAACAGTGCCAGATGCCTTTTTCTGCTGTTTTTGGTTTCAGAAAAGTTAGTAAATAAATATTCTCGGAATTGGACGGGACAAAGGACAAAGTAAACTACTTTTCATGGGGAACAAGAAGTCCAGAGGAGAGCCGGAGGGGCTGGCCAGAGGGGCCAGACCCACCCCAGGCGCCGATGGGCCCTACCCCGCGCCTGGCTAGGGTTTGGTCGCCCCGGCGGCCGTCTCGGTCTCCCCTTCGCCTATAAAAATCCCCTGATGCAGAAACCCTGAGTACCCGATCAGAAATCCACGAAACCGTCTGTAGCCGCCGCCACCATCGTCCCTAGATCGGGGGGATCTAAAGTTCTTCCCGGCACCCTGCCGGAGGGGAGATCATCCCAGAGGCCTTCTCTCCGGTATGATGCATGAGTAGTGTTGGAGATATGCCCTAGAAGCAATAATAAATGTAGTTATTATTATATATTTGTGTTTGTGATAAATGTTTACATTCATGCTATAATAGTATTAACAAGAAACATTAATACTTGTGTGATTTGTAAACTAAAATAGAGTCCCTAGTAAAGCCTCTTCTTAATACTAGCTTGTTGATTGATAGATGATCATAGTTTCATGATCATGAACATTTGAGATGTTGTTAATAACAAGATCATATCATTAGGAGAATGGTATGGTGGACATACTCCTATAGATAAGCGTAGCATAAAGATCAAGTCCTTCTAATAGTTCAATTGCTATAAGCTTTCTGATACATAGTAACCTAATTCCTTCGACCATGAGATCATGCTTATCACCATCACCGGAAGGATGCTTTGATGACATCAAACTCCACACCGTATTTGGGTGGCTATAAAGGTGGCATTGAGTGTTCGGAAAGTATGGGTTGAGACACATGGATCAAGAGTGGGATTTGTCCATCCATATGACGGATAGATATACTCTGGGCCCTCTCGGTGGAATGTCATCCAATTAGCTTGCAAGCATGTGACTGGATCACAAGGGATCACATATCACGGGAACGAGAAAAGAGTACTTATCAGTAACGAGGTTGAACTAGGCATGCAGAGATACTGACGATCAAAATCTCGGATAAGTAAATTATCGTGAGACAAAGGGAAATTGGTATCGTATGTAAGTGGTTCATTCGATCGCAAAGTAATCGTAGAAATATGTGGGAGCCATATGAATTCCAGATTCCTCTATTGGTTATTGTTCGGAGAAGTGTCTCGATCATGTCCGCATAATTCACGAACCGTAGGGAGACACACTTAAGGATTCGATGTTGTTGAGTAGTTATGGAATGATGAGTAAGAGACTGAATGTTGTTCGGAGTCTTGGATGGGATCCGAGATATCACGAGGAGATCCGGAATGGTCCGGAGAATAAGATTCATATAAGGAAAGTCCTGTTTCGGAGTTGGGGAATGATTCCGGTGTTTTCATCGGGAATGTTCTAGAAGGTTCCAGAAGGTCCGGCACTCCGGAGGGGAAGGGTACATGAATGTGTCATGACAATGTGGAATGGTTGCATCATGTATTAGGTATCATGGCTGGGCAAAATAAAGGGAGAAATCAAATCCTAGTTTGAAAAGTCAAACGCCAATTTGAAAAGTCAAACGACAGTTTTGCTTGGTGGAGGGAGATTAGGAAACCTACTTGGGGAGGAGTTCCTCTCCCTCCACCCGCCGGCCAAGGAGGCCGACTTGGGGGAGGACTCCCTCCCCCTTGGCCGCGCCCTCCCACCTATAAAAGGAGGGGCAGGGCTGCCCCTCTTCCCTACACCCAACACCACCCAAACCCTAGCCCTAGCCGCCGGCCTCCACCAAGTCGCCGCCGCCCCCTAGGGTTTCTCCTAGCCTTCGAGTTGGGGCTTCTCCAAGCCCTAGCCGCCAGATAATCTCCGCCCCTTGGTGCCCTCTAAACCCTAGATCTCCAAGGCCTCTCTCATAGTCCACCATACTAGCTCCGGCTTAAGGCGAAGCCCTGCGAGACCTCCCCTCTACTTCCGGTACCACGCCGTCATGATGCCGGAATCGCGAGGAGAGTGCTACAACCTCTGCTGCCTAACAAGGGAGATGAAGGTCTTCATCGAGTACCGAACGTGTGATCGACTGCGGAAGCGCTGCCGGAACGCAGCGCCGGAAGGATCGTCTACGCGATCTTGAGATCGGCAAGAGTACGACTACATCACCTACGAGAATCTGCTCTCGTTAAACACTTTGGAATCTTCGAGGGTGAGTTCCTCCATCGACTCGTTGCTACAATCTAGTAGATAGATCTTGGCTTGTTTGTTTGCATGCGGTAGAAATTTTTTATTTTCCATGCTACGAACCCCTACAGTGGTATCAGAGCCGTGTCTATACGTAGATCTGTTGCACGAGTAGAACACAATGGTCATTGTGGGCGGTGGTGTTTATATTATCAATTGCTTCTTGTGTACTTTGCATATTGCGGTATGATGGGATGAAGCGGCCCGAGCTAACCTTACATGACATGGTTCACGAGACTTGCTCCACGCTCAACATGCAACTTGTATTGCATAAGTGGCTTTGCGGGTGTCTGTCTCTCCCATTATAGTATAGATCCAATTTACAATGGGCACATGATAGTTCAAACATCAACGTTGTGGTTCTTGTTCGTAAGTTAGATCGACACTTATTGAAAGCCCCAAACCACGTAAAATATGCAAAGAAAATTAGAGGCGTCTAACTTTATTTTGCAGGGGTGTGCTGTGATGTGATATGGCTATGATTGTGATTATATTTGATGTATGCAATGATCCTTATTGTAAGTTGGCAACCGGCAGGAGCCATATGGCTGTCTTTAATTTCTGTTAAGACCCGCGTGTCTATTCAAAGTAGTTGTAATAGTTGAAGCTGGTGGACGACAACCATGAAGCGGCGCCATTGACCTTGATGCCATACCGGTGATGATGGAGATCATGTTCGTGCTTGAAGATGGAGATCGGAAGCACAAGAAGAAAGGCCATATCGTATCACATATTATGAATTGCATGTGATGTTAATCCTTTATGCATCTTGTATTGCTTAGTTAATGACGGTAGCATTATATGATGATCCCTCAAGCACATAAATTTCAAGTTTTAAAGTGTTCATCTTTAGTAAGCACCGTTGCTAAAGCTCGTTGTTTCGAAGCACCACGTGATGATCGGGTGTGTTAGATTCTGTGAGTGTATACAACGTGAGCAAGCCAGATTTGCTCATGCGGAAGCTAAGGTTTGATCTTGACGAGCCTAGCATGTACAGACATGGTCTCGGAACACGGATCACCAAAAGGTAAAGCATGAATCATATAGTAGATATGATGAACATGTCGATTGTTCGCCATTGAAGCTACATCAACTCTCGTGATGATCGGTTTTGATGTGGTGGATTTGGTTCGTGTGATCACTAAAACAATGTGAGGGATATTGTTTTGAGTGGGAGTTCACCTAGATTAATTTAACTATTAATTAGAACTCAGTTTGTCATAAACTTAGTCTAAACTATTGCAAATATGTTGTAGATCAATGGCGGCCCCTACCATCAATTTTAATGCGTTCCTAGATAAATAAAAGTTAAAAAACAATGGAAGCAACTTCGCGGATTGGTTCCACAATTTGAGGATTGTTCTCAATGCTGGTAATTTGACCTATGTGCTGGATGCACCGCTGGGTGACCCGCCTGCAGCTGATGCTACCGATGAAGTAAAGAATGTTTACCTCGCTCGGGAGAATCAGTACTCCACAGTTCAGTGTGCTATCTTGTATGGTTTGGAATCAGAGCTTCAGAAAAGGTTTGAGTGTAGGGATTCGTAGCATGGAAAACAAAAATTTTCTATCGCATACAAACAAACAAGCCAAGATCTATCTACTAGATTGTAGCAACGAGTCGATGGAATAACTCACCCTCGAAGATTCCAAAGTGTTTAACGAGAGCGGATTCTCGTGGGTGATGTAGTCGTACTCTTCCCGATCTCAAGATCGCGTAGACGATCCTTCCGGCACTGCGTTCCGGCAGCGCTCCCGCAGTCGGTCACACGTTCGGTACTCGACGAAGACCTTCCTCTCCCTTGTTCCAGCAGGCAGCGGAGGTTGTAGCACTCTCCTCGCGATTCCGGCAGCACAACGGCGTGGTACCGGAAGTAGAGGGGAGATCTCGCAGGGCTTCACCTTCAGCCGGAGCGAGTATGGTGGAGTATGAGAGAGTCCCTCGATGATCTAGGGTTTATACACACCGAGGAGGGGGCAAGCCGGCGGCTAGGGTTAGCTAGGCGGCGACGGTTTTCCCTAGGGCGGCGGCGGCAGTGGAGGTGGCGGCGCCGGAGGCTAGGGTTTAGAGGTGGTGGAGTTGTGTGTCTAGGAGGGGAGCCCTACCCCTCCTTTTATAGGTGGAGGGGCCGGCCAAGGGGAGGGGAGTCCCTCCCCAACTCGGCTTGGTGGTGCGCCGGCGGTGGGAGGAGGAACTCCTCCCCCAAGTCGGTTTCCACCTCCCTCTCCACTTCCCAAAAATAGCCGTTTGACTTTCCAACTTGGCGTTTGACTTTTCAAACTAGGATTTGAATAAAACCTCTATTTTGTTCAGCGATGACACCGAGTACATAATGCAATCATACCAACTGATATGACACATTCATGTACCCTTCCCCTCCGGAGTGCCGGACATTCCAGAACCTTTTAGAACATTCCCGATGAAAACACCGGAAACATTCTCCAACCCCGAAACAGGTCTTTCCTTATATGAATCTTATTCTCCGGACCATTCCGGATCTCCTCGTGATATACCGAATCCCATTCGAGACTCCGAACAACATTCAGACTCTTTCACATCATTCCATAACTACTCAAACAACGTCGAATCCTTAAGTGTGTCTCCCTACGGTTCGTGAATTATGCGGACATGATCGAGACACTTCTCCGAACAATAACCAATAGAGGAATCTGGAAATTCATATGGCTCCCACATATTTCTACGATTACTTTGCGATCGATGAACCACTTACATACGATACCAATTTCCCTTTGTCTTACGATAGTTTACTTATCCGAGGTTATGATCGTCGGTATCTCTGCATACCTAGTTCAACCTCGTTACCGATAAGTACTCTTTTCTCGTTCCGTGATATGTGATCGCTTGTGAGCCAGTCACATGCTTGCAAGCTAATTGGATGACATTCCACCGAGAGGGCCCAGAGTATATCTATCCGTCATATGGATGGACAAATCCCACTCTTGATCCATGTGTTTCAACCAATACTTTCCGAACACTCAATGCCACCTTTATAGCCACCCAGTTACAGTGTGGTGTTTGATGTCATCAAAGCATCTATCCGATAAAGGTGATATGCATGATCTCATGGTCGAAGGAATTAGGTTACTATGTATCAGAAAGCATATAGCAATTGAACTATTAAAATGACTTGATCTTTATGCTACGCTTATCTATATGAGTATGTCCATCATATCATTCTCCTAACGATATGATCTTGTTGTTAATAACATCTCAATGTTCATGATAGGGAAAACACAATCATTCATTAACCAGCAAGCTACTGATGTATAGAGGCTTTACTAGGGACTTCAAATTAAGTTTACAAATCACAAAAGTATTAATGTTTCCTTGTTAATACTATTATAGCATGAATGTAAACATTTATCATAAACACAAAGATATAATAATAACTACATTTATTATTGCCTCTAGGGCATATCTCCAACAGTCTCCCACTAGCACTAGAGTCATCTAATCTAGATTACATGTTAATATACCGAACACCCATGGCAGTTTGGTGTTGGTCATGTTTTGCCCTCGGGAGAGGTTTAGTCAACGGATCCGCCACATTCAGATCTGTGTGTACTTTGCAAATCTTTATGTCCCCATCTTGGACATGTTCTCGAATAGCGTGAAAACGTAGCTTGATGTGCTTCAGCTTCTTGTGTGACCTTGGTTCTTGCGCATTGGCTATGGCGCCCATGTTATCACAGTAGATAGACATTGGGTCCAACGCACTAGGAACCACACTCAGCTCTGTAATGAACTCTTTCATCCATATCGCTTCTTGTGAAGCCTCCGAAGCAGCCATGTATTCCGATTCAGTTGAAGATCTCGCCACAACGCTTTGCTTTGCACTCCTCCAGCTAACTGCTGCACCATTCAAAATAAATACGTATCCAGATTGTGATTTAGAATCATCCGGATCGGTGTTCCAACTAGCATAGGTGTAACCATTAACAACGAGCTGTTCATCACCTCCATAAGAAAGAACCATATCCTTAGTTCTTCTCAAGTACTTAAGGATGTTTTTGACCGCTGTCCAATGATCCACTCCTGGATCACTTTGATATCTGCTAGTTAAACTAACAGCATATGCAATGTCGGGTCTAGTACACAGCATGGCATACATTAGAGATCCTATGGCTGAGGCATAGGGAGTCTTACTCATCCTTTCTCTATCTTCTGCCGATGTCGGACTTTGAGTTTTACTCAAGGTTGTATTGGGCAACATGGGCAAGAACCCTTTCTTGCTATCTTCCATTCCAAACCTCTTTAGAGCTTTGTCCAAATATGTACTTTGTGACAATGATATTTGGCGTCTCGATCTATCTCTATAAATCTTTATGCCTAATATGTAAGCTGCTTCGCCAAGATCCTTCATTGAAAAACTATTATTCAAATATTCCTTGACACTATTAAGAAGGTCTACCTCATTCCCAATCAACAATATGTCATCTACATATAGTATTAAGAATGCTACAGAGCTCCCACTCACTTTCTTGTAAATACAAGCTTCTCCATAAGTTTGTATAAAACCAAAACTTTTGATCACCTTATCAAAACGTTGATTCCAACTTCGGGATGCTTGCTTCAATCCATAAATGGACCGTTGAAGTTTGCATACCTTGTTAGCATCTTTAGGATCGACAAAACCTTTGGGTTGCATCATATACAACTCTTCATCAATGTCTCCATTGAGGAATGTTGTTTTGACATCCATCTGCCATATCTCATAATCATAATATGCAGCGATTGCTAACATAATCCTCACAGACTTTAGCTTCGCTACTGGTGAGAAAGTCTCATCGTAGTCAACTCCTTGAATTTGTCGAAACCCCTTTGCGACAAGTCGAGCTTTATAGACAGTAACATTACCATCAGCATCTGTTTTCTTCTTGAAAATCCATTTGTTCTCGACAGCCTTCCGGCCATCCGGTAAGTCCACCAAAGTCCATACTTGGTTTTCGTACATGGATCCAATCTCGGATTTCATGGCTTCTTGCCATTTATTGGAATCTGGTCTCATCATCGCTTCCTCATATGTCTCAGGGTCATTGGTGTTGTCCACCAACATGACACTCATAACGGGATCATACCAATCTAGAGTGGTACGAGTTCTCGTTGACCTGCGAGGCTCTGTAGCAACTTCAACCGACGTTTCATGATCATCATCATTAGCTTCCTCTCTAACTGATGCAGGCACCACAGGAACTTCTTCCGGTGCTGCCCTACTCGCAATTTCGAGAGAAGGTTCGACAACCTCGTCGAGTTCTACTTTCCTTCTAGTCACTTCTTTCGAGAGAAATTCCTTCTCTAGAAAGGATCCATTCTTGGCAACGAAGATTTTGCCTTCGGATCTATGATAGAAGGTATAACCAATAGTTTCCTTCGGGTATCCAATGAAGACGCATTTTTCCGCTTTGGGTTCAAGCTTGTCCGGCTGTAACTTCTTTACATAGGCTTCGCAACCCCAAACTTTAAGGAACGACAATCTAGGTTTCTTCCCAAACCATAATTCATACGGTGTCGTTTCAACGGATTTAGATGGTGCCCTATTTAAAGTGAATGCGGCTGTTTCTAATGCATAACCCCAAAATGATAGCGGTAAATCTGTAAGTGACATCATAGAACGAACCATATCTAAGAGAGTTCGATTACGACGTTCGGACACACCATTACGCTGTGGTGTTCCCGGCGGTGTCAATTGTGAAAGTATTTCGCATTTCTTCAAATGCTCGCCAAACTCGTAACTTAGATATTCACCTCCACGATCAGAACGTAGAAATTTAATCTCCTTGTTACGTTGATTCTCTACCTCACTTTGAAATTCCTTAAACTTCTCGAAAGTTTCGGACTTATGTTTCATGAAATAGATATACCCATATCTACTCAAATCATCCGTGAAGGTAAGAACATAATGATAACCACCGCGCGATGCTACACTCATTGTACCACACACATCGGTATGTATGATTTCCAATAAGTCCGTAGCTCGCTCCATCATACCAGAGAATGGAGTCTTAGTCATTTTACCCATCAGACATGCTTCGCATCTTTCAAGTGATTCGAAATCAAGTGATTCAAGAAGTCAATCGGAATGGAGTTTCTTCATACGCTTCACTCCAATGTGACCAAGACGACAGTGCCACATATAGGTCGAGTTATCGCTTGATTTCAAACATTTAGCCTCAATGTTATTAATATGTGTATTTCCACTATCGAGATTCAATAAGAATAGACCATCTATTAAAGGTGCATGTGCATAAAACATATTACTCATATAAATCGAACAACCATTATTCTCGGACTTAAACAAGTAACCATCTCGCAATAAACAAGATCCTGATATAATGTTCATTCTTAACGCAGGCACCAAATAACAATTATTTAAGTATAAAACTAATCCCGATGGTAGATGAAGGGGTAGCGTGCCGACCGCGATCACATCAACCTTTGATCCGTTTCCCACGCGCATCGTCACCTCGTTCTTCGCTAGCTTCCGTTTATTCTGCAGCACCTGTTTCGAGTTACAAATATGAGCAACCGAACCAGTATCAAATACCCAGGCACTACTACGAGTACTAGTGAGATACACATCAATAACATGTATATCGGATATACCTTTCTTCTTGATGTTGCCGTTCTTCAAATCCGCCAAGTACTTTGGGCAATTCCGCTTCCAGTGACCTTCTCCCTTGCAGTAAAAGCACTCAGTATCAGGCTTAGGTCCAGCCTTGGTCTTCTTCGTTGGCGTGGTAACTTTCTTACCACCCTTCTTGAAGTGTCCCTTCTGCTTAGACTTGCCTTTCTTGAATTTGGTGGTCTTATTGACCAACAACACTTGGTGCTCTTTCTTGATCTCCACTTTTGCAGATTTCAACATGGCAAAGAGTTCTGGCAACGTATTGTTCATGTTTTGCATGTTGTAGTTCATCACAAAGTTCTTGTAACTTGGTGGCAGTGATTAGAGGACGCGGTAAATCCCCAAAGCATTAGGAATCACTATACCTAAGCTTTGAAGTTTGTTTGCGTGCCCAGACATCTTAAGCACATGCTCACTGACGGAGTTGCCCTCTTCCATCTTGCAGTTAAAGAACTTTTCAGAAGCCTCATAGCTTTCAATTGCCGCATGAGTCTCAAAGATCAATTTGAGATCCTCGACAATATCATATGGGTCTGAATTCTCAAACCTTTTCTGAAGCTCCGATTCTAAAACATACAAGATAGCGCACTGAACTATGGAGTACTGAGTCTTCCGAGTGAGGTAAACATTCTTTACTTCATCGGCAGCATCAGCTGCAGGTGGGTCACCCAGCGGTGCATCCAGCACATAGGTCAAATTACCAGCTGTGAGGACAATCCTCAAATTGCGGAACCAATCCGCGAAGTTGCTTCCATTGTTTTTCAACTTTTCTTTCTCTAGGAACGCATTAAAATTGATGGTAGGGGCTGCCATTGATCTACAACATATTTGCAATAGTTTTAGACTAAGTTTATGACAAATTGAGTTCAAATTAATAATAAAATTAATCTAGGTGAACTCCCACTCAAAACAATATCCCTCGCATTGTTTTAGTGATCACACGAACCAAATCCACCACATCAACACCGATCATCACGAGAGCTGATATAGTTTCAATGGCGAACAATCAACATGCTCATCATATCTACTATATGATTCATGCTTTACCTTTCGGTGATTCGTGTTCCGAGACCATGTCTGTACATGCTAGGCTCGTCAAGATCAAACCTTAGTTTCCGCATGAGCAAATCTGGCTTGCTCACGTTGTATGCACTTGCAGAATCTAACACACCCGATCATCACGTGGTGCTTCGAAACAACAAGCTTTAGCAACGGTGCTAACTAAGGGTGAACACTCTATGACTTGAAATTCATGTGCATGAGGGATCATCTTATAATGCTACCATCGTCTACTAAGCAATACAAGATGCATAAAGGATTAACATCACATGCAATTCATAATATGTGATATGATATGGCCTTTCTTCTTTGTGCTTCCGATCTCCATCTTCAAGCACAAACATGATCTCCATCATCACCGGCATTGCATCAAGGTCAATGACGCTTCTCCATGGTTGTCGTCCACCAGCTTCAACTATTACAACTACTTTGAATAGACACGCGGGTCTTAACATAAATTAAAGACAACCATATGGCTCCTGCCGGTTGCCAACTTACAATAAGGAACATTGCATACATCAAATATAATCACAATCATGGCCATATCACATCACAGCACACCCCTGCAAAACAAAGTTAGACGCCTCTACTTTCTTTGCATATTTTACGTGGTTTGGGGCTTTCAATAAGTGTCGTTCTAACTTACGAACAAGAACCACAACATTGATACTAGCATTGTTAATCACCCGTTGTAAATTGAATCTTAACTATGCTAGGAGAAATAGGCACCCGCAAAGCCACTTATGCAATACAAGTTGCATGTCAAGCGTGGAGCAAGTCTCATGAACGATGTCATGTAAGGTTAGCCCGGGCCGCTTCATCCCAACATCCCGCAAGATGCAAAGTACAGAAGAAGCAATCGACAATAAAAGCATCAACGCCCACAATGACCATTGTGTTCTACTCGTGCAACAGATCTACATATAGACACGGCTCTGATACCACTGTCGGGATTCGTAGCATGGAAAACAAAAATTTTCTATCGCATACAAACAAACAAGCCAAGATCTATCTACTAGATTGTAGCAACGAGTCGATGGAATAACTCACCCTCGAAGATTCCAAAGTGTTTAACGAGAGCGGATTCTCGTGGGTGATGTAGTCGTACTCTTCCCGATCTCAAGACCGCGTAGACGATCCTTCCGGCGCTGCGTTCCGGAAGCGCTCCCGCAGTCGGTCACACGTTCGGTACTCGACGAAGACCTTCCTCTCCCTTGTTCCAGCAGGCAGCGGAGGTTGTAGCACTCTCCTCGCGATTCCGGCAGCATGACGGCGTGGTACCGGAAGTAGAGGGGAGATCTCGCAGGGCTTCGCCTTAAGCCGGAGCGAGTATGGTGGAGTATGAGAGAGTCCCTCGATGATCTAGGGTTTAGACACGCCGAGGAGGGGGAAAGCCGGCGGCTAGGGTTGGCTAGCCGGCGGCGGCGGTTTGCCCTAGGGCGGCGGCGGCGGCAGTGGAGGTGGCGGCGCCGGCGGCTAGGGTTTAGAGGTGGTGGAGTTGTGTGTCTAGGAGGGGAGCCCTGCCCCTCATTTTATAGGTGGAGGGGCCGGCCAAGGGGAGGGGAGTCCCTCCCCAACTCGGCTTGGTGGTGCGCCGGCGGTGGGAGGAGGAACTCCTCCCCCAAGTCGGTTTCCACCTCCCTCTCCACTTCCCAAAAATAGCCGTTTGACTTTCAAACTTGGCGTTTGACTTTTCAAACTAGGATTTGAATAAACCCTCTATTTTGTTCAGCGATGACACCGAGTACATAATGCAATCATACCAACTTGATATAACACATTCATGTACCCTTCCCCTCTGGAGTGCCGGACATTCCGGAACCTTCTAGAACATTCCCGATGAAAACACCAGAAACATTCTCCAACTCCGAAACGGGACTTTCCTTATATGAATCTTATTCTCCGGACCATTCCGGATCTCCTCGTGATATCCCGAATCCCATTCGAGACTCCGAACAACATTCGGACTCTTTCTCATCATTCCATAACTACTCAAACAACGTCGAATCCTTAAGTGTGTCTCCCTACGGTTCGTGAATTATGCGGACATGATCGAGACACTTCTCCGAACAATAACCAATAGAGGAATCTGGAAATTCATATGGCTCTCACATATTTCTACAATTACTTTGCGATCGAATGAACCACTTACATACGATACCAATTTCCCTTTGTCTTACGATAGTTTACTTATCCGAGGTTATGATCGTCGGTATCTCTGCATACCTAGTTCAACCTCGTTACCGATAAGTACTGTTTTCTCGTTCCGTGATATGTGATCCCTTGTGAGCCAGTCACATGCTTGCAAGCTAATTGGATGACATTCCACCGAGAGGTCCCAGAGTATATCTATCCGTCATATGGATGGACAAATCCCACTCTTGATCCATGTGTTTCAACCAATACTTTCCGAACACTCAATGCTACCTTTATAGCCACCCAGTTACGGTGTGGTGTTTGATGTCATCAAAGCATCTATCCGGTAAAGGTGATATGCATGATCTCATGGTCGAAGGAATTAGGTTACTATGTATCAGAAAGCATATAGCAATTGAACTATCAAAATGACTTGATCTTTATGCTACGCTTATCTATAGGAGTATGTCCATCATATCATTCTCCTAACGATATGATCTTGTTGTTAATAACATCTCAATGTTCATGATAGGGAAACCACAATCATTCATTAACCAACAAGCTAGTGATGTATAGAGGCTTTACTAGGGACTTCAAATTAAGTTTACAAATCACACAAGTATTAATGTTTCCTTGTTAATACTATTATAGCATGAATGTAAACATTTATCATAAACACAAAGATATAATAATAACTACATTTATTATTGCCTCTAGGGCATATCTCCAACATTGAGAACCATGACCCACATGATATTGTCCGTGAACTCAAATTGATATTTGAGACTCACGCGGCAGTTGAGAGTTATGAGGCTTCTGAAAAGTTCTTTAACTGCAAGATGGAAGAGGGCAGCTCCGTCAGTGAGCACGTGCTTAAGATGTCTGGGCACGCAAAGAAACTCCAAAGCTTGGGTATAGTGATTCCTAATGCTTTGGGGATTTACCGTGTCCTCAAATCACTGCCACCAAGTTACAAGAACTTTGTGATGAACTACAATATGCAAAGCATGAACAAGACGTTGCCAGAACTCTTCTCCATGTTGAAATCTGCAGAAGTGGAGATCAAGAAAGAGCATCAAGTGTTGTTGGTCAATAATACCACCAAATTCAAGAAAGGCAAGTCTAAGCAAAAGGGTAACTTCAAGAAGGGTGGTAAGAAAGTTGCCGCACCGACGAAGAAGACCAAAGCTGGACCTAAGCCTGATACTGAATGCTTTTACTGCAAGGGAGAGGGTCACTGGAAGCGGAATTGCCCAAAGTACTTGGCGGATTTGAAGAACGGCAACATCAAGAAGAAAGGTATATCTGATATACATGTTATTGATGTGCATCTCACTAGTACTCGTAGTAGTGCCTGGGTATTTGATACTGGTTCAGTTGCTCATATTTGTAACTCGAAATAGGTACTGCCGAATAAACGGAAGCTAGCGAAGAACGAGGTGATGATGCGCGTTGGAAATGGATCAAAGGTTGATGTGATCACGGTCGGCACACTACCTCTTCATCTACCATCGGGATTAGTTTTATACTTAAATAATTGTTATTTGATGCCTGCGTTGAGCATGAACATTATATCTAGATCATGTTTGTTGCGAGACGGTTACTTGTTTAAGTCCAAGAATAATGGTTGTTCGATTTATATGAGTAACATATTTTATGCACATGCACCTTTGATAGATGGTCTATTCTTATTGAATCTCGATAGTGGAAATACATATATTAATAACATTGAAGCTAAACATTTGAAATTGAGCAATAACTCGACCTATATGTGGCACTGTCGTCTTGGTCATATTGGAGTGAAGCGTATGAAGAAACTCCATTCTGATGGACTTCTTGAATCACTTGATTTCGAATCACTTGAAAGATGAGAAGCATGTCTGTTGGGTAAAATGACTAACAATCCATTTTCTGGTATGATGGAGTGAGCTACAGACTTATTGGAAATCATACATACCGATGTGTGTGGTCCAATGAGTGTAGCATCGCGTGGTGGTTATCGTTATGTTCTTACCTTCACGGATGACTTGAGTAGATATGGGTATATCTATGTCATGAAACATAAGTCCGAAACTTTCGAGAAGTTTAAGGAATTTCAAAGTGAGGTAGAGAATCAACGTAACAACAAGATTAAATTTCTACATTCTGATCGTGGAGGTGAATATCTAAGTTACGAGTTTGGCGAGCATTTGAAGAAATGCGGAATACTTTCACAATTGACACCGCCGGGAACACCACAACGTAATGGTGTGTCTGAACGTCGTAATCGAACTCTCTTAGATATGGTTCGTTCAATGATGTCACTTACAGATTTACCGCTATCATTATGGGGTTATGCATTAGAAACAGCCGCATTCACTTTAAATAGGGCACCATCTAAATCCGTTGAAACGACACCGTATGAATTATGGTTTGGGAAGAAACCTAAATTGTCGTTCCTTAAAGTTTGGGGTTGCGAAGCCTATGTAAAGAAGTTACAACCGGACAAGCTTGAACCCAAAGCGGAAAAATGCGCCTTCATAGGATACCCAAAGGAAACTATTGGGTATACCTTCTATCATAGATCCGAAGGCAAAATCTTCGTTGCCAAGAATGGATCCTTTCTAGAGAAGGAATTTATCTCGAAAGAAGTGACTGGAAGGAAAGTAGAACTCGACGAGGTTGTTGAACCTTCTCTCAAACTTGTGAGTAGCGCAACACCGGAAGTAGTTCCTGTGGCGCCTACACCAATAAGAGAGGAAGCTAATGATGATGATCATGAAACTTCGGTTGAAGTTGATACAGAGCCTCGCAGGTCAACGAGAACTCGTACCACTCTTGATTGGTATGATCCCGTTATGAGTGTCATGTTGGTGGACAACACCGATGACCCTGCGACATATGAGGAAGCAATGATGAGCCCACATTCCAATAAATGGCAAGATGCCATGAAATCTGAGATTGGATCCATGTACGAAAACCAAGTATGGACTTTGGTGGACTTACCGGATGGCCGGAAGGCTGTCGAGAACAAATGGATTTTCAAGAAGAAAACAGATGTCGATGGTAATGTTACTGTCTATAAAGCTCGACTTGTCGCAAAAGGGTTTCGACAAATTCAAGGAGTTGACTACGATGAGACATTCTCACCAGTAGTGAAGCTAAAGTCTGTGAGGATTATGTTAGCAATCGCTGCATATTATGATTATGAGATATGGCAGATGGATGTCAAAATAGCGTTCCTCAATGGAGACATTGATGAAGAGTTGTATATGATGCAACCCAAAGGTTTTGTCGATCCTAAAGATGCTAACAAGGTATACAAACTTCAACGGTCCATATATGGGTTGAAGCAAGCATCCCGAAGTTGGAATCAACGTTTTGATAAGGTAATCAAAAGTTTTGGTTTTATACAAACTTATGGAGAAGCTTGTATTTACAAGAAAGTGAGTGGGAGCTCTGTAGCATTCTTAATACTATATGTAGATGACATATTGTTAACTAGGAATGATGTAGACCTTCTTAATAGTGTCAAAGAATATTTGAATAATAGTTTTTCAATGAAAGATATTGGCGAAGCATCTTACATATTAGGCATAAAGATTTATAGAGATAGATCGAGACGCCTAATATCATTGTCACAAAGTACATATTTGGACAAAGTTCTAAAGAGGTTTGGAATGGAAGATAGCAAGAAAGGGTTCTTGCCCATGTTGCCCAATACGACCTTGAGTAAAACTTAAAGTACAGCAACAGCAGAAGATAGAGAAAGGATGAGTAAGACTCCCTATGCCTCAGCCATAGGATCTGTAATGTATGCCATGCTATTACTAGACCCGACATTGCATATGCTGTTAGTTTGACTAGCAGATATCAAAGTGATCCAGGAGTGGATCATTGGACAGCGGTCAAAAACATCCTTAAGTACTTGAGAAGAACTAAGGATATGGTTCTTTCTTATGGAGGTGATGAACAACTCGTTGTTAATGGTTACACCGATGCTAGTTGGAACACCGATCCGGATGATTCTAAATCACAATATGGATACATATTTACTTTGAATGGTGCAGCAGTTAGCTGGAGGAGTGCAAAGCAAAGCGTTG
The DNA here is from genome assembly GCA_910589765.1 of Avena atlantica. Classification (NCBI taxonomy): domain Eukaryota; kingdom Viridiplantae; phylum Streptophyta; class Magnoliopsida; order Poales; family Poaceae; genus Avena; species Avena atlantica. The sequence goes on from OU342739.1 coordinate 5,115,414, forward strand.
TGGCGAGATCTTCAACTCAATCAGAATACATAGATGCTTTGGAGGCTTCACAAGAAGCGATATGGATGAAGGAGTTCATTACAGAGCTCGGTGTGGTTCCAAGTGCGCTGGACCCAATGTCTATCTACTGTGATAACATGGGCGCCATAGCCAATGCGCAAGAACCAAGGTCACACAAGAAGCCGAAGCACATCAAGCTACGTTTTCACGCTATTCGAGAACATGTCCAAGATGGTGACATAAAGATTTGCAAAGTACACACAAATCTGAATGTGGCGGATCCGTTGACAAAACCTCTCCCGAGGGCAAAACATGACCAACACCAAACTGCCATGGGTGTTCGGTATATTACCATGTAATCTAGATTAGTTGACTCTAGTGCAAGTGGGAGACTGTTGGAGATATGCCCTAGAGGCAATAATAAATGTAGTTATTATTATATCTTTGTGTTTGTGATAAATGTTTGAATTCATGCTATAATAGTATTAACAATAAACATTAATACTTGTGTGATTTGTAAACTAAAATAGAGTCCCTAGTAAAGCCTCTTCTTAATACTAGCTTGTTGATTGATAGATGATCATAGTTTCATGATCATGAACATTTGAGATGTTGTTAATAACAAGATCATATCATTAGGAGAATAGTATGGTGGACATACTCCTATAGATAGGCGTAGCATAAAGATCAAGTCCTTCTAATAGTTCAATTGCTATAAGCTTTCTGATACATAGTAACCTAATTCCTTCGACCATGAGATCATGCTTATCACCATCACCGGAAGGATGCTTTGATGACATCAAACTCCACACCGTATTTGGGTGGCTATAAAGGTGGCATTGAGTGTTCGGAAAGTATGGGTTGAGACACATGGATCAAGAGTGGGATTTGTCCATCCATATGACAGATAGATATACTCTGGGCCCTCTCGGTGGAATGGCATCCAATTAGCTTGCAAGCATGTGACTGGATCACAAGGGATCACATATCACGGGAACAAGAAAAGAGTACTTATCAGTAACGAGGTTGAACTAGGTATGCAAAGATACTGACGATCAAAACCTCGGATAAGTAAATTATCGTGAGACAAAGGGAAATTGGTATCGTATGTAAGTGGTTCATTCGATCGCAAAGTAATTGTAGAAATATGTGGGAGCCATATGAATTCCAGATTCCTCTATTGGTTATTGTTCGGAGAAGTGTCTCGATCATGTCCGCAGAATTCACGAACCGTAGGGAGACACACTTAAGGATTCGATGTTGTTGAGTAGTTATGGAATGATGAGTAAGAGACTGAATGTTGTTCGGAGTCTTGGATGGGATCCGAGATATCACGAGGAGATCCGGAATGGTCCGAAGAATAAGATTCATATAAGGAAAGTCCTGTTTCGGAGTTGGGGAATGATTCCGGTGTTTTCATCGGGAATGTTCTAGAAGGTTCCAGAAGGTCCGGCACTCCGGAGGGGAAGGGTACATGAATGTGTCATGACAATGTGGAATGGTTGCATCATGTATTAGGTATCATGGCTGGGAAAAATAAAGGGAGAAATCAAATCCTAGTTTGAAAAGTCAAACGCCAATTTGAAAAGTCAAACGACAGTTTTGCTTGGTGGAGGGAGAGTAGGAAACCTACTTGGGGAGGAGTTCCTCTCCCTCCACCCGCCGGCCAAGGAGGCCGACTTGGGGGAGGACTCCCTCCCCCTTGGCCGCGCCCTCCCACCTATAAAAGGAGGGGCAGGGCTGCCCCTCTTCCCTACACCCAACACCACCCAAACCCTAGCCCTAGCCGCCGGCCTCCACCAAGTCGCCGCCGCCCCCTAGGGTTTCTCCTAGCCGTCGAGTTGGGGCTTCTACAAGCCCTAGCCGCTGGCTAAGCTCCGCACTTTGGTGCCCTCTAAACCCTAGATCGCCAAGGCCTCTCTCATAGTCCACCATACTCGCTCCGGCTTAAGGTGAAGCCCTGCGAGATATCCCCTCTACTTTCGGTACCATGCCGTCGTGCTGCCAGAATCGCGAGGAGAGTGCTACAACCTCCGCTGCCTGCTGGAACAAGGGAGAGGAAGGTCTTCATCGAGTACCGAACGTGTGACCGCTGCGGAAGTGCTGCCGGAACGCAGCACCGGAAGGATCGTCTACGCGATCTTGAGATCGACAAGAGTAGGACTACATCACCCATGAGAATCTGCTCTCGTTAAACACTTTGGAATCTTCGAGGGTGAGTCCTCTATCGACTCGTTGCTACAATCTAGTAGATAGATCTTGGCTTGTTTGTTTGCATGCGGTAGAATATTTTTGTTTTCCATGCTACGAACCCCTACAAGTAGTTCCACCTTGGACTATGGGTCCATGTAGTAGCTAGATGGTTGTATCTCCTCCTTTGTGCTTTCATGTATAGATCTTGTGAGCTCCATTCATGATCAATATCTAATCTATTTGTAATCATGCATGTTGTGTTTGTGGGGATCCGATGGATATTGAGATTATTATGTTGGTTTGATTAATGGTTTTGTCTTTATGATTCTATCATGTCTGTGTGGTTTGTGATCTTGCATGCTCTCTGTTTCTAGTGGTTATCTTGGCCAAGCAGTTGCTAGTGACTCCAAGAGGGGGTATGTATGGTCGATAGTGGGTTCATGCCTCTAGTTTCCAAGGGAAGTGACAATAATCTCTTCGGTTGTAAATGTGCTGTTGCTACTAGGGAGAAAACAACGGTCTCTTATTCATGGAACATGTGGACTGTTTACCTTACACACTTTGCTTAAAGTAGTTTTCTGTTGCTTGCAACTTAATACTGGAGGGGGTTCGGATGATAACCTGAAGGTGGACTTCTAGTCATAGATGCAGTTGGATGGCGGTCTATGTATCTTGTTGTATTGCCCAATCAACCTCATAGGATCTTTCTGACTAGTAATTGCATTGTTATGCCTTGCTCAGTTCCTGTCAATTGCCCTACTGTAATTTATTTACCCTTCATGCCATGTTATTTATCTAAGGAGAGCATCTTTAGTGAACTATGGACCCCGGTCCAATCTTTACTATTGATACATCTTACACTGTTACTTGTTTACTTGCTGCAAACCACCATTACCTTCCACACCATACGTTTAATCATTTGTTATAACAAACCGGTGAGCTTGACAACCTCACTGATTCGTCGGGACAAAGTCTTGAGTTTGTGTTGTGCAGGTCTCCGCGTTTATTGCAACACCTGTGTGACGTTTCCTTCCTCCTTCTGGTTCGATAACCTCGGTCTCAACTGAGTGAAAACTTGCTGCTTGCTCTTCACACCCTGCGCTTTGGGTTACCAAAAAGTGCCACGTCGAGCACCATCAACGCCCCCAATAGCTCCCCACGCATTGGGTCCAACCTGGTTTTGCCGTGGCCAAAATTAGCCTATGTCGGTGAAAAAACGACTGCTGGGGGAGACCGGGAGAAATTTTGTGGCACCGACGCCAAAGAAGGGCCTTAGGGCGCGTTTGGGAGGTCGGCTGGAGATACTCTAAGAAACGTTCCAGTAGGTCAACAAAAGGCGCAAACGGTCTCACAGGCAAAGGCCCGCCAACAGGACTGACGCTGGCCCCGGCTGCCATCTCAACGCCATCGAGTAAGCCATGTGGTGAGTCGCGTTTCTCTTGCCTAGGTTTGGAGTACAGCTCCTCCGATGAGGTGGGATCACCGGGCATCGGTCTTAGGGTTTCTCTAGAGGTGTTGTACGATGGGGGGAAGGATGATGGTTGGACGCCGATGGTCAGCTAGCGGAGGAAGACAAAGAAGGAGTGAGTGGAGAAATTCTGGAATGAGGTTGGCTTCCCCACGGCGGCGTCGTCGGTGAATCCATTGAACATTGGTGGTTCGGTGTTTTTTGTCTTGCAGGGATCGATCTAGAGTGGAAGCGGGACGAGAGAGATCGATGTCGTCGATGGCCACTGCCTTGGAGTGGGTCGACGTCACCTACGGGGATCTGTCTCAACTGTGTCCCTCGTATGGGGTCTTGGTAAGGCCCACTGCCTTGGAGGAGAATCACGTCGCAGCCAATTATCAAACAATTCTTGGAGCTCGTGGTGGATGAAGGGAATATGCCCTGAGAGGCAATAATAAAGTGTTTATTATGTATATTCCAAGTATATGATAGATGTTTATTTTGCATGCTATAATTGTATTAATACGGAAAAATTAATACATGTGTGTTTAATAAACAAACAGAAAGTTCCTAGTTATGCCTCTCTCATGAACTAGCTCGTTGATTAACAAGATGATCAAAGTTTCCTGATCATAGACATTGGATGTTAATAACGAGATCACAACATTAGTGTAATGGTGTGATGAACATTCATCCGAAGTATAGCATTACGATCAAAGTCATTGAGTTTATATTGCTATAACAACTTACGAAGTGATCCTAATCCTTAGACCATGAGATCATGTTAATCACTAACACTGGAAGAGTTTCTTGATAACATCAAACGTCACACCGTAACTCGGCGATTATAAAGATGGATTCAGAACTACTAAAGTGTTATGTTGAGGCCCATGGATCGAGAGTGAAATTTTTTCATCCCAGTGACAGATAGATATACTTTGGGCCCTCTCGGTGATATCACATTGATTAGCTTGCAAGCAAGTGATTTGATCACTAGAATGTTATATCACGGGAACGAGAAAAAGAGTGCATGTCAGTAACTAGATCAAACTAGGTATGGAGATACCGGTGATCGAATCTCGGACATATAATATATCAAACAAAGGGATTAAGATACTAGCGTAAAAGGTTCCGACGATCACAGGAAAGTCATCGTTGAATGTGTGGGAGTCAGTATGAGTCTCCAGATCCCGCTTCTGATTATTGATCGGAGAAGGGTCTCGATCATGTCCGCATTATTCGCGAACCGTAGGATGGCACACTTAAGAGACACCGACATCCAAATTGAGCAAAAGTTTTATGCCGAAAACAATAACAAGCGCAGGAATTTATTTCACTAGATACCGAAACAAGTTTTCGGGTGAAATTGCAGAAAGTGTTTTTGCATGTGAAATGAAATACTAGAAAGAGGTTATATGTGAATGTTTGTCATTAAAGTAATTGACAAAATTCTGAATAAATAAAAGGAGTTTTATTTAATGAGAGTTTGCATTAAATTTGATGGAAATTTAATAGGAATTTGAGTGGGATTTTGAGTGGAGGGAATTGAAAGGCATTTGAGTGAGTGGAGTGTCCACCCACATGAATGAAGGAGGGGAGGGGGCAGCCTCCATGGCCGGCGGCCACCCCCTTGGGTGCCCCCCTCCTCCTATAAAAGGAGCCCCCTCTCCTCTCTCTCACTCACACCTTCTCGTGAAGGATCTCTCTTCCCCTTTAGAATTTATCCCCCATGGTCTCGGACTAGCGAGATACATGTTCTCGGTGGCTATTCGGCAAGAAAAAGTTGTGCTTACACTGCATCGCTGGAGCGAGGAGGCGGATGTTGCTCGGTGTCTTGTACGTGTGTGCGAGCACAGATGCGCTGCTGATTTGCGGCGCTAGGACTTTCTCTCGATCTTGATATCGGCAAGAGATCGTCTACATCAACCACGAGTTTAACTCGTTAAGCTTTGTCGGTCTTCAAGGGTATGTTTTTTACGGATATATATCCGCCTGTTGTTTGTATCTAGTAGATAGATCTTGGTACATAGTTTTCATCGTAGGAATTTTTTTGTTTTCTATGCTGCGAACCCTACAGTGGATTTGCGGTAGGTGTTGCTGGCCGACGACACAACAGATCTCGCTCGGAAAGCGGAGGTTTCAGACAGCGGAATCAAAGCAGAGTCAAACTTCCACTGGTAGGGCCCAATTACATGTGTGTTAGGAGTTAACCTCGAAGGATAGCCCAATCTTCATGGATGTCGTGGTTAATTCATGGGGGGAAAGTAAGGAGAAAGGGGAGAGATAGCCATAAGCAAGCACAGACCAAAACCGACGCTGCTCCTCGGCGTTGCATTGCTCCGGTAGGACTTTAGCCATGTGCTAGCTCGTTCCTCCGCTCCTTGGCCAAGAACGCCGGCTAGTATGCACTGTGGTACACGTACATTGGACCCCCTCTTCCATGTTGGCATGGCATGAAGACGGCGGGAAATATCATCCACCATTTCCCTCCCCTTTGCACCGGCACGGTGGGCAACCCAGTGGCGCTGATGTCGAAGCCTGCCAGCATCCTTGCTCTCGATGGGTGAAAATACCGTAGCGAGTGAACTCCCTCGCCTCCCAAGCATTCAATACCTCTCTGTCCATGGTGCTGCTCGGAGACTATCGGTACACACGGCGAGGGAGTTAGGTAGCCGACTACTGACAGGGAAGCTAGGCTAGGAGTGACGCCCCATTAAACAATATTGACCGTAGAGAGCCACGCATGCGTGGTAAAATTTAGTTACTGCACGTAACGTGACTAACGTGGCTGCCACTGACGCGTGCTCCAGTACGTAAATTCCACATTTTATAGCTCGGGTGTTGTGAGGCAGAGAGACAAGCCACTACAATGCCATGTATTGGCGACAGTGGGCAATGCCATGTCTTTGATATATATTCTTACTAGGCGTTGGCCTCCCAAATAACGCGTCCTTAGTACTTGTTGCTAGTCAAAGACGCAGGTCCAAATACGGTGGTGGCGTTGCCATCCAGAGGGCCACGCCGCCAATGATGCCTTATCGGGGGTGTTTCTCTTTTCTGTATGCCGTCAGATTTAACCGCAGCGCGAATATGTCATATGGTGCGATCTAAATAGCGTGTATTCTATAAGCCTTTTTCTAGTAGTGACTCTTCCAACCCACACTACAGGAACATACTGCTAGGCCGACGGCAAAAAGCCCTCGACGTAGTCCCTTTCGCCGTCGGTGTATGCTACGCCGAGGGCTGCCGTCGATGTAGCTCCCTCGGCGAAGCAAAAGTGGCCGTCGGCGTATATATTTGCCGACGGCCGTGGGCGGCCCGTCGGCGTATTAGCCGTCGGCGCACGGCATCCTCGCCGTTACACGGCCAGCTAACGGCGCGGCACGTACGCCGACGGCCGCGCCCTCGGCGTAGCGGCGACACGTGGCCCGCGCTGGGCCTTCCCAGGAGGCGACGTACGCCGACGGCCCCAACCCTCGGCGTAGGGACAGGCGTACGCCGACGGCCAGGCCGTCGGCGTACGAGCAACACGTGGCAGGCGCCTAGGCCGACGCTAGGCCGACGGCTACGGCCCTCGGCGTATGGGCCACGCATACGCCGACGGCCAGGCCCTCGGCGTAGCATAGACCAAATGACACATAGCAGGGCGCTACGCCGACGGCCCCCAGATTTTTTTTGCTGTTTCACAGCAATATATACCACCTGCACAGTTTTGTTTCACAACAATATATACCAAATTTCACAGCAATACTCACAACAATATGTGGAAATATATTCCATAGCAATTCAAACAAGATCACATATGCCATACATATATCAAACAAAGATCACATCATTCATACATCATTCAAACATGTATCAAACAAGATCACACCATTCATACAGGGGTATCAACATCATCGCACATACATAGACAATAACAACCTACAACTCTGGAGGAGACGGGGTGTACCCGAGATCTCCCCTGGTGAAAAGAGGCGACCTCTGGCGAGGGTTGCGTCCAGTAGAAGCAGCAGAAGAGCCACCTGTCGAGGGAGTAGAAGTGTGAAGCTCGGGAGAACCACTGGCAGAATGGCCAGGAGAAGGACCATTGTCATGAAGCGGTGTGATCTGACGCCCATCCGGCGAGGCGTGGCCAAAGTGCCGGTTCCCAGAAGCTCCCGTTCCCTACATGTTGCCTACATGTTAGCAACTTGCGAGGCAAAGTAAAGCGATAACCAGTGGGTTAGCAAAAAACTTACCGGTGTCGATGCGTAGTATGTCCTAGCGAAGCTGTCCTTCGATGGAAAAAATGGCGTCGACCCTGGCATGGGAGGCACGGGCCCTAAATCTCTATTCTGTCTAGTTTGAATATTCACCAACATGGCCTGCAAGTTAGTTTAGAGATCAGGCCGTAGTACAACAAACGGGGGGGGGGGGGGGGGGGGGGGAATGGGACTTGTATCTTTTGCAAAAATAAAGGTTCGGACTTACATTTATGTATTGCATGTAGATCGCATTCGCCTCCTGATGCTGCCGAAAGGCCACCTGATATTCCTCATGAGCGGCATCGTAGGCCGCGTCTAACTCAGGCTACAATTTCAAATAAAGATGATGAAAACGAGAAAAACTTACATCATCTCTGGATCGATGAGGCTGGCCATGAGGCGGGATAGGGGGGCCGTCGGTGGGGTAGGTAGCCTTGAGACGGCTGAAGCTCGTGCTGAGGGTAGGCTTGACCTTCTTATTCATAATCTTGAGGCGTCATGCTGCAATTCGTGCGCCGACAGGACCAACGACTCCTCGTCGATCTCCGTGTGAATGGGGTCATCCACATGGGGGTGACGAGACTTCACCATCGTGATGTAGTTCCCCAAGTCGTTCTGGGCAGTGCCGAAGTACACGGGCAACAAGGGTTGAGGCTCCGAGTAATTGGGCTTCTTTCGCCGCATCATCTCATAGATGGCGACGTCATGAATCACCTCCCCGGGTTGTGCCTCGGCCACCTGCATCGCGAAAAAAAATATTATGCATATGAAGTACAAACATGACAAGAAATACACGCAGGTCGTTCCATGTATATATGTACCACCTTCCCCTTGAAGCGGTCAAAGTTGCGGTTTCCCGCACAGTGTGTTCCACCATCGCCTCAGTTATCCGCGTTCCGCCTCGACAAGGCTGCAAACTCCTCGTCTTCTCTGAGCCACCTCGTCCTAACCAGCTCCTCCCATGCGAGTCGATGCGGATCGGCCCAATCGGGGATAACCTGAAAATGCAATACTCAACTCCAGACAATGCAATGGAAACTTAGCAGCAATGTAGAATCTCATTGACATTTTACTCACCGACATGTACTCTTCTGGCGTCATCAAGTACTCAGGATTAGGGTTCCTACCGACAATGTCTTCCTTCCTGACCCTCACGCCCCTGTCAGCCTAGAAGTGGCTAGCGGCCGTGACCTTCTGATTGTACCACACTTGGGGTGTCAACTTCATACAAGCCCCAAGCAAAGTCCTCTCCGCCTTCTCCTGGTCCTCCTCAGCCACATGGTAAAAGCACTTCAATCATGCATAAGAGTCATGAGTTAGCACGGTGGGGTCATCAAGTATGAACATAACTCGAGAAATATGCCTTACCCAAAACTTGGTGATGACAGCATCAGCAACTGTCGGAAAGCCCGGGACACGGGTAATCTGGTAGTCCTCCCAAGTAGTAGCTAGCTTCCTGTCACCCTCGTGGGTAATGTGATAGCCCGGCTAGAACTTCCTAATTAGAGCTCCAACGAGGCTGTTAGGAAGGCGGGCCTTGGTCCCCGGAGGAAATGTCCAATTGCTGCACAATAATAAACATTAGTACACATGCCAAATTATTAATGACCATCATGAAATAAAATGTTTTAAATTGCCAAATTAGTACACTTACTCAAGGCCATCTGGAATAATAAGGGCTTTCGCCTCCTGACTCCTAGGCTCAAACTTCTCCTCAGGGACTCCCGATTCCCCACGATTCCGCAATTTCTTCGGCCCCACCAACTCGCGGCTAGTGTCCGCCTCCGTATCGGTCCCCGCCTCCCGATCGGTCCTCGCCTACCTCTCGGACTCTGCCTCCCTCTCGGCCCTGAAAGGCTGCTCTGTCAGGAACAACTCAGGAGCCACGTCGCCAGAAGCAGAGGGTGGTGGGTCAAAGTCCACGCCTCCTCCCGTGGCACCTCGTCCTCGTCCTCGTCCTCCTCGACCTCGGCCTCGACCCCGTCCTCCGCCAGCAAGAGCAAGATCGGGGTAACGCGGATTGAGATTTGGCTGTCTCCCACTCCGTGTAGCTCTTTTCTTGCGCTGCTTCAATGCATTAAGCAAGGACGAACTGGTTGCCTTGCCGCTGCTCATATTGTTCAATCACCTGCATTAAGTAATAGAAAACAATTAAGCACAAAGACATAATAAAATGTATACACAAAGAATAAAGGCATAATGCAATTAAGAAAATAGTTAAGCACAAAGAAATAATAAAATGCATTGAAAAATAAATACTCACTATCATTTTCATTCTCATTCTCATTCTCATTCCCATTGTCATTCTCATTCTCACTATCACTATCTTCTGAGTAGAAATCTGGATTCCCATTGAAGGGTGGAGGCTCATCATCGTTGTCATTCTCGGTATGGAGCTTCTCGAGCATACTTATGTCATGTAGATTCACCACTGACTCACCCCGAGTTTCTACATCGTTCCCAAGGTCCTCAAAATCAACCGGTTCTAAATCAAAGTGCCCAAAGTCCTCTTGCTCTTGATAGAAAATTCCCTCGTACGTTACAGGGTTAATGTTGTTGTAATCGTCCTCGGAGGGAATCGGTAGGTTGCCATGTGGCGATACCTGGAACGCGGCTTCCTAGCCCTGGAGTTCCGCTTTCTGGCATGGGTAGGGCAAATAATAAACTTGGTTGGCTTGGTGAGCAACAATAAAGACGTCGGCTCCGCTATAGGTGGTTGAAGGCCTAACTTCAACTAACCCAATGGAAGGGGTACTTCTCAGTCCACCCCTTGGGTTAAACCAGTGGCACTTGAACACAACAAGATTGAGTTCGACATTCGTACGATTGAAGGTCAGCTCGTATACATTCTCTAACCTTCTGTAGTAATCAAGGGAATCGGCTCCTTTGGTGAACACCCCAGTATTTACCGTTTTTGCATTCGGTCGCCCCTTCTGGTGCGTCTCTGTATGGAAGCGAAACCCATTCACATCATACTTCTCATACTTCATGACGACACGGTTACAACCTTGGAAAACACATTTCAGCTCATCTGACATCTCAACGTTGGGATCAGCTCCCTACAGGTATAGTTCACATTTGTTGCGTTCAGTGCTTACGTGGAATAAGAGGAACAAGTCACATATTGCAAGGTAAGAGGGACATGTTAGAAATTACTTTTTCCATGAACCAGGACACAAAGTTTTTTTTATTTCCGGGAGCACCCTCCTTCAGTAGAGTGTCCAACTCCATGGGAGAGGGATCCGTCGGTCCCGACCACTGTTCATCCGTGAAATCGCTAAGAAGGAGAAAATAAGCATTAGACGCAGACCGAGTTACTAGCTGCATAGAGCATTATGCATAGAGAAATAGGTTGTTCACCATTTTACCTAATGAAATTGACCACTTCCTTCATGTTCATAAGCACATAGAGAATTATGCAATCCTTCTCTTCCTTCGGCAACCTATATTTTAGTCCTTTACCGGCCTTGCCACCGGGAAATTGGAATAGTTCGAGCTTGGGGTCATTCTTGGGCAGGTCGACATTGTAACGAGAGACCGGGTTATGCATAGTGGGAACATCATCGGGCCAGTAGGTTGTCACGGCGTCTGCCATCTCCTGAAGGCATGTTGCTTCAGCTATGCATGCTTCAATCTTGGCTTTGTTTCCAGTTATCTTTCGAATATACTTAAACTCTCTCTCAACACAAAATTGCCAATGAAATTGCACCGGCCCCCCAAGAGTGCCTCGTTCGCGAGGTGCACAATGAGATGTGCCATCGGAGTAAAGAAGCCTGGCGGAAAGATCATCTCCAAATTGCATAGCAACTCCGACACCTGAACTTGCAACTTCTCAATAACCAGAGGACATATCTGCTTAGCACAGAGGGTGCGGAAGAAATGGCTCAACTGCGCAAGCACTCGCATACTTTCTTGGGGAGATACCCTCGAACCATCACCGGGATCAGCCGCTCAATCCATATATGATAGTCGTGATTCTTGAGCCCGATGACTTGTCCCGTCGAAAGATTGACTCCCTTGCTTATATTCCAACAATAACCGTCAGGGAACATCACGACGTATTTGAGCCACCTGAATGACTCCTTCTTTTGGACATTATCAAGGCAGTAGTAGGCATGCGGCTTGAACCAATTCTTTCGACGAACAGTAGGAGGCTGCATGTGTAATCTCTTCCGATCACAAAGCTTCTCAACATCGACTCTAGCCTTGACATTATCCTTTGACTTCCCAGGAATGTTCAGGACTGTGTGAAAAAGGGACTCCCCGACATTCTTTTCGGTGTGCATCACATCGATGTTATGGGGAAGTTCGAGGTCCTTGTAATACACGAGATTCGTTAAGGCTGCCACGTGAGTCCAATTATGCGTTACACCATATCCCGCAAATTGATGGCCAGTTCCCGGCGCCGCGGGCACGAGAGCACGTAGCTCGGCATCAACAGCTGCACCCTCGAAATTTGGTACCTCTTTTACTTCATGCACAACTTTGCCCTTCTTGAAGTTCTTTCTATCTTCTCTGAACGAATGATTTCTTTTGAGGTACTGTCGATTCGTGTCAAACACAACATACTTGCGACCTGACTTTAGCCAAAGGAACTCAAGTCGGTGCCTGCACACTGGGCATGGCCACTTACCGGCTGTACACCATCCGCACGTTAGGGCGTACCCGGGCATGTCATGCATAGTATACTGCAACCAAACTTTCATCAAAAAGTTTCTCTTTGATGCTCGGTCGTATGTCAATGTCTCGTGTATCCAAGAGTGGTTCAAATCATCCACAATCGGCTGCATGTAGACACTCAAGTTCTTCCCCGGGTACTCAGGTCCTGGAATTATCAGCGACAAAAACATGGTCTTCTGTTGCATTAATACTCCGGGAGGGAGATTGAGCGGAATAACATACACCGGCCAGCAGCTGTACGAGGCCGTCGACATACCATATGGGTTGAAGCCATCTGTTGCTATCGCAATTCTAACATTCTGAGCCTCTTCTGCCCACCGGGGGTATTTGTCATCGAAGTTCTTCCATGCCTTACCATCAGATGGATGTCCCATCTTCTTCCATCCGTGCTCGTCCTCATATCTTTTCCCCTTCTTGTGCCACATCATCTGTTTGGCAGTCTCCTCGCTCAAGTAAAGCCGCTGGATTCTTTTTATGAATGGGAGATACCGAAGTATCTTCTTAGCGACCTTCGACTGCCTCACCTGACCATCCTTCCCCTTTATCTCTTCATATCTAGAGGCCTTACAAATGGAGCAGTACTTGTCACCCTCAAACTGTTTCCAAAACAAAAGGCAGCCTTTTGGACAACAATCTATCTTTTCATAATCCATGTTGAGATCCTTCATGAGTTTCTTCGTTTCGTGAAAGGTTTTAGGCAGACAATGCCCTTCGGGCAACATGTTACCACATGTTCTCAGATTAGCTTCAAAGGGAGAACGGGTGGCGGAGTAATGGCACTTGTCGGCTAGACACTGAGAGATGGCATCGAGCTGAGAAATCTTTGCACTGTTGTACAGAGGCCTCTTAGCTGCGGCCATCATATCAAGGAAGGCCTTCGCGGCTGGCTCCGGTTCCTCCGGTTCTAGCGGTTCCTCCAGTTCTGGTGATTCCTCCCGTGGAGGTGGCGAATTCGGCTGGTCGGCATCGATGAGATCATCTAGCATGTTTCTAATCCCATCGTGTTCATTGCCATTGAGCCGCGGACGCATCACCTCACCTCTGTCACATTCGTACCGAGCAAAGTCGACTTGCGTGACATAGTTAGACATGTACCCATATTGCAGAAGATGTTTATACATGTCATCCTTTCCCTGACGATGACGTTTAGTGCAATGAGCGCAGGGACAAAGTTCCCCAACCATTCTCTTCGAACCACGCGCTAACTCATTCACTAACAAATAAGTGTTCCTTACCCAATTGTCTGTTTTATTAGTTGCACTAATACGGCCACTATACATCCACCAATTATCATCCATCCTCTTCTGCTTTGTTGGGAGACAAACAACAAATATAATATTTTATATCAAACAGGAGATTAAATGCTTCATATTTTTACGCATTCATCAACCTACATGTCTAATAGGAAAAGAGGGTCCTAACCAGCCGCCGGATTCGTAGATTGGCACTAGTAGAAAAAGGGCCTATAGTCCCGGTTTGTAAGGGCCTTTAGTCCCGATTTTGCACCCGGGACTGCGAAATCGGGACTAAAGGCCCCTATCTCTAGTCCCGGTTTGTTACAACCTGGGACTAGAGGTCACCGCATGGGCCACCGCTGGCCATTTTTATAGCAGGGGGCGAAGGACCCTTAGTCCCGGGTCGTAATACGGCCCTGGACTAAAGATCCTTTTTCAAATATATTTTTTATTTTTTTATTTTTTTTATTTTTTTTTCAAAATTTTTCTTGAACTTTTGAATTGTTTGGCTCGTAATCCTCACTTGGAACATTTTTAGTACTAAGTATATCTAATCTTAGGTCAAATTACACTTACGGTAAACTTCTCAGTCGGTCACCCATCCTAGCACTACTCCACCCTCAACACGCTTAACTTCTCTGTTCCATCAGGATGTTCTTGCGTGAAGCCCATTTGTACCTTGTTGTCAACACTACCATATCTATCCTATTAGCCCATATCAATATGTCATACATTTTTATTTTTTGAAATTACAAACAACTATTTTAGTAAACAACAATAAATAAGTAATAATAATATTTTAATCCAATGAAAGTAAAAAACCAAATAAAATAATATTTTATTCTTTTTTGCCATTTATTCATTTAATATGGCATAAATAATATCTTTAAATCTGTAAATCGAAATTCGACAAATAATATATCCATAATTATCAGAAAAATGTGAGGAATCCAAATATGGAATAAATAAAATTGCAAAAAAATTATTTTTAAAATAACTTTTTTTTATTTTCGAATTTTAAAAATCTAAAATAATCTAAAACGGTCTAAGGCTGTTGAAATCAAACTCACAATTTTTTTCCACACATTTTGATAGGTTGTACATTTTTTTCCGATATCGTACGCAAAAGTTATAGCCAATTTAAGTTTTCCTGCCGAGGCCCGCACCCCTTTAGTCCCGGGCCGTATCACGACCCGGGACTAAAGGATGTTGTCCATGCCCGAACCCCTTTAGTCCCGGGCCCCGGGACTTGAGTTTCCTCGGGCTCCTAGCCACCAAAAACGGTACGAACCGGGACTAGTGCTCATACTAGTCCCGACCCGGAACAAATCGGGACTAGTGTTAGACTCTAGATTGAACCGAAGACCCTTTTTCTACTAGTGTGGGTAAGTTCTCCCTGGTTCTACCCCGATCCGAGCAGAATTTCGGCAGCACCTCCCCGCTGCTCTCCCGATACACGTCTCGACAAAAGCCAAGAGGATTTGCATCCGGAGAACAACAAGGAGGCGCCACCGAAATCCTGTCTCGAATCGAGGTAGAGCCAGGGAGAACCATACCCAACTACGAATCCGCCAACTGTCCGATAAAAGCCGTAAGCGTTACGGTTCAAAATATGCGAGACCACTAATGCATATTAAGTCGTGTAACGCTTACGGTCGGGATGACGCCTAGGTGACGCGACAGACCTGGTGATCTAGACACAAAAATAAACCTAGGTACAAGAGAGGCGAACAGATTCTTACCCTCAGCGGTAGAGGAAGTAGTCGATCAACCGAGTGTCGAGGTCAGCGATGGAACTCGGAGACAGGATCGCGGTGTCACCTACACCATCTCCCGCAAAGACAGTCAGTCCGCCAAGGATGGTCACTCCGAAACACTACAAAGTCTGTACATTGACATAAAGATAACACCTTAGTAAACATGCAACACACTCACGGCCCTAGTGCGGCTTCTCTCTTCAACGGCCACATGACCAAGCTAGCTTGCCACTAACCAACGGCCTAATCCTAGCAACTCGTGCATGCATATCACTTAACAATAAGATTAACTCTAACAAATGATATAAACTACTAATAGATGCAACTGATAAATTCTAACAAGATTAACAACAAGATCTAATATAACAAAATTAACTCTAACAACATGATTTGCTTCTAGAGGGGAGTGGAGGAGGTACCTGCGGAGGGGGCCGAGCTCGGGGAGGAGGGGCGAGGTCAGGGAGGAGGGGCCGAGCTCGGGGAGGGAGGCGGCGGTTGGCGGCGGGGAGGAGGCAGGGAGGAGGGAGGAAGGCGGCGGTTGGCGGCGGGGAAGAGGGAGGGAGGCGGCGGTTGGCGGAGGCGGGGAGGAGGCTGGTGGAGGGAGGCTCGGGGAGGGAGGAGGGAGGGAGGAGGCGGTTGGCAGCGGGGAGGAGGCAGGAAGGAGGAAGGGAGGCTCGGGGAGGAAGGCGGCGGCGGCTGGTGGCGGCGCGGGGTCGGGGTCAGGGCGCGGGGTAGCTAGGGGAAAGGGGTAGGGTGTGAGTGGCCCGAGGTGGGACGCGGGGTAGCTAAAGGGATAAGGCTACGCCGACGGCCAGGCGTACGCCGAGGGCAGCCGTCGGCGTAGCTAGGGTTTTTTCCGTGTTACATCTACGCCGACGGCCAGGCGTACGCCGAGGGCAGCCGTCGGCGTAGCAAGGTTTTTTTGGTAACAAATTATACAAGCAAACCCTAGACGTGGGATCCCCTATAACAAACTTTATTTGGTGTCTACTAATATAAAAAATTATAATATATTATTACTATATACTTTTTTATTTCGTCTTGTGCTCGTTTTCCAAGCAAACCCTAGACGTGGGCTACCCCTATATCTTCCTCCGATGAAACCCTGATCTGTGCACACTCGGATCATCTAACCCCCTAGACGTTCCTCTGACAAGTTGGTTCACAAGTTGGGGCACTATCCTACCCAGTTTCACCTAAACGGGTAGAATCCCCCTTATACGGGTCCAGAACCTTCGCTTCTAGGTTAGAGCGCATGCATGTGAGGGGGGACACATGCAAGCACCTATACCAACCTCTCACCACACTCACACACATATGCTAGGGACACGTGCAAGTTTTCATCTGATTCCGATGTTCTCGTGGTCTTCCTCCGACGAAACCCTGATCTGTGCACACTCGGATCGTCTACCCCCCTAGACGTTCCTCTGACAGAGGTAGCCCGGCGTAGCTCTCTTTTTTTGTGTTTGTTTAAGTCATAGGGTGATGTAAAACCATGTTGGTTCACAAGTTGGGGCACTAATCTACCCGGTTTCACCTAAACGGGGAGATTCCCCCTTATACGGGTCCAGAAGCTTCGCTTCTAGGTTAGAGCGCATGCATGCGAGGGGGACACATGCAAGCACCTATACCAACCTCTCACCACACTCACACACATATGCTAGGGACACATGCAAGTTTTCATCTGATTCCAATGTTCTCGTGGTCTTCCTCCGACGAAACCCTGATCTGTGAACACTCAGATCGTCTACCCCCCTAGACGTTCCTCTGGCAGGGGTAGCCCGGCGTAGCTCTCTCTTGTTTTGTGTTTGTTTAGGTCATAGGGTGATGTAAAACCATGTTGGTTCACAAGTTGGGGCACTATCCTACCCGGTTTCACCTAAACGGGGAGATTCCCCTTATACGGGTCCAGAACCTTCGCTTCTAGGTTAGAGCGCATGCATGCGAGGGGGGACACATGCAAGCACCTATACCAATCTCTCACCAACTCATACACATATGCTAGGGACACATGCAAGTTTTCGTCTGATTCCGATGTTCTCGTGGTCTTCCTCCGACGAAACCCTGATCTGTGCACACTCGGATCGTCTATCCCCCCTAGACGTTCCTCTAACATGGGTAGCCTGGCGTAGCTCTCTCTTGTTTTATGTTTGTGTAGGTCTAGGATGATACATGCTATATCTACAAGAGAAACTATCGTCCGCTCCTCAGTAGGGTTGACAGAACCACTTGCGATAAAAGCAGTGAATCTTTGAACAGCTTCTCCAAAATGTGTGATACATAAAATTCACCACATTTCATGTGGGCGTGGAGAGTGCTATTCAGAACCACATGCGATAATAACACTTACAAACATATAGAAATTTCTCGGGGTGTGAGAAGATTCGCAACGACATTTCATGTGGGCGTGAAGACTGCTATTCAGAGGGTACGAAATTATTCAATTAATAAAAAAAGAACATAAATAATTGATACAAATATAAAATAAGTGTGCAAGTAGAAAGGAAAAAATGCAGAGGGCTATGCTGAGGGTGACCGTCGGCGTACGTGATAGGTACGCCGAGGGTCACCGTCGGCGTACTGGGGATGGAGCTATGCCGAGGGTCGCCGTCGGCGTAATGGTCGCCACCGTTAGCGCGCCGTCCGCGTTGGCCGGTATGTGCCACGCGTCTCCTGGCTACGCCGAGGGCCTCACTATGCCGAGGGTGACCGTCGGCGTAGGGTATACTACGCTGACGGCTTGGCTACACCGAGGGCTGGCGACTTGGGCTGGCCTGGCCCGGTCCTACGCCGACGGCCCGTCGGCGTAGCAGGCGGCCGCTGGCGCATCTGGCCATTCCTGTAGTGCCACCGTTTTCTCCGGCTTCCTTCCTAGTCTCTGTACATGTCCATACGAACCTAGCAAGCTCATAAAATAGAGTATAAGTAGTATATCATTCAATATGGTAGAGTAGAGAGTGAACTCGCATAGAGGACCCTACTGACTTGGCGCCCTATGGTAGAGAGTAAACATCTACTGATCCATCGCCATCAATCTCCAGAACCCTAGCGAGCCAGCCATGGCGCCGACCTCGCCGCCCCCCGCCCAAGTACCGGCGCCCTTCGTCGTCCAGCAAGCCGAAACATGCGGACCAGGACGCGCGGGTGCAGGCAGCGGAGGAACCTGTCAGATGAGGAGCTGCCCGCGTTGGTCGAAGAAGAAGACGACGACGAGAAGGAGTTGCCCGCCGCCTTGGAACCACGCAATCAGGTCAGCTTCATTTTCCAGAAACTAATTGTTCTGGACAATCACGTTTAATTCAGGTCGACAATCACGTTTCTTTTCTCAACTTCCTTGGTTGTGCGTGCCGCCTGCCAGCAGGTTGTACTGCGCCCAAATCAGGCTCGTGTGCTGAGTGCTCGTGAGAGGGCGAGGCTGAACGGATTCCCCGATTACTACAGGTTTACTACTGTATAATCGTATTTTGTTTAAACCGCGCGAAACTGAACTGAACATTTGGTTATTAGTTCCATCTATATCCTGACATACAAAGTTTGCCAATGCAAGGCTGCAGCAGGTACTGCGTGCCCGTGAGAGGGCGAGGCTGCACGGATTCCGCGAGGACTACAGGTTTATTTTTACCGCACTCACAATTTTGTTTAAAACTGAACTAGACATTTGGTTAATTCCATTTATCATGACACACAAAGGAGGGCGGCTGGAGCTCGTGAAGACCACGCTCTCCGCTATTCCTGTTTTCGCCATGATGTCCCTGGATATTCCGACTGAGACCATCATGGCGATGGAGAAGATCATTCGTGAATTCCCCTGGAAGGGAAGAAATGACGTCCATGGGGGCCACTGTCTGGTGGCATGGGACAGGGTGTGCATGCCCAGAGAGCTGGGGGGACTGGGCATCGCCAACCTGCGCCTCCTAAATGTTGCACTCAGGGCAAGATGGTTGTGGTTGTGGCGGGTGGAGTTGGATAGGCCCTGACATGATCTTAGTATCCGAGTACCAGCTCTTGCTGAGCAGATTTTCGACGCGGCTACGACCTCGGTGCTCGGAGACGGGGCCGACACCCTCTTCTGGACAGACAGATGGCTACCGTGTGGAAGACTCCGGGACGTTGCACTGCATCTTTTCGCGATGGTTCCGGTGGCCACAATCGCAACTCGCAGGGTTCGCAAGGGCCTCGCCGGAGCCTGGCTGCATGATGTCCCCCCTGACCTGACTGCTGTGGCTATCCGAGAGCTGCTCGAAGTCGCGGATCGTCTTGAGGGAGTCACCCTGGTAGAGGGGACGCGAGATGTCCTCAAGTGGACCTGGGATCCGTCTGGCTGCTACACATCTAAGTCTTGCTACCAGGCCCTGTTTGCTGGTCGGACTTCGATGGCAGGTGCACTGCAGATCTGGCGCTCTCGAGCCCCTGCCAGTTGCAAGGTTTCTCTTTGGCTGGCGGTGAGAAATAGATGCTGGACCGCTGATAGGTTGAGCCGACGTGGGCTGCAGCACCCGGCGGCATGTCCATTCTACGACCAGTGCGGAGAATCCATTGATCACCTCCTCATGGGTTGTGTCCTTGCTCGTGAGGTGTGGAGCACCTGCCTTGGTTGGTGGGGCAGGAGCCAGTGGTTGCCCGATCAAGACACGAAGTTGGTCGCTTGGCTGCAAGGGAGACTCGGTGGGAAAGGCCAAGAGCGTGATCTCTGGACAGGAATCTCCTTGGTGTGTTGGAAACTTTGGCACCACCGGAATGACGTCGTCTTCGAAGGTGCCTCCCCCTCAGCGGCAGTAGTCGTCCAGAAGATCTCCGAGGAAGCAGACATGTGGAGAGCTGCACGTCTCTTCCGAGACTGCTTGAGCCGGGTAGATAGGTGGAGATGTCACGAGTAGTCGGTTAGGAGTTGTGGGCTGCCCTAGGGGCAGCGTGGTTTTTGCGTTCGGGGCGTCTGTGCCGCGGCGTGTTGTAAATCTTGTCCGCTTGGCCCTCCTTGTATGAGAAAGATACGTCTTCTAGGACGTATCCTTGAAAATCATGACACACAAAGTTGCCGATACAGGTTGCAGGGATTGAGTGCCCGTGAGAAGGCGAGGCTGAACGGGTTCCCTGGTTACTATAGGATGCATGGTGCAATCAAGGAGAGGTTTGTTTCTCGCGGGAAGTAGAAAAAGCTGCAGCCTTTTTTAGGATGTTGCTCGAGTGATTCTAGTAGTACTGCCACTGCCATCTTGCAAACATTCCTTGCTGGTTGAATGAACATGGTCCTCTGTTCCGTATGAACTCGTTGCTGGTTGAACATGATCCTGGCCTGGCGTGGCTGTTTATCAGTTATCATTGCAGTTGGTCTGGTATTGTGGTGGATTTGCTCTACTTGTTTGATGAATCTATTGGCAATTGGACTTGAATCAATCATTTCTCTTCTTTGCCATCTTTTCTCTTCTTCTTCCATGCATGTGTTCCTCTGCTTTCCTCTCTTCTGCCTTGTTCTTTCTATTCTTCTGTCAGATCTGTGGTGGTAAAGTAATAAATGCTCTATCTGAGAAATGATATTTAGGTCAAAAGATCATTACTAAATGCTCTATCTGTCAGATCTGTGAATCTCCAGCCTTTCTCATCTTCCTGATCTTCATCCTAGCTTGTTCTGCCTTTTGGTTCTCTTCTGTCAGTGTCAGCAAGATGATGCAGCTCTAGCTCCATGTTGTATACTGCTTCTCTTCCTTTGCCATCTTTTCTGGCCTTCTTCCGCTTTAATTTCCTCTGCTTATCTCTCTTCTGCCCTTGTTCCTTTATTGTTGTTCTGCCTCAAACCCTCCTTTAATAAGATAAAAGGTACTACATAATCAAGTTTAGTCAGATTATTGTGGTTCTTAAGTAGTAAAATTGCCCTGTCTGAAAATTGTTATTTAAATGTCAGATTATTACTGATCCTAAGTAATGTCTTATTTACACCACTTGTAGTAATCTGAGCAACCAGTTTTCATCAGTTTCAAAACAGTGCAGCATATGCAGCTTGCGAATTCAGAGATTTGTGTTAATGGTCTACTAAGACAAACAAAATGGTTCCTAGTGTTAGGAATATTTGTTATTGTATGTGGCCTGTCAGGTACACATAGTCTAGAAGGATAAATTATTTAGTTTAAAAGGATCTCACCCGTGTATTAGGATAGAGATCAATCTCTAATCTTGGAGATCAAGTTGTAAACCAAATCTGTACTTATCCCTGCCGATTCTCGGCATATATTAACACGTATCGAGCCCGAGGTAAAGGGTATCGTTCCACCCAAATCATCATATGGTATCAGAGCCTTCTCTTCCACAAAACACATCTATGAGCTCATCTTCCAATCCCATCGCCATGAATAATCCTCTATCGAGCCAGGGAACCGTGGAGAAGCTCACCCGCGAAAATTATCTCCTCTGGGAGACTCAAGTCCTCCCCGCGGTGCGTGGTGCCCGGCTCATGGGGTTCCTAGATGGAACCACCAAGGCACCTCCCAAAACCATAGTCGTCGCATGCAAGGATGGGGCGGCAAGCAAGGAGGAGGCCAACCCCGACTATGAGGCATGGGTGGCCATGGACCAGCAGGTCCTTACCTACCTCCATCACTCCATCACAAGAGAAATCATGGTCTCGTGCATCGGCATGAGGACCTCCGCGGAGGTGTGGACAGCGGTGACGACTATGTTCGCCGCGCAGTCACGCACTCGCATCGCCAACCTCCGCACCCGCCTTGCCAACACCAAGGAGGGAAAACCACGCCGCAGTACTTTGCGGCGATCAAGGCGATCTGCGACGAGCTAGCTGCCGTTGGGCGCAAGGTGGAGGAGGACGAGCAAGTTGAGTACCTCCTTGCCAACCTCGACGACCCCTACAACCCTCTCTTCGCGGCAATTGGGGCAAACCCCGCTGTCAAGCTTACCTTGAGTGAGCTGTACGCCCAGGTGATGGCGTACGACAATAGGGTGGAGATGCTGACCGGCATCCATGGCGATGCCTCTATCAACGTCGCCGCGAGAGGACGCGGTGGACGGCGTGGCGGACGCGGTGCACCACGTGGTCGTGGCGTAGGTGGCCGCAGCTATGGCCGTGGAGGCGCTCTCCCATATCAGGGCAGCAACAATGGTGGCGGCGGCGGCCACCGCAACGGCAAGGGCGACGACAACAAGGGCAAGGACGTCATCACATGCCAGATCTGTGGCAAACCAGGCCATCCTGCATGGAAGTGCTAGCATCGGTACTCCAATGATGAAGAAGAGGAAGAAGACAAGGGTGCCAATGTGGCCTCCTACGGAGTCGACACCAACTGGTATGGTGACTCCGGCGCCACCAACCACGTCACCGGCGAGCTCAACAAGCTCACCATGCAAGAGAAGTACAATGTAGGGGAGAAGATCCACATGACAAATGGATCAGGTATAGACATCAGTCATGTTGGTCATGCATTTGTTGATTCCCCTTCTAAACAACTCCATCTTCGCAATGTTCTCCATGTTCCTTCAGCCACAAAAAACCTTGTCTCCATTCATTGCTTAACACGTGATAATAATGTCTTTGTCGAATTTCATCCATGGCATTTTTATGTGAAGGAACATGACACGAAGAAGGTACTTCTTAAAGGTAGATGCACAAAAGGTCTCTACCCGTTGGTGTCTTCGTCATCTATCTCCAATAAACAAGCCCTTAGCGCCACCAAGCCTTCAGCTACACGGTGGCATGATCGATTAGGTCATCCCTCTTTCAAAGTCGTTCAACATGTGCTTAGTAATTTTAATCTTCCATGTTCTAAAGAGTATAGCATTGAGTCTGTTTGTGATCCATGTCAAAGAGAAAAAAGTCATCAGCTTCCTTATAATAGATCCATTAGTGTGTCAACCATGCCACTTGAACTTGTGTTCTCAGATGTGTGTGGGGACCATCACCTACCTTTGTTGGTCGTTTTTCATACTATGTAAGCTTCATTGATGATTATAGCAAATTTACATGGATCTATCTTCTCAAGAAAAAATCTGAAGTGTTTTACATCTTTAAAAACTTTCAAAGCCTCGTTGAACGCAAATTCAATAGAAAAATCATTGCCATGCAAATAGATTGGGGAGGAGAGTATGAGAAACTTCACCCCTTTTTTTATCAAATGGAAATCTCCCATCATGTTTCCTGTCCGCATGCCCATCAACAGAATGGCTCGGTAGAGAGAAAACACAAACATATTGTAGAAGTTGGTCTAGCACTTCTAGCAAATGCATCCATGCCACTAAAATTTTGGGATGAAGCTTTTCTAACAGCAACATATCTCATCAACATGCTTCCCTCGTCTGTTATTAACCAAGACATCCCCATGACACGCCTTCTCCAAGAAATCCTGGATTTTTCCTCTCTCCGCGTGTTTGGTTGCGCCTGCTGGCCCAACCTTAGACCCTACAACAAACGCAAGTTAGCCTTCCGGTCAAAACAGTGCATTTTTCTGGGATATAGTCCAATCCACAAAGGGGTAAAATGTCTTGATGTTAATTCTGGTCGTATATACATATCTCGCGATGTTGTTTTTGATGAGGTTGTTTTCCCGTTTGCCAAACTTCACCCAAACTCAGGAGCTCTCTTGCACCAAGAAATTCTTCTTCTACCAGAGTTTCTCCAAAACTCTACTCTCGGGGAACCATAATGTAATGACTCAACATCTGATGATCCTACTAATCTTGATCTGTCTAGTGTTCCTCCGTTGCAGCAACAGGGCCCTGGAAGACGCACCATGCAAGTTGATCCAGAAACGGAGCAAAATTCAGCTCAGGACAGCAGCCAGGAGATCTCTGTTGCTCCTAGTACGAGCACGGAGACCGATGCCGATCCTCCTGCAGCTTCTAGCGCGTCGTCCTCGGGATCTGCCCGCGTATCCGCCTCGGGATCCGTTTCCGAGGAATCTAGCGCAGACTCCTCTCCCACGGGCCACGGCCGGGACCAATCCCCCGAAGGGTTTCGCAACATAGTAAATCAAAAAAATTCTACGGATGCGAACAGGAAAGCCAAGATCTAATCTAGGAGATGCAAACAACGAGGGGGGTAGATGAGATCTTCATACCCTTGAAGATTCGCACAGCGGAACGTTCGACGGAATGTGGGTGATGTAGTCGTACTCGCTTCTCCTCCTCGCGATCCGATCCGATCTAACACCGCAAGTGGCGATGCCTCCGAGAGATGTACACGTGAGGCACCTTGACGTCTCCTCCTTCCTCGGTCCAGCAAGTAGGTTGGAGAGATGGATTGGATCTAAAACGCGATGGCGCGGTGCAAGCGGTGGAGAGTTTCTGCGGCAGGGCTTCGCCTACGCGCAGTCGGGAGGGAGAGAGAGGAGGGGCAGCAGGGCGGCTAGGGTTGTGGAGGAGGTGTGGGAGGGGTGCGCCCCCAACCCTCTTTATATAGAAGGGTGGGCGGCTGGCCCTTTCCCCTCCCCCAAGCCCTAGGCCGGCAGCCAAAGGAGGGAGGAGTGGGGGGCAAGTTCCCCCCCTTCTAGAAGCTCCCCTAGGGTTTCCCTAGGGTTTGGCCGGCTGGGCCCTATGGGGCCTTGTGCCCCTGTCCCAATGCGGCCAGGGCACTCCCTCATAGGCCCACGCCCCCTCCCGACAAGTGGGGCCACGTTGGTCCCACTCCGGAAGGTTCTAGAAGCTTCCGGTACAATACCGAATAACCCGAAACAATTTCGAACTCCAAAAACTGCATTGCCTTATATGAATCTTATTCTCCGGACCATTCCGGAACCTCTCGTGATGTCCCGGATCCCATCCGAGACTCCGAACAAAAACTCATAAACCAATTATCCAATCTATCCTAGCGTCGAGACACGTTAAGTGTGTGACCCTTCGGGTTCGAGAATATGCAGACATGATCTTCTATCAATAATCAACAGCGGGGTCTGGAAACCCATATTGACTCCCACACATTCATCGATGATCATATCGGATGAACCATGATGCCAGGATTCAATCAATCCCATATATATATTCCCTTCGTCTCGCGATATTTTACTTGCCCGAGATTTGATCGTCGGTACCGTCATACCTAGTTCAATCTCGTTCACAGCAAGTACTTTACTCGTTTCGTAATCCGATATCACTTTGTGATTAACTCCTTAACCACATGATTGCAAGCGGTGTTGATATCGATTACCGAGTGGGCTCGAAGTATATCTCTTCGACTTGGAAGGGACAAATCCCATCTCGATACATACAACCCAACAGGTACTTTCCGATCACCTGAGAGACACCTTTATGATCACCCTCTCATAGGATGACGTTTGATGACCTCAAATCTTTCTTCTGATACCAGGGAGTTGTATTATCTCATGGTCTAAGGAATACAATATTTGACATAAGAAAAGCTTCGCAACGATAAACACGATGACACGATCTAATTGCTCCGCTTAGTTTGGGTCTATCCATCATATCATTCTCCCAATGATATGATCTCATTATTAATCGACAACTCATGTCTATGGTTAGGAAACCTTAACCATCATTAATCAATGAGCTAGTCCATAGAGGCGTACTAGGGACACGGTGTTGTTCACAAACCACACAAGTATTAAAGTTTCCGCTTAATACAATTCTAGCATGGAATATAAACTTTATCATGAACAAGAATTATAATAATAACATGTTTATTATTGCCTCTAGGGCATAATTCCAACAGTCTCCCACTTGCACTAGAGTCAATAATCTAGTTTACATATGGCAACAATCTAACACCCATGGCACTAAGGTGCTGATCATGTTTTACACGTGGAAGAGGCTTAGTCAATGGATCTGCGACATTCAGATCTGTATGTACTTTGCTAATCTTCATATCTCCATCTGCTATATAATCTCGGATTATATGAAACTTGCGGTTGATATGCTTGGTCTTTGGATGATATCTTGGTTCCTTAGCTAGTGCTATGGCGCCAGTGTTGTCACACAATATCTCCAGTGGGTCCAAGGCACTTAGAACCACGCCAAGCTCAGTGATGAAGTTCCTGATCCAAACTCCTTCACTTGACGCTTCTGCAGCAGCCATGTATTCCGCTTTTACTGTAGATCCCACGATCACGCTTTGCTTGCAGCTTCTCCAGCTCACAGCTCCTCTATTCAAAATATAAACGTATCCTGTCTGAGATTTAGAATCATCCTTGTCGGTGTCGAAACTAGCGTCGATGTAACCTTTTACGACGAGCTGTTCATCACCTCCATAGACTAAGAACATTTCTTTAGTCCTATTTAGGTACTTCAGGATGTTCTTCACGGCTGTCCAGTGTTCCACTCCTGGATCTGCTCGTCAAACTAAGAGCATTGGACACATCGGGTTTAGTACACAGCATGGCATACATGATAGAACCTATGGCCGAGGCATAAGGCACTTTGCTCATAGCTTCTCTATCATTTATCGTAGCTGGACACTGAGCCTTGCTCAATATCTTACCTGACAATATAGGCACTGAACCTTTCTTTGCCTTATCCATTCTGAACCTTTTCAGAACTTTGTCTAGGTATGTACTCTGGCTTAAAGCTATCAGGCGTATTTGTCTATCTCTATAGATTTTGATGCCCAATATATAAGCAGCTTCCCCTAGGTCTTTCATTCAAAAACATTTGTTCAAATAACTCTTCACATCGTTAAGCATGTTAATGTCATTTCCAGTAATCAATATGTCATCTACATATAGTACCAGAAATGTCACTGAGCTCCTACTCACTTTCTTGTAGATACAAGCTTCGTAGCAATTTGGAACAAATCCAAAGCTCTTGATCACTTGATCAAAATGAAGGTTCCAACTCCGAGATGTTTGCTTCAGTCCATAAATGGAACGCTCAAGCTTGCATACTTTATCAGCATCCTTAGGATCGACAAAACCTTCGGGTTGCATCATATACAACTCTTCATCAATGTTGCCATTGAGGAACGCAGTCTTGACATCCATCTGCCATATTTCATAATCATGAAACGCAGCAATTGCTAATAAAATCCGAATGGACTTAAACATCGCTACGGGAGAGAAAGTCTCATCGTAGTCAACACCTTGAACTTGTCGAAAACCTTTCGCGACAAGTCGTGCTTTATAGACGGTAACATTACCATCCGCGTCCGTTTTCTTCTTGAAGATCCATTTGCACTCAACAGCCTTTCGGTCGCTAGGAGGGTCCACCAAAGTCCATACTTGGTTTTCGCTCATGGATCCCAATTCGGATTTCATGGCCTCTAGCCATTTCTCAGAGCCTGGGCTCATCATCGCTTCCTCATAGTTCGCAGGTTCACTGTCATCTACTAACAAGACAGTTAAGACAGGGTTGCCGTACCACTCAGGAGGGGCACGCGACCTTATAGACCTGCGACGTTCATTAGTAGCATCGTCCGAAGCTTCATGATCCTTGTCATTAGCTTCCTCTATTGTTGGCGCAGGCGGCACTGGAACAATTTCAGGTGCTGCGCTACTCTCCAACTCAAGAGAAGGTTCAACAACCTCGTCTAGCTCTACTTTCCTCCCACTCACTTCTTTCGAGAGAAACTCCTTCTCAAGAAAGGATCCGTTCTTTGCGACAAACACTTTGCCTTCGGTTCTGTGGTAGAAGGTATACCCAATAGTTTCCTTAGGGTATCCTATGAAGACGCATTTCTCCGCTTTGGGTTCGAGCTTGTCCGACATCAACTTCTTGAAGTAAGCTTCGCATCCCCAAACTTTAAGAAACGACAACTTAGGTTTAGCACCAAACCACAGTTCATACGGTGTTGTCTCAACGGATTTAGATGGTGCCCTATTTAAAGTGAATGAAGCGGTTTCTAATGCATAACCCCAAAATGATAACGGCAAAACAGTAAGAGACATCATTGATCGGACCATATCTAATAGAGTTCGATTCCGGCGTTCAGACACACCATTGCGCTGTGGTGTTCCGGGTGGCGTGAGTTGCGAAACGATTCCGCTTGCTTTAAGATGCGTGAGAAAATCATAACTCAAATATTCACCTCCACGATCAGATCGTAGAAACTTAATCTTTCTGTTACGATGGTTTTCCACTTCATTCTGAAATTCTTTGAACTTTTCAAATGTTTCAGATTTATGTTTCATTAAATAGATATACCCATATCTACTTAAGTCATCGGTAAAAGTGAGAAAGTAGCGATATCCACCACGCGTCGAAACACTCATCGGTCCGCATACATCGGTATGTATGATTTCCAACAAGTCCATTGCTCGCTCCATTATTCCGGAGAACGGGGTTTTGATCATCTTGCCCATGAGGCATGGTTCGCATGTGTCAAATGATTCAAAATCAAGAGACTCCAAATGTCTAACAGAATGGAGTTCCTTCATGCGTTTTACACTAATATGACCTAGACGACAGTGCTACAAATAAGTAGTATTATCACTATCTACCTTGCATCTCTTAGCCTCAATGTTATGGATGTGTGTTTCATCCCTTTCGAGATTCAGAAGAAATAAACCATTCACAGCAGGTGCATGACCATAAAAGATGTTACTCATATAAATAGAACAACCATTATCCTCAGATTTAAATGAATAACCGTCTTGCAATAAACACGATCCAGATATGATGTTCATGCTCAACGCAGGGCACATAATAACATTTATTAAGGTTTAAAACTAATCCCGAAGGTAAAACTAAGGAGAGCGTGCCGACGGCCATCACATCAATTCTTGATCCGTTGCCAACGCGCATCGTCACCTCATCCCTCGCAAGCCGCCATCTATTCCGTAGCTCCTGTTTCTAGTTACAAATATTAGCAACTGAACCAGTATCAAATACCCATGCACTACAACGAGGGATAGTAAGGAAAACATCAATAACATGTATATCAAATATACCTTTGATGGTGCCAGCCTTCTTGTCCGCTAAGTACTTCGGACAGTTGTGCTTCTAGTGACCCTTGTCCTTACAATAGAAGCACTCAGTGTCCGTCTTAGGTCCAGACTTGAGCTTCTTCTCAGAAGGGCAACGCGCTTGCCGCTGCATTTCTTGAAGGGCTTCTTTGCACCCTTACCTTTCTTAAAGCTGGGGGGCTTGTTGACCATCAACACATGATTATCCTTTTTGATGTCCACCTCCGCAGCTTTCAGCTTAACGAAGAGCTCGGTGATCGTATCAGTGGAACCAATCTGATTATGAGTCACTACAAAACTTTTGTAGCTAGGAGGGAGTGATTGTAGAACCCAGTCAATCTTGAGCTCCTCTGGAATCTTGCAGTCCAGTTGCTCAAGGCGTTGAGTGTAGCCCGACATCTTTATGGCGTGCTCACTAACGGAACTCCCTTTCTCCATCTTGCAGTTAAATAATTTCTCAGAGATCTCATATCTCTCAGAACGGGCCTGAGTCTGAAACATAGTTTTCTGTTTCTCAAGAATCTCAAAGGGCCCGGGGTAATCTTCAAAACGATTTTGAAGGTCCGATTCCATAGCAAACAACATGGTGCTCTTAATCACACCATAATCATCTTTGCGCGACTGATAAACAACTTTCTCATCAGCCGTCGCATCTACAGCAGGGGCGTCACCTAGCGTATTCTCAAGGACATAGTCCTTTTGTCCGCCAGCGAGAATGATTCTCAGATTGTGGAACCAGTTGGTGAAGTTAGACCCATTGTTTATAAGCTTTTCTTTCTCAGCAAAAACGTTGAAGTTGAAGTTGGACTTAGCCATTTGATCTACAAAATTTGCAAGTACAATTTAGACTATGTTCATGATAACTAGTTCAACTTAATCAAATTAGTAGATGAACTCCCACTAAATTCAACATCCCTCAAGTTGTTTAGTGAACATGATCCAAATTCACCACACCTAATCCGATCTTCACGAGAAGAGATGTGGTTTCAATGGTGGACAACGAAGGGTCGATCATATCATTCATATGACTCATGCTTAACCTTTCGGTTCATGTGTTCCGAGGCCATGTCTGTACATGCTAGGCTCGTCAAGTCAAACCCAAGTATTTCCGCGTGTGCAAAACTGGCTTGCACCCGTTGTATGTGAACGTAGAGTTTATAGCACCCGATCATCACGCGATGCTTGAACACGACAACCCATCTCGATACATACAACCCAACAGGTACTTTCCGATCACTTGAGAGACACCTTTATGATCACCCTCTCATAGGATGATGTTTGATGACCTCAAAGCTTTCTTCCGATACCAGGGAGTTGTATTATCTCATGGTCTAAGGAATACAATATTTGACATAAGAAAAGATTCGCAACGATGAACACGATGACACGATCTAATTGCTCCGCTTAGTTTAGGTCTGTCCATCATATCATTCTCCCAATGATATGATCTCATTATTAATCGACAACTCATGTCTATGGTTAGGAAACCTTAACCATCATTAATCAATGAGCTAGTCCATAGAGGCGTACTAGGGACACGGTGTTGTTCACAAACCACACAAGTATTAAAGTTTCCGCTTAATACATTTCTAGCATGGAATATAAACTTTATCATGAACAAGAATTATAATAATAACATCTTTATTATTGCCTCTAGGGCATAATTCCAACATCCCCGGGCTCCGCGTCGCCCGCCTCTTCCTCATCTGAAGCGGCACACCGCCCACCCGATGACGCGTCTGCACGTGGCGCACTCACGCGCGCCCTGCCCGCCCGCGGACAGCCCACGCGGTGGGCCCAACGCGCTCGGTCTGATCGGGCCCGGGTCGATCAGCCAATACCGTCTGCTCCCACGCGTGGAGGGGCCGCTGTACGGTGCGGTTTTCCCGATGCTGATGCTGCTGTCGCAGGTGCACTGCAGGGGGCAGGATCTTCTGTGCACAGCAAATCCGACACTGCTCCTGCAACAACAGCTACACATCGGACAAGATCCAAAACTGGTAAAATTACTCCAAAAATTTACTCTGATGGCACAGTGCGCTATGGCCTGTCTGTTTGCTCTAGTGGACCTGCTAACTTGCAAATAGCTCTCAAAAGTGAAAATTGGAAACATGCTATGGATGATGAGTATAAAGCCTTGGTAGAAAATAAAACCTGGCATTTAGTACCATATAATTATGGCATAAATCTCATAGATTGTAAATGAGTCTATAAAATCAAGAAGAAAGCTGATGGTACTATAGATAGATACAAGGCTAGATTAGTGGCTAAAGGATTCAAACAAAGATATGACATAGATTATGATGACAATTTTAGTCCTGTTGTTAAAGCTGCTACTATAAGACTTGTTCTAGCTATTTATGTTTCTAGGGGATGGAGCTTGAGACAGTTAGATGTGAAGAACGCGTTTTTACATGGTGTTCTGAAAGAGGAAGTATATATGAAGCATCCACATGGGTATGAAGATCCTAATGCACCTTATCATGTGTGCAAGTTGGACAAGTCACTCTATGGACTCAAACAAGCACCAAGAGCATGGTTTGCCAAGTTAAGCTTCAAGCTTCAAGAGTTTGGTTTCATTCCCTCAAAAGCTGATACATCATTATTTATTTATAACAAGTCTGATATCACCATCTTTGTGTTAGTTTATGTTGATGATATCATTGTCACTAGTTCCTCCAACAAAGCCATTTCTGCACTTCTAAAAGATTTGAATGCATCTTTTGCATTAAAGGATCTAGGATACTTGCATTATTTCTTGGGAATTGAAGTTAAGAAAATCCATGACAATATTGTACTAACCCAAGAGAAATATGCCTTGGATTTATTGTCCAGAGTTGGTATGAAAGATGCCAAGATTGCGCCAACTCCCTTGTCATCCTCAGAGAAATTGTCAGCTGTTGAAGGGAGTGCTCTTGGATCAGAAGATAGTACAAACTACAGAAGCATTGTAGGTGCACTTCAGTACTTGACTCTCACAAGGCCAGATATAGCCTTTTCTATAAATAAGATATGCCAGTTTCTACATGCACCCACTACAGTTCATTATACTGCAGTCAAAAGAATATTGAGGTATATAAAGGAAACCACAAGTCTTGGTTTGACTTTTCGAAAATCCTCTTCCGCCTTAGTAAGTGCCTTCTCAGATGCTGATTGGGCAGGGTGTGTGGATGATAGAAGATCTACAGGAGGGTTTGCAGTTTATTTTGGTCCAAGTCTTATTTCTTGGAGTGCTAGAAAATAGGCAACTGTATCAAGATCAAGTACAGAAGCGGAGTATAAAGCTCTAGCAAATGCTACAGCAGAAATAATCTGGTTGGAATCTCTATTGGGAGAACTTGGAATTAAAAGGAACCAAATCTCATGTCTTTGGTGTGATAATATGGGAGCAACTTATTTATCTGCTAATCCTATTTTTCATGCAAGGACAAAACACGTTGAAATTGATTTTCATTTTGTGAGAGAAAGAGTTTCTAATAAGTTGCTTGAGATTCGTTTCATTTATTCTCAAGACCAAGTAGCAGATGGCTTTACAAAGGCACTACCTACTCGACAACTTGAAGAATTCAAGCACAATCTCAATCTTCAAGAAGGCTGAGATTGAGAAGGGGTGTTAGGAATATTTGATAGTGTATGTGGCCTGTCACGTACACATAGTCTAGAAGGATAATTTGTTTAGTTTAAAAGGATCTCACCGGTGTATTAGGATAGAGATCAATCTCTAATTTTGGAGATCAAGTTGTAAACCGAATCTGAAATTATCCCTGCCGATTCTCGGCATATATTAACACGTATCGAGCCCGAGGTAAAGGATATCGTTCCACCCAAATCATCATACCTAGCGCCCCCGAGACCCACATTCTGTGGCCAAATCTAGGACGCCGCAAGCAAAACCTAGGCGCCACCAAATGAAGCCTTTTTTATAGAGATTATTGTCATAGTCTATGCATGGTCTATTTGGAAAGCGAGAAATGAAAAGATGACGTTCCTCTAGATGATGATTGTTTTGTCCCTTGGTACGTAATCTCAGCCATTTAAGCAATGGAAACTCGGCAGCATGTGCGAGAGGGTAATTAACAAGTTGTATAGTTTGTGTATCCTAGGTATTGTACACCAACAAGTGCTAAGTGCTAGCTAAGACGACAGTGATAGATCATCGATACAACCGCTCTGCTTCAGCACGAAGCTACTGTATTAACAAACCACTATGAAGACGACGGGGCCGATATATACAGATGATGTTTGGAAAACGACCAGCCTGCAACATATATGAAGGGGTGACCGGCCGGGGGCTTGTTGCAGGGACGGCGGCAGCAATGGCGGCCTCACTTCCTTTTCTTCTTCTTCTCCTCCTCCTTCTTCTTCCTCCTCTAGCTCTAGCGTCTGTCTCATCGGCTCCACCGTATGCCAGGGCGATCGCAAAAGAGACCGCTAAGGTTATAAAGGAGACCGCTAATAAGGTTTACATGGATCATGGCATAACCCCTGGCCAGCAGAAAGACGGGGGAGACAGCTCCGGCGCCTTAGTCTTCGACCTCTCCATCGGAACCGCGCCGCAGAAGCTCTCCGTCGTCATGGACATCACCACCGAGCTCACCTGGGCGCAGTGCGACTCCTGCCCCTCCTGCATCAGGTTCACGCCGCCGGCGACGCCCACCTTCCTGCCCAACAACTCCGACTCCTTCGCCGAGGTCGCCTGCTCCTCCCAGACTTGCCAGCGCATGATCCCCGGCCCGCACGCGTGTTCCAAGGACGACGGTCCATGCGGGTACCCCGACGACTTCTTCGCCTGGAACACGTCCGGATTCCTCGCCTCCGACACGTTCACCTTCGGGGCCACGCCTGTCCCCGGCGTGTTGTTCGGATGCAGCGGCGACGTCATGGTAAGGGACCTTGCCGCCGGCGCCTCTGGCGTCGCGGGCTTCAGCAGGGGACCCCTCTCCCTCGTGTCACAACTCAACATCTCCAGCTTCACCTACTATATCGCGCCTCCCGGTGACGATGACAGCAAGAGCTTCGTCAGCTGGAGCTGGGGTAGCGCCGAGTTCGCCGAGGTGCATGTTTTCACGGGGCGCACACGCAGCAGCAGCACACCGCTTCTGGTGGCCACAAAGAACCAGATCTACCCATACTTGTACAATGTCAAGCTCACCGGCGTGCAGGTCGACGGCCATCTCCTGACCGCCATCCCGCCGGGGACCTTCGACGTTCGCGCAGACGGCTCCGGCGGGGTGTACCTCAGCTCCACCCTCCCCGTCACCTACCTCGAAGAGGCCGCGTACAACGTCTTGAGGCAGGAGCTCGTCCACAGGATCGCCGTGGCTCCGGTGAGCGCCGCCGACGTCGACCACCTGTGCTACCTCACGCGGGATTTGTCCAACGTAAAGTTGCCCGGGATCGCGCTGATGTTCGACGGTGCCAACGCAGCGATGGAACTCAAGGCGGAGAACTACTTCACCCATGCCGGGCAGCTGACCTGCCTTGCCATAGTGCCATCAACCGGCGGCTGTTCCATTCTGGGCAGCCTGCTGCAGGCGGGCAGGACTATGACCTACGACATCCATGGCGGGCAGCTGACGTTCCAGACAGCGGCGGCGGCAGGCGCCCCGGCGCCGAAGTTGTGGCTGGTGATAATGGCCGCTCTTCTAGTATGCGTCCAGTCCTGTTTGAGATTTGTTTAAGATTCGTGTGTGTATCTCCTGCCATACGCGATCAATGTCGTCAAACTTCGGTTAGGTTTGATCAACTTCATAGTAATTTACGTGTCTGCATTGGAGTGCCTAGATCTCAGGCGCATGAGAATTTCTTATGTCTAAATCGCTGATGTCATCCTAATATTTATGCTAATTCTTAGTTGCAACCAGGACCGGGCCATACCCGAGAATTTCGGGGCCCTGTGCAAAATATAAAAAATAGGCCCAAAAGATAAGAAAAAAATGCGTATCTATGTTGTTCTTGTAAAAAAAAGCTAAGATGTTATTTATTTTTTTTGCAAAATTTCACCAGACTATTAATAATCATCAACGGTAGTACTAAAAAGTCTAAAAGTAATAAAACTAATAAATAGGTCAAAGGACCACCTAGCGACGACTAGAAACACTATCACATGCCAAAGGCGTGCCGCCGTCCTCGCTCCTCCAACACCGGAGGCGACAAAGCTTATCGTACTAGAGCTTGTTATAGTATACAGACGGAAAGTCGTCGCGCTAAGGCCCCAAATGACCAGCATACTAAAGCAGCAACCATAGTCAATGATAACATCCGTAGATCGAAAGAGACTAACCTAAAACACGCCAATGTACATGAAAACCGAAAAGATCTCAGGAGATCTGGCAGACACATGACTCCACGCGCCTTCCGCCGGCGCTAGATGCACAACTGAAGCGAGGATAGGACACAGTCCATTATTCTAACTTCACGATATAGCCATCGCTTCACCATCCCGGAAAAGGCACAAAAAATAGTCTAACTAACGAACAGAAACATTACGCCAACGAGAAGCCATGGTCCACCACACCTCTAAGGTCCCAATGCCAACAGCGACGTAACAAACCGTCGACGTCACCGGCGAGGGGAACGGAACCCTAGATGGGTTTCTTCTCAGCCGTCCACGCCTCCTCCCAAGGTCCGTACCAGTTCAGAAATAGTAAGCAGCTAAGCTGTTATTTATAAAAGTTAATCTTTCTAACCAAGTCTGGGAAGTCAAATTATCTTGGTACAAAAAATTAAATTGATGCTCTGCTCATAAATATTGTATAGTAAAGTGATATGGTGTGTTTGTACAATGAAAATTGACAGGATAGAAATTAATTCATAAGGGCTTGGTCAGGAATTTAATGCTACGATGAATTTTCAGCGAAAGTGGAGAAGTGAGATCGTCTCATAGGGAGCTGGTATATGGTGGAGACTACTTGTGGTTGCCACATGGTCCAGAAGTGAAACATTCTTTATTTGCTAATGCAGAATTAATCCCATGATTAGTACTATGAGCAAATTTTGAGGCCCTAGATTTTTGGAGGCCCTGTTCCGTCGCACATTCCGCACATGCTTGTGGTACGGGTCTGGTTATAACTTATAAGATTTGTACTAATTCTCAGTTACAATCTAGTTGCAACTCACTAAATTTTCAGTTACATTCGAGTTGCAACTAATGTGTAACTTTCATTTTGCATGAATCACGAGGTAAATCGAACGGTGAAAGAGACGACTGAGACTTAAGAAGTTCTCAAGCGCATGAGAACTAGCAAAATAGACGAGTTTGTATATATTTTGTTAAATTCGAACATATAACCGAATTCAAATTACATTAAGCTAAAAAAAATTAAGGGGGGGATCTTATTTCATGTCGAGGCTGCGGTAGAACACCGTGTAGTCGCCGTCCTCATTGTCGTACGTTGCTCGGCGGCTGGGAGCTGCAGTCCTGCGGCATCGCTGCATCGCCATTGTGGCTACGAGATCTCCGACGAAGTTGGTTTTTGCTATAGTAGCACCGTTTTTTGCTACCAAGTCTCCGGTGAAGTTGGTTTTTGATATAGCAGTGTTTTTTTGATACAAACGTTCTGTAATTTTGCTTAATACTGCGAGGATTTTTTACTACAATGTCTTCCCCATAGTTTTTGGTTAAGTTTGGTTTTGCTACTTCTTTTTCTACAAGACACACCTTTTGAAGTTAAAAATAGTTTTTAATTAATAACTACTTCCTCCAATCTATATTAATTTTCACTAGATTAGATGTATATAGTATGAAGATAAATTTATTTATGAAAATATAATAATTTACATGAGGACAAGCAAGTGATGGCCGGCACGTCCAGCCAAGGTAACCACGCCACCCGAGCAGTAAAATATGGGGAAATTTTTAGGATAGTCTCTTGGTTGCATGTTTCATTAGCAAATCTCTACCTGTGTTGGTATTTTGTATAGAAGTGTTCAGGGTCGGCTCTACATTTTGCGAGGCCCTAGGCAAAGTTAACAACATGGATGCATACGGAGACATCAATGCTACTTGCGGCTTTGTTCCGTTTATGATTGAATAAGCTGATGCTTTCGTTTTTGGTTTTCTTTTATTTTTATTCATAGGAAGTGATTTATGTTTACGCATTATAACACCTATATATGTGGAGCGAGTAGGCTATAGGTGCGCCCGAGCCAGGGTCGAGTGGACGTGAGGCATAGTCTTGTACTCGCGTAGACCACCGACAGGAGTAGACTAGTTGAAAACGAAAGATAGACCAAGCCTCAATTGCTAAGACGCTAATAGTGAGTACCAACATGCTTTTTTGGATTACCTATGCTGGGTTGTTGTTAATATTTTTTACCCAATATATATGTACATAGGAAGATGAAATTATGGGCCCCCTTGTAGGCGTGGGCCCTAGGCCGTTGCACAAGGTGGCCTAGGGTCAGAGCCGGCCCTGGAAGTGTTAGCTACATCACGCGAGTCTTAGAGAAAATAGTAGTCTTGCACCTGCGATGCGCGTGTCGTCTAATATAATTGGAGTAATATAAAAGGTGGCCTATTAAAACTTTTTGCATGCTAGTCTGGCGACCTTTGCAAGTAGATTCAGGCCTTCTCCGTCGTCTCCGACCATACACATATACCTCCCGTGAGCTCCTGGCGCAATTCCCCTACTTTACCCTCTCGATTTTTGTACCGCAGCCGTCCTTAGGGCCCTCCTCCGCTGTCTCCAACATTACAGTCCATGTCGAGTTCATGTGCGGCCTTGGGCGCGGCCTCGGGTGGGAGCGGGCGGCCTTGGGCGGGAGTGGCGGCGCAAGCGAGCGGCATGGTCGGGTTGGCGAGGATACACCTAACAGAAAGAAGATGACCAG
This sequence comes from Avena atlantica, assembly GCA_910589765.1. NCBI lineage: Eukaryota > Viridiplantae > Streptophyta > Magnoliopsida > Poales > Poaceae > Avena > Avena atlantica. The sequence continues at coordinate 5,153,655 of OU342739.1, forward strand.
AAGAAAAAGAAATATTTTATTTTACCGATTGATTTTACAAAAACTGTTATACGTCAACACTATTCAACCCGTAAAACGAAAATATCACGCCTCTTACTCACGTCTTAAGGGCCGACCTTTTAAAGGGACCGTTAGTCTTGCTCTTATTACATCTGTTGGAGGCAGCCGCGCGTGTCGTGTGCGCTTGTGCGTCGGTGACCCAGACCGTGGCTAGGCAGGATAGCGGCGGCCAGAAAGGTTGCAGTCGGGGAAGGAGGAATATTCTATGAGAAAACGAATATGCTGTTTTGTTCTAAACTGTAAAAGTGGTTTTGGGTGGACTGCTTTTTAAAGGGCAACGACATTTTACGGTGGTGTTCCCTCGATAGTGATCCTCTAATCATAGAGGCCACCTCCAGGATAATCTAATGCCATAGAGCTAGAGTATAGATCGTTAAACCAACATGAACACTAGTACAATTTTGTGTAGTCAGAATGTAATCTTTTGGTAGTTGTGCTAAATTTACCAATAGTAAATTAGAAATACGGACGGGGGCAAGGGACGACAACTTTATTGTATTATACTCTTCCTGTCCTAAAATAGATGTCTCAGATTTGTCAAAATTTTAGATGAATCTATATACTAAGCAATGTCTAGATTAATCTAAATTTTAACAAATCCGAGACATCTATTTTAGAACCGAGAGAGCGTTGTAATTCCCTCGCTGCTCTTAGCAGGTAGCACAAGGCAGGGCCGGGCGGATAAACCAGTGAACCAGTAGTAGTAGTAGTAGTAATTCACTACACTAGTGGAGGCCGGCAGGAGGCCTATAGCAGGATGTTGGAGTCAAGACGTGGTGAAGGTGAGGCCCGATCCGCGGAGCTTTTCGTCGACGATATGGTCAAGACGGCGCGCCATGTCAGGCGTCATGTGGTTGGCCCAGTCTCGGGTCATCCCTTTCCGGAAGAAGGATTCATGTGGGAACTTGATCGAACAGCCCGGACGTACCCGTCGTCTGGATGCTGCACAGCTTCACGATGTCCGCTGGTGTCCCCGCCGCCTCCTCGGCTGCCGTGAATGGCACCTCGAGGAACTGCGCGAGCACCCTGACGGCGCCCTCCGGGTCCAGCAGCATCTCCTCGTACCTCAGAAACAAGACCTTCTCCGGGCTGGCTCTGCTGGCGCGCCAGTAGCCGAGGATGCTGTCCCAGATGGGGCCATTGGGGGTCTCGCCCTTGCACGCGTGCTCGAACAGCTCCGAGAACGTGTACCGCCTGCTCTTCTTCCCTGTCCCTAGTGGCAATGGCATGATGCTTTTGGTGAAGTGCCACAGAGAAACCACCATGTCCTTGGGCTCCCTGCAGACGTAGATGATTTTGCAGCCGCCGCCGCTGCCGGGATGGTGGTCGGTGACGGAGGGTGGCAGCAGGCTGTGATGCATGTGCGTGTTCATCAGCCTAGGCGACGGCAGCGCCTCCACCTTGGCCTTGGCTTCCTGCTGGCCGCCGGCGCTGAACAGGTCGTCCAGGAAAGGCACGCACTCGTGCGGGTTGAGACGGAGCAGCGGGTGGGTAAGCAGCCCGCGCCATGGTGGCGAATGCCAGCCCCTTGAGCCACGTCGTGCCGCATTTCGGCGGGCTCGCCAGGAGCACGTCGCCGGGGCGTGCGGTGAAGCGCCGCTGGATGCAGAGGACCCCCGTACGTCAGCCACTCCTTCATCACCCAGGTGCCCTGGTACAGCCTCATCGGGAACCCTACCATGCTGCCGCTGGGCATGGCGGAGATGATGTCCGCGTACTCTTCCGTCGCCGCAGGAGAGACGACGTTTGTGCGCTGCTCGTCACTTAAGCTTCCACCGGCGAAGTCCTTGAAGGGCACAGGGCCGACAACAAGCACGATTGGCTTACAGGCAGACTGGCCATATGGCTCTATAGTCAATCGATGATAATGCTAACTAACTACAGTGTGTAGCTGCTACTAAGCTCCTACTCGGAGTCGATATAGCTTTGGTAAGATATATATAGGGAAATGCATGACTGGCGTCCAGGTCACGCACTGCACGTCACGTGGGCCCACCGTCCCGCATAACACGCGGCGTGGACTTCAGTGGACGGGGCTCCGTGGAGCCCCTTTTCAATTTTATAAAAATTGCCAAAAAAATTAAACAAATATATATGCGTATAGCCAACAATACGAAAAAAATGTAAGAACACCTTCACTCGTTGGGCGTTTTCAGACTGAAATCCGACAGTAAATAGCGCTAGATATAGATGAAAATGGCCGAATTTCCACTTGCGGTTCGTTTGCAGAATTTCTGAAATCCGTCCAAAGTTTGTCTAAACTAAGCAAATTTCATAATAATTTACGTGTTTGCATTATATTATAGACGAGTTCGTATATATTTTGTTAAATTTGAACATATAACCGAATTCAATTTACATTAAGCTAAAAAAACATAAAAATATATACATGGGAAAATCTTATTTCATGCCGAGACGACGGTTGAACACCGTGTAGTCGCCGCCCTCGTCGTTGTATCGCTCGGCGGCTGGGAGCCGCAATCCTGCCGGCGTCGCCGCTGCGCCATTGTGGCTACAAAATCTCCGGCGAAGTTGGTTTTTGCTATAGTAGCACAATTTTTTTGCTATGAAGTATCTGACGAAGTTGGTTTCTGCTATGGCATTTTTTTGATACAAACATTCGGTAATTTTGCTTAATACTGCAAGGTTTTTTACTACATTGTCTTCCCAGAGTTTTTGCTTAAGTTTGGTTTTGCTACTTCTTTTTCTACAAGACATACATTTTGAAGTTAAAAATAGCTTTTGATCAATAACTACTCCCTTCGATCTATATTAACTATCACTGGATTGGGTGTATGTAGCATTCTAGGTATTATGGATGTAGCATTCTAGGTATTATGGATCAGAGAGTATAATAATTCACGTCAGGACAGGCAAGTGATGGCCGGCCGGCACGTTCAGCCAAGGTAACTACGCCACCCGAGCAGTAAAATATGGGGAAAATTTGGGGATAGTCTCTTGGTTGCATGTTTAATTAAAAAATCTCTACCTGTGTTGGTATTTTGTGTAGGAGTGTTAGCTACATCACGCGAGTCTCAGAGCCAATACAACAACCCAATGGCGTCTAATATAATTGGAAAGCATCAATACATTTGTTAATATCATGCACTCAAGCCACATTCCAAACTCATCTCACAACCCAATCTCAATCATAATTTGAAGGCCTTGTCCAGTACTACCTCTTCCATCCAAACTCATACAAATACGTTATGTGAACCCGTATCCACATCGAGTATTATCGTATGTATAGGAATACAAATCAGGATCTATGGATACACGTATTCCCACGCACTAGACCCTGGAGGTAGCATCACTCTTATTTTCCGATTGCGGCGTGCTAGATCGCCATGGTAGTTTAGTCACCGGACAATCCGGATACCACTAAGCCGTTATGTCCGGTCACTACGGGAAAAAATGTCGCTGCCGTCGCCCCTCTCCTTTGCCGTGTGCCAAAAATGTCGCTGCCGTCGCCCCTCTCTTTTGCCGTGTAAACCAAGAAGAACACGGCAAAGGACAGGTGCATGGCAAACAGCAGACAAAGAACACGGCAACGAAACAAACACGTCAATGGACCTACGAGAACACACGGCAAAGAAATGAATCACGACAAAGCCAATGAAGAAACATGGCAAAGGTTTCCTCACGGCAAAGAAGTGGGCCCCGTGGCCTCGCAGGGTCACCCGCCGGCAGGGGCTGACGGCAGAATCTTTGCCGTGTGCCCTCGCCGTCAGGCACATCTTTGCCATGTGCTTTCTTCTGTGCACACGACAAAGAACTTTTTCACCTTTTTCTTTTCTTTAATTAGCAAGGCTTTTATTACATATATGTTAGGTGATATTATTTTATAGGATCATGAGAGCACACATATGATCATAGGTTATTGTGGTCTTGATCACTATATACATGCACCCCCTGATTCCGACGTTCTCGTGGACTTCCTCCAGAGAAACCTTGATGATCTACGGGCCTCAGATCGTCTACCCCCCTAGACATTCTTCTGACAGGGGTAGCCCGGCGTAGCTCTCTCTTGTTTTGTGCTTGATTATTTCATGGGATGATGTGAAACCATGTTGGTTCACAAGTTGGGGCACTATACTACCCGGTTTCACCGTAACGGGGAGATTCACCCTTATACAGGTCCAGAACCTTCGCTTCTAGGTTAGAGCACATGCATGCGAGGGGGGACACATGCAAGCACCTATACCAACCTTGCACCACACTCACACACATATGCCAGGGACACATGCAAGTTTTCATAAGATTCCGACGTTCTCGTGGACTTCCTCCGGCGAAACCCTGATGATCTACGGGCCTCGGATCATCTACCCCCTAGACATTCTTCTGACAGGGGTAGCCCGGCGTAGCTCTCTCTTGTTTTGTGTTTGATTATGTCATGGGATGATGTGAAACCATGTTGGTTCACAAGTTGGGGCACTATACTACCCGGTTTCACCGTAACGGGGAGATTCACCCTTATACAGGTCCAGAACCTTCGCTTCTAGGTTAGAGCGCATGCATGCGAGGGGGGACACAGGCAAGCACCTATACCAACCTTGCACCACACTTACACACATATGTTAGGGACACATGCAAGTTTTCAGGTGATTCCGATGTTCTCGTGGACTTCCTCCGGCGAAACCCTGATGATCTACGGGCCTCGGGTCGTCTACCCCCTAGACATTCTTCTGACAGGGGTAGCCCGGCGTATCTCTCTCTTGTTTTGTGTTTGATTATGTCATGGGATGATGTGAAACCATATTGGTTCACAAGTTGGAGCACTATACTACCCGGTTTCACCGTAACGGGGAGATTCACCCTTATACAGGTCCAGAACCTTCGCTTCTAGGTTAGAGCGCATGCATGCGAGGGGGACACATGCACCACACTCACACACATATGCTAGGGACACATGCAAGTTTTCAGACGATTCCGACGTTCTCGTGGACTTCCTCCGGTGAAACCCTGATGATCTACGGGCCTCGGATCGTCTACCCCCTAGACATTCTTCTGACAGGGGTAGCCCGGCGTAGCTCTCTCTTGTTTTGTGTTTGATTATGTCATGGGATGATGTGAAACCATATTGGTTCACAAGTTGGGGCATTATACTACCCGGTTTCACCGTAACGGGGAGATTCACCCTTATACAGGTCCAGAACCTTCGCTTCTAGGTTAGAGCGCATGCATGCGAGGGGGGACACATGCAAGCACCTATACCCACCTTGCACCACACTCACACACATATTCCAGAGACACATGCAAGTTTTCAAATGATTCCGACGTTCTCGTGGACTTCCTCCGGCGAAACCCTGATGATCTACGGGCCTCGGATCGTCTACCCCCTAGACATTCTTCTGACAGGGGTAGCCCAGCGTAGCTCTCTCTTGTTTTGTGTTTGACTAGGTCATAGTATGATGTGAAACCCATGTTGGTCCACAAGTTGGGGCACTATCCTACCCGGTTTCACCTGAACGGGGAGATTCCCCCTTATACAGGTCCAGAACCTTTCGCTTCTAGGTTAGAGCGCATGCATGTGAGGGGGACACATGCAAGCACCTATACCAACCTTGCACCACACTCACACACATATGCGAGGGACACATGCAAGTTTTCAGATGATTCTGACGTTCTCGTGGACTTCCTCCGGCAAAACCCTCATGATCTACGGGCCTCAGATCGTCTACCCCCTAGACATTCTCGTGACAGGGGTAGCCCGGCGTAGCTCTCTCTTGTTTTGTGTTTGATTATGTCATGGGATGATGTGAAACCATATTGGTTCAGAAGTTGGTGCACTATACTACCCGGTTTCACCGTAACGGGGAGATTCGCCATTATACAGGTCCAGAACTTTCGCTTCTAGGTTAGAGCACATGCATGCAGGGGGACACATGCAAGCACCTATACCAACCTTGCACCACACTCACACACATATGCCAGGGACACATGCAAGTTTTTAGATGATTCCGACGTTCTCGTGGACTTCCTCCGGCGAAACCCTCATGATCTACGGGCCTCGGATCGTCTACCCCCTAGACATTCTTCTGACAGGGGTGGCCCGGCGTAGCTCTCTCTTGTTTTGTGTTTGATTATGTCATGGGATGATGTGAAACCATATTGGTTCACAAGTTTGGGCACTATACTACCCGGTTTCACCGTAACGGGAGATTCACCCTTATATAGGTCTAGAACCTTCGCTTCTAGGTTATAGCGCATGCATGCGAGGAGGGACACATGCAAGCACCTATACCAACCTTGCACCACACTCACACACATATGCCAGGGACACATGCAAGGTTTCAGATGATTCCGACGTTCTCGTGGACTTCCTCCGGCAAAACCCTGATGATCTACGGGCCTCAGATCGTCTACCCCCTAGACATTCTTCTGACAGGGGTAGCCCGACATAGCTCTCTCTTGTTTTGTGTTTGAGTAGGTCATAGAATGATGTGAAACCCATGTTGGTTCACAAGTTTGGGCACTATCCTACCCGGTTTCACCGTAACGGGGAGATTCACCCTTATACAGGTCCAGAACCTTCGCTTCTAGGTTAGAGCGCATGCATGCGAGGGGGGACACATGCAAGCACCTATACCAACCTTGCACCACACTCACACACATATGCCTGGGACACATGCCAGTTTTCAGATGATTCTGACGTTCTCGTGGACTTCCTACGGCGAAACCCTGATGATCTACGGGCCTCGGATCGTCTACCCCTAGACATTCTTCTGACAGGGGTAGCCCGGCGTAGCTCTCTCTTGTTTTGTGTTCGATTATGTCATGGGATGATATGAAACCATATTGGTGCACAAGGTTGGGCACTATACTACCCGGTTTCACCGTAACGGGGAGATTCACCCTTATACAGGTCCAGAACCTTCGCTTCTAGGTTATAGCGCATGCATGCGAGGAGGGACACATGCAAGCACCTATACCAACCTTGCACCACACTCACACACATATGCCAGGGACACATGCAAGTTTTCAGATGATTCCGACATTCTCGTGGACTTCCTCCGGCGAAACCCTCATGATCTACGGGCCTCAGATCGTCTACCCCCTAGACATTCTTCTGACAGGGGTAGCCCGACGTAGCTCTCTCTTGTTTTGTGTTTGAGTAGGTCATAGGAAGATGTGAAACCCATGTTGGTTCACAAGTTGGGGCACTATCCAACCCGGTTTCACCTGAACGGGGAGATTCCCCCTTATACAGGTCCAGAACCTTTCGCTTCTAGGTTAGAGCGCATGCATGCGAGGGGGACACATGCAAGCACCTATACCAACCTTGCACCACACTCACACACATATGCCAGGGACACATGCAAGTTTTCAGATGATTCCGACGTTCTCGTGGACTTCCTCCGGCGAAAGCCTGATGATCTACGGGCCTCGGATCGTCTTACCCCCTAGACATTCTTCTGCCAGGGGTAGACCGGCGTAGCTCTCTCTTGTTTTGTGTTTGATTATGTCATCGGATGATGTGAAACCATATTGGTTCACAAGTTGGGGCACTATACTACCCGGTTTCACCATAACGGGGAGATTCACCCTTATACAGGTCCAGAACCTTCGCTTCTAGGTTAGAGCGCATGCATGCGAGGAGGGACACATGCAAGCACATATACCAACCTTGCACCACACTCACACACATATGCCAGGGACACATGCAAGTTTTCAAATGATTCCGACGTTCTCGTGGACTTCCTCCGGCGAAACCCTGATGATCTAGGGGCCTCGGATCGTCTACCCCCTAGACATTCTTCTGACAGGGGTAGCCCGGCGTAGCTCTCTATTGTTTTGTGTTTGATTATGTCATGGGATGATGTGAAACCATATTGGTTCACAAGCTGGAGCACTATACTACCCGGTTTCACCGTAACGGGGAGATTCACCCTTATACAGGTCTAGAACCTTCGCTTCTAGGTTAGAGCGCATGCATGCGAGGAGGGACGCATGCAAACACCTATACCAACCTTGCACCACACTCACACACATATGCCAGGGACACATGCAAGTTTTCAGATGATTCCGACGTTCTCGTGGACTTCCTCCGGCGAAACCCTGATGATCTACGGGCCTCGGATCGTCTACCCCTAGACATTCTTCTGAACGGGGTAGCCCGGCGTAGCTCTCTCTTGTTTTGTGTTTGATTATGTCATGGGATGATGTGAAACCATATTGGTTCACAAGCTGGAGCACTATACTACCCGGTTTCACCGTAACGGGGAGATTCACCCTTATACAGGTCCAGAACCTTCGCTTCTAGGTTAGAGCGCATGCATGCGAGGAGGGACACATGCAAACACCTATACCAACCTTGCACCACACTCACACACATATGCCAGGGACACATGCAAGTTTTCAGATGATTCCGACGTTCTCGTGGACTTCCTCCGGCGAAACCCTGATGATCTACGGCCTCAGATCGTCTACCCCCTAGACATTCTTCTCACAGGGGTAGCCCGACATAGCTCTCTCTTGTTTTGTGTTTGAGTAGGTCATAGGATGATGTGAAACCCATGTTGGTTCACAAGTTGGGGCACTATCCTACCCGGTTTCACCGTAACGGGGAGATTCACCCTTATACAGGTCCAGAACCTTTGCTTCTAGGTTAGAGCGCATGCATGCAAGGGGGGACACATGCAAGCACCTATACCAACCTTGCACCACACTCACACACATATGCCAGGGACACATGCCAGTTTTCAGATGATTCCGACGTTCTCGTGGACTTCCTACGGCGAAACCCTGATGATCTACGGGCCTCGGATCGTCTACCCCCTAGACATTCTTCTGACAGGGGTAGCCCGGCGTAGCTCTCTCTTGTTTTGTGTTTGATTATGTCATGGGATGATGTGAAACCATATTGGTTCACAAGTTTGGGCACTATACTACCCGGTTTCACCTTAACGGGGAGATTCACCCTTATACAGGTCCAGAACCTTCGCTTCTAGGTTATAGCGCATGCATGCGAGGAGGGACACATGCAAGCACCTATACCAACCTTGCACCACACTCACACACATATGCCAGGGACACATGCAAGTTTTCAGATGATTCCGACGTTCTCGTGGACTTCCTCCGGCGAAACCCTCATGATCTACGGGCCTCGGATCGTCTACCCCCTAGACATTCTTCTGACAGGGGTAGCCCGACGTAGCTCTCTCTTGTTTTGTGTTTGAGTAGGTCATAGGATGATGTGAAACCCATGTTGGTTCACAAGTTGGGGCACTATCCTACCCGGTTTCACCTGAACGGGGAGATTCCCCCTTATACAGGTCCAGAACCTTTCGCTTCTAGGTTAGAGCGCATGCATGCGAGGGGGACACATGCAAGCACCTATACCAACCTTACACCACACTCACACACATATGCCAGGGACACATGCAAGTTTTCAGATGATTCCGACGTTCTCGTGGACTTGCTCCGGCGAAACCCTGATGATCTACGGGCCTCGGATCGTCTACCCCCTAGACATTCTTCTGACAGGGGTAGACCGGCGTAGCTCTCTCTTGTTTTGTGTTTGATTATGTCATGGGATGATGTGAAACCATATTGGTTCACAAGTTGGGGCACTATACTACCCGGTTTCACCGTAACGGGGAGATTCACCCTTATACAGGTCCAGAACCTTCGCTTCTAGGTTATAGCGCATGCATGCGAGGAGGGACACATGCAAGCACCTATACCAACCTTGCACCACACTCACACACATATGCCAGGGACACATGCAAGTTTTCAGATGATTCCGACGTTCTCGTGGACTTCCTCCGGCGAAACCCTGATGATCTACGAGCCTCAGATCATCTACCCCCTAGACATTCTTCTAACAGGGGTAGCCCGGCGTAGCTCTCTCTTGTTTTGTGTTTGACTAGGTCATAGGATGATGTGAAACCCATGTTGGTTCACAAGTTGGGGCACTATCCTACCCGGTTTCACCGTAACGGGGAGATTCCCCCTTATACAGGTCCAGAACCTTTCGCTTCTAGGTTAGAGCGCATGCATGCGAGTGGGGGGGCACATGCAAGCACCTATACCAACCTTGCACCACACTCACACACATATGCGAGGGACACATGCAAGTTTTCAGATGATTCCGACGTTCTCGTGGACTTCCTCCGGCGAAACCCTCATGATCTACGGGCCTCGGATCGTCTACCCCCTAGACATTCTTCTGACAGGGGTAGCCCGGCATAGCTCTCTCTTGTTTTGTGTTTGATTATGTCATAGGATGATGTGAAACCCATGTTGGTTCACAAGTTGGGGCACAATCCTACCCGGTTTCACCGTAACGGGGAGATTCTCCCTTATACAGGTCCAGAACCTTCGCTTCTAGGTTAGAGCGCATGCATGCGAGGGGGGACACATGCAAGCACCTATACCAACCTTGCACCACACTCACACACATATGCCAGGGACACATGCCAGTTTTCAGATGATTCCGACGTTCTCGTGGACTTCCTACGACGAAACCCTGATGATCTACGGGCCTCGGATCGTCTACCCCCTAGACATTCTTCTGACAGGGGTAGCCCGGCGTAGCTCTCTCTTGTTTTGTGTTTGATTATGTCATGGGATGATGTGAAACCATATTGGTTCACAAGTTTGGGCACTATACTACCCGGTTTCACCGTAACGGGGAAATTCACCCTTATACAGGTCCAGAACCTTCGCTTCTAGGTTATAGCGCATGCATGCGAGGAGGGACACATGCAAACACCTATACCAACCTTGCACCACACTCACACACATATGCCAGGGACACATGCAAGTTTTCAGATGATTCCGACGTTCTCGTGGACTTCCTCCGGCAAAACCCTGATGATCTACGGGCCTCAGATCGTCTACCCCCTAGACATTCTTCTGACAGGGGTAGCCCGACATAGCTCTCTCTTGTTTTGTGTTTGAGTAGGTCATAGGATGATGTGAAACCCATGTTGGTTCACAAGTTGGGGCACTATCCTACCCGGTTTCACCGTAACGGGGAGATTCACCCTTATACAGGTCCAGAACCTTCGCTTCTAGGTTAGAGCGCATGCATGCGAGGGGGGACACATGCAAGCACCTATACCAACCTTGCACCACACTCACACACATATGCCAGGGACACATGCCAGTTTTCAGATGATTCCGACGTTCTCGTGGACTTCCTACGACGAAACCCTGTTGATCTACGGGCCTCGGATCGTCTACCCCCTAGACATTCTTCTGACAGGGGTAGCCCGGCGTAGCTCTCTCTTGTTTTGTGTTTGATTATGTCATGGGATGATGTGAAACCATATTGGTTCACAAGTTTGGGCACTATACTACCCGGTTTCACCGTAACGGGGAAATTCACCCTTATACAGGTCCAGAACCTTCGCTTCTAGGTTATAGCGCATGCATGCGAGGAGGGACACATGCAAGCACCTATACCAACCTTGCACCACACTCACACACATATGCCAGGGACACATGCAAGTTTTCAGATGATTCCGACGTTCTCGTGGACTTCCTCCGGCGAAACCCTCATGATCTACGGGCCTCGGATCGTCTACCCCCTAGACATTCTTCTGACAGGGGTAGCCCGACGTAGCTCTCTCTTGTTTTGTGTTTGAGTAGGTCATAGGATGATGTGAAACCCATGTTGGTTCACAAGTTGGGGCACTATCCTACCCGGTTTCACCTGAACGGGGAGATTCCCCCTTATACAGGTCCAGAACCTTTCGCTTCTAGGTTAGAGCGCATGCATGCGAGGGGGACACATGCAAGCACCTATACCAACCTTACACCACACTCACACACATATGCCAGGGACACATGCAAGTTTTCAGATGATTCCGATGTTCTCGTGGACTTGCTCCGGCGAAACCCTGATGATCTACGGGCCTCGGATCGTCTACCCCCTAGACATTCTTCTGACAGGGGTAGACCGGCGTAGCTCTCTCTTGTTTTGTGTTTGATTATGTCATGGGATGATGTGAAACCATATTGGTTCACAAGTTGGGGCACTATACTACCCGGTTTCACCGTAACGGGGAGATTCACCCTTATACAGGTCCAGAACCTTCGCTTCTAGGTTAGAGCGCATGCATGCGAGGAGGGACACATGCAAGCACCTATACCAACCTTGCACCACACTCACACACATATGCCAGGGACACATGCAAGTTTTCAGATGATTCCGACGTTCTCGTGGACTTCCTCCGGCGAAACCCTCATGATCTACGGGCCTCGGATCGTCTACCCCCTAGACATTCTTCTGACAGGGGTAGCCCGACGTAGCTCTCTCTTGTTTTGTGTTTGAGTAGGTCATAGGATGATGTGAAACCCATGTTGGTTCACAAGTTGGGGCACTATCCTACCCGGTTTCACCTGAACGGGGAGATTCCCCCTTATACAGGTCCAGAACCTTTCGCTTCTAGGTTAGAGCGCATGCATGCGAGGGGGACACATGCAAGCACCTATACCAACCTTGCACCACACTCACACACATATGCCAGGGACACATGCAAGTTTTCAGATGATTCCGACGTTCTCGTGGACTTGCTCCGGCGAAACCCTGATGATCTACGGGCCTCGGATCGTCTACCCCCTAGACATTCTTCTGACAGGGGTAGACCGGCGTAGCTCTCTCTTGTTTTGTGTTTGATTATGTCATGGGATGATGTGAAACCATATTGGTTCACAAGTTGGGGCACTATACTACCCGGTTTCACCGTAACGGGGAGATTCACCCTTATACAGGTCCAGAACCTTCGCTTCTAGGTTAGAGCGCATGCATGCGAGGGGGGACACATGCAAGCACCTATACCAACCTTGCACCACACTCACACACATATGCCAGGGACACATGCAAGTTTTCAGATGATTCCGACGTTCTCGTGGACTTCCTCCGGCGAAACCCTGATGATCTACGGGCCTCGGATCGTCTACCCCCTAGACATTCTTCTGACAGGGGTAGCCCAGCGTAGCTCTCTCTTGTTTTGTGTTTGACTAGGTCATAGGATGATGTGAAACCCATGTTGGTTCACAAGTTGGGGCACTATCCTACCCGGTTTCACCTGAACGGGGAGATTCCCCTTATACAGGTCCAGAACCTTTCGCTTCTAGGTTAGAGCGCATGCATGCGAGGGGGACACATGCAAGCACCTATACCAACCTTGCACCACACTCACACACATATGCGAGGGACACATGCAAGTTTTCAGATGATTCCGACGTTCTCGTGGACTTCCTCCGGCGAAACCCTGATGATCTACGGGCCTCGGATCGTCTACCCCCTAGACATTCTTCTGACAGGGGTAGCCCGGCGTAGCTCTCTCTTGTTTTGTGTTTGATTATGTCATGGGATGATGTGAAACCATATTGGTTCACAAGTTGGGGCACTATACTACCCGGTTTCACCGTAACGGGGAGATTCCCCCTTATACAGGTCCAGAACCTTCGCTTCTAGGTTAGAGCGCATGCATGCGAGGGGGACACATGCAAGCACCTATACCAACCTTGCACCACACTCACACACATATGCCAGGGACACATGCAAGTTTTCAGATGATTCCGACGTTCTCGTGGACTTCCTCCGGCGAAACCCTGATGATCTACGGGCCTCGGATCGTCTACCCCCTAGACATTCTTCTGACAGGGGTAGCCCGGCGTAGCTCTCTCTTGTTTTGTGTTTGATTATGTCATGGGATGATGTGAAACCATATTGGTTCACAAGTTGGGGCACTATACTACCCGGTTTCACCGTAACGGGGAGATTCACCCTTATACAGGTCCAGAACCTTCGCTTCTAGGTTAGAGCGCATGCATGCGAGGAGGGACACATGCAAGCACCTATACCAACCTTGCACCACACTCACACACATATGCCAGGGACACATGCAAGTTTTCAGATGATTCCGACGTTCTCGTGGACTTCCTCCGGCGAAACCCTGATGATCTACGGGCCTCAGATCGTCTACCCCCTAGACATTCTTCTGACAGGGGTAGCCCGACATAGCTCTCTCTTGTTTTGTGTTTGAGTAGGTCATAGGATGATGTGAAACCCATGTTGGTTCACAAGTTGGGGCACTATCCTACCCGGTTTCACCGTAACGGGGAGATTCACCCTTATACAGGTCCAGAACCTTCGCTTCTAGGTTAGAGCGCATGCATGCGAGGGGGGACACATGCAAGCACCTATACCAACCTTGCACCACACTCACACACATATGCCAGGGACACATGCCAGTTTTCAGATGATTCCGACGTTCTCGTGGACTTCCTACGGCGAAACCCTGATGATCTACGGGCCTCGGATCGTCTACCCCTAGACATTCTTCTGACAGGGGTAGCCCGGCGTAGCTCTCTCTTGTTTTGTGTTTGATTATGTCATGGGATGATGTGAAACCATATTGGTTCACAAGTTTGGGCACTATACTACCCGGTTTCACCGTAACGGGGAGATTCACCCTTATACAGGTCCAGAACCTTCGCTTCTAGGTTATAGCGCATGCATGCGAGGAGGGACACATGCAAGCACGTATACCAACCTTGCACCACACTCACACACATATGCCAGGGACACATGCAAGTTTTCAGATGATTCCGACGTTCTCGTGGACTTCCTCCGGCGAAACCCTGATGATCTACGGGCCTCAGATCGTCTACCCCCTAGACATTCTTCTGACAGGGGTAGCCCGACGTAGCTCTCTCTTGTTTTGTGTTTGAGTAGGTCATAGGATGATGTGAAACCCATGTTGGTTCACAAGTTGGGGCACTATCCTACCCGGTTTCACCGTAACGGGGAGATTCACCCTTATACAGGTCCAGAACCTTCGCTTCTAGGTTAGAGCGCATGCATGCGAGGGGGACACATGCAAGCACCTATACCAACCTTGCACCACACTCACACACATATGCCAGGGACACATGCAAGTTTTCAGATGATTCCGACGTTCTCGTGGACTTCCTCCGGCGAAACCCTGATGATCTACGGGCCTCGGATCGTCTACCCCCTAGACATTCTTCTGACAGGGGTAGCCCGGCGTAGCTCTCTCTTGTTTTGTGTTTGATTATGTCATGGGATGATGTGAAACCATATTGGTTCACAAGTTTGGGCACTATACTACCCGGTTTCACCGTAACGGGGAGATTCACCCTTATACAGGTCCAGAACCTTCGCTTCTAGGTTATAGCGCATGCATGCGAGGAGGGACACATGCAAGCACCTATACCAACCTTGCACCACACTCACACACATATGCCAGGGACACATGCAAGTTTTCAGATGATTCCGACGTTCTCGTGGACTTCCTCCGGCGAAACCCTGATGATCTACGGGCCTCGGATCGTCTACCCCCTAGACATTCTTCTGACAGGGGTAGCCCGACGTAGCTCTCTCTTGTTTTGTGTTTGACTAGGTCATAGGATGATGTGAAACCCATGTTGGTTCACAAGTTGGGGCACTATCCTACCCGGTTTCACCGTAACGGGGAGATTCCCCCTTATACAGGTCCAGAACCTTTCGCTTCTAGGTTAGAGCGCATGCATGCGAGGGGGACACATGCAAGCACCTATACCAACCTTGCACCACACTCACACACATATGCCAGGGACACATGCAAGTTTTCAGATGATTCCGACGTTCTCGTGGACTTCCTCCGGCGAAACCCTGATGATCTACGGGCCTCGGATCGTCTACCCCCTAGACATTCTTCTGACAGGGGTAGCCCGGCGTAGCTCTCTCTTGTTTTGTGTTTGATTATGTCATGGGATGATGTGAAACCATATTGGTTCACAAGTTGGGGCACTATACTACTACCCGGTTTCACCGTAACGGGGAGATTCACCCTTATACAGGTCCAGAACCTTCGCTTCTAGGTTAGAGCGCATGCATGCGAGGGGGGACACATGCAAGCACCTATACCAACCTTGCACCACACTCACACACATATGCCAGGGACACATGCAAGTTTTCAGATGATTCCGACGTTCTCGTGGACTTCCTCCGGCGAAACCCTGATGATCTACGGGCCTCGGATCGTCTACCCCCTAGACATTCTTCTGACAGGGGTAGCCCGACGTAGCTCTCTCTTGTTTTGTGTTTGACTAGGTCATAGGATGATGTGAAACCATGTTGGTTCACAAGTTGGGGCACTATCCTACCCGGTTTCACCTGAACGGGGAGATTCCCCCTTATACAGGTCCAGAACCTTTCGCTTCTAGGTTAGAGCGCATGCATGCGAGGGGGACACATGCAAGCACCTATACCAACCTTGCACCACACTCACACACATATGCCAGGGACACATGCAAGTTTTCAGATGATTCCGACGTTCTCATGGACTTCCTCCGGCGAAACCCTGATGATCTACGGGCCTCGGATCGTCTACCCCCTAGACATTCTTCTGACAGGGGTAGCCCGGCGTAGCTCTCTCTTGTTTTGTGTTTGATTATGTCATGGGATGATGTGAAACCATGTTGGTTCACAAGTTGGGGCACTATACTACCCGGTTTCACCGTAACGGGGAGATTCACCCTTATACAGGTCCAGAACCTTCGCTTCTAGGTTAGAGCGCATGCATGCGAGGGGGGACACATGCAAGCACCTATACCAACCTTGCACCACACTCACACACATATGCCAGGGACACATGCAAGTTTTCAGATGATTCCGACGTTCTCGTGGACTTCCTCCGGCGAAACCCTGATGATCTACGGGCCTCGGATCGTCTACCCCCTAGACATTCTTCTGACAGGGGTAGCCCGGCGTAGCTCTCTCTTGTTTTGTGTTTGATTAGGTCATGGGATGATGTGAAACCATGTTGGTTCACAAGTTGGGGCACTATCCTACCCGGTTTCACCGTAACGGGGAGATTCCCCCTTATACAGGTCCAGAACCTTCGCTTCTAGGTTAGAGCGCATGCATGCGAGGGGGACACATGCAAGCACCTATACCAACCTTGCACCACACTCACACACATATGCCAGGGACACATGCAAGTTTTCAGATGATTCCGACGTTCTCGTGGACTTCCTCCGGCGAAACCCTGATGATCTACGGGCCTCGGATCGTCTACCCCCTAGACATTCTTCTGACAGGGGTAGCCCGGCGTAGCTCTCTCTTGTTTTGTGTTTGATTATGTCATGGGATGATGTGAAACCATGTTGGTTCACAAGTTGGGGCACTATACTACCCGGTTTCACCGTAACGGGGAGATTCACCCTTATACAGGTCCAGAACCTTCGCTTCTAGGTTAGAGCGCATGCATGCGAGGGGGACACATGCAAGCACCTATACCAACCTTGCACCACACTCACACACATATGCCAGGGACACATGCAAGTTTTCAGATGATTCCGACGTTCTCGTGGACTTCCTCCGGCGAAACCCTGATGATCTACGGGCCTCAGATCGTCTACCCCCTAGACATTCTTCTGACAGGGGTAGCCCGGCGTAGCTCTCTCTTGTTTTGTGTTTGACTATGTCATGGGATGATGTGAAACCATATTGGTTCACAAGTTGGGGCACTATACTACCCGGTTTCACCGTAACGGGGAGATTCACCCTTATACAGGTCCAGAACCTTCGCTTCTAGGTTAGAGCGCATGCATGCGAGGGGGGACACATGCAAGCACCTATACCAACCTTGCACCACACTCACACACATATGCCAGGGACACATGCAAGTTTTCAGATGATTCCGACGTTCTCGTGGACTTCCTCCGGCGAAACCCTGATGATCTACGGGCCTCGGATCGTCTACCCCCTAGACATTCTTCTGACAGGGGTAGCCCGGCGTAGCTCTCTCTTGTTTTGTGTTTGAGTATGTCATGGGATGATGTGAAACCATGTTGGTTCACAAGTTGGGGCACTATCCTACCCGGTTTCACCGTAACGGGGAGATTCACCCTTATACAGGTCCAGAACCTTCGCTTCTAGGTTAGAGCGCATGCATGCGAGGGGGACACATGCAAGCACCTATACCAACCTTGCACCACACTCACACACATATGCCAGGGACACATGCAAGTTTTCAGATGATTCCGACGTTCTCGTGGACTTCCTCCGGCGAAACCCTGATGATCTACGGGCCTCGGATCGTCTACCCCCTAGACATTCTTCTGACAGGGGTAGACCGGCGTAGCTCTCTCTTGTTTTGTGTTTGATTATGTCATGGGATGATGTGAAACCATGTTGGTTCACAAGTTGGGGCACTATCCTACCCGGTTTCACCGTAACGGGGAGATTCACCCTTATACAGGTCCAGAACCTTCGCTTCTAGGTTAGAGCGCATGCATGCGAGGGGGACACATGCAAGCACCTATACCAACCTTGCACCACACTCACACACATATGCCAGGGACACATGCAAGTTTTCAGATGATTCCGACGTTCTCGTGGACTTCCTCCGGCGAAACCCTGATGATCTACGGGCCTCGGATCGTCTACCCCCTAGACATTCTTCTGACAGGGGTAGCCCGGCGTAGCTCTCTCTTGTTTTGTGTTTGAGTATGTCATGGATGATGTGAAACCATGTTGGTTCACAAGTTGGGGCACTATACTACCCGGTTTCACCGTAACGGGGAGATTCACCCTTATACAGGTCCAGAACCTTCGCTTCTAGGTTAGAGCGCATGCATGCGAGGGGGACACATGCAAGCACCTATACCAACCTTGCACCACACTCACACACATATGCCAGGGACACATGCAAGTTTTCAGATGATTCCGACGTTCTCGTGGACTTCCTCCGGCGAAACCCTGATGATCTACGGGCCTCGGATCGTCTACCCCCTAGACATTCTTCTGACAGGGGTAGCCCGGCGTAGCTCTCTCTTGTTTTGTGTTTGATTAGGTCATAGGATGATGTGAAACCCATGTTGGTTCACAAGTTGGGGCACTATCCTACCCGGTTTCACCGTAACGGGGAGATTCCCCTTATACAGGTCCAGAACCTTCGCTTCTAGGTTAGAGCGCATGCATGCGAGGGGGACACATGCAAGCACCTATACCAACCTTGCACCACACTCACACACATATGCCAGGGACACATGCAAGTTTTCAGATGATTCCGACGTTCTCGTGGACTTCCTCCGGCGAAACCCTGATGATCTACGGGCCTCGGATCGTCTACCCCCTAGACATTCTTCTGACAGGGGTAGCCCGGCGTAGCTCTCTCTTGTTTTGTGTTTGATTATGTCATGGGATGATGTGAAACCATATTGGTTCACAAGTTGGGGCACTATACTACCCGGTTTCACCGTAACGGGGAGATTCACCCTTATACAGGTCCAGAACCTTCGCTTCTAGGTTATAGCGCATGCATGCGAGGAGGGACACATGCAAGCACCTATACCAACCTTGCACCACACTCACACACATATGCCAGGGACACATGCAAGTTTTCAGATGATTCCGACGTTCTCGTGGACTTCCTCCGGCGAAACCCTGATGATCTACGGGCCTCGGATCGTCTACCCCCTAGACATTCTTCTGACAGGGGTAGCCCGGCGTAGCTCTCTCTTGTTTTGTGTTTGAGTATGTCATAGGATGATGTGAAACCATGTTGGTTCACAAGTTGGGGCACTATCCTACCCGGTTTCACCGTAACGGGGAGATTCACCCTTATACAGGTCCAGAACCTTCGCTTCTAGGTTAGAGCGCATGCATGCGAGGGGGGACACATGCAAGCACCTATACCAACCTTGCACCACACTCACACACATATGCCAGGGACACATGCAAGTTTTCAGATGATTCCGACGTTCTCGTGGACTTCCTCCGGCGAAACCCTGATGATCTACGGGCCTCGGATCGTCTACCCCCTAGACATTCTTCTGACAGGGGTAGCCCGGCGTAGCTCTCTCTTGTTTTGTGTTTGATTATGTCATGGGATGATGTGAAACCATGTTGGTTCACAAGTTGGGGCACTATACTACCCGGTTTCACCGTAACGGGGAGATTCACCCTTATACAGGTCCAGAACCTTCGCTTCTAGGTTAGAGCGCATGCATGCGAGGGGGGACACATGCAAGCACCTATACCAACCTTGCACCACACTCACACACATATGCCAGGGACACATGCAAGTTTTCAGATGATTCCGACGTTCTCGTGGACTTCCTCCGGCGAAACCCTGATGATCTACGGGCCTCGGATCGTCTACCCCCTAGACATTCTTCTGACAGGGGTAGCCCGACGTAGCTCTCTCTTGTTTTGTGTTTGAGTAGGTCATAGGATGATGTGAAACCCATGTTGGTTCACAAGTTGGGGCACTATCCTACCCGGTTTCACCGTAACGGGGAGATTCACCCTTATACAGGTCCAGAACCTTCGCTTCTAGGTTAGAGCGCATGCATGCGAGGGGGGACACATGCAAGCACCTATACCAACCTTGCACCACACTCACACACATATGCCAGGGACACATGCAAGTTTTCAGATGATTCCGACGTTCTCGTGGACTTCCTCCGGTGAAACCCTGATGATCTACGGGCCTTGGATCGTCTACCCCCTAGACATTCTTCTGAAAGGGGTAGCCCGGCGTAGCTCTCTCTTGTTTTGTGTTTGATTATGTCATGGGATGATGTGAAACCATATTGGTTCACAAGTTGGGGCACTATACTACCCGGTTTCACCGTAACGGGGAGATTCACCCTTATACAGGTCCAGAACCTTCGCTTCTAGGTTAGAGCGCATGCATGCGAGGAGGGACACATGCAAGCACCTATACCAACCTTGCACCACACTCACACACATATGCCAGGGACACATGCAAGTTTTCAGATGATTCCGACGTTCTCGTGGACTTCCTCCGGCGAAACCCTGATGATCTACGGGCCTCGGATCGTCTACCCCCTAGACATTCTTCTGACAGGGGTAGCCCGACGTAGCTCTCTCTTGTTTTGTGTTTGAGTAGGTCATAGGATGATGTGAAACCCATGTTGGTTCACAAGTTGGGGCACTATCCTACCCGGTTTCACCTGAACGGGGAGATTCCCCCTTATACAGGTCCAGAACCTTCGCTTCTAGGTTAGAGCGCATGCATGCGAGGGGGACACATGCAAGCACCTATACCAACCTTGCACCACACTCACACACATATGCCAGGGACACATGCAAGTTTTCAGATGATTCCGACGTTCTCGTGGACTTGCTCCGGCGAAACCCTGATGATCTACGGGCCTCGGATCGTCTACCCCCTAGACATTCTTCTGACAGGGGTAGCCCGGCGTAGCTCTCTCTTGTTTTGTGTTTGATTATGTCATGGATGATGTGAAACCATATTGGTTCACAAGTTGGGGCACTATACTACCCGGTTTCACCGTAACGGGGAGATTCACCCTTATACAGGTCCAGAACCTTCGCTTCTAGGTTAGAGCGCATGCATGCGAGGAGGGACACATGCAAGCACCTATACCAACCTTGCACCACACTCACACACATATGCCAGGGACACATGCAAGTTTTCAGATGATTCCGACGTTCTCGTGGACTTCCTCCGGCGAAACCCTGATGATCTACGGGCCTCGGATCGTCTACCCCCTAGACATTCTTCTGACAGGGGTAGCCCGACGTAGCTCTCTCTTGTTTTGTGTTTGAGTAGGTCATAGGATGATGTGAAACCATGTTGGTTCACAAGTTGGGGCACTATCCTACCCGGTTTCACCTGAACGGGGAGATTCCCCCTTATACAGGTCCAGAACCTTCGCTTCTAGGTTAGAGCGCATGCATGCGAGGGGGACACATGCAAGCACCTATACCAACCTTGCACCACACTCACACACATATGCCAGGGACACATGCAAGTTTTCAGATGATTCCGACGTTCTCGTGGACTTCCTCCGGCGAAACCCTGATGATCTACGGGCCTCGGATCGTCTACCCCCTAGACATTCTTCTGACAGGGGTAGCCCGGCGTAGCTCTCTCTTGTTTTGTGTTTGATTATGTCATGGGATGATGTGAAACCATATTGGTTCACAAGTTGGGGCACTATACTACCCGGTTTCACCGTAACGGGGAGATTCACCCTTATACAGGTCCAGAACCTTCGCTTCTAGGTTAGAGCGCATGCATGCGAGGAGGGACACATGCAAGCACCTATACCAACCTTGCACCACACTCACACACATATGCCAGGGACACATGCAAGTTTTCAGATGATTCCGACGTTCTCGTGGACTTCCTCCGGCGAAACCCTCATGATCTACGGGCCTCGGATCGTCTACCCCCTAGACATTCTTCTGACAGGGGTAGCCCGGCGTAGCTCTCTCTTGTTTTGTGTTTGATTAGGTCATAGGATGATGTGAAACCCATGTTGGTTCACAAGTTGGGGCACTATCCTACCCGGTTTCACCTGAACGGGGAGATTCTCCCTTATACAGGTCCAGAACCTTCGCTTCTAGGTTAGAGCGCATGCATGCGAGGGGGGACACATGCAAGCACCTATACCAACCTTGCACCACACTCACACACATATGCCAGGGACACATGCAAGTTTTCAGATGATTCCGACGTTCTCGTGGACTTCCTCCGGCGAAACCCTGATGATCTACGGGCCTCGGATCGTCTACCCCCTAGACATTCTTCTGACAGGGGTAGCCCGGCGTAGCTCTCTCTTGTTTTGTGTTTGATTATGTCATGGGATGATGTGAAACCATATTGGTTCACAAGTTGGGGCACTATACTACCCGGTTTCACCGTAACGGGGAGATTCACCCTTATACAGGTCCAGAACCTTCGCTTCTAGGTTAGAGCGCATGCATGCGAGGAGGGACACATGCAAGCACCTATACCAACCTTGCACCACACTCACACACATATGCGAGGGACACATGCAAGTTTTCAGATGATTCCGACGTTCTCGTGGACTTCCTCCGGCGAAACCCTGATGATCTACGGGCCTCGGATCGTCTTACCCCCTAGACATTCTTCTGACAGGGGTAGACCGGCGTAGCTCTCTCTTGTTTTGTGTTTGATTATGTCATGGGATGATGTGAAACCCATGTTGGTTCACAAGTTGGGGCACAATCCTACCCGGTTTCACCGTAACGGGGAGATTCTCCCTTATACAGGTCCAGAACCTTCGCTTCTAGGTTAGAGCGCATGCATGCGAGGGGGGACACATGCAAGCACCTATACCAACCTTGCACCACACTCACACACATATGCCAGGGACACATGCCAGTTTTCAGATGATTCTGACGTTCTCGTGGACTTCCTACGACGAAACCCTGATGATCTACGGGCCTCGGATCGTCTACCCCCTAGACATTCTTCTGACAGGGGTAGCCCGGCGTAGCTCTCTCTTGTTTTGTGTTTGATTATGTCATGGGATGATGTGAAACCATATTGGTTCACAAGTTTGGGCACTATACTACCCGGTTTCACCGTAACGGGGAAATTCACCCTTATACAGGTCCAGAACCTTCGCTTCTAGGTTATAGCGCATGCATGCGAGGAGGGACACATGCAAGCACCTATACCAACCTTGCACCACACTCACACACATATGCCAGGGACACATGCAAGTTTTCAGATGATTCCGACGTTCTCGTGGACTTCCTCCGGCGAAACCCTCATGATCTACGGGCCTCGGATCGTCTACCCCCTAGACATTCTTCTGACAGGGGTAGCCCGGCGTAGCTCTCTCTTGTTTTGTGTTTGATTATGTCATAGGATGATGTGAAACCCATGTTGGTTCACAAGTTGGGGCACAATCCTACCCGGTTTCACTGTAACGGGGAGATTCCCCTTATACAGGTCCAGAACCTTCGCTTCTAGGTTAGAGCGCATGCATGCGAGGGGGGACACATGCAAGCACCTATACCAACCTTGCACCACACTCACACACATATGCCAGGGACACATGCAAGTTTTCAGATGATTCCGACGTTCTCGTGGACTTCCTCCGGCGAAACCCTGATGATCTACGGGCCTCGGATCGTCTACCCCCTAGACATTCTTCTGACAGGGGTAGCCCGGCGTAGCTCTCTCTTGTTTTGTGTTTGATTATGTCATGGGATGATGTGAAACCATATTGGTTCACAAGTTGGGGCACTATACTACCCGGTTTCACCGTAACGGGGAGATTCACCCTTATACAGGTCCAGAACCTTCGCTTCTAGGTTAGAGCGCATGCATGCGAGGAGGGACACATGCAAGCACCTATACCAACCTTGCACCACACTCACACACATATGCCAGGGACACATGCAAGTTTTCAGATGATTCCGACGTTCTCGTGGACTTCCTCCGGCGAAACCCTGATGATCTACGGGCCTCAGATCGTCTACCCCCTAGACATTCTTCTGACAGGGGTAGCCCGACATAGCTCTCTCTTGTTTTGTGTTTGAGTAGGTCATAGGATGATGTGAAACCCATGTTGGTTCACAAGTTGGGGCACTATCCTACCCGGTTTCACCGTAACGGGGAGATTCACCCTTATACAGGTCCAGAACCTTCGCTTCTAGGTTAGAGCGCATGCATGCGAGGGGGGACACATGCAAGCACCTATACCAACCTTGCACCACACTCACACACATATGCCAGGGACACATGCCAGTTTTCAGATGATTCCGACGTTCTCGTGGACTTCCTACGACGAAACCCTGATGATCTACGGGCCTCGGATCGTCTACCCCCTAGACATTCTTCTGACAGGGGTAGCCCGGCGTAGCTCTCTCTTGTTTTGTGTTTGATTATGTCATGGGATGATGTGAAACCATATTGGTTCACAAGTTTGGGCACTATACTACCCGGTTTCACCGTAACGGGGAAATTCACCCTTATACAGGTCCAGAACCTTCGCTTCTAGGTTATAGCGCATGCATGCGAGGAGGGACACATGCAAGCACCTATACCAACCTTGCACCACACTCACACACATATGCCAGGGACACATGCAAGTTTTCAGATGATTCCGACGTTCTCGTGGACTTCCTCCGGCGAAACCCTCATGATCTACGGGCCTCGGATCGTCTACCCCCTAGACATTCTTCTGACAGGGGTAGCCCGACGTAGCTCTCTCTTGTTTTGTGTTTGAGTAGGTCATAGGATGATGTGAAACCCATGTTGGTTCACAAGTTGGGGCACTATCCTACCCGGTTTCACCTGAACGGGGAGATTCCCCCTTATACAGGTCCAGAACCTTTTGCTTCTAGGTTAGAGCGCATGCATGCGAGGGGGACACATGCAAGCACCTATACCAACCTTACACCACACTCACACACATATGCCAGGGACACATGCAAGTTTTCAGATGATTCCGACGTTCTCGTGGACTTGCTCCGGCGAAACCCTGATGATCTACGGGCCTCGGATCGTCTACCCCCTAGACATTCTTCTGACAGGGGTAGACCGGCGTAGCTCTCTCTTGTTTTGTGTTTGATTATGTCATGGGATGATGTGAAACCATATTGGTTCACAAGTTGGGGCACTATACTACCCGGTTTCACCGTAACGGGGAGATTCACCCTTATACAGGTCCAGAACCTTCGCTTCTAGGTTAGAGCGCATGCATGCGAGGAGGGACACATGCAAGCACCTATACCAACCTTGCACCACACTCACACACATATGCCAGGGACACATGCAAGTTCTCAGATGATTCCGACGTTCTCGTGGACTTCCTCCGGCGAAACCCTCATGATCTACGGGCCTCGGATCATCTACCCCCTAGACATTCTTCTAACAGGGGTAGCCCGACGTAGCTCTCTCTTGTTTTGTGTTTGACTAGGTCATAGGATGATGTGAAACCCATGTTGGTTCACAAGTTGGGGCACTATCCTACCCGGTTTCACCTGAACGGGGAGATTCTCCCTTATACAGGTCCAGAACCTTTCGCTTCTAGGTTAGAGCGCATGCATGCGAGGGGGGGCACATGCAAGCACCTATACCAACCTTGCACCACACTCACACACATATGCGAGGGACACATGCAAGTTTTCAGATGATTCCGACGTTCTCGTGGACTTCCTCCGGCGAAACCCTCATGATCTACGGGCCTCGGATCGTCTACCCCCTAGACATTCTTCTGACAGGGGTAGCCCGGCGTAGCTCTCTCTTGTTTTGTGTTTGATTATGTCATAGGATGATGTGAAACCCATGTTGGTTCACAAGTTGGGGCACAATCCTACCCGGTTTCACTGTAACGGGGAGATTCTCCCTTATACAGGTCCAGAACCTTCGCTTCTAGGTTAGAGTGCATGCATGCGAGGGGGGACACATGCAAGCACCTATACCAACCTTGCACCACACTCACACACATATGCCAGGGACACATGCCAGTTTTCAGATGATTCCGACGTTCTTGTGGACTTCCTACGGCGAAACCCTGATGATCTACGGGCCTCGGATCGTCTACCCCCTAGACATTCTTCTGACAGGGGTAGCCCGGCGTAGCTCTCTTTTGTTTTGTGTTTGATTATGTCATGGGATGATGTGAAACCATATTGGTTCACAAGTTGGGGCACTATACTACCCGGTTTCACCGTAACGGGGAGATTCACCCTTATATAGGTCCAGAACCTTCGCTTCTAGGTTAGAGCGCATGCATGCGAGGAGGGACACATGCAAACACCTATACCAACCTTGCACCACACTCACACACATATGCCAGGGACACATGCAAGTTTCAGATGATTCCGACGTTCTCGTGGACTTCCTCCGGCAAAACCCTGATGATCTACGGGCCTCAGATCGTCTACCCCCTAGACATTCTTCTGACAGGGGTAGCCCGACATAGCTCTCTCTTGTTTTGTGTTTGAGTAGGTCATAGGATGATGTGAAACCCATGTTGGTTCACAAGTTGGGGCACTATCCTACCCGGTTTCACCGTAACGGGGAGGTTCACCCTTATACAGGTCCAGAACCTTCGCTTCTAGGTTAGAGCGCATGCATGCGAGGGGGGACACATGCAAGCACCTATACCAACCTTGCACCACACTCACACACATATGCCAGGGACACATGCCAGTTTTCAGATGATTCCGACGTTCTCGTGGACTTCCTACGACGAAACCCTGATGATCTACGGGCCTCGGATCGTCTACCCCCTAGACATTCTTCTGACAGGGGTAGCCCGGCGTAGCTCTCTCTTGTTTTGTGTTTGATTATGTCATGGGATGATGTGAAACCATATTGGTTCACAAGTTTGGGCACTATACTACCCGGTTTCACCGTAACGGGGAAATTCACCCTTATACAGGTCCAGAACCTTCGCTTCTAGGTTATAGCGCATGCATGCGAGGAGGGACACATGCAAGCACCTATACCAACCTTGCACCACACTCACACACATATGCCAGGGACACATGCAAGTTTTCAGATGATTCCGACGTTCTCGTGGACTTGCTCCGGCGAAACCCTCATGATCTACGGGCCTCGGATCGTCTACCCCCTAGACATTCTTCTGACAGGGGTAGCCCGACGTAGCTCTCTCTTGTTTTGTGTTTGAGTAGGTCATAGGATGATGTGAAACCCATGTTGGTTCACAAGTTGGGGCACTATCCTACCCGGTTTCACCTGAACGGGGAGATTCCCCCTTATACAGGTCCAGAACCTTTCGCTTCTAGGTTAGAGCGCATGCATGCGAGGGGGACACATGCAAGCACCTATACCAACCTTACACCACACTCACACACATATGCCAGGGACACATGCAAGTTTTCAGATGATTCCGACGTTCTCGTGGACTTGCTCCGGCGAAACCCTGATGATCTACGGGCCTCGGATCGTCTACCCCCTAGACATTCTTCTGACAGGGGTAGACCGGCGTAGCTCTCTCTTGTTTTGTGTTTGATTATGTCATGGGATGATGTGAAACCATATTGGTTCACAAGTTGGGGCACTATACTATCCGGTTTCACCGTAACGGGGAGATTCACCCTTATACAGGTCCAGAACCTTCGCTTCTAGGTTAGAGCGCATGCATGCGAGGAGGGACACATGCAAGCACCTATACCAACCTTGCACCACACTCACACACATATGCCAGGGACACATGCAAATTTTCAGATGATTCCGACGTTCTCGTGGACTTCCTCCGGCGAAACCCTGATGATCTACGAGCCTCAGATCATCTACCCCCTAGACATTCTTCTAACAGGGGTAGCCCGGCGTAGCTCTCTCTTGTTTTGTGTTTGACTAGGTCATTGGATGATGTGAAACCCATGTTGGTTCACAAGTTGGGGCACTATCCTACCCGGTTTCACCTGAACGGGGAGATTCTCCCTTATACAGGTCCAGAACCTTTCGCTTCTAGGTTAGAGCGCATGCATGCGAGGGGGGGCACATGCAAGCACCTATA
This sequence comes from Avena atlantica, assembly GCA_910589765.1. Taxonomy (NCBI): domain Eukaryota; kingdom Viridiplantae; phylum Streptophyta; class Magnoliopsida; order Poales; family Poaceae; genus Avena; species Avena atlantica. The sequence continues at coordinate 5,181,990 of OU342739.1, forward strand.
CCAACCTTGCACCACACTCACACACATATGCGAGGGACACATGCAAGTTTTCAGATGATTCCGACGTTCTCGTGGACTTCCTCCGGCGAAACCCTCATGATCTACGGGCCTCGGATCGTCTACCCCCTAGACATTCTTCTGACAGGGGTAGCCCGGCGTAGCTCTCTCTTGTTTTGTGTTTGATTATGTCATAGGATGATGTGAAACCCATGTTGGTTCACAAGTTGGGGCACAATCCTACCCGGTTTCACTGTAACGGGGAGATTCTCCCTTATACAGGTCCAGAACCTTCGCTTCTAGGTTAGAGTGCATGCATGCGAGGGGGGACACATGCAAGCACCTATACCAACCTTGCACCACACTCACACACATATGCCAGGGACACATGCCAGTTTTCAGATGATTCCGACGTTCTTGTGGACTTCCTACGGCGAAACCCTGATGATCTACGGGCCTCGGATCGTCTACCCCCTAGACATTCTTCTGACAGGGGTAGCCCGGCGTAGCTCTCTTTTGTTTTGTGTTTGATTATGTCATGGGATGATGTGAAACCATATTGGTTCACAAGTTGGGGCACTATACTACCCGGTTTCACCGTAACGGGGAGATTCAGCCTTATATAGGTCCAGAACCTTCGCTTCTAGGTTAGAGCGCATGCATGCGAGGAGGGACACATGCAAACACCTATACCAACCTTGCACCACACTCACACACATATGCCAGGGACACATGCAAGTTTCAGATGATTCCGACGTTCTCGTGGACTTCCTCCGGCAAAACCCTGATGATCTACGGGCCTCAGATCGTCTACCCCCTAGACATTCTTCTGACAGGGGTAGCCCGACATAGCTCTCTCTTTTTTTGTGTTTGAGTAGGTCATAGGATGATGTGAAACCCATGTTGGTTCACAAGTTGGGGCACTATCCTACCCGGTTTCACCGTAACGGGGAGGTTCACCCTTATACAGGTCCAGAACCTTCGCTTCTAGGTTAGAGCGCATGCATGCGAGGGGGGACACATGCAAGCACCTATACCAACCTTGCACCACACTCACACACATATGCCAGGGACACATGCCAGTTTTCAGATGATTCCGACGTTCTCGTGGACTTCCTACGACGAAACCCTGATGATCTACGGGCCTCGGATCGTCTACCCCCTAGACATTCTTCTGACAGGGGTAGCCCGGCGTAGCTCTCTCTTGTTTTGTGTTTGATTATGTCATGGGATGATGTGAAACCATATTGGTTCACAAGTTTGGGCACTATACTACCCGGTTTCACCGTAACGGGGAAATTCACCCTTATACAGGTCCAGAACCTTCGCTTCTAGGTTATAGCGCATGCATGCGAGGAGGGACACATGCAAGCACCTATACCAACCTTGCACCACACTCACACACATATGCCAGGGACACATGCAAGTTTTCAGATGATTCCGACGTTCTCGTGGACTTCCTCCGGCGAAACCCTCATGATCTACGGGCCTCGGATCGTCTACCCCCTAGACATTCTTCTGACAGGGGTAGCCCGACGTAGCTCTCTCTTGTTTTGTGTTTGAGTAGGTCATAGGATGATGTGAAACCCATGTTGGTTCACAAGTTGGGGCACTATCCTACCCGGTTTCACCTGAACGGGGAGATTCCCCCTTATACAGGTCCAGAACCTTCGCTTCTAGGTTAGAGCGCATGCATGCGAGGGGGACACATGCAAGCACCTATACCAACCTTACACCACACTCACACACATATGCCAGGGACACATGCAAGTTTTCAGATGATTCCGACGTTCTCGTGGACTTCCTCCGGCGAAACCCTGATGATCTACGGGCCTCGGATCGTCTACCCCCTAGACATTCTTCTGACAGGGGTAGACCGGCGTAGCTCTCTCTTGTTTTGTGTTTGATTATGTCATGGGATGATGTGAAACCATATTGGTTCACAAGTTGGGGCACTATACTACCCGGTTTCACCGTAACGGGCAGATTCACCCTTATACAGGTCCAGAACCTTCGCTTCTAGGTTATAGCGCATGCATGCGAGGAGGGACACATGCAAGCACCTATACCAACCTTGCACCACACTCACACACATATGCCAGGGACACATGCAAGTTTTCAGATGATTCCGACGTTCTCGTGGACTTCCTCCGGCGAAACCCTGATGATCTACGGCCTCAGATCGTCTACCCCCTAGACATTCTTCTAACAGGGGTAGCCCGGCGTAGCTCTCTCTTGTTTTGTGTTTGACTAGGTCATAGGATGATGTGAAACCCATGTTGGTTCACAAGTTGGGGCACTATCCTACCCGGTTTCACCTAACGGGGAGATTCCCCCTTATACAGGTCCAGAACCTTCGCTTCTAGGTTAGAGCGCATGCATGCGAGGGGGGACACATGCAAGCACCTATACCAACCTTGCACCACACTCACACACATATGCCAGGGACACATGCAAGTTTTCAGATGATTCCGACGTTCTCGTGGACTTCCTCCGGCGAAACCCTGATGATCTACGGGCCTCGGATCGTCTACCCCCTAGACATTCTTCTGACAGGGGTAGCCCGGCGTAGCTCTCTCTTGTTTTGTGTTTGATTATGTCATGGGATGATGTGAAACCATGTTGGTTCACAAGTTGGGGCACTATCCTACCCGGTTTCACCGTAACGGGGAGATTCACCCTTATACAGGTCCAGAACCTTCGCTTCTAGGTTAGAGCGCATGCATGCGAGGGGGGACACATGCAAGCACCTATACCAACCTTGCACCACACTCACACACATATGCCAGGGACACATGCAAGTTTTCAGATGATTCCGACGTTCTCGTGGACTTCCTCCGGCGAAACCCTGATGATCTACGGGCCTCGGATCGTCTACCCCCTAGACATTCTTCTGACAGGGGTAGCCCGACGTAGCTCTCTCTTGTTTTGTGTTTGAGTAGGTCATAGGATGATGTGAAACCCATGTTGGTTCACAAGTTGGGGCACTATCCTACCCGGTTTCACCTGAACGGGGAGATTCCCCCTTATACAGGTCCAGAACCTTTCGCTTCTAGGTTAGAGCGCATGCATGCGAGGGGGACACATGCAAGCACCTATACCAACCTTACACCACACTCACACACATATGCCAGGGACACATGCAAGTTTTCAGATGATTCCGACGTTCTCGTGGACTTGCTCCGGCGAAACCCTGATGATCTACGGGCCTCGGATCGTCTACCCCCTAGACATTCTTCTGACAGGGGTAGACCGGCGTAGCTCTCTCTTGTTTTGTGTTTGATTATGTCATGGGATGATGTGAAACCATATTGGTTCACAAGTTGGGGCACTATACTACCCGGTTTCACCGTAACGGGGAGATTCACCCTTATACAGGTCCAGAACCTTCGCTTCTAGGTTAGAGCGCATGCATGCGAGGAGGGACACATGCAAGCACCTATACCAACCTTGCACCACACTCACACACATATGCCAGGGACACATGCAAGTTTTCAGATGATTCCGACGTTCTCGTGGACTTCCTCCGGCGAAACCCTGATGATCTACGGGCCTCGGATCATCTACCCCCTAGACATTCTTCTAACAGGGGTAGCCCGGCGTAGCTCTCTCTTGTTTTGTGTTTGACTAGGTCATTGGATGATGTGAAACCCATGTTGGTTCACAAGTTGGGGCACTATCCTACCCGGTTTCACCTGAACGGGGAGATTCTCCCTTATACAGGTCCAGAACCTTTCGCTTCTAGGTTAGAGCGCATGCATGCGAGGGGGGGCACATGCAAGCACCTATACCAACCTTGCACCACACTCACACACATATGCGAGGGACACATGCAAGTTTTCAGATGATTCCGACGTTCTCGTGGACTTCCTCCGGCGAAACCCTCATGATCTACGGGCCTCGGATCGTCTACCCCCTAGACATTCTTCTGACAGGGGTAGCCCGGCGTAGCTCTCTCTTGTTTTGTGTTTGATTATGTCATAGGATGATGTGAAACCCATGTTGGTTCACAAGTTGGGGCACAATCCTACCCGGTTTCACTGTAACGGGGAGATTCTCCCTTATACAGGTCCAGAACCTTCGCTTCTAGGTTAGAGTGCATGCATGCGAGGGGGGACACATGCAAGCACCTATACCAACCTTGCACCACACTCACACACATATGCCAGGGACACATGCCAGTTTTCAGATGATTCCGACGTTCTTGTGGACTTCCTACGGCGAAACCCTGATGATCTACGGGCCTCGGATCGTCTACCCCCTAGACATTCTTCTGACAGGGGTAGCCCGGCGTAGCTCTCTTTTGTTTTGTGTTTGATTATGTCATGGGATGATGTGAAACCATATTGGTTCACAAGTTGGGGCACTATACTACCCGGTTTCACCGTAACGGGGAGATTCACCCTTATATAGGTCCAGAACCTTCGCTTCTAGGTTAGAGCGCATGCATGCGAGGAGGGACACATGCAAACACCTATACCAACCTTGCACCACACTCACACACATATGCCAGGGACACATGCAAGTTTCAGATGATTCCGACGTTCTCGTGGACTTCCTCCGGCAAAACCCTGATGATCTACGGGCCTCAGATCGTCTACCCCCTAGACATTCTTCTGACAGGGGTAGCCCGACATAGCTCTCTCTTGTTTTGTGTTTGAGTAGGTCATAGGATGATGTGAAACCCATGTTGGTTCACAAGTTGGGGCACTATCCTACCCGGTTTCACCGTAACGGGGAGGTTCACCCTTATACAGGTCCAGAACCTTCGCTTCTAGGTTAGAGCGCATGCATGCGAGGGGGGACACATGCAAGCACCTATACCAACCTTGCACCACACTCACACACATATGCCAGGGACACATGCCAGTTTTCAGATGATTCCGACGTTCTCGTGGACTTCCTACGACGAAACCCTGATGATCTACGGGCCTCGGATCGTCTACCCCCTAGACATTCTTCTGACAGGGGTAGCCCGGCGTAGCTCTCTCTTGTTTTGTGTTTGATTATGTCATGGGATGATGTGAAACCATATTGGTTCACAAGTTTGGGCACTATACTACCCGGTTTCACCGTAACGGGGAAATTCACCCTTATACAGGTCCAGAACCTTCGCTTCTAGGTTATAGCGCATGCATGCGAGGAGGGACACATGCAAGCACCTATACCAACCTTGCACCACACTCACACACATATGCCAGGGACACATGCAAGTTTTCAGATGATTCCGACGTTCTCGTGGACTTCCTCCGGCGAAACCCTCATGATCTACGGGCCTCGGATCGTCTACCCCCTAGACATTCTTCTGACAGGGGTAGCCCGACGTAGCTCTCTCTTGTTTTGTGTTTGAGTAGGTCATAGGATGATGTGAAACCCATGTTGGTTCACAAGTTGGGGCACTATCCTACCCGGTTTCACCTGAACGGGGAGATTCCCCCTTATACAGGTCCAGAACCTTTCGCTTCTAGGTTAGAGCGCATGCATGCGAGGGGGACACATGCAAGCACCTATACCAACCTTACACCACACTCACACACATATGCCAGGGACACATGCAAGTTTTCAGATGATTCCGACGTTCTCGTGGACTTGCTCCGGCGAAACCCTGATGATCTACGGGCCTCGGATCGTCTACCCCCTAGACATTCTTCTGACAGGGGTAGACCGGCGTAGCTCTCTCTTGTTTTGTGTTTGATTATGTCATGGGATGATGTTAAACCATATTGGTTCACAAGTTGGGGCACTATACTATCCGGTTTCACAGTAACGGGGAGATTCACCCTTATACAGGTCCAGAACCTTCGCTTCTAGGTTAGAGCGCATGCATGCGAGGAGGGACACATGCAAGCACCTATACCAACCTTGCACCACACTCACACACATATGCCAGGGACACATGCAAATTTTCAGATGATTCCGACGTTCTCGTGGACTTCCTCCGGCGAAACCCTGATGATCTACGAGCCTCAGATCATCTACCCCCTAGACATTCTTCTAACAGGGGTAGCCCGGCGTAGCTCTCTCTTGTTTTGTGTTTGACTAGGTCATAGGATGATGTGAAACCCATGTTGGTTCACAAGTTGGGGCACTATCCTACCCGGTTTCACCTGAACGGGGAGATTCCCCCTTATACAGATCCAGAACCTTTTCGCTTCTAGGTTAGAGCGCATGCATGCGAGGGGGGGCACATGCAAGCACCTATACCAACCTTGCACCACACTCACACACATATGCGAGGGACACGTGCAAGTTTTCAGATGATTCCGACGTTCTCGTGGACTTCCTCCGGCGAAACCCTCATGATCTACGGGCCTCGGATCGTCTACCCCCTAGACATTCTTTTGACAGGGGTAGCCCGGCGTAGCTCTCTCTTGTTTTGTGTTTGATTATGTCATAGGATGATGTGAAACCCATGTTGGTTCACAAGTTGGGGCACAATCCTACCCGGTTTCACTGTAACGGGGAGATTCTCCCTTATACAGGTCCAGAACCTTCGCTTCTAGGTTAGAGCGCATGCATGCGAGGGGGGACACATGCAAGCACCTATACCAACCTTGCACCACACTCACACACATATGCCAGGGACACATGCCAGTTTTCAGATGATTCCGACGTTCTTGTGGACTTCCTACGGCGAAACCCTGATGATCTACGGGCCTCGGATCGTCTACCCCCTAGACATTCTTCTGACAGGGGTAGCCCGGCGTAGCTCTCTCTTGTTTTGTGTTTGATTATGTCATGGGATGATGTGAAACCATATTGGTTCACAAGTTGGGGCACTATACTACCCGGTTTCACCGTAACGGGGAGATTCACCCTTATATAGGTCCAGAACCTTCGCTTCTAGGTTAGAGCGCATGCATGCGAGGAGGGACACATGCAAACACCTATACCAACCTTGCACCACACTCACACACATATGCCAGGGACACATGCAAGTTTCAGATGATTCTGACGTTCTCGTGGACTTCCTCCGGCAAAACCCTGATGATCTACGGGCCTCAGATCGTCTACCCCCTAGACATTCTTCTGACAGGGGTAGCCCGACATAGCTCTCTCTTGTTTTGTGTTTGAGTAGGTCATAGGATGATGTGAAACCCATGTTGGTTCACAAGTTGGGGCACTATCCTACCCGGTTTCACCGTAACGGGGAGATTCACCCTTATACAGGTCCAGAACCTTCGCTTCTAGGTTAGAGCGCATGCATGCGAGGGGGGACACATGCAAGCACCTATACCAACCTTGCACCACACTCACACACATATGCCAGGGACACATGCCAGTTTTCAGATGATTCCGACGTTCTCGTGGACTTCCTACGACGAAACCCTGATGATCTACGGGCCTCGGATCGTCTACCCCCTAGACATTCTTCTGACAGGGGTAGCCCGGCGTAGCTCTCTCTTGTTTTGTGTTTGATTATGTCATGGGATGATGTGAAACCATATTGGTTCACAAGTTTGGGCACTATACTACCCGGTTTCACCGTAACGGGGAGATTCACCCTTATACAGGTCCAGAACCTTCGCTTCTAGGTTATAGCGCATGCATGCGAGGAGGGACACATGCAAGCACCTATACCAACCTTGCACCACACTCACACACATATGCCAGGGACACATGCAAGTTTTCAGATGATTCCGACGTTCTCGTGGACTTCCTCCGGCGAAACCCTCATGATCTACGGGCCTCGGATCGTCTACCCCCTAGACATTCTTCTGACAGGGGTAGCCCGACGTAGCTCTCTCTTGTTTTGTGTTTGAGTAGGTCATAGGATGATGTGAAACCCATGTTGGTTCACAAGTTGGGGCACTATCCTACCCGGTTTCACCTGAACGGGGAGATTCCCCCTTATACAGGTCCAGAACCTTTCGCTTCTAGGTTAGAGCGCATGCATGCGAGGGGGACACATGCAAGCACCTATACCAACCTTACACCACACTCACACACATATGCCAGGGACACATGCAAGTTTTCAGATGATTCCGACGTTCTCGTGGACTTGCTCCGGCGAAACCCTGATGATCTACGGGCCTCAGATCGTCTACCCCCTAGACATTCTTCTGACAGGGGTAGACCGGCGTAGCTCTCTCTTGTTTTGTGTTTGATTATGTCATGGGATGATGTGAAACCATATTGGTTCACAAGTTGGGGCACTATACTACCCGGTTTCACCGTAACGGGGAGATTCACCCTTATACAGGTCCAGAACCTTCGCTTCTAGGTTAGAGCGCATGCATGCGAGGAGGGAAACATGCAAGCACCTATACCAACCTTGCACCACACTCACACACATATGCCAGGGACACATGCAAATTTTCAGATGATTCCGACGTTCTCGTGGACTTCCTCGGGCGAAACCCTGATGATCTACGAGCCTCAGATCATCTACCCCCTAGACATTCTTCTAACAGGGGTAGCCCGGCGTAGCTCTCTCTTGTTTTGTGTTTGACTAGGTCATAAGATGATGTGAAACCCATGTTGGTTCACAAGTTGGGGCACTATCCTACCCGGTTTCACCTGAACGGGGAGATTCCCCCTTATACAGGTCCAGAACCTTTCGCTTCTAGGTTAGAGTGCATGCATGCGAGGGGGACACATGCAAGCACCTATACCAACCTTGCACCACACTCACACACACATGCGAGGGACACATGCAAGATTTCAGATGATTCCGACGTTCTCGTGGACTTGCTCCGGCGAAACCCTGATGATCTACGGTCCTCGGATCGTCTACCCCCTAGACATTCTTCTGACAGGGGTAGCCCGGCGTAGCTCTCTCTTGTTTTGTGTTTGATTATGTCATTGGATGATGTGAAACCATATTGGTTCACAAGTTGGGGCACTATACTACCCGGTTTCACCGTAACAGAGAGATTCCCCCTTATACAGGTTCAGAACCTTGGCTTCTAGGTTAGAGCGCATGCATGCGTGGGGGGACACATGCAAACACCTATACCAACCTTGCACCGCACTCACACACATATGCCAGGCACACATGCAAGTTTTCAGATGATTCCGACGTTCTCGTGGACTTCCTCCGGCGAAACCCTCATGATCTACCGGCCTCGGATCGTCTACCCCCTAGACATTCTTTTGACAGGGGTAGCCCGGCGTAGCTCTCTCTTGTTTTGTGTTTGATTATGTCATAGGATGATGTGAAACCCATGTTGGTTCACAAGTTGGGGCACTATCCTACCCGGTTTCACCGTAACGGGGAGATTCGCCCATATACAGGTCCAGAACCTTCGCTTCTAGGTTAGAGTGCATGCATGCGAGGGGGGACACATGCAAGCACCTATACCAACCTTGCACCACACTCACACACATATGCCAGGGACACATGCCAGTTTTCAGATGATTCCGACGTTCTTGTGGACTTCCTACGGCGAAACCCTGATGATCTACGGGCCTCGGATCGTCTACCCCCTAGACATTCTTCTGACAGGGGTAGCCCGGCGTAGCTCTCTCTTGTTTTGTGTTTGATTATGTCATGGGATGATGTGAAACCATGTTGGTTCACAAGTTGGGGCACTATACTACCCGGTTTCACCGTAATGGGGAGATTCACCCTTATATAGGTCCAGAACCTTCGCTTCTAGGTTAGAGCGCATGCATGCGAGGAGGGACACATGCAAACACCTATACCAACCTTGCACCACACTCACACACATATGCCAGGGACACATGCAAGTTTTCAGATGATTCCGACGTTCTCGTGGACTTCCTCCGGCAAAACCCTGATGATCTACGGGCCTCAGATCGTCTACCCCCTAGACATTCTTCTGACAGGGGTAGCCCGACATAGCTCTCTCTTGTTTTGTGTTTGTGTAGGTCATAGGATGATGTGAAACCCATGTTGGTTCACAAGTTGGGGCACTATCCTACCCGGTTTCACCGTAACGGGGAGATTCACCCTTATACAGGTCCAGAACCTTCGCTTCTAGGTTAGAGCGCATGCATGCGAGGGGGGACACATGCAAGCACCTATACCAACCTTGCACCACACTCACACACATATGCCAGGGACACATGCCAGTTTTCAGATGATTCCGACGTTCTCCTGGACTTCCTACGGCGAAACCCTGATGATCTATGGGCCTCGGATCGTCTACCCCCTAGACATTCTTCTGACAGGGGTAGACCGGCGTAGCTCTCTCTTGTTTTGTGTTTGATTATGTCATGGGATGATGTGAAACCATATTGGTTCACAAGTTTGGGCACTATACTACCCGGTTTCACCGTAACGGGGAGATTCACCCTTATACAGGTCCAGAACCTTCGCTTCTAGGTTATAGCGCATGCATGCGAGGAGGGACACATGCAAGCACCTATACCAACCTTGCACCACACTCACACACATATGCCAGGGACACATGCAAGTTTTCAGATGATTCCGACGTTCTCGTGGACTTCCTCCGGCGAAACCCTCATGATCTACGGGCCTCGGATCGTCTACCCCTAGACATTCTTCTGACAGGGGTAGCCCGACGTAGCTCTCTCTTGTTTTGTGTTTGAGTAGGTCATAGGATGATGTGAAACCCATGTTGGTTCACAAGTTGGGGCACTATCCTACCCGGTTTCACCTGAACGGGGAGATTCCCCCTTATACAGGTCCAGAACCTTTCACTTCTAGGTTAGAGCGCATGCATGCGAGGGGGACACATGCAAGCACCTATACCAACCTTGCACAACACTCACACACATATGCGAGGGACACATGCAAGATTTCAGATGATTTCGACGTTCTCGTGGACTTGCTCCGGCGAAACCCTGATGATCTACGGGCCTCAGATCGTCTACCCCCTAGACATTCTTCTGACAGGGGTAGCCCGGCGTAGCTCTCTCTTGTTTTGTGTTTGATTATGTCATTGGATGATGTGAAACCATATTGGTTCACAAGATGGGGCACTATACTACCAGGTTTCACCGTAACAGAGAGATTCCCCCTTATACAGGTTCAGGACCTTGGCTTCTAGGTTAGAGCGCATGCATGCGAGGGGGGACACATGCAAGCACCTATACCAACCTTGCACCGCACTCACACACATATGCCAGGCACACATGCAAGTTTTCAGATGATTCCGACGTTCTCGTGGACTTCCTCCGGCGAAACCCTGATGATCTACGGGCCTCGGAACGTCTACCCCCTAGACATTCTTTTGACAGGGGTAGCCCGGCGTAGCTCTCTCTTGTTTTGTGTTTGATTATGTCATGGGATGATGTGAAACCATATTGGTTCACAAGTTGGGGCACTATACTACCCGGTTTCACCGTAACGGGGAGATTCACCCTTATACAGGTCCAGAACCTTCGCTTCTAGGTTAGAGCGCATGCATGCGAGGGGGGACACATGCAAACACCTATACAACCCTTGCACCACACTCACACACATATGCCAGGGACACATGCAAGTTTTCAGATGATTCCGACGTTCTCGTGGACTTCCTCCGGCGAAACCTTGATGCTCTACGGGCCTCGGATCGTTTACCCCCTAGACATTCTTCTGACAGGGGTAGCCCGGCGTAGCTCTCTCTTGTTTTGTGTTTGACTAGGTCATAGGATGATGTGAAACCCATGTTGGTTCACAAGTTGGGGCACTATCCTACCCGTTTTCACCTGAACGGGGAGATCCCCCCTTATACAGGTCCAGAACCTTTCGTTTCTAGGTTAGAGCGCATGCATGCGAGGGGGACACATGCAAGCACCTATACCAACCTTGCACCACACTCACACACATATGGCAGGGACGCATGCAAGTTTTCAGATGATTCCGACGTTCTCGTGGACTTCCTCCGGCGAAACCCTGATGATCTACGGGCCTCGGATCGTCTACCCCTAGACATTCTTCTGGACGGGGTAGCCCGGCGTAGCTCTCTCTTGTTTTGTGTTTGGTTATGTCATGGGATGATGTGAAACCATGTTGGTTCACTAGTTGGGGCACTATACGGCCCGGTTTCAGCGTAACGGGGAGATTCCCCCTTATAGAGGTCCAAAACCTTCGCTTCTAGGTTAGAGCGCATGCATGCGAGGGGGACACATGCAAGCACCTATACCAACCTTGCACCACACTCACACACATATGCCAGGGACACATGCAAGTTTTCAGATGATTTCGACGTTCTCGTGGACTTCCTCCGGTACAACCCTGATGATCTACGGGCCTCGGATCGTCTACCCCCTAGACATTCTTCTGACAGGGGTAGCCCGGCGTAGCTCTCTCTTGTTTTGTGTTTGATTAAGTCATGGGATGATGTGAAACCATGTTGGTTCACAAGTTGGGGCACTATACGGCCCGGTTTCACCGTAACGGGGAGATTCCCCCTTATACAGGTCCAGAACCTTCGCTTCTAGGTTAGAGCGCATGCATGCGAGGGGGGACACATGCAAGCACCTATACCAACCTTGCACCACACTCACACACATATGCCAGTGACACATGCAAGTTTTCAGATGATTCCGACGTTCTCGTGGACTTCCTCCAGCGAAACCCTGATGATCTACGGGCCTCGGATCATCAACCCCCTAGACATTCTTCTGACAGGGGTAGCCCGGCGTAGCTCTCTCTTGTTTTGTGTTTGATTATGTCATGGGATGATGTGAAACCATATTGGTTCACAAGTTGGGGCACTGTACTACCCGGTTTCACAGTAACGGGGAGATTCACCCTTATACAGGTCCAGAACCTTCGCTTCTAGGTTAGAGCGCATGCATGCGAGGGGGGACACATGCAAGCACTTATACCAACCTTGCACCACACTCACACACGTATGCCAGGGACACATGCAAGTTTTCAGATGATTCCGACGTTCTCGTGGACTTCCTCCGGCGAAACCCTGATGATCTACGGGCCTCACATCGTCTACCCCCTAGACATTCTTCTGACAGGGGTAGCCCGGCGTTGCTCCTCTTGTTTTGTGTTTGACTGGGTCATAGGATGATGTGAAACCCATGTTGGTTCACAAGTTGGGGGACTATACTACCCGGTTTCACCTGAACGTGGAGATCCCCTCTTATACAGGTCCAGAATCTTTCGCTTCTAGGTTAGAGCGCATGCATGCGAGGGGGACACATGCAAGCACCTATACCAACCTTGCACCACACTCACACACATATGCCAGGGACACATGCAAGTTTTCAGATGATTCCGACGTTCTCGTGGACTTCCTCCGGCGAAACCCTGATGATCTACGGGCCTCGGATCGTCTACCCCCTAGACATTCTTGTGACAGGTGTAGCCCGGCGTAGCTCTCTCTTGTTTTGTGTTTGATTATGTCATGGGATGATGTGAAACCATATTGGTTTACAAGTTGGGGCACTATACTACCCGGTTTCACCGTAACGGGGAGATTCACCCTTATACAGGTCCAGAACCTTCGCTTCTAGGTTAGAGCGCATGCATGCGAGTGGGGACACATGCAAGCACCTATACCAACCTTGCACCACACACACACACATATGCCAGGGACACATGCAAGTTTTCAGATGATTCCGACGTTCTCGTGGACTTCCTCCGGCGAAACCCTGATGAGCGGGACTCGGATCGTCCACCCCCTAAACATTTTCTGTTAGAGCGCATGCATGCAAGTTCGTATAAGGGGACACATGCAAGTTTAGGGTCTAGTGGAAAGTTCGTATTTCCATGGTCTCAATACTAACAAAAAGCCAAGAAAGATTTCACTTAAACATAAAATAAATTCAAATCAAAGAAAAAACAATAAGAAAATTAGAAAACACACGGCAAAGGAGAAAACACACGGCAAAGAAGTCCTTTGTCGTGTGTCTGTTTAGGCTACACGGCAAAGAATCTTTGCCGTGTGTTTTTCCAGTAGGTACACGGCAAAGCCCTTTGCCGTGTTCCGTGCGTGTTGGCACACGACAAAGGCTTGCCAATAATTGATGGCGCGGGCCCGCCCCTGCCTTATCCTCTCCCAGCTCAAACCCACGCCTCCCCACCCGACCCCGCGCCGCCGCCGCGTCGATCCAGCGCCGCTGCCGGCTCCTACCCACCCGACCCCGCGCCGCTGCCGGCTCCTCCTCCACCCGGTCCACCCCCCCATCCGCCTCCGCGCCTAGCCACTGCCCCCGCCTCCTCGCCGGCGGCTCCACCTCCGCTCGGTCCAGCCCCCCTCCACCCACCGCCGGCCCGCCCCATCACCATCGGTATGTGCCTATATACATGTATATTTTTAGTATATATGTGTAGTATATGTATGTGTAGCTAGGTAGTATGTATGTGTAGCTAGCTAGTATGTATGTGTATGTGTAGCTAGTATGTATGTGTAGTATATATATGTATGTGTAGCTAGTATATATATGTATGTGTAGCTAGTATATATGTGTAGCTAGTATGTATGTGTATGTGTAGCTAGTATGTATGTGTAGTATATATTTGTAGTATATATTGTTAGATATATATAGCATGTATTTGTCCCATGTATTTGTTACATATATGTATAGTAGTATGTATATATGTTGTTTCATATATGCATGTGTATAGTAGTAAAATTTTGGCATGTCTATAGTAGTAATTTAGTAAATTTTCTTCGTGCAGGGGATATGTGTCGAGTCTGAGGGTGGGGTTGTCGACGGCGTAGGTCATTTTGCGGGAGGGTCGCTGATCTTCTTCACCTCTCGATCACGCTTTAAGGGTAAAAATCTATTCTCCTATCTTGCAAATACCTAGGGTTATTTTCGTGTGTAGATCACCAAGTCTGTCGCGTTACCTAGGCGTCTCTTCCCGGCCGTAAGGGTTACGCGGATAAATATGCATTAGTGGTCTCGCATATTATAAAGCGTAACTCTTACGGCATTTATCGGGACAGCCGACGGATGCGTAGTTGGGTATGTTTTCCTTGTTCTACTCCGGTCCGAGATAGGATTTCGGCAGCGCCTCCCTGTTGTTCTCCGGATGCACATCCCTCTTGGCTTTTTGCCGAGACGTGTATCGGGAGAGCAGCGGGGAGGTGCTGCCGAAATTCTGTGTCGGGTCGGGGTAGAGCAGGGAGAACATACTCAATCTACGGATCCGGCGGTTGATAGGACCCTCTTTACCTATTAGAGAGATAGGTGGATATATGTATGGCGTAAAATATATGTTTGCTAAAATTAACCGAACTAATACCAGATTTATTTATATGGCATGATTAATTGAAAGCATTATATATGTCATTTTTGGTACTGATTAGAGGATGGAGAATCGTGACTGGATGTATGATGGCTATGTCAGTAAGTGGGACTTTACCTCAGAATGGCAAGAAAAGGCCGAGGACTTTGTGAACCGGGCATTTGCCGTCCCCAGCAGACCTAGAAGAATTTTCTGCCCCTGTGCAAGATGCAAGAACCTGAATACACATTCGAAGGATGATGTGAGTACTCACCTGCTCAATTACGGGTTCACACCATCCTACAAGACTTGGACATTCCATGGTGAAAAGTTAGCGAAACATGCTAGGAGGGAGTCACGGCAGGGTCAGCAGCAGAGTCAGCAAAGGGGAGAATTTGATGCTGGTTTTGATAGGTGCATAGAAAACTTTGTGAATGCTAATGCGCCTGAAAGCCCTCATGTAGAGGCGGAGACACCTCAGGAGGTGGAGACAACTGAGGAGCCGGAGGAAAACACGGCAAAGTACTACGAGACTTTGTTTGCCTCACAGAGACCCCTTCATGCACATACAGATGTTACCCAACTGGATGCCATAGCTCGCCTTTTGGCCTTCAAGAGCCACAGGAACTTGACCAGAGAGGACTTTGATGATATGGTTGCCGTCGTTGGCAGCATTCTGCCGAAAGGGCACCTCTTGTCAGAGAACTTATACTATTCGACCAAACTCCTCCGTGACCTTAAGATGTCATATGAGCCGATACACGCTTGTCCGAAGGGATGCATGCTATTCACAAAGGAGCATGCTAAGACAAATTATTGTATCCGCTGCAAATCCTCTAGGTACTTTGAGGTCGATCCCAATGGTAATGGTCAGAAGAGGCAGACTGGGGTCACCCAAAACATTCTTCTGTATCTTCCAATCATACCGAGGCTCCAGCGACTCTTCATGACCGAGGATACTGCCCAGCAGATGCAGTGGGCAATAGAAGGGAACAGATACCTCGACAAGATGATACATCCTTCGGATGGTAGTGCATGGAAGAACTTTGTCAAGAAATATCCTGATAAAGCCGGTGACAAGAGGAGCGTAGCAGTTGCCATATCAACCGATGGGTTATCCATATGGCATGTCGGCTTCAGTATACAGTTGCTGGCCAGTGTTTGTTATTCCCCTAAACCTCCCCCTGGCATCTGCATGAGATCAGAGAACATATTTGTCTCGATGATAATCCTAGGGCCGAAATACCCGGGTAAGAACATGAATGTGTATCTAGAACCGCTGGTGGATGACTTGCTTCGTGGTTGAATTACGGTTTTGGCAAAGGGCTAAATCCCGTTGTATTCAAATGCCATTGGTTTGACCCACATAAGGTGAAACGGGATCCTGAAATTGGACTGGTCGAAGTTAAGAGAAACTCTGTTTATGCGGGAGATGATGTTTACATTTTGGCTACTCATGCCTTCCAAGTATTCTATCTTCTGTACCCATGCCAAAACCCGACAAAACGTCTACAGTACTGGGATGTTGTGATGACGGTACCGACACGCAATAGGCCGCCCTTGCCAAACAAGGATGATTACCGCCGCCTAGACCCCTCAACAAATGATGGCGAGTTTTATCAGGAAGAAGGGCTCCCCGGGCAATTCACTATCGACTTGTCCGCCGATGGTGACATGGTCGTAGACGATGAGCAAGAAGAAGCTGAGGAGGAAGACACTGCGCAAGATGAAGCTGAGGAGCTTCACAACCAACAAGATGTGAGTTTGCTCGAGGTGTTCCATGCAGGCCTTGACGTCAACGATCCATAGGGACCACCTCCAGGTTTCGTGGATGATTATTGGTGGCCGAAAAATGATAGCGATGACGAAACCTCTCGTCCAATTCATAATCCCGACTCAGGCTTCTGATCCATGCATGTAATAGTGTTTGCTATGTAATCCCGCCGGGCTATGTAATAAAATTTCTTTCCTTTTGTCTTTGTATTTGTAAGAACTCTATTCTATGTAATAAAATTTCTTTCCTTTTGTCTTTGTATTTGTAAGAACTCTATTCTATGTAATAAAATTTCTTTCCTTTTGTCTTTGTATTTGTAAGAACTCGTAGCCCCAAAGTCGAGAGAGGACAGGTATTTTTGAGATTCATATAGCATGGGGATGTGACGGTGGCAAGCCCAGGAAAGGATTCTCGATCCACGACAACGATTCCTTTCGAGGAGTCGTTGTCGTGGAGACCGAATCCTTTCCTTGGCTTGCCGCGTCTCATACCCATGCTATATGGATCATGGAAGTATTTCTCTTCTTTCGTCTTTGCCGATACGAATATAGATTAGCTAGCATGACTTAAATGGAATAGATTAGACAGCCCTAAAGTCGAAAGGAAAGACATTACTTCACTATTCGTATAGCATGGGCGACATTGTTATATGAATCGTGAAATGGTTTCTTTCCTTTCGTCTTTGGAGAAACACAAGGAAGGCTTCATCTCGTAGCCCCAAAGTCGAGAGAGGACAGGTATTTTCGAGATTCATATAGCATGGGGATGTGATGGTGGCAAGCCCAGGAAAGGATTCTCGATCCACGACAACGATTCCTTTCGAGGAGTCGTTGCCGTGGAGACCGAATCCTTTCCTTGGCTTGCCGCATCTCATACCCATGTTATATGGGTCATGGAAGTATTTCTCTTCTTTCGTCTTTGCTGATACGAATATAGTGTGTGTTTAAAACTTGAGTATTATTGTACTGTTATGAATCTTGTGTCACTGATGTGTACTAATAAACTACTCTTTTCACTCTATTTTGCAGGTGATTGAAAGATGTCGGGGGGAAAGGGAGTTACAAGAAAGCTGAAAAGCTTGGCAAAACTTGTGACTGGTGGTTCAAAAGATGTCAGGGGGAAGAAGCCTACTAGTGCTACTGCTAGTGCTCCACCACGCACTTCACAGCGGCGGGGGCGTGGGAGGCGTCCGAGGACTCCTAGTCCCCCTCCGGTCTTCGAGGAGGACGAGCAGGAGTAGGAGCAGGAGCAAGAGGGGGAGGAGGAGGAGGAGGAGGAGGAGCCAGTTCGGCGTTAGGAGGATGAGGGGACGCACTCGGATTCTAACGAGGAGGAGCAGGAGCAGCAGCAGGAGGAGGATGATGAGGGGTTGGGGTCTTTACCCTACGAGGTTGACACGTCCTTGAGGTGGGCGCCTCCGGAGGATGGGACACAGTACCTTGAGGAGTACGCTCTCATGGACCCGAGCCTGGTGCCGCGGGAGAAGGCTCCATATCGGCGTGGGGTTTCGAGACTCCCCGACCTACCTTATCCCTATGCGGACAAGGTACTCGTGCCCGCTGGGTCGAGGTACATGATTTGACCCTAAACCCTACATTGTAATTTTTATCACATACTGACCTTGTCTTTTCATTTTGAAGTGCCTTTCTATATGAGGATGGGATCAAGCCATATCGTGGCTACTCAAGCATCCTTGGAGCCTTGGTTAGAAAGTATTTTCCTGGGATTGTCACTCTCCCAAATGGTTCAAAGGATGTGGCTTGGACTTGGAAGCATTACCACTATGCCGAAGATCCCAAAAAAAGTACACCACCATCGCGGAGAAGGTTCAGGTTTTGTTCTGGGTAAGTTTGTTTCGCTTGTCATAATTCAATCACCTTGAGGATGAAATATACTTGAACTCGTGGCTTTGACCCTCCTTTTTTCCCTATGTGCATACTTGTAGAAGTTCTTCGACATGGACAGGACGCGCAAAAGGGAGTATTTGATGATTCTTCATGAGCTTGCCAAGAGTAAGGTGCAAGACATGCACTACGAGGCACGCGTGAATTGCGTTCGCAACTGGTTCGACGATCGCAAGATTTGGATGAACAAGAGCCAAGCCCGGGAGATGCTCTTCGAGCCGTGGTAGTACCTGCAGGGAGTTGCATTTTTGTTTTATTGATTTCTTGACCTTATTCTATTTTCTATTGTACTAATACGTGTGTCTTGTGGATGTAGAACCCTCCTCAGTTCGTGGGTAATGACGAGCGGTGCTTCACGACAATGGTAGCATGGTGGACACACCCCAGTTACCTCCAGAAACGCGCCGATGCAAAGAAGCGGCGAGAGGAGATGGGGGGTGGATCACACCGCCAAGGCAGCATCCCCCTCGCCCTTTTTAGGCAAAAAGAGGTGAGAAAATGCTTTATTTGTTCTTGCTTGTAATTTTATTCTTTACTTCGCCCTTTGGAGTCCCCCTTCACTTAACTTCGTGCTCCTTTGTGCAGAAAATAAAGACAGGTCAAGAGCCGTCCGTGTTTGCCGTTTGGAAGAAGACACGCACGTTGGACGAGCCTAGGAACGGGAGCCTATGGATGAATGAGGGAGCCAGGCTCCGGGGTGAGAAGTACCCTGAGAAGTACAAGGAGGTGCATGGAGAAGATTCTAACCCTGAGACCGCCCCCTTTGACCCCGAGGTCGCCGTGCTGGCGGGAGAAGGCCAGAAGAATGGTCGCCTATGGATCGGTCACGGGTCCGTCAACCCTAAGACCGTCCCATCTATGCGCCAGGTCCGGCGTGGTAGGACGAGCGACCAGCCTGCTATAGA
Organism: Avena atlantica; assembly: GCA_910589765.1. Lineage (NCBI taxonomy): Eukaryota > Viridiplantae > Streptophyta > Magnoliopsida > Poales > Poaceae > Avena > Avena atlantica. The sequence goes on from OU342739.1 coordinate 5,201,676, forward strand.
GACCCGCCCACGGCCTTCGGTTGTAGCCCTCGAGCAGTTACGGGTATGTTCTTCCTCGGTCATCTATGTTTTACTACATGTTTTCTGTTGCAATGTTCATCTAATCGTGGCGACACGACGTAGGAGGAGATGGCCGCTGATAGGGCACGTAGAGAGGCGGCCGAGCTGCGGCAGCAGCAGCTGAAGCAGCAGATGGCCCATCAGCAGGGATTGCTGGAGCAACAGGGGGAGATGATGCGGTGGATGACACAGCAAATGCTCATCAATTCTCAACCAGGGACTCTTCCCACTCCTCCTTTTGCCTTCTCGTGGGTAAGTGATCAAGTGTCTTATTGTCCAATGCTCGCAAATTTCAATCTTGCCTTATTGTCTAATGCTCACAATTTCCAATGTTGCAGATGGACGATGCGATGACGCCGCCTGTTGGGTCCGCGGGTGGATCGAACAACCAGGCGCCGCCGTCTTTCACCGTCAACAATCCGTTGGTCGTCCGGAGGCTGAATCAGAGTCCTCCAGGTTTGTTTTCTTATACTTGTCAAATTTAGCCATGCCATCGCATTTGTAGAAATTTTAGCCATGATATGACACTTGTAGAAATTTTAGCCTTGGCATGATACTTATAAAAAATTTAGCAATTCCATGACACTTGTAGGAAATTTAGCCTTGCCATGATACTTATAGCAAATTTAGCAATTCCATGACACTTGTAGATAATTTTATGCCATTGTCAAAATTTTAGCCATGCTATGACACTTGTAGAAATTTTAGCCTTTCCATGACACTTATAGAAATTCTAGCCTTGCCATGGGACATGTAGATATTCGTGATTTTACTTGTCATATTGATGTAATTTGCCATGAGACTTGTCAAAATCCCATGTTATTGCCATTTCCATCAACTTGCCTAGAAACTTGTACATATTGATGATTTTACTTATCATATTTATGTACTTGTCTTGAACTTGTAGGATCTCACGATGGAGCATGAGCTTGTGGAGCACTCGGAGTTGATGATCTTGTAATATTTGTCTAGTTTAGGTTAGTTGGTTATGCACTTGGTAGTATTTGACACTTGTGGCAAGAATAAACACTAGCATTTGACACTTGTAATATTTGTGAAATCTCTTGCTTTCGTGGTGATGATGTTTGCTAGTGTTGGTGATGCATTTTGGTGTTGGTGATGATTATATTGTTGTTGTTGATGAGTATATTATTGTTGTTCATGAGTATATTATTGTTGTTGATGATCTGTAGATCATATATATATATTATGTTTTGAAGTGCAGGAAATGACTGGAAACAGATTTTTTTTGAAAAATGACAGCTCCTTTGTCATGTGTATACACACGGCAAAGTGCCAAATGGTCACTTTGCCGTGTGAGCCACCTGTGCGCCCCTGGGCAATGTCACAGGGCCTTTGCCGTGTGCAGTGCGCAGCAGACACATGGCAAAGGAGTGAACGTTGTCGTGTGTCCCCCCCCCCCCCACGGGCACACAACAAACAGAAAGGACACGGCAACGATAAGGCACACGGCAAAGAAAGGGGACACGGCAAAGAGAAGGCACACGGCAAAGAAAGACGACACGGCAAAGATAAGGCACACGACAAAGAAAGAATACACAGTAAATAGTCATTACACACGGCAAAGGAGGAACACGGCAAAGATGTGTCGGCTCCGTTAGACGGACGGAACCGTTAAGTACTTTACTTTGCCGTGTCGATGTAGTAAAAACACGGCAAAGGCTTTGCCGTGTTCTGGGCGCAAGGACACACGGCAAAGAGCCTTTGCCGTGGCTATCGTTGTCGTGTGGCTTTTGCCGTGTGCATACACACGGCAAAGGCTTTGCCGTGTTCCGCGGGGCCTTTGCCGTGTCTTTTTCCCACATGGCAAAGAGCCTGTGTGTCATAGTGGGTGTCCATTGATACGTCGTAAACGTATCTATAATTTTTGATGCTTCATAATTGTTTTGTATCAACTTTTTTATGTTTTGTCTACACTTTGAGGTATTTTTATATATTTTTTGTAACTAACTTATTAACAAGATATCGCAGTGCCAGTTGCCTGTTTTTTTTTTGCTGTTTTTGGTTTTAGAAAAGCTAGTAAGAAAATATTCTCGGAATTGGACGGAACAAGAGTCAAAGTCAATATTTTACCACACACGACACGGAGACTGAAGGGGAGACGAAGCGGAGCCACGAGGTGGCCACACCTAGGGCTGGCGCGGCCACCCCCTAGGGCGCGCCTCCCCATGGTGTGGGCCCCACGGGCATCCACCTACCTTGCCTCTTCGCCTATATAAACCCCCAAGGCAGAAACCCTAAGCACCCGATCAGAAATCCACGAAAGAGTCTGTAGCCACCGCCATCTCCATCCCTAGATCGGGGGGAGGGATCTGAAACTCTTCCCGGCACCCTGCCCAAGGGGAGAGATCATCCCGGAGGCCTTCTTCATCACCATGCCAGCCTCTGGAGTGATGCGTGAGTAGTTCATCCTTGGACTATGGGTCCATATAGTAGTTAGATGGTTGGTTCTTCTCCTTTGTGCTATCATGTTTAGATCTTGTGAGCTTCGTTCATGATCAAGATCATCTATTTTTAATTCTATATGTTGTGTTTGCGGGGATCCGATGGATATTGAGTACTATGTCAGATTGATTATTGATTCTAACATGTCTATGTTATTTGTGATCTTGCATGCTCTCTGTTACTAGTAGATGCTTTGGCCAAGTAGATGCTTGTAACTCTAAGAGGGAGTATTTATGCTCGTTAGTAGGTTCATGCCTCTAGTAATCTAGTAAAGTGACAGAAATCTCTAAGGTTGTAGATGTGCTATTGTTACTAGGGAGAAAATAACAATCCTTTGTCCAAGGGCAATTGTATTGTTTACTTTACACACTTTGCTTAATGCAATTATCTGTTGCTTGCAAATTAATACTGGAAGGGTTCGGATGATAACCTTAAGGTGGATTGTTAGTCATAGATGCAGTTGGATTATAGTCTATGTAATATGTTGTAATGCCCAAACGAATCTCATAGAGATCAAGATGTCTAGTATATGCATTGTTATGCATTTTCAATCTGTCAATTGCCCCGCTGTAATTTGTTCACACAACATGCTATTTATTTGAAGGAAAAACACCTATAGACCCCGGTCCATTCCTTTATCATTGATATACCATCTACTGTTTACCGTTTACTATTTACTTTCTGCAAGCAATTACTATCTTCCGCACTATACGTTTAATTCTTTATATTCAGCAAAACCAGTGAGATTGACAACCTCACTGTAAGTTGGGGCAAAGTTCTGTGGTTATGTTCTGCAGGTTCCAAGTTGCTAGCAACACCTTGGAGTTGTTTCCTTAATCCAACTAGTTCGATAACCTTGGTTTCATAACTGAGGGAAACTTGCTGATGTGCTCATCATACCTTCCTCTTGGGGTTTCCAACGAGCTCTACATATCTGAGCTATCACCCATTTAACCATTTTGTCCGATACTTTAGTTTCTTTGCTGACGTGCCTTATGTCTGCTTTTACTCGAGAAAGCCATTTTTTGAACTTACTATTCGTGTGTCCTGAATATAGATATTTATTTGCTATGTGGAATAAGTTCATATTAGTTATTTATTTCTCGATGATTAACTATCCGATGTTGCCGTGTAGTTTATGGAGAGATGGGAGACTCTAGCTCAACTTGGAATGACAATGATAACGTTTACACGTGCGATGAGGATTCTAGTTCAAAGAATAGATCCAGAACCTATGAAAATGTACACTCCCAAGAACGGCCAGTTTGGTGGTCATAATAATGGGTGGGGCGATCCCTGGTCACCGCTATACTCAGAAAACATGAGTGAAATATGTTGAATATTTTGTAATACTAGTACATGAATGGAACCAACGAATGTCTTACATTCTCTGTTTTTCGTTATATAGGTGGTTGCTGATAGTCACAACGAGGACGAACATTTAGATATGGAAGTTGGTTTCGATGAATATAGCAGCCCATCCACCTGATTTTCCTGCCGCAGCAACACCTTCGCCTGATTTTTCTGTCGCGGCCGCCTCTCCACCTGCCAGCCCTTGTTACTATCTATCAAAAGACAATTGCAAATTGTCCTTCATTTCAAGTAACCGTTTTTTTTTAAAGTTGTTTTGGATGTAAAGTAATAACTGAAAGTAAAGTAAACAGAGAGTGAAAAACGCAATGTAAATAGTAATGAGACTTCAGTAAGGCGAAATATTCTCGGGGAATTCAGGATACACCTCTAACATTGATATTTATAATTAGGATGAATCTATATCTTTCTATATGATATGTGTGGGGAGAGCTCTATAATATTATGATCACAGACGAGCCATATGATATTATATCTGTAATAACCACTTCAATGATCGTGAGCAAGCCACTCCGATCCCTCACAATTAAGGGATTTTCACGGATATTTATATGAGATTAGTGAATCTCTCCTTATCCCCCTTAACCGTATGAATAGCATGCATGCACATTATTTTACTTGGCATCGTACATGCTACCATATGTCCAATGATAATTCCCTCTCTAGTCCCGGAGGCAAATATCACATGACCGACTTCACATAATATCTAGAGAGAACACATAATCATACACCAAAGTTATATTCCATCTTTATTTTATGTCATAATATTGCCAGGGTTTCTCCATCTCTCTCCAAGAACAAAGTAAACTACTCACATATGGAGGCAATTGATGCATGTCAAATGCCTGCATGAACTTTATAGTTTATTGATACATATTCCCATTTATTAGCAACTTATATAATGTTATATCCATATTTTATATTAATTTTGGGGGATTTACCAATGATGCCCTTTATTTTCCTTATAACTCTGTAGAACAGAAATTCCCTGTGTTTTGTGTATTTTTTATCTTTTAGGGACCTAAACGGACCCAATGGAGCTATGATTTTTCGATTGTTATTTTTTCGCGAAGAGAAGGACCTGGAGCACTCGGACCTCATGATCCGAGCTTGGAGGCCCAAAAGAGACCAGGCGGCACATGCCTCACCCCTTGCAATTGGAAAAATATCTCAGTTGCACCTCCACTTGCAAAAAAAAATCTCTTTTGCAGCCCTATTTACAACTCAAAAAACGCAATAACGCTAAAACCCATACAAAATTGAAAATAAAACAATTTTAAATAGATATTGAAAAGACTATAAACACACACACACAGAAAACCCCACAAGAAAAAAAAGTTATCTCGCCTCACTATGAAAACAATTGAAAACATGAATATAAAAACATTAGGCCTAGCAAGTACAAACTAACCTGACAAACAAGCAACCCAAATAGGTGCCAGCCATTACAGACCGTTAGCTGCCCTTGTCCAGAAAAATTGTGCAATGACACGAATCTCCACACACATGGTGTTAAGTAGTACAGTAGTTACATTTAAAAATTTATGTCAATGGCGCACTCATATAGTCACGTAGTGTCTAGGAGCGTAAGAGTTGGCTATTGCATGAGAGTCCACCTCTTTTCTCCCACTTCTTCTCTCTTATCCAACTAAGCAAAACAATACTAGTTTAAACCTTATAGCCAGCTGATTAGGACTTATTGTACTTGCTCTAAGCAGATTCTCGGCTGTATCACCACGATTCTTGTGCGCTACTGGATAATTGGTGGTTGGTGGGTATTTTTGGACGATTTTCTTTACTTCCTCGGAATCTGAAAATCCCACGCTGCACGGCTGGAGTCAACGGAGTCAAACGTGGTTAGTCTTGTCATGCTATCTCTGCGCTATCCTCTTGTTTGTACTACTAGGGCAGTTCGGTTGCATAGGTTCAATTTTTTTTTTCCTATTGGCTAGCAGAGCAACTTGCACACATGACAGAGACGACCTATCACTCCCTCCGGCCACATATTGAAAATCATGCAATCTCAAAATTCCCTCACCTCTTAGAAACATAAGTATTTAATTTCGAAAGAAAAATCAATCAGAGAATTAGTAAGAGCCAAATTAGCTCCAATCACAATGAGCTTAGGATCCAGAAATTTGCTATATGTCCCTTTAAACCCAGACGAGGGAGTATTTATTTGCAATATGAAGTAAAATAGTGCAGTTTTTCACCGATCTCACGTTCAAAGGTTTGCAATGAATATGCTTATCTCTCGACGACACAAGCAACTAGCTTACATGCATGGTTACATGATGTCATTATTTAACCATGCATGCTTAAACACATACAATATGATGACGTGAACAGGAATATATAAACGATACATATCAACGACAAACTTGATATGGTCGACGAGCAATGAACGTGGTATGATCTAGCTAGCCTAGAAAAGGCAGACCCACGCGAGGAGCAGAGAGGCGGCTATCACCAAGAAGGACACCTGCGAGGGCACCATAGCCGCCGCAGCCCCCTTCTCGAATATAAGATGCCCGCCACCGACATCGTAGATCATGTTGGCGCCTGCCTGCATCATGCTTCCTAAGACGGAGGGCCCCTCCGCTCCCGCCGGCAGCACGGTGAGGCACTGCAGCCCGGTTTCGGCGTCCTTGTAGAACTAGTTCACGGTTGTGAGAGCTTCAACGCCGGCGAGTCCTCGCCGGCGAACACCAATGTTATCTTCGGGAAGGTCAACCCCGCCACAGCCTGCATGCTGTAGCATAGGTCGAAAATACCGTCGTCGGTCCCCGAGTTGTTCACGGGCTTCGCAGGCGTGATCTTGCTCAGCAGCGCATTCCTCAGGGCGTTATAGGCGTCCTCTTGGAGGTAGGTGATGGCGTCGGTAGTGCTGAGGACCACCCCGCCTGAGCTGCCGTCCGTCGTGACACTACGGGACGCGCGCGCTACGCCGAGGGCTGCCCTCGGCGTAGCCTTCTCGGCAAAGATCTCCCTCGGCGGAGCATCCTCAAGCCGTCGGCGTCGGCGTAGCGGCCGTCGGCATAGCCTGTCGGCCGATTGCAAAAACATTTTTTTTTGAAAAAAATATTTTTCTTTTATTTTTTTTTTCTCAATTTTTTTATTGTTTGAATTGTTTCACTTGTTAATCTCCTACTTTGAACATTTTTAACACTAATTATACTTAACATTTGATTAAATTTCAGTCTTAATCAAACTTCCCAGCAGGTCACCCATCCTAATACTACTCCAGCTTCAGCACGCTTAACCTCCTCGTTCCTTCAGAATCCGTTTCTGCAAAGTAATTCATACATTGGTGTCAATACTATGATATCAATCCTATTAACTCTAATATCATCATGTCACATGTTTGTAGTTTTTGAAATTACAAATAATTATTTAAGTAAATATTAATGAATAAGTAAAATATTATTGAATTCAAATAAAAATATAATAATTTTATTTTTTTTGTATTTTTCTATTTAATATAGAATAATTAATATCTTTAAATCTGTAAATCGAAATTCAACAAATAATATGTCTAAATTGATCAGAAAAATGAGAGGAATCCAAATATGATATCCATATCAACTAATCACAAACCCTCCATTTTTGAATTAGCTATTTGGTGGTTGCTTTAGAAAATCCTTTTTTTGCGCTTGGATAATGAAAAATGCCTTTTTGGTGCGATGAAAAGGAAAACTTGCATTGAATCTTTGATAAAATAGAATATTGTGAACCTAAAAATTATTTTTGTAAAAAAACATGAGCATCGGATCATGTACCTGTAGTTCATATCTGACCCACTTCCTACCGACTCAGCAGGAATTTGTCTTTTTCACCAAAGGTGGACGGAAAGGTTTCGGATCCCCCTGTTGGGACATTGTGCATATAAGGTGGTATAGTATTTTTGTAAAATATGGTGGTAGTATTTTGAATTAGCCATTTGGTGGTTGCTTCACAAAACCGTCCGTTTTTTATGCTCGGAAAATAGAAAATGGCTTTTTGGTGCGACGAAAAGGAAAACTTCCTCCTGCAACATTGTTCGCCATCCCATGATGCATTTGTATGCATAATATGGACACATTATCACAAACTATGCCTTGATTCTAGCCATACCATTGGTCATTTGACCCGAAAGCCAAGAAACCTCGAATGAGATAGGTCATTTTGTGAAGGTTTTTTTGAGACATAATCAATATATCAAGTTTGCTATTTTTCCTTATAACTATGTCACATAATATGACACCACGCGAAGGTTTCGCATTGTTTCGATCGTTTTTGAATTTTTTATGCCCGTTTTAAACTATCGTCAAACTTTGTCGAACGGCGGACATAAAGATTCTTAGCTCGGGGCCGAGCCTCGCTAAAGTTTCATTGGATCTTTGATAAAATAGCATATTGTGAACCTAAAAATGATTTTTTTAAAAAAACATGAGCATCGGATCATGTACCTGTAGTTCATATCTGACCCACTTCCTGCCGATTCGGCAGGAATTTGTCTTTTTCACCAAAGGTGGACGGAAAGGTTTCGGATCCCCCTGTTGGGACATTGTCCATATAAGGTGGTATAGTATTTTTGTAAAATGTGGTGGTAGTATTTTGAATTAGTCATTTGGTGGTTTCTTCACAAAACCGTCCATTTTTTATGCTCGGAAAACAGAAAATGGCTTTTTGGTGCGACGAAAAGGAAAACTTCCTCCTACAACATTGTTCGCCATCCCATGATGCATGTGTATGCATAATATGGGCACATTATCACAAACTATGTCTTGATTCTAGCCATAACATTGGTCATTTGACCCGAAAGCCAAGAAACCTCGAATGAGATAGGTCATTTTGTGAAGGTTTTTTTGAGACATAATCAATATATCAAGTTTGATATTTTTCCTTATAACTATGTCACATAATATGACACCACGCGAAGGTTTCGTATTGTTTCGATCGTTTTTGAATTTTTTATGCCCGTTTTAAACTATCGTCAAACTTTATCGAACGACGGACATAAAGATTCTTAGCTCGGGTCCGAGCCTCGCTAAACTTTCATTGGATCTTTGATAAAATAGCATATTGTGAACCTAAAAATGATTTTTGTAAAAAAACATGAGCATCGGATCATGTACTTGTAGTTCATATCTGACCCACTTCCTACCGATTCGGCAGGAATTTGTCTTTTTCACCAAAGGTGGACGGAAAGGTTTAGGATACCCTTGTTGGGACATTGTCCATATAAGGTGGTATAGTATTTTTGTAAAATGTGGTGGTAGTATTTTGAATTAGCCATTTGGTGGTTGCTTCACAAAACCGTCCGTTTTTTATGCTCAGAAAATAGAAAATGGCTTTTTGGTGGGACGAAAAGGAAAACTTTTTCCGGCAACATTGTTCTTCATCCCATGATGCATGTGTATGCACAATATGGGCACATTATTACAAACTATGCCTTGATTCTAGCCATAACATTGGTCATTTGACCCGAAAGCCAAAAAACCTCGAATGAGATAGGTCATTTTGTGAAGGTTTCTTTGAGACATAATCAATATACCAAGTTTGATATTTTTCCTTCTAACTATGTCACATAATATAACACCACGCGAAGGTTTCGCATTGTTTCGATCGTTTTTGAATTTTTTATGCCCGTTTTAAACTATATATAATGTTTTATATTTTACTTAATTTTTATTTATAAATGTGTAATATTTGAGTGTAGATAGATAGGTCTTATTTTTCTGCAAATTTTGATATATTATTTGTATTTTTCCGAATTAGAATGATTTAGTTATGATTTTTCAAAGTTTAATGAGATAAAATAAAATATAGCAACGCCGAGGGCAGCCGTCGGCGTATGCTACGCCGAGGGCAGCCGTCGGCGTAGCATAGAATATGCCGAGGGCAATTTTACGCCGACGGCTGCTTCGCGAGGCTGGCATGGACGATGGCTACACCGACGGCCCCGACGTTTGGCCGTCGGCGTAGCTTCCTATTCCTGTAGTGTGAGGTCGAACGCCCCCGCTGGAGTGCCTAGATCTCATGCGCTCGAGAATTTCTTATGTCTAAGTCGCTGAAATTATCGTATTATTTTTGCTAATTCTTAGATGTAACCTAGTTGTAATTGTAACTTATATAATTTGTACTAATTCTTAGTCGCATCCTAGTTGCAACTCATGTGGAAGTCCCACGTTGCGTTGCATGAATCGCGAGCTAAATCTAATGACGAGAGAGGTGACTGATAATTAAGAAGTTCTCATACGCGCATAAGAACTAGCAAATCCGATATTATATAGATTTGATTATTTGTATATATGAAGTTAAAAACCTAGAGATGCCGAGCTGTGAAATGATGGAGTTGGGGCCCTTGCTGAAGCCGATGTTGCCGGGGTCTAGTATGGGGGGCAACACGCTGCTGCAGCCGAACACCACGGTCCCGGAGGCTGCACCGGCGGTCATCGTCTCCTGGGCGAGGTAGCCGCTGGTGTTGGTGCCGTAGTCGGCATCCCCGAAGTAGTACTCGCAGTCCCCGCTGCAGTCGTCGGCGTCGACCATGACGTTGAGCGTCCTGGCGCACGTCTGGCTGTCACAGGGCACCGCGGAGAAGGCCGCCGCCGGCGCCTCGGGGCACTGCACCCAGACGAAATTTTTTATTTTATCTCATTAAACTTTGAAAAATCATAACTAAATCATTCTAATTCGGAAAAATACAAATAATATATTAAAATTTGCAGAAAAATAAGACCTATCTATCTACACTCAAATATTACACATTTGTAAAAAAATTAAGTAAAACATAAAACATTATATATAGTTTAAAACGGGCATAAAAAATTCAAAAACGATCGAAAAATGTGAAACCTTCGCGCGGTGTTATATTACGTGACATAGTTAGAAGGAAAAATATCAAACTTGGTATATTAATTATGTCTCAAAGAAACCTTCACGAAATAACATATTTTATTCGAGGTTTCTGGCTTTTGGGTTAAATGACCAATGTTATGCCTAGAATCAAGGCATAGTTTGTGATAATGAGCCCATATTGTGCATACATGTGCATCATAGGATGACAAACAATGTTGCAGGAGGAAGCTTTCCTTTTTGTCGCACAAAAAGCCATTTTTCGAGCATAAAAAACAGACGGTTTTGTGAAGCAACCACCAAATGGCTAATTCAAAATACTACCACCACATTTTACAAAAAAAATTCTAGACCAACTTATATGGACAATGTCCCAATAGGGGGAGCCAAAACCTTTCCGTCCACCTTTGGTGAAAAAGACAAATTCCTGCCAAATCGGCACGAAGTGGGTTAGATATGAACTACAGGTACATGATCCGATGCTCATATTTTTTTACAAAAATTATTTTTAGGTTCACAATATGCTATTTTATCAAAGATCCAATGCAAGTTTATCGAGGCTCGACCCCGAGCTAAGAATCTTCATGCCCGTCGTTTGACAAAGTTTGACGATAGTTTAAAATGGACATAAAAAATTAAAAAACGACCGAAACAATGCGAAACCTTCGCGTGGTGTCATATTATGTGACATAGTTATAAGGAAAAATATCAAACTTGATATATTGATTATGTCTAAAAACACCTTCACAAAATGACCTATCTCATTCGAGGTTTCTTGGCTTTCGGGTCAAATGACCAATGTTATGGCTAGAATCAAGGCATAGTTTGTGATAATATGCCCATATTGTGCATACACATGAATCATGGGATGGCGAACAATGATGCAGGAGGAAGTTTTCCTTTTCGTCGCACCAAAAAGCCATTTCCCATTTTCCGAGCACAAAAAACAGACGGTTTTGTAAAGCAACCACCAAATGGCTAATTCAAAATACTACCACCATATTTTACAAAAATACTAGACCACCTTATATGGACAATGTCCCAACAAGGGGATCCGAAACCTTTCTGTCCACCTCTGGTAAAAAAGATAAATTCCTGCCGAATCGGTAGGAAGTGGGTCAGATATGAACTACATGTACATGATCCGATGCTCATGTTTTTTTATAAAAATCATTTTTAGGTTCAAAATATGCTATTTTATCAAATATCCAATGCAAGTTTAGCGAGGCTCGGCCCGAGCTAAGAATTTTCATGCCCGTCGTTTGAAGTTTGACAATAGTTTAAAACGGGCATAAAAAATTCAAAAACGATCGAAACAATGCGAAACCTTCGTATGGTGTCATATTATGTGACATATTTATAAGGAAAAATATCAAACTTGATATATTGATTATGTCTCCAAAAAACATTCACAAAATGCCTATCTCATTCGAGGTTTCTTAGCTTTCGGGTCAAATGACCAATATTATAGCTAGAATCAAGGCATAGTTTGTGATAATATGCCTATATTGTGCATACACATGTATCATGGGATGACGAACAATGTTGCAGGAGGAAGTTTTCCTTTTCGTCGCACCAAAAAGCCATTTCCCATTTTTGAGCACAAAAAACGGACGATTTTGTGAAGCAACCACAAAATAGCTAATTCAAAATACTATCACCACATTTTACAAAAATACTAGACCACCTTATATGGACAATGTCCCAACAGGGGGATTTGAAACCTTTTCGTCCACCTATGGTGAAAAAGACAAATTCCTGCCGAATAGGCAGGAAGTGGGTCAGATATTAAGTGTAGGTACATGATCTGATGCCCATGTTTTTTTACAAAAATCATTTTTAGGTTTATAATATGCTATTTTATCAAAGATCTAATGCAAGTTTAGCGAGTCTCGGCCCTGAACTAAGAATCTTCATGCCCGTCGTTCGACAAAGTTTGACGATAGTTTAAAACTGGCATAAAAAAATTCAAAAACGATCAAAACAATGTAAAACCTTCGAGTGATGTTATATTATATGACATAGTTAAAAGGAAAAATATCAAACTTGGTATATTGATTATGTCTCAAAAAAACCTTCACAACATGACCTATCTCATTCGAGGTTTGTTGGCTTTCGGGTCAAATGACCAATGTTATAGCTAGAATCAAGACATAGTTTGTGATAATTTGCCCATATTGTGCATACACGTGCATCATGAGATGGCGAACAATGTTGCAGGAGGAAGTTTTCTTTTTTGTCGCACCAAAAATCCATTTTTCATTTTCTAAGCACAAAAAACGGACGGTTTTGTGAAGCAACCACCAAATGGCTAATTAAAATGCTACCACCATATTTTACATAAATATTAGACCATCTTATATGGACAATGTCCCAACAGGGGGATCCGAAACCTTTCTGTCCAGCTCTGGTAAAAAAAGATAAATTTCTGCTGAATGGTAGGGTGCGATCAACTATCAACCTGACGAAAAGATAAATTTCTTACATAAAAAGATCAACTACAAGTTCATGATACGATGCTCATGTTTTTTTATAAAAATCGTTTTTAAGTTCACAATATGCTATTTTATCAAAGATTCAATGCAAGTTTTTCTTTTCGTCGCACACAAAAGACATTTTTCATTTTCTGAGCGCAAAAAGGGGATTTTCTAAAGCAACCACCAAATAGCTAATTCAAAACGTAGGGTTTGTGATTAGTTGATATGGATATCATATTTGGATTCCTCTTATTTTGCTGATCAATTTAGACATATTATTTGTCGAATTCAGATTTACGGATTTAAAGATATTAATTATTCCATATTAAATATAAAAATACAAAAAAATAAAATTATTATATTTTTATTTGAATTCAATAATATTTTTACTTATTCGTTAATGTTTACTTAAATAATTGTGTAATTTCAAAAAATACAAACATGTGACATGATGATATAAGAGTTAATAGAATTGATATCATAGTATTGACAACAATGTATGAATTACTTTGCGGAAACAGATTCTGAAGGAATGAGGATGTTAAGCGTGGTGGAGCTGGAGTACTATTAGGATGGTTGACCGGTCGGAAAGTTTGACCAAGACTGCTATTTAATTAAATATTAAATGTAATTAGTGTTAAAAATGTTCAAAATGGTAGATTAACGAGTTAAACAATTCAAAGATTCAAAAATTGAGAAAAAAATAAAATATTTTTTTTAAAAAAAAATGTTTTTTCAACCTGTCGACAAGCTATGCCGACGTAGCATACGCCAACGACATTTTGATACGCCGACGGCCTCTATGTGCTCCGCCGAGGAGATCTTTGCCGAGAAGGTCATGCCAAGAACAGCCGTCGGCGTACCATACGTGGCATTTTGGCGTAGCGCACGTCCTGTAGTGACGAGCTTCATGTGTAAATGTGAGTGGTAAGTGCCTCGCGTATACGCATTGACGACCTATGAATAGCGTGTTCTAGCTATTCCTTTAGGAGTTTTATAGATCAGTATAAAACTAATTTAAACGAAAACATTTATTAGTTCTTTTTGTAAATTCCTTTATTCCGTTTCTTTCACAACTTGTTGCCCATTTTTATGTACACAAAAAACATACAATGTACACATAAGCCGTTGACGTACGGTGAACCAACCGAGTCGACGCGGCATGTCAGTTTTCTGTATGTGTCACGGAATGATCCACTTGTAAGAGTGTTTTGTCTTGAGTGGACTTGTGACATGTAAATTATATATGAGTGTATCCTATTGTTCGCTAGTGTCTTAGACAAAGATGTATGTGTCGTCTTCCGGGGGGGGGGGGGGAGGGGGGCATGTTTGCCAGGCTGTCCGAGGGCATTTATGTACCTTTGCCAAGTGCTTTTCTTTACCCATGGCGAGGTTCCCGAGTCCTTTGCCGATCGAGTACATTTCAGGTAAATAAATTCTTTTTTGATAATATCGTGTCTCATTTATATTATAAATGTTATAATACAAGCTACATAAAAACCGACCTAACAAAACTGAAAAAATAGCAGAACCGTAATCATTTGCACGAAAGACTACCAGCCAAGAAAGAAAATTACAATCTAGACCGAAGAATCCTCTGAGCTTGAAGCCAACGCCTGTCACCTTCCTATGGCACAACAACAACAGCCACCAAAAAAAATTTCTGATCACCTCATCACCCGAGCTTGATGCGGCTCCCACTAGCTAGTAGGAAAAGGCCTAGTGCCGACGTTGGAAAAGGGGGTTAGTGACGTTGAACCCGAACGTCACTAATCTTGCGCCACTGATGGGTCTTAGTGGTGGCGCCTTCACCGAACGCCACCAGTAATATTACTAGTGGTGGCGTTTACCTTAAGCGCCAACATTATATATATATTTATGGGGTTCGTTTCATTTTGAACGCCAAAAATGAGTTTTCGAAAAAATCTAGTGCATCCAATTAAATATCCACAACACAACAAGATATAGTCTTAGAAATGGTAGCATACCATTATAGTCAACTACATATAGTTTAACTAGCTAGCTACATAGAAATGGCAGCACTAACTACTAGTCTTCAACAAGATTATTCATAGAAATGGCATCAACAGGAATCTCGTCATTTGAAAAAGCGTCAGAGTCCATCGATGATTCAGGGCATAGGTAGTTCAAGTAGCTCATGCGATCTTCACAGAGATGGAAGACCAACTTCTCCTGGACACCCATCTTATATGCATCGACCATCTTAGTCCACCTCGGACCACCAAAAAAGATCTTATATGCAGTTCGCCTCGTTCGTGACTTGGACCGTGTAGGTCGGTGCTGGTTGCTTTAGAGGCAGTAGATCGACCTAAAATTGTCCCTGCTGCCACAATGGCCAATCGAAATGGTCTTAAAAATCAAGTGTAAACTTGCATGGTATGTTCTGCATACAAAATCATAAAAGATCAACAATTAGCATGTAATTCAGTTGCAGGGTATATATATGTTGATTCCTTGTGAATGGACATACCATAATAACTTCGCAGTCATAAGGGAGCACTATGACAATCTTCTTGTCCTTGCACTGTTTGTAACCACAATGCTCACACCGATCATTATCCATTATACCTATATATGATCATGCAAACTTAGTTATATAAACCATTTTCGCATTATAAGTAGCACACTATATCAACATAACACATAAGTAAGATTAGCTAGCATCATATATAAATAGTAAAGTAATAGCATGATAAGTCTATATAAGTAGTACGATAGGTAGCATAATAGTCACATAAGAATATCGTAAACTCGAGTAGACCCAGTGTTAGTGACATGGCCGTCACCCAAGCGGTCCCAGAAAGAGGACGACAGACTGCTAGCGTCGTCCTGCAGTGTGTCGTAGGGGCCGGGCTGACCCTGCTGCTATGTGCCAAAGGGGCCAACCTCGCCCTACCCACGCTATTGTCGATGTCGGCTCTCGCTAAGGACATCGTACTGGACCGCCATCACATGGGGATCAAGTAGGAGATCTCTGACCAAGAGGTCATCATCCTCGCGATGGTGGCTCGCCAGATGCCTCTCTGCTTGCTGGTGCTCCCTTTCCACGACCCTCGTGGCGATCCTCATGCCATCTGGCGCTAATAGATGCGCCACACGATGCTCATCCTCGAAGTTGAGGACTGATCTCGCCCTAAAGTGCTAGACCGCAGCACAATCATAGGCACGGATCGCCTGCCACGGGCACCTAAAGGTACCTAGCTAGATCTTCCTGTTATCCACTATGATCTGAGTTTCCCAAGTAGGGATCCTCGTGGATTTCCAGTGAACACCATGAAACTTCGGTCGGCTTCGACTGGATACTAATTAAGTAGTTAAACAACAACATTTCATACAACTGTTAGTCAACATATAAGAAATGAATATATCTAAAAGTTAAACCCAAATTTAATATCTGGAAACATAAAGTCAAGCAAGTGATCTTACAAATGCAAGGTGTGTCAACCAAAATCGACCATTAAAAAAAAACAAAATAAACATCAAATAGAGAGAAATGTCAGCCTTTACTATCACTATCTAACATTCCTATATCTAGAAATTAAGCCCAAGTTTGATATCTCTAAAGCAATATCTAACATTCCTATATCTAGAAATTTGATCCCAAGTTTAGTATATAAACACTATCTCTAAAGCACTATCTAATATTCATATATCTAGAATTTGAGTCCAAGTTTAGTATCTAAACACTATCTCTAAAGCACTATCTAACATTCCTTTATCTAGCATATATATATCTAGAATTTCTAAGATCGTTATCTACCATATACATCTAGGCAGGGCGGGTGGCTCACCGCGAGGTCAGTGACGAGGCTCGGCGACGGGAAGGTTGCAGCGACCGATAGCTCAAGGAGGGGCAGGTTGCCGCGACCGGTGGCTCAGGAAGGGGGGGGGTTGCATCGACCGGCGACGGCAAATCGAGCGTTCGTCGGATGTGGCCGGGGTGGCAGCGGTGGCGCGTGGTCGGTGAAGAGGCTCGAGGAGGGGGAGGTTGCAGCGACCGGGGCGGCGGCGGACGTGCGTGATCGGTGACGAGGCTCGGGAAGGAGGATGTTGCAGCGACCGACAGCGGCAAATCAATCGGAGTCGTCGGTAGCAGGAAGAGGGGGCAGATCAGTGGGGCATCCGATGCGGGGCGGCGGCATGGAGAGGGGGCAGAAAGGAGGAGGGTGTGTCAGTGGTGTAAATGAGAGAGAGGGGGCTGGGCCACGAGGAGAACAAAGTAGAATTAAAGATCGATTATTATTTGTGTACCCGTGGCGTTTAACTGAATCCAATGCCACCGCCATTTTACATAGTGGTGGCGTTCACCTGAAGCCAACGCCATTATTATCTTTGGCGCGAGTGCGTATGGGGACCCTCTTGTTTGTGGCTTTTGTTTATAAGCATATGCCACTATTAGGGTTTACTGGTGGCTTTCCTATATATTTAAAACGTTGTTACTATTTCGTTTCCAAGTGGTGGCACATTATACATTGGACGCCACTGGTAAAATGACTTCTATAAGGGTTTTCCTACTACTGTTCATCGCTGATATACAGCTTTACGGACCTATAAGGTGGCTCACCCAAGTTAAAACCATTATCGTTGAACGAATCAGACGGGGCCAACACCCTTGACACGCCATCGAACTCTAGATCTAGCACCCCGCACGACTAGGACGCCGGAGGAATAAACCATACCTGCCATCCACGAACCACAAACTCAACACGCAATCCACCATCTTCCATATGACGTCAATGCAGACCACAATCTGCATCCGCTCCTTGACTACCTCCTAGGTTCCATGTCGTCGCGGGAGAAAACACTGCCGAAGCGGTGGATCATGAGGACACACATCCACCACAAAGATGTTGCCGTCGATGCACCATCCTTGTTTGAATAGAATGATCTCCAAATCCATTGGGAAAGGATATGAAGAAAAATTATTCTGCCCCATCATAGCCGTCCCCGAAACCAAAACGATGAATAACCTAAAAACAAATCTACTTTGGCATAAAAGTATCCACACACGTGGATCGGGCTGCCCCCCTCACCACCGATGTCCTAGGTCATCGAGGGGAGAGCCGCCGGAGACCGACGTCGGAAGGATGTGCCCTAGGACAAGATCGCCTTTCCTGCTGCGGCGCGTGGGGAACGTACATAAATCCTTTGCCGAGCGTCCGGTAAACAGTGTTTCGACAAATAGGCGGGCATATGGCAAATATTATACTACGTGTTTCTGATACTGATGTCCTGTGAAAATGGAACCCATTGAGTCTTCGTCAAAAACATAGGGACGCGTCATAAGGTACAAGCTAGTAAACAAACTCGAAGACACACAAAAATATACAGTACATAAACAGAAAGCATAGTACATGATCATGAAACTTTAACTGGAAGAAATTAAAGATGAGAACAAAATGATGAAGAGAGAGGTCCTCATTACAACTCCATCTTCAATTGTAGCGATGAACCAAACAAAAATTACTACCAGTACCAGATCGATAGAGGTACATGAGCGGATCATATCGCGAACGGATCGATGGATCACCAGAAGTTGTTGGATGCCTGGTAGGTTAGTCCTTGGCTCCACCATGCGGGGATTGCGTCCCAGCACACGATCGTCTTCTGCGGCGAGCTGCCCGTGGTGATCTTGACGATGAGCCCCACGCTCCTGTCCAGCTCGGTGAAGGCCTGGTACGTGATGCCCCAGTTCTGCGACGCCGGGATCCAGGTCCTGCTGTCGGCCGGCCTGACGGACACGGCGGAGATGTCGCCGCCGCCGCCGAGGTTCATGATGTGGAGGAGCAGCCAGTAGTTGTTCCCCGTGACGTAGAACCGGACGCCGCCGGTCCTCTGGCACGGGACGCGGCGGAACTGGACCGGCACGATGCCGGCGACCCGGGCCGCGAGCTTGTAGAACATGGGCGGCGCCAGGTCGAAGTGCTTCCGCGGCGGGTTGCACCAGCCGCCGTCGTCGCTGGGCTTGTACCAGTTGGGCGGGCAGAGGTTGGTGCCGGTGATGGTGATGGTGGGGGACCCAGGTACGCACCACTTGGACTGGACGCACCGGATCTGGTAGCACCGCCCGCACCCGAGCCCGTCGGCGAACAGCGGCGTGCTCAGCGCCGCCGTGTTGGTCCAGAAGATCGACTGGATGTTCTCCGTGCTGTACCCGCACGCGCCGCCTGCAAACGACGTAGTAGGTCCAATGAGTTTTTTTTTAGCGTGGCTCTTCTCCAAACTTATACATGCTATATAGCGTGCCATATTTGAAAATGGCGTTTTAAGGATAACTCAAAAATAAAGGATTTCGCTGAGAATAAAGGAATAGATATATAGATGTATTAGTTTGACAATCAAGATTTGCATCGTATATATGTTGCTTACTCCACACTCTAATCGTATACTTGCTTGAAAATAGTGCTATCTCTATGATCTTCTAGCCCCATATAGCATACAATTTTCAAATAGGCTAACAACAAACAAAATTATAAAAATTTAGCATGAACTTTCCAAACAAGCTATAGCGTGTTCAATAGCGCGCTTTTTTGGTCGAGTAGGTCACCATTTAGTATATAGGAGACCAGAGATTCGGCGGTGCATCAACAGCTGCAGGATGATCTTGTTGAGCATCTATAGATACGCAGGGGCAACACGTCGTAGATGTCGAGCATAAACTGACCGAACTTGGCCGAAATATGTTGTATTTTCACTGCCGGCCGAACTATGTTTAAAATTTCGCCGAACTTTGGTCGTAAAATGTTATGTATTTATTTTATGCCGAACTATGCCGAAATCTGGACAAACTTGAGCCGAATTTGAACCGAATTTGAGCTAAAACGGGCGAACCGGAAACTCGGGCTGGATACGCGAGTGGGAAACTCGGCGTACCCAGACTAAAAATTTGCTTCGTCCGGCCAAAATTTGAGCCGGATTTCAGCCTAAATTCGCCCAACGAATGGAGATGCTCTAATTGACACACAACTTTTTCTAGATGCAAGCGCGTGCATCATGTAGGATGAATGTACTACGTACCGAACTCGCCCGTGCAGCCGGACTCGTCGCCGTAGAAGGTGACGTGGGCGTCATCCCAGCCGGACGTCGGGAAGCCCGTTGAAGGAACGCTCGGAGCCGCCGGAGCTGGTGGCGCCGGAGCCGGCCAGTACTGGTTAGGAAAGCCGGCGCTCGCCAGCTGAGCCGCCGCGGCCACCAACACCACAACACCGACGATCGCCGGAATCCTCGCCATGGTCTCAAAATGTATAAGTGGCTAGTCGATCGATGGGTCGTACGGCGGAGTTGATCGGTACCTGGCCGCCGGAACGCAAGTTTATAGAGAGGAAGGATCAAGTAATTAAGTTGGCGCGCCGGTTCGATGGAGTACGTTGCCTCCACGTTCATCGCTCGAACGAGTTGGGTGCACGTACGTACGGACGATTATTCTTTTTTCAGATTAAAAAATGCATTCACCTCTCTAAAAAAAAATAACAAAGTTGAAGGGCGCACGTCTATAGCTAGTTAAATGATTATTATTAACAAAGCCCTCTACCTGAATGTAGTATATACATGCGGTATGAATGAACGTGATTTGTCAAACTTTTATTTCGCCGGCAATGTGTTTCGTCAGACTTGACAAAATTAAATTCAGTTTCTTATAGTAGCCGGCATGCGAGAGCAGCCATATTTCAACGTCTTGTATCTTGCAATAGGGGAGGCGCGACGCAACATATACCGTGAGTCCGTGACAATATATAAGGCCTAGATTGGCAACAAAGTTTTTTTTTAAACTAAAGTATATTATTACCACAGTATTTTAGTGCCTAGCAAAATAATACTTCAGTTTTTTAAAAAAGTCTGTCATCCTTCTCAAATACTTCAAAAAAACATAGTTTTAAAAAATAGTTTAGTTTTAAAATCATATTATTTGTTGGATCAAACACCTCAAAGTATTTAATACTTTAATTTTTTCAGAAATCAAACTTTGATGCCAAACGGGGCCTAAGTCTTCGGTCTTTGCTAGTATAAAGGATTTTCGATCGCGCACATTGGGACCGTAATAGTCACTTTTTGGAAAAACTTCACCGGATTCAACGATGTTGTTACTTCTATACTCTGGCAGAGGTACCATATGTTTGACATGTTATGTGGGGCCATCTATTTGGTGAAAACTAATAATCTTTGATATTTTAGCTCTATGAAACAAATGTATTTATATGTTTTTTAGTGTATAAATTCCTATATAGATGTGTTCGAGTCTACACACTAAAAAGTATCTAGATACATTATTTTCACAAAACTAAAACATCTTATATTTTAAAACGGAGGGAATAGTTTTCTATATCGTTTCCTTCCTTGACATGTGGGATCCACAACATTGATCCCTACGTAAAGGGGATCATGAAAAAACAATTAACTAAGTCTCACCCATGCCATGACACGCACGCGCTCTAGCCATGGCGGTCGCGTTCCAATGATTTTGACACCTCTCGTCCCTCTCGTTATCCCCGCGTGACGGTGGTGGGGGGAACCCTAATCACATCGGCAAAAGACCTCTCCACTCCCCCCTCTCCTCCATGTGATATGATTGATAGTATACCCATATATCAACAAGTTGCAACTTCTTTTTCAGAAACTCGTCTGAAAAGAACTCTAAGGTTAAGCGTGTTTGGTCTAGAGAAAGTTGAGGATGGGTGACCGACCAGAAAGTGGGTATTGAGTGCGCACGAGTGAGGACAACGTGCACAGAAAATATTAGTATTGTTCTATGGGGTTAGTCTAGAGATACTATTGAGCTACCAAGAGTGACAGCTACTGGTTCGGAGAAAACAGGGTGCCACAAATGGTATCCGAGCCGATCCTTGCGGTTACACGGGCGTGCGGGTCAGTGGCGGACATATGGAGCTTGGCGTGTGTGGCCCGGAGTGAACATGACATGGCACATGTGTCGGCACTGGACGCACAGATGTATGCCAAGAGGGGACGTTCCTGTCTTGTGGTTGATCGACGAGGGCGTCGATCTTCTAAGGGTGTGTGTATGTGAGACTCTGGCACATGGCTTAATAGGATTGATAGGATATCCATATCTCAACTTCTTATTTGAAGCTCATCTGGAAAAAACTCCTAGGTTAAACATACTTGGCCTAAAGAAATTTGAGGATGGGTGACCGACCGAAGTGGATACCGGGTGTGCACGAGTGAAGACTAAGTGCGCAAAAAATAATAGTGTTGGTCTGTGAGGTTAGTCTAGAGATCCTATTGAGATGCCAGGAGTAACAGCCGCTGGTCCGGAGAGGACGGGGTGTTATACTTCACCACCACCAGAGGGCGCGGATGGGCAAAGCCTGGCCAGCGCCGGCGGGGATCCTTCATCCTCTTGTGCGCCAGGGTGAGGATGCGGGCCGAATCCCGCGCGTCGGGACATGGTGCGGCCGCTCGACACCACGGTGGGGCTGGTTCGCCAACGTGTTATGGCCGTTGGACCTCCGGCGTGCGGTGGCGTATGGGTGAGGCAACGACACATAGGAATGCGTGGTGTGCGAGCTGGGCCAATTTCCAGCGTGCTGACGGTAGCGGGCGGCGCAGCCATAGGCATGGTGGGCGGCGGGCCGATCTAGGCCCAATGGGTTTGGATGGGCTGCTCTTTTCCCGCTGCATCTCGACAACTCCGACGATGACACCATGGAGGTTGGTGTCATTCTCGAGGCACGAGGAACATGGTGGAGGAGGCCTACTTCTCTATCGAAGGTGGTTGGCCTAAGGCTGGTTTGGCGGATCTTGAGATCTGTCATCTACTTTCGACAGTGAGGCGGGGATACCTAGGTGCCGGTGAAAACCGAGCCATTGGCGGGCGATGGCGGCGTTACCATGTTGTTACCTTGATGAAGGCATCATCGTGCAACTAGTGTCGACCTCAATCTTGGTACTTCAGGGAAATCCCTAAGATCTTTGGATTGGCAAAGGTGGCGCTGTGGTGTCGCGTTCTCTCTTCGGAGCAACTTTTGTGGAGTACACTGGATGACAAAGGCAGGAGGCTGAGTCGCTTCTTCTAGCACGGAGATGTCGGTGGAGATGTCAAGTCATGTCTAACCGTCAGGTGCTAAGCTTGGTCATGCCTGGTTTGGTAGACGCTACACACGACGGATCTCTTGGTGGTTTCAAGCAGCGTCGAATGGAGGGACTCAAGGACATGGTGCCGAGGGGCCTCGATGTTGATCGCGCATGCGTGTTGGGTGTGCGCAGTGTGGAGGTGTTGTTTGGAGTCATGGTGATGTTGACGGAAGACCTCACAACGTCATTGGTTCGATCTTTCCTGATGATGGGTATACGGAAGATGACGACGGCGAGGACTTTCTGGAGCGTGTATGATGGTACACGCTGAGGGACTGCCAACCGGTTGTGCCACTTTCTTGCCATTGGGTGACTTGTTGATTCCTTCGGTTTTTAGATATTGTTCATTGGTGAGATGCCAGGGATATTGACATTGTTCATGGACACCGCCTTCATCAGTGTTGTAGGAGCAGCGAACTGTCGCTTGTTTTGGTGGGCTTAGGTTGGATCTTTGTAATCTCTCTTGTAAGGTTTTGGGAATAATTTAATAAAAAGGCCGTGTGCATCTCTTGGTTGCAGAGGCGAGTGATCTTCCCACATTTCGAAAAAAGTACAATCTTACTCACTCGACACAAACATCTTTTTTATAGCAAAGCAATCTACAATGCAAGACACGAGTTTAAGGTAAGTTTGAATCGAATGTGAGTTTATATAATACTGCACGATGTTCGCCGAATAAACTACATGGCAACTAAGGGATCAAACTCTAAATTTACCCATCTACTAAACGATCATAGAACGATAAAACACAAGAATTACAACACAATGAGCAAGGTGTCGAACACAATCACTATTTCCCAAAGATTTATCAATGATGGAACTCACAAATTTTATTGCTGACATGAGTAGAGATGAAAGGTTTAGGGATCGCTGGTGGAAAAAGGGCCTCCAATCTCGGGCCGCAACTGGCTCTAGTCCCGGTTTTGGGCCCGGGACTGCGAAAACGGGACTAGAGCCCCCCCCCCTCTAGTCCCGGCTCGCTACGGCCCGTGACTGATAACAGCCACGTGGCTGTTTCAGCGCCGCGGGGGGCGGAAACCCTCTAGTCCCGGGCTGTAACACCACCCGGGACTAAAAGGTTTCCTGCCGCGGCAGAGAAACACACATTTCTTTGTCGCGGCAGAGATTGTGTATTTCCTTTTTTGCCATTTCGTTCCTTTTTCGTTTTGTGTTTCACTATAATTTAAACATATATTTTAGTATACATATTATACGCTACTACATACACACTACACGTCGATGCATTTATATAATTAATTGATCCCTTGCAAGCATACATATAATCAATCATATCAAAAGGAAGAAATGTTTTGAAATTACATGGTCATTGATGAATATATATATCATATCAGCTACATGAAGATGACTAAGGCAAATCGAGTTCCACGTCATCTGCATAATGCCCTCCATGTACATCAAAGACTTCCTTCATCATAAATCCCGCCAGCTCCTCTTGAATTGCTCTTATGCGCTGGTATGACTCTAGTTTCTCCCGCAAATCATAAATATAATGTGAGTCAACTTTCCGCTCACTGGTCAACTCGCGGATGTACTCACAAACGTAGTATCCACATAAATGAGTTCCCGGTGGCTGCTATAAACTCTTCACCATTTTATAAGTTAGCTCCTCTTTGAATGGACCTCGTATTTTCTGTCTGAACTGTGTCCAACACCTGCTCGGCAAAGAAAATGAACAAAGGAGTTATCAGTTACTTGATATCAGGAAATGAATGAAAGAGGACGATATAATGCGATAATGATTGAAATTACTTATGGAGCATTGCTTTCATGTCGCTCCACTGCTCTTGGTCCCAACTTAATGAGTCGTGGACTTCAACTAGGTACTTGTCAACTTGAATGTTTAGCAAGATCCAGTGGAATCTGCGGACGTTTACATAAGCATGCATGCATAGCTCATTCAGTAAGCAAAAATAAAATGTATACAAGATATAAACACTCACTTGAAATTGTAAGGAAATAGTATTTCCTTAATAAAATTATGCTCGGTTAAGAACCTGCACAGGTCTTCCTCCACGTCCTTGGGGTGATTCTTTAACGTATATTCATTAATGATATATGGGTCAATGAACCTAACGTGGTATCTTCTAGCTCTTTTGCATTCAAACATCTTCATTCTGCAGAATATAATATCATCATACAAAAGGATATATAGTTAGGATAATATATTAAATGCAATGAACGAGCTGAGCTACAAACTTAATTATAAAAATAAATAACTTACAGACAGTAGCAACCAATGATAGATTTGTTGAGGGCGCGCTGGTTGTATAACTGAAATAGTTCGGTCATTTAAACCTGTATCGAGTATGGTTTGAAGTGATGCTCCTTTCTAACGTCCACCGGAAACCAGTCTTTCTGATGCTTTTTTCTGCTTGTGACATGTACCATTCGTGCAGATTTCACATATGTGTGGATAGACGCGCGAGCTCCTCATTACTGACTAGAGGCTCCCCTTGGACATACTGCCGTACTATCTGACCCACTAGCGTATCTTCATATCCTAAATATTGACCAAGAGACATATTTGCTTCGTTAGCAAGTGCTTTGTCCTGCGATACAGTGATTCCCATAAGTGCAGCATTATTACGGGCTCTAGGGTCCATTATTTGCATGTCTATATCCATTTCAGCTCTGAAGGCCTTGTCGAGGTCTGAAATGACTTTGAGTGGGGCGACCGATTGATTCTTCTATGCTCCGAGCTGGGCAACTTGCTTCCCGCTTTTTGCACTCTTGTGATTTTTATTCTTCTTCTGTGCTTGCTTAATAATCTCCCGGTCATAGTCTAATTCCAGATTCATCGATATCTGGGATGGTTGCTCAAGAAAGGACTTAGCCCACTTTTTGGTGTTTTCATTATATACCGGCTTTGGCTCAGGATTTTTGGGTGCAAAATGCGCCTTAACTTGGGCAGCCACATCCGCGTTAGTTTCCTCATCGGTCTTGTCATAAGGTCTCTTTGGAAGAGCCGGCGGGATGTCGACTATCTTCGGCGTTTGACTTTCTTCGATGTGGGGCGCGGGGGACCGTCGAACTTCCGTTTCTTCGACAAGGTACTAGTATTGCACGGAGGCGGAGGCGGAGATCGAATATTGCGCGGAGGCGAAGATCGAGTTGATGTACTCCTGCTGTGGCGATCGTCAGCGGGGCGGGGTGGACTTGGAGGTTGGCGATAATCGGGTTGGGGTGGACTTGGAGGTTGACGATATTCGATGCGGGGTGGACTTGGATTCCTCGGAGTCGGTGGCCTTGGCGCCGAGCCTGGAAACTTGATGTACTTCTTATTCCATAAAATGATGTTGCGCTTGACATCTCCTAGTTTCGTAAGGCCTTCAGGCGTAGCAATTTCAATCTCTAGGTCCGCAAAATCCTCCACTGTGTCATCCACCGTGACACGAGCATAGCCTGGTGGAATCGGAAGTGAAAGGTGGAGTGCTCCAGGTAGACAAGGTAAAGCAGTGACGATCGCCACCTTGAAGGACAGGTTGTTCATTGGCTAATGTAGCTCACATTGTGCCATTCTCTCTGACATCATCCACGGGGTAGTGAGGAGCCGGTGCATCATCCAGCAGTGCTTGATCATCAGCCTGAACCTCCGTGGAAGCCACGCTGCTTCTCTGCTGGCTAAGGTCCAATGCAGGATCATCAGACCGTGGGTGAGTTGACGACGGCGGCCTTTGGATAATTTCATGTATGAGTTTCTTCAGATCAGCTAGGTCCTGCTCTACCCTGGAGATCTGGTCTGCCTCCCGGTCCTTCTTTCTCTGACGGCTTCTGTAACTGGCAACGTACTGAGGAAACCCTTTCTTCCAAGAGACACCGACGCCTTTGCCTCGTGTTCGTCCTCCCTTTTCAGGATTCCCTAGGGCGCGTGTCAGCTCGTCGTTCTCTCTCTCGGAACGTAACAATCCCAATTGAGCATCGTTCATTGCTTTAATAAGGTCTTGGGAGGGTTTTAGAATTTTATCATGAAATAATGTCTTCCCTGTTTCTGGGTCCAAGGATCCCCCGTGCCCGTACCACCAGTGCTTTGACCTCTTGGGTCATCCATCTGTACCAGGAGTGACGCCTCTAGCCCTCATGTTCTTCTCCATAGTTTCCCACTTAGGGACGGGACTCTTGTAGCCACCTGTCCCCATTTTATGATGGTATTACTTGTTGGCAGCATTTAACGCGTTCTTTGCCGACGTTGCCTTTGCTTTATCAGATTGATTGTACTGTACAAAATCGGGCCACTGTTCTCTCAACTTCTCGTTTACTCCTTTGAAGTCTGGAGTTTTCTTTTTAGCGACATATTTCGCGTATAAACATTTCTTGTGGTTCTGATACAGTTCAGCCATCTTGCTCAGTGCACACTCCTTGACTTTCGCTCTATTTTCAAGCCCACCCGGCGTTGGGGAAATACCATCTACCTCAAATTCCTCATACTCTGGTGGTAGTATGAAATGCGCTATGAGCTTCTGCCAAAGGTTATCTTTGGCATCATCAGTGACATAGCTGTTGGATTCTTCACCGGGTTTCTTTGACTTATTCCATTCTTGGATGGTGATTGGCAGGTTGTCACTAACAAGCACCCCGCATTGATTTATAAACATCCTCCGGTGCTTCTCTGGAGCAATCGGTTCACCATCATCATCTATTATCTATAACAAAAAGAGAGATAAACAGGTTAGAAAAAATAATAATCCTAATAACTAAAACAATATAATCCTAATTATAATAATCCTAATATTATTTGTGCTAAAACAATAATCATAATAACTAAAACAAAAAAATAACCCTAATAAAACAATAAATAAAACAATATAATCCTAATAAATAAAACAAAAAATAACTAAAACAATAATCCTAATCCTAATTCTAATATTTTAATTAAAACAATAATCCTAATACTAAAACAAAAAACCCTAATATAAAAAAACTATAAAAAAACTATAGAAAAAACTATAACAAAAAACCCTAATAAACCTAATTATAATAATCCTAATACTAATCCTAATACCTAAAATAATAAATAATCCTAAATACTATAAAAACTATAGAAAAAAAATATAACAAGAAACTATAAAAAAACTATAAAAAGTACTAACATTTCCTAATAATATAATAATAATATAAAAACTAACATTTCCTAACATTTATACAAACCCTAAATATTACTACTACTAATAATAATAATAATAAATATTACTACAAAAACCTTTATATACTAATTATTAATATTAGACTAATTAATACTAGACTAATTATATACAAAAACCTAACTATATAATTAAATAACCACCACCGGCGAGGTGGGCGGCCGGAAGAACAACGGCGCGGCGGGGCGGTGCGGCACGGCGGGGCGGCGCGACACGACGCGCGCGACACGTACGGCGGGCGGTGCGGAGGCTCGGCGTGCAGCGGCTCTGCAGTACGGAGGGGCGGCCGGGGACGAGGGCGGCGACGCGGGAATCGGCCGGCGGGCAGCACCTCCCCTGTTCTCTGCGTCAATGGCGCCTCGTCTTCGTCTTCATCGTCAAATCTTGCTAAGTGCTGGCTCGGCGCGCCAAGGGCGAGCGCGCGTATATAAAGGGTCAACCCTTTAGTCGCGGGCTAAGCCACCGCCCGCGACTAAAGGGTATTTAGTCGCGGGTCGTGGCTTAACCCGCGACTAAAGACACCCCCTTTAGTCGCGGGTTAAGCCATGGCCCGGGACTAAAGGGTTTTTCGACCGCTTCGTTTTCACGCGCGCAGACACCCCTTAGTCCCGGGTCCAGCCACGACCCGCGACTAATTGTTTTCTTGTAAATTTTCTTTTTTTAATTCCAAACAAATATAAAACTTTGGAAAATCATATCTTTTGTTGTAATAATCCAAATAAAACAAATAATATGTCTATTATTATCAGAAAAATATAAAGAATCTTAATAAAATATCCATTTATCTGTTTGCTTCATTTATAAATTATTTCATTTTTAAATTTTCTTTTTTTAATTCAAAACAAATATAAAAACTTTGGAAAATCATATCTTTTATTGTAATAATCCAAATAAAACAAATAATATGTCTGTTATTATCAGAAAAATATAAAGAATCTTAATATAATATCCATTTATCTGTTTGCATCATTTATAAATTATTTCATTTGTAAATTTTCTTTTTTTAGTTCAAAAAAAATATAAAAACTTTGGAAAATCATATCTTTTATTGTAATAATCCAAATAAAACAAATAATATGTCCATTATTATCAGAAAAATATAAAGAATCTTAATATAATATCCATTTATCTATTTGCATCATTTATAAATTATTTAATTTGTAAATTTTCTTTTTAATTCAAATCAAAAATAAAAACTTTGGAAAATCATATCTTTTATTGTAATAATC
This sequence comes from Avena atlantica, assembly GCA_910589765.1. Taxonomy (NCBI): domain Eukaryota; kingdom Viridiplantae; phylum Streptophyta; class Magnoliopsida; order Poales; family Poaceae; genus Avena; species Avena atlantica. The sequence continues at coordinate 5,231,388 of OU342739.1, forward strand.
CAAAAAATAATAATATGTCTATTATTATCAGAAAATATAAAGAATCTTAATATAATATCCATTTAGTCCCGACTGTAGTCATAAACCGGCACTAAAGATATTTCCCGCCATTTCCCACCGCTTCCCGCCAAGTTTTCCCGCCCTTTCCTTTGTACGAGAGCTTTTAGTCCCGGATGTAGTCACTAGCCGGGACTAAAGATATTTCCCGCCATTTCCCAAAGCTTCACGCCAAGTTTTACCGCCCTTTCCCTCTATATCTAGGGCGATCACGTCATGGCTATCCACACATCCACACATTCCTCTCTTTGAACAATGGACAACGCCTACTGGGACATTCTGACCCTCGAGGAGACCGAGGCGCTGTGCGCCTCCAACTACCCTTGTCCGCCGGGCAACCGGCGGCCCGTCGGCTGGATGCTGAGCGCTGGAGGGGTTCTTGTCCCTCCTGTCCCTCAAGGTTTCGCACGCTAGGCGGCCATCACAAACCACTTCTACCACGAGCTCACGCCGGAGCAGCGGATGGATTGCTAGTGGGATCCCGACAACTACGACACCTGAAATGCCTTCTTCGCTAATAGGCGGGAAAGGGAGCTCGCCAGGTATGAGGGTGATGGCCCGCCCCCGGCGAACCACAACGAAGCCGGCCGTCGTCTGTGGTGGGCGAACCGTACTATCATCGGAGTGATGCGCTACATCGTCGGGGGAGACCATCCTCGCCTATGGTGCCCACGAGTCCACCCGCCACAGAGCCACAAAAAGGCCACACACCGGCCCGGCTGTAGCGGCATCGTCTTCCAGGAGACCCCTCTCCCGCCCGTCGTGAATCCGAGGCTGGAATGGCCCCTGGTATATGCCATGGATGGGCTGCGGATCCCCGGAGTGGCAGGTGACGATGACGATCACGAAGAAGACCCTGAAGCTGCGTACTATAGGACTAGGCATGATTATTACTAAAGGGGGCGGCTTTAGTCCTGAGTGTTAGCTAGTCCCGGTTTGTCCCGGTTTTTAATATTAATAAATGCCTTGAGTGTTACCTAAATATGAAGATTTTGTATTTAGAGGAAAAGGTCTATAAATAGAGTAGGCTGGATCGAGCAGCCTATAAATAGAGGAAAATGCCTATAAAGAGAGGGTTCATCTTTAATCCCGGTTGGAGAAACCAACCGTGACTGAAGGGATTGTGGCAGACTGGGCCAGGCAACACTAATAATAGGGGTGAGTGTCGACATTATGTCGTGCGGATTGTACCTTGTCTCGGATGGTGTCACCAACCGGGACTAAAGATGATCCTTTAGTCCCGGTTGGAGACACCAACCGGGACAAAACATGAGTCAGCACTAATAATAGGGGTGAGTGTCGACATTATGTCGTGAGTGTCGACATTATGCCGAGCTGCTTGTACTATAAATAGGCATCCATGTGAGTCCATTCCTCCAGCCAGTTTGAGGCATCTCCAAGATGGTTTTCGAGAGCAGGGACATCACTACGGCCAGTTTCAGGGAGATGTCGCCGGAGCCCAGTCCTCCGGCATCTCCAAGAAACTGGTCATAGAGGCACTCCCTAATATGTGAAATTAGTTAGCTCTCAGACGTATTGATCTAGTTAGAGAAGTTACAAGATGCAAGATGGTTTTAGAGAGCAGAGACACCACTATGGCCAGTTTCAGGGAGATGCCGTCGGAGCCCAGTCCTCCGGCATCTCCAAGAAACTGGTCATAGAGGCACTCCCTACTATGTGACCTCACGCGTTTGGAGATCAGATCTTAATGGTAAGTATGAATTGGGACTAAAGGCCCTCCTTTAGTCCCGGTACAGCCACAAAACGGGACTAACACACTCAAGATTGTTTGCAAACAACACTATAAAAATGGACACATGGAGCATCTTCACTCATAAAATGTTACAATTATTACATATCATTTCTTCGCGTGTGTTCCTTTCTGATCCCGTCGTATCCATGGAGCATCTTTATTCATTAACATGATGCTTGGGTCATCCTTCACCGCGAAGGGCGGAATTTCATGAAACTTATCACAATCTTCTGACATGTCTGTCTTGTCCTCCACTCCCACGATGTTTCTTTTTCCTGAAAGAACTATGTGGCGATTTGGCTCATCATCTGATGTATTCTTTTTCTTATTTTTTATTTTTCTAGGTTTGGTAGACATGTCCTTCACATAGAAAACCTGAGCCACGTCATTGGCTAGGACGAATGGTTCGTCTAAGTACCCAAGATTGTTGAGATCCAACGATGGCATTCCGTATTTCTTGTCTACCTCAACCCCTCCTCCTGTTAGCTTGAACCATTTGCACCGAAACAAGGGGACCTTAAAAGTAGGTCCATAGTCAAGTTCCCATATCTCCTCTATGTAACCATAATATGTGGTATTTGACCCATTGTTGTCTGTTGCATCAAAGTGGACACCACTGTTTTGGTTGGTGCTCTTTTTATCTTGGGCTATCGTGTAAAATGTATACCCATTTATCCCGTACCCTTGGAAAGTCGATATAGTCGAAGATTGTGACCTAGACAACAAGTATAGCTGATCTCCAAGAGTGTTGTTTTTTGATGAGATGTTGCAACCAACCACTGAAACTCTTCATGTGTTCATCTCTAATCCAAGAGTCATGCTTTCCAGGGTTGTTGGGGCGTAAGATTTTCTTGTGTTCCTCGATATATGGGGCTGCCAAGATAGAATTCTATAGAACGGTGTAATGTGCTTCGGTGTAAGAATACCCGTCCCTACATATTATTGATTTCCTTCCTAGAGTACCCTTTCCACTTAGTCTCCCCTCATACCGCGATTGAGGAAGACCAATCGGCTTAAGGTCAGGAGCGAAGTCAACACAAAATTCAATGACCTCCTCTGTTCCATAGCCCTTGGAGATGCTTCCTTCTGGCCTAGCACGGTTATGAACATATTTCTTTAAGTTTCCCATGAACCTCTCAAAGGGAAACATATTGTGTAGAAATACAGGACCGAGAATGGAAATATCTTCGACTAGGTGAACTAGTAGGTGCATCATAATATTGAAGAAGGATGGTGGGAACACCAACTCAAAAATGACAAGACAATGGACCACATCATTCTGTAACCATGGTAGATCTTCAGTATTGATTATCTTCTGAGAGATTGCATTGATAAATGCACATAGCTTCACAATGGGTACTCGAACATTATCTGGTAGAAGCCCCCTCAATGCAATCGGAAGCATTTGCGTCATAATCATGTGGTAGTCATGAGACTTTAGGTTTTGGAACTTTTTTTCTGCCATATTTATTATTCCCTTTATATTCGACAAGAAGCCAGACGGGACCTTAATAATGCTTAGGCATTCAAAAAATATTTCCTTCTCTTGTTTGGTAAGAGCGTAGCTGGCATGACCTTGAAACCATTCTGGATGCAGGTCATCTGGGTCTTTCATACGTTGATGGTTCTTTCGTGCTTACGGTGTATCTTTTGTCTTCCCATACACGCCCAAGAAGCCTAGCAGGTTCACGCAAAGATTCTTCGTCACATGCATCACATCGATTGCAGAGCGGACCTCTAAGAATTTCCAATATGGTAGCTCCTAAAATATATATTTCTTCTTCCACATGGGTGCGTTTCCTTCAGCGTCCTTCGAAACAGATTTTCCTCCAGGACCCTTTCCAAAGGTTACCATTTGAGCCAAATCTTTGACCATATCAAATATATCAGCACCAGTACGCTCCTTGGGCTTCATCTGGTGACATGCCAGACCGTTGAAATGCTTGCCTTTCTTTCTTAAGGGATGCTTGGACAAAAGAAATCGACGATGCTCATTGTATACATTCTTCTTACAATGTTCCAAATATATACTTTCAGTCTCATCTAAACAGTGTGTGCATGCATTGTATCCCTTGTTTGACTGTCCTGAAAGGTTACTAAGAGCAGGCCAATCATTGATTGTGACGAAAAGCAATGCTCGGAGGTTAAATTCTTCCTGCTTGTGCTCATCCCACACGCGTATCCCGGGTTCGTGCCACAACTGTAAAAGTTCTTCCACTAATGGCCTTAGGTACACATCAATGTTGTTGCCGGGTTGCTTCGGACCTTGGATCAACACTGGCATCATAATGAACTTCCGATTCATGCACAACCAAGGAGGAAGATTATAGATGCATAGAGTCACGGGCCAGGTGTTGTGACTGGAGCTCTGATCCCCAAAGGGATTCATGCCATCTGTACTTAGACCAAACCTTAAACTCCTTGCGTCATCTGCAAAGTCCGGATACTTTCTATCGATTTTTATCTATTGTGACCCATCAGCGGGGTGTCTCAACATCCCGTCTGACTTACGTTCCTCTTTATGCCATCGTAACAACTTGGCGTGCTCTTTGTTTCTAAATAAGCGTTTCAACCGTGGTATTATAGGAGCATACCACATCACCTTGACAGGAACCCTCTTCCGGGGGGCTCTCCCTCAACGTCACCAGGGTCATCTCGTATAATCTCATACCGAAGTGAAGTGCAATACCGTGCATGCATCCAAATTCTCGTACTCCTCACCACGGTAGAGGATGCAGTCATTAGGGCATGCATGTATCTTCTGAACCTCTAAACCTAGAGGGAAAACAACCTTCTTTGCTTCGTACATACTGACGGGCAATACGTTATCTTTTGGAAGCATATTCTTCATCATTTTCAGCAACTTTTCAAATGAGTAGTCAGGTATAGCACATTCAGCCTTCCATCGCAGCAATTCCGGTGTGCTGCCCAGCTTTTTCAGACCATTTTCGCAATTTGGGTACAATAACTTTTTGTGATCCTCTAACATGTGATTGAACTTCTCCCTATCCTTTTCAGTTTCACAATCTCTTCGTGCATCGACAATGGTCCGACCAAGATCATCAGCGGGTTCATCATGTGTCTCTTCTTCATCCTCCCCTTCAGCATCCCCCATGGAAGTATCTCCATACTCAGGGAAACCATGATAGTTTTCATCCTCCTCCTCTTCTTCATTGTCTTCCATTATAACCCCTCTCTCTCCGTGCTTGGTCCAACAATTATAACTAGGCATGAAGCCGGACTTCAACAGGTGGCCGTGAAGGGTTTTTGAGTCAGAGTAATCCTTATGATTCCTACATCCATTACATGGACAGAATACAAAACCATTGCGCTTGTTTGCATCAGCAACACAGATGAATTCATGCACGCCATTAATGAACTCGCCAGAGCATCGGTCCGTACCGTACATCCATTTCCGGACCATCTGCATTATAGTAAAAGTATATCAAAAACCATTACACAACATGATAAAATTATTACAAGTTATATTGAGAGCTTCTAGAGCATTAATTTTGAATTTTGAAAAATTTACATGCACCAATTTGTGAATTGGAGAAAACAATCAACATGATAAATGTGGAGTTTTTTATTATTGTTCTATCAGTGAAAACCTCATTCCATTCTAAGCTCTGAAACTCTAAAATTACACATTTCAATTTTCAGTAACTATGTGCCTAATCAAAATTTGTTACACATATATATCAAAATCCTTCTAGCTACTTCTAGAGCATGCATGCATTTGATCCATATCTCTATACTTCTAGAGCATTATAGAGCTAAAGTAGCAATAAGAGATGAAAGAATGAAGTTCTGACCTTTTAAAGCTTTGGATTTAGGTGTTGCAAACTAAATCTTGACAAATCTTGAGAAAAAAATGGCATGAACTCTCTTACTTCTTTGAGAAAAATGGCCACCATATGCTTTAGGGCAGCAGGACAGGAAGCAGAATATATAGTGGTGGACAACTAGTCCCGGGCCGTGATACGCGCAAGGACTAATAGTCCACGAAAGGACCAGCTGGCCTGCTCCAGGTTATTAGTCCCGGGCCGTATTACGAACCAGGACTAATGACCTGGTTCGGCCCGAGACTAGTCACTACGGCTGTTTCTAGCCGTTAGAGGCCTCACGGTCCAGGACTAGTGCTCCCACTAGTCGCAGGCTGTGCCAGGCCGAGACTGCTGGCCTTGTTCACATCGAACCGAAGATGGTTTTTCCAGTAGTGGATGTACAAGATACTGCAAATATTTCTATCAAGATTGTTGAGAAAAAGAAGACCCTACCTATAACCCTGTTTACAAGCTTTTTCGATTGGTTCTTGCTATCCCGGTTGCAACCACAACTGTTGACAGAGTTTTCCCTTCAATGAACTATCTGAAAAATAAATTGAGAAACAAGATGGGAAGCCAAGACTTGAATGATTGCTTGGTTACATATCTTGAGAAAGAATTATTTTTCCAAGTTAAGGATGATGCAATCATATCAAGTTTCCAAGCATTCGAGAATCACAGTGCTATGAGTTTTTCTATTGTTAATTAATTGGCCTAGGGGCTCCTATGTTGCTCTGTAGGACGGCACTGGGGTGAACGCTATCCGCCTCAAGAATAATCACCCCTGGTGTAGTTCCTCGCCGCTGCTACTGCCGGCCTTGTCCACTGCAGTGGCATGCCCCGGCGTCGAACATGCTAGGGGTAGAGGACGGCGGCAATGACGCACGAGCACGGCTATGACGACGTCTGTGTTTCTAGTTTGCATGTGACATCAGTGCATAAAGACGCTGTCCATCGCTTGATGCAAAGGCGGCCGGGGCTCCGTCTCCCCATTTCAAAAAAAAAGTTAAATGTATGACCAAATTAAAACCTTTGCATCTTTTATTTGATTACATTGCACAAATGGCCATATAAGTTGGCTATAGGGATTTAGAGAATAGATAATTTATCTTTAGCTCCTTGTCGGTTTGATATTCAAATACTTATCGAACTAGGACGAATAAAGAACATTTCCATGAAATTGAGAGCACGTTGGCTGCTGCCTCCATGTCCCCATCCCTGTAGCGCGGATGGCATCTCTACCATGGACAAACGCCCGACTGCGAACTAGGAGGCCATCGCCCGCCAAGGTCAGACCTTTCGGCCGGCGCAAATCGATCGATCAATTCGTGCATAAACCGTCGCTCGATCTGCCTTATACTACCAACAAAATCATCTACGGTTGGACATCAGGAGATTAGGCCAACGCTGCGATTGATAAAGACCAGGATGCCTCGATTGCAGGCCTGAGATTTGCAACATGATCAGCGGACGGCCTGGATTTGGAGGCCCCAAATTTGTGTGCGTGTGTGGAGGGGGGGGTTGCCGTCGCACTCTTCGCACGAGCTAGGATCAATTCCGACAACGAGCTAGGCCACCATCCCCATGAGGCTGAGCTATTCAAATTTCAAATTGTCGACGGGCTCCATAGTTTCCCGATGTATTTTTTATACATCGTCGCTGTTTCGAGCTTTAACGTCTTATATTCCGAAACGGAGGAAGTACTAGTACATAGTATTATGGAAAGAAAAAAAAGGGTTAAACTGTGTGATCGAAATTAAGAAAGCCACTACCCGAAATTCAAACCGTGGTGGGACGGGTGAGGAAAATCCGGCCTCCTCTCGCCCACTTTCCCTCTCTTAAACCCCACCTCCGCCTCCATCTTCTCCAATCCCCACACCGATCACCATCAATCTACAGAGCCATGGCGCCGAGTTCGCCGTCCCCCGCCCAAGTGCCGGCACGGGCCTCTTCCTCGTCACGGAAGCGCAATCCCCCGACGAGATTCTCCGACGAGGCGCTGGCCGTCGTTACAAAGCGCCCACGCGGCAAGTCCGCGCCCGGGGCCAAGACGGCGAATCCCTCCAACGCCAAGTCGAGGAATCCCAGTGCCAACGATGAGGAGGAGCTCGCCGCCCTCCTTGGAGAGGAGGGAGCTGGTCCTGCGGCGGCGACCAGACGAGCGCCCGTCTGCGCTAAGGAGCCTGACGAGGAGAACCTGGCCACCGCATTGGGAGAGCGGCAGGACGGGGTGCAGGCGGCTGCAAGCAAGGAGGAGGAGGCGGCGCGTCGCGCAGCCGACCGGCGCTAGGAACATGGCCGCCGCGGACGACGGGACGGAGTTCGTCGGCGAGGCCTTCCCCGCGGACGAGGCGCGCAGCAAGTGGCCGAAGCGCTACCAGCGCAGGCAGCCGGCGAGGTACGTACGGTGTCCTTCCTTCCACGTCTCCGGGCTTCTCCATCGACTTCGATCGTGTGTGTGTGTGTGTGTGTGTGTGTGTGTGTGTGTGTGTGTGTGTGTGTGTGTGTGTGTGTGTGTGTGTGTGTGTGTGTGTGTGTGTGTGTGTGTGTTTCGCAGGCGAGATTCGGAAGCAGACGTCAAGGCGCGGTGCCACTACCGCTCCGCCATGGTCGACGGTGTTGTCTACGAACTTGACGACAATGTCTATGCCCAGGTATATTTCTTGCTCCCCCTCTCACTTTTCTAATTGCATTATTAGACGAACTGCTCTAATTGCATCGATCCAGTGGCTATCGTTTGCATCATATTATGAGCTCGACGCTTGAAAAAGTTTCACCTGTTCAGCATATTTTGAAATGGAGTTGCTAGTATTTGTGTGCTTTTCTTAGAAAATGTTTGCGTATAATAAATGCTCTAAATGTTGCCAAATAATTAACTTGGACCCTAACTTGCAAAACGTAACTACACCCTATATATTATGCGCTGCAAGCCTAACTGAACTCTATCCACTAACTCAACTGAATGCACACTCCTCTAACTTATCTGATAAATCAATTTTGCCGTTTACAGGCTCTGGAAAACAAGGCCAACTACATTGGCCGTATAACCGAGTTCTTCGAGGGTACCGACAACCGCGTTTTTCCGCCCAGAGGATACGGTGCGTACTGGTCCAGTACATTGTGGTTATATATGTGTACTTTTCAACGTAATAAAAGAGTAGAATCAGTAGAGTAAAATTCATGATCTCACAGGTGATACTGAGAGCCGAGTTTGTCGATGAACTCCAGCACGACGGAAACGTGTTTTTCTCTCCGAGTATGAGAGCGACAACACGCTTGCGTGTCTCGTATCAAAGGTCAAGATCGTCTACATCGATCCAAATGTAAGTGCCCTTGTCTAGATATTTGCCATGTAATTCATCTATTGTTTCGATCTCACTGGATGCTCCCCTTTATTCCAGATGGATCCAGAAGCTAAGGCTCGACTCGTGGCTGACACTGCTGAGCTATACTACGATATGTCCTATTCTGCTGCTTATTCCACATTTGCCAACATCCTCCCAGGTAAACTGCTCTTGCGTGTTTATTTTACCTAGGGTCATATAATTATGCAAACTAATCACTGGCATGCGGACATATTTGTTGTTTATTCCAACATGTTTACTTCATTTGCTCTGAATCTACTGTTGTAAAAATCAAAAAATTTACCTCACACATCCATTGTTCAAAATAATTATTGTTCTAACAACTTCAAACAAACCAGGAGTTGTTTCCTTTTTTCATTCAAAGTATGTATTTTGCCTATATCAAACAATATAGCTAGATCATCGATTGAAAGGGGTACAGTTTGCATCGCTTAGTGTGTGAGATGGAGCAAGGAAGGAAGGAAGAGGATACCGTTGTCTTTCACAATATGATGGATTTTAATAAGCCTGTTTGCCTAAGTAGCTTTTGCCGATTTTACTATCATTTGGCTAAACATCCTTCTCCATGAATACTTTTGCATATAAATATGAAATAATTCTAGTACAACATGGTCTGGTGAACTCATAATTAATTATGCTTACGTATCTTACTCTGAGATAAAATGCTAGTTCATATATATTTACATGCATTTAGAATTTTAGATTCAGCTAGTTAGGACTTGACCGCATGTAACATGTCTACATGGTTTGTGATTCTCGGTTGTGTTTTTTCTTCTTTATAAACAATATTCACTTTGTGATTTGCATTATCTGTAGACACCAACGAGAACTCTTGGAGTTTCTTCTGATGTCGATTCAGAGTCTGGCACAACAAGAACAGCAGCCCTACTCGACCTTTACTCGGGCTGTGAGGGTATGCCTACAGGGCTGTGCTTGGGTGCAGCACTTGCTGACCTTAAACTTGAAACAGTAAGAATTGTGCTCTATATTTTTGTTCAAGAGAATGTATGCCATCTCCCCAAGCACTAATGTTATTCTCTTTTTGCATTGTAGAGATGGGCTGTTGACTCAAACAACTTTGCATGCGAGAGTTTGAAGTACAACCATCCTAGAACAGAGGTGTGGCTTCTAAACAACATTACAAATTCTTTTATTCATATAGCTGACATAAAATGTGTTTTGTCCTTTGGGTGCAGGTTCGGAACGAGAAGGCTGAGGATTTTCTTGCCCTTCTTAAGGAGTGGGGGCTATTCTGTGTAACACATATGTTCATTCCAATGATTCTGGCACAACAAGTTCGGTAGAGGATGAGGTTGAAGATCATGGAGAGAGCCTCTTGTTAAGGATGAAAGCTCGACTGAAAAGTTACTTGAAATCTGCTATGGTGGCAGCGGGAGGGAGAATGGTATCTATTTCAAGGTACTTGATTTTCTCCTAGACTTTCCTGGTTCGTGTGCAGTACTAGTACTTTTGGAGCTCCTGCATAGATCAGTTTATGTAATGTTGTTTTGCAGGTGCAATGGAAGGGAAATGGGCCAAGAGAGGATACCTGGGAGCCTATTGAAAACCTTGGGTTGGTATTTCATTTGTTGTATTCTTAGTTCATCATAGTTTTGATTTGCAGTGCACTAATTTTTTAATACCCTTAGTGATTGCCCATTGAAAGTTAAAGAATTCGTACAAGAGGAACATTTTACCATTGCCTGTGAGTTCTTGTTTTCTTTTGCCTAACCTTTTCAGTTCCATCATATATTTGCTGATGTCATTTTACTTTTGTGTTAAATTTTAAAGGGTGACGTTGATGTCATATGTGGCGGTCCACCATGCCAAGGTGTGAGTGGGTTCAACCGGTTCAGAAATTATAAAGCGCCTTTAGAAGATGAGAAAAACCATCAGTTGGTTACCTTTATGGACATCATATCCTATTTGCAACCAAAGTTTGTTCTCATGGAGGATGTCGTCGACATTCTTAAGTTTGTTGGTGGCTATCCTGGCAGATATTCCTTGAGCCGCCTAGTTGCCCTAAACTACCAAGCTCGGCTTGGAATAATGGTAGCTGGTTGTTATGGGTCGCCTCAATTCAGAATGAGGGTGTTCCTATGGGGAGCACTCCCTTCCATGGTTTGTTTTCATTTCTTGTCACTATAAATTTGTGCTACAAATGTATTCCCTAATAAGCGAGTGATCTGGTGCATTTGGTCTTGTAGGTGCTCCCAAAGTATCCTTTGCCTACACATGATGTAGTTGTACGTGGCGGGGCTCCAAAAGCTTTCTCCGTGAGTCCAATCATAAAATTAAAGAAATCCACCAAAGATGTGTAATCTGCTGACAAGCTTGGCTGGTTTTGTTTGCAGGAAAATGTTGTTGCTTATGACGAAATACAAAAACCGACCTTGAAAAAGGCTATGCTCCTTGGTGATGCCATTAGAGATTTGCCAAAGGTAGGTGCTTACTATATTTATTCATTTTTTTCATTCTACGTACATCGAATCTGCTTATATCTTCTATGCATGTAGATAACTATCAACCGCATGAGGTAATTGAATATGATGCTCCACCCAAGACACAATTTCAGTGCTATATATATGCGACTTAGTCGTAAAGTTAACACATATAGCTATATCAATACTATGAGTTTCATTCTTTTTTGTTTTGTTTCTCGAGGGCATTTCCATGTGCATTTGCTCTTTTACTCTCAGTTCTATGCCCTCGTGGTAAGTTTCGTTCTATCTATTCTAGACATGCTGGACAGTTCATTTGATGAGGATACTACTTGCGCCGAAGAAGGCAAACTCTTGGATCACCAGCCTTTGATGCTAAACAAGAATGGTCATGACCGGCGTGTCCTACAAATTCCTGTAAAGAAAGTATGTGACTGATTCCTTCTGCATGATGCTTTTGTAGGCCATTTGGTCGGTTTGTGGTGGGATGATATACGGTCTCTACGGTGGTGACGAGAGCGGAGCCACACAACCAGGTGAGCCTTGGCATAACTTGTTCTATTGTTCTGGGCAAATCATGCATGCATGCTTTGGGTCGAGAGCTTCGATAATGTCGGAGAGGGCGCGCGAGGAAGCAGAGAGCTAGAAGAGTGAGAGAGCTTCGTTTTCCCCCTAGCTAGCTAGCTAGCTAGGTGTACGTAATTCGAGTCCACCACTCAGCTGGGATAATCAAAAGGCCGCACCTTGTATGTTAGGATTGCGAGATCGATGTTCCAGACGACATTCGTTGCTGGTTGAACTGAACATGCATGATCCTTGTTTTTTCCATTTGAAAGTAGAAGCATTCATGGCTAGTACTGTAATGTTCCACCTGTACTCTGATTTTCTGTAAGATATACAGGAATTTTCTTCACACATTGCCTGCGTGTCTTCCTCACGGATGATTGCCATCTCAATTGAGCGCGTGTTAATTCTGATTATATATGCAACGATCTATGCGCATCAATGGCTCCACATGCCAGCCACTAAAAGCCACCGGACTTAAGTCTGAAGATCTATGCTTGGTTGGACCTATATATAGATCCGTTGGAGTGATCTTTTCATGTGTGCTCTTGCATGAGATAAATACAAAAAAGAAACAAAAATTAGAATCTAGTAATGTAACCTACTCATAACGTTTCGATACAAGAATTAATGAACTACTAGTAATGATCTGGGGAATACTACCGTGTGATGGATGGATGCATGTATGGTTCATCACCAGAAGTTCTTCGATCCCTGGTAGCAGAGTCCGGTGGACCAATACGCGGGTATGGCGTCGTCCACGACGATGGTCTGCGCCGAGGAGCCACCGGTGATCCTCACGGCGAGGGCTTTCGACTTGTCCATCGAGGCGAACGCCTGGTACGCGATTCCCCAGTTCTGTGTCATCTGGACCCACTCGCCGCCGGCCATCCTCACGGCGATCTCCGAGATATCACCGCAGGCACCAACGTTTAGGACGTAGAGGACGAGCCAGCTGGGGTTCCCCTTCACGCAGAACCGGACTCCGCCGGACCTCTGGCACGGGAAGCGGCGGAACTGGATAGGGACGATGCCGGCGACCCTCTCCGCGAGCTTCTCGAAGGAGGGCTGCGTCATGTCGAAGTGCTGGCGTGGAGGATTGCACCAGCCACCATTGTCGCTGGGCTTGTCCCAGTTGGGTGGGCACAGGTTTGTGCCGGTGATGACGATGGAGGGAGAGCCTGGATTGCACGACTTAGACTTGGCGCACCGGATCTCGTAGCACCGCCCACAACCGCGGCCGTCGGAGAACAGCGGCGTGCTCAGCGCCGCCGTCCTCGTCGAGTAGAACGACGCGATGTCGCTCCCGCTGTACCCGCACGCGCCGCCTGCATATACATTCAGATTGTAAACAACCCACATATTTACATATGCTTGTGCGGTGTCGCAGAGCTTTCAAATGGGTTATTTTTCTAGAGAGAGGAGGTGCATCAATGTAGGTATCTTTCACCTCATGTCGACATCATCAATATAAATTCATAATCCAAAAATTTAACAAAATGATCTATCTTCCTTACCGACCAATTCATTAATTCAGTTTGCCTCGAAAGTGGACTCCAAAACAAGGCCTCTTTTTATTATGTTTGGAGTAATAAAAAGAGCTATATCTAGACGATGAATTGATGATTAGACACATCTATATATGTATACTACTAGTATATTGCAAGTCTTACATGGTTATAAAAAGTGATATTGACCATATTGCAAGTTTTACTAATATGCACGTGAAAGTAAATTGTAGTAATCAACAAATGCATGCAAGATGGATCGTTGCATATATAGGACCATGTACTACTTACCGAATTCGCCGCCTTCGCCAGATTTGGCACCATAGAAGGTGGCGCTGCCGTCCTGCCACCCGGACGCCTGGAAGCCCGTCGCAGGACCGCTTGGACTATCTGGAGCCGGAGATGGGGTTGACGGCGGTGGACTTGACTGGTAGGGTGGCGGCGGGCTCGACATAGGTGGTGGCGGTGGACTCGATTGGTACGGTGGCGGCGGGCTCGACATAGGCGCTGGTGGCGGACTCAAATGGTAGGGTGGCGGTGGGCTCGACTGGTACTGTGGCGGTGGGCTTGACCGGGGTGGCGGCGGACTCGACTTGTACGGTGGCAGCGGGCTTGACCGAGGAGGCGGTGGGCTTGACCGGGATGGTGGCGGCGGGCTTGACCTGGGAGGCGGTGGGCTTGATCGGGGCCGCGGCACCGGACTCGGCTTGTACGGTGGTGGCGGGCTTGACCGGGGCCGCGGCACCGAACTCGACTTGTACGGTGGCGGAGGCGGGCTCGACCTGGGAGGCGGTGGACTTGACCGAGGCTGCTGCGATGGACTTGACTTATATGGTGGTGGCCGTCTCGATCGGGGTCGTGGCACTGGACTTGACTTGTACTGTGGCGGCGGGCTTGACCGGGGCCGTGGCACCGGACTCGACTTGTACGGTGGTGGAAGCGGGCTCGACCTGGAAGATGGTGGACTTGACCGGGGCCGCTGTGATGGACTTGACTTGTATGGTGGTGGCCGTCTCGACCGGGGCCGCTGCAACAGTCTTGACTTGTACGGTGGTGGCCGTCTCGACCGCGGCCGCGATGGCCCACTTGACTTGTACGGTGGTGGCGGGCTCGACCGGGGAGGTGATAGACTTGACCAGGGCGGCGGTGGTGGACTTGAGTGGGACGGCGAAGACGGTGTACTCGGCTGGTACTGTGGTGGTGGTGGCGGACTGGACTGCGGCGAATAGTACTGCGGGGTTAAGGTGGCGCCCGCCAGCTGAGCCACCGCCAGCAGAACCACCGCGCCGACGATCGCCATGCTCGATCAACCGTTACTTACTCCGGCCTTGATCGCAAGCTATAGCTACTGCGGGTTTATATATAGGAGAAGAGCTCGATCAGATAAACCAAGCAAGGCGATGGCGCGCATGAGTGCGTACGTCGCCGCCGCCACGTCCACCACCATGAACGATGGAGGAGTTGGATCATGGCCGCACGACACCATTAATTTCATTCTCCTCCTCTCCGTCGATCGATACGGAAGATCAAATCCATCCATGGACGCACGTCTGTCTCCATGATTAACACGGAGCTACATATTAGCATGCGCTTTTGTTAATACGGATCAAATCATGCCAGTGTTCAACCGACCAAATTTTAAATTCTGCATACAACAATAAAATAATTCTTAGAAATAAAATGTATGCTTCCACTTATCATTTTATTATACACATGAGGTAGGATTTTTCTTTTTCTACTACCAAGGAGGTACGTGTAGTGGTTATCAAATCAAATGCACTTAGGCATGTTTAATTAGTGGGAAATATTGTATAGCTGTACTATAGCTGGGCATTTTTTGGGTCGGGCCGGGCTCGGACTGGAAAAAGCCCATGAGTCAAAACCTAGGCTCGAGCCAGGCCCGGCCCAGCTATTGGGCCGCAAATCAAAGCTCGAGTCTGGCCCAAACGGCCAAACCACCGGGCCGTCGGGCCAGGCCTTCCCTATTTTCAGCATTTTCAAGGCCACGAGCCAGGCCCGAGTTGCACACATCCCCATATTTGTAGCCTAGGCTTAGCCTGCGGGCCAGAAAAGCCCGGCCTGTCGGGCTTTTTTCGGACCGGATCAGGTTGGGCCGGGTTTCCCATGCCTAAATATGAGTAGTACTGGCTGGTATGATGCATATGATGTATGAATACTCTCCCATCGTGTTTAGCATCATCTAATAGTATTATAGTCTTATTATATTTAGTTACTTTAGAATCTTAATGAAATTTTGTGTACAAGATATATTTGAAGTTAAATGTTCTTGTTTCACGAGCTATGGTATAGTATGGATACAACCACTAGTAGAAAACAGGCTATCTGTTCGCGCCTCCTAACAGCATTAGTCCCGGTTGCGCCACGAACCGGGACTAATGTTGGCACGCATCCCGGTTCGAGCGGGCACGGTGGCCGGAGGCATACGTCCCGGTTGGTAGGGGTGCATGTGTCCTGGCACACACCTTTAGTCCCGGTTTGTACGCTGTTTTGTTTCGTTGGTGGGGCAACCATGACTAAAGGTTGGAGCTTTAGTCTCGATTGCCCCGTCCCGGTTGGGGAACCGGGACTAAAGGCCCTTACCAACCGGGACACATGGGACGGTTTCCACTAGTTAACTAGCACATCTTTCTTCATTAATTGATGTGACACAACGTTATTTTGTCAAGATAACATGCATGATATTGTACCTCTTATTATATTCCCCCCTCCTAAAATAGGATACATATAGTTTTTGTCAAAGTCAAACTTTTTAAAATTTGACCAACTATATTAAAAAAGTATAGACTCTTCGGTGTCTCTTATGTATGACAAGCATCGACCTATGATGATGATCTAGGGGCAAGCGAATCGAATTAGATGAACACATAGGGACCCGTCCGGGTACCCTCATGTGCCATTGGTGCTTTGGATTATCAAAAGCAGCTGTTAGGACGGAGGCGCGCCTTCGGCCAGCGCTAAAGATAGTAGTCGTCGCTAGGTGGTCCGATAGCCTATTTTTAATTTTTATTACTTTTGGACATCTTTCTAATACGTTGATGATGATTAATAGATCGATGGAATTTCGAAAAGAAAAATTGTCAAACTGTGTTGTTGTGTCATGCTTTTGTGTGGTCTCCCTCGAAGATGGGGTCTTTTGTTTATCGCGCTCAACACAAGGGGGTGCATGGTGAAGTGTATGTGTGAAGACATTTTCAAAATTAATTTTGTGTGTAATAATGGTTAAGTATATTCATAATATATAAGTCTATATATGGATGCTTTGTTTTGTTTGGTGACATGCGGCGGTGAAGTGAGATACTGTAGTAGGAAGACAACACGTCATCTTCTTGCGATGGGAGTATAGAAAATGAAGCAAACAGTAATACTTAGAAGTTAAAAAAGGGGTGACGGATAACAACGAACCAGTATTCGACTGGTTCACGCACATTTCCCTAATAAAAAAACTGGTTCACACACATTTCCCTAAAAAAAACGGTACGCGCCAGCCGCCAGCATCCCGGCCTCGGCCCGTGCGCCGTCGTCACCTCCCACTAAGGCCTTGTTTGATTTATAGGAATTGTATAAGAATTGTGTAGGATTTAAATCCAATGACAAATTTTTCTATGTTATTGTTTGATTCATAGAAACACATCCTATAGGAATTAATCATATAGGAATTTTGTAATGCAATTCATATAGAAAAGAAACATTAGATCAGATCATATGAAAAAACTTCTTTGCTACATCAACCATAATTTTTCTTTTCAAGTTGACGTGACATCTCAATCATATGTTTTTTCTATTCTTATACTTTTCTTATCCTATGAATCAAACAAGCCCCCGAAAGTTCAGCTGCCGTTGACAATCTGCCCTGGCTGCACCCATGCTGAAACTACTGTTAACTAACTAACTAACTAACTGAAATTTTTTAGAGATGAGAGGACCCGCTCTCGCGACCCGCTCTCGCCCCCCCGTAGGGCGACGGCGGGCGCCGCCCACTCCTCCTACCAAGCAGCCCCCTCCACCTCCTCCCTGACGCCGCCGCCGCCGGCGTGGGCCGCTGGGGCTTCCCAGGCGGTGCTGGCGGCGGCGGTTCTTCCTCTTCCCGTCCGTGCTGAGGGAGGCGGGGCTCCCGACGGCGGCGGAGCTCCTAGGCGGCGGCGGTCCGGCCTGCTGGAGTGACTCCCAGGGGCGGGGTGGGCGGAGGCGTGTGCGGCGCCGGCGTTGGCGGCGGGGCAGTGGAGGTCTCAGTGGCGGCGCGTGGTGCCCTGCTCGGCCCAGATCTGGGCCCGTTTGGGCCCCATCTGGGTTGGGCGGGCCTGGTTCCGCACTGCCCTCTGCGGCTTCCTGGAGGTGGAGGAGGGGCGTCGGAGGGCCTGGGTTGGTGGTGGTGGCTGCGGTTGCCCTTGCTGCAACGTGGCGACGGGGGCTTTGCGGGCCCATCTGGGCCCGGCCGGGTCAGCCCTGGTGTGCCCCCGTTGCCGCGCCCGGTCGGCTACTGCCACGGCGGTGGAGGTAGTTCCCTCCCGCGCGGCTGCGGTTCTACTACCCTCGGTACCTCTGTCTCCTTGCTCGGAACTCGAGGCCTCGCGTTGATGTCCACGGTGAGATGACGAAGATGGCGCCTCTTCCGTGGTGGTGCGAGCTTGTGGGCGTTTTGTTGGGTGGGCACTTTGGGACCGTTCGGGGGTGGTGGTTCTTTGGGGGTGGGAGAAATCCCTGTCGGTCCTGCCCGGCACCGACGCGGCGACGCCCGAGGGTGTCGCCATTCCTTCCTGGAGGGCGTCGTGTACCTCCTCCCCACCCACCCTCCGTGTACCGGGGGAAACCCTAGGACTCGTCCGGGTGGCAGCGGCGTCATCGTCGCATTCCTTGCTGAAGGTGCTGCTTGATACACGGTGGTCCGAAATGCTAGGAGCGCGGTGGGTTCTATCCGGGGGCGCACAACGGTAGAGGGTCGTCTTCGGTCCTCGATCTGCCAATGTTGGCATTTGTTCTTCCTTTTTTTCTTTTTCTTTTTCTTTTCTTTTGGGCTTGCGTGGGCTGTGGCCACCGCAAGTTCTTTGGGCGTTGTGCTGTCTGGCCCAGCAGCGGTCTCATCGGTTTGCTTTATTTATAAAGCGGGGCGAAAGCCTATTTCGAGAGAACTAACTGAAATTTGGGGCACTTGTGTCAGACATCCCACCCTCGATTCTCTACTCCTACCTCCTTCTGGATGCCCACACACACACACTAAAATATCATTATAAACTCACCTCTTCCTATGCCGCTGCTACCACTCACTGATCACACAGCCATCATCACTCTTTGCGGAACCATCTTGAAAGCCAATCTGACATTCATTCCTTGTGTCATACTGACAAGTCTGTTGTTCAAGCATGGTAAATACATATTTATACTATTATCTTCATTCCGGTTTATAAGGCAAATACTTTTTTTAAGAAAATAGTTTGACCATAAATTTGGTCAATAAAATATAAATTATATTTAATATATACTATTAGGTTTATATTTAAAATACGCTTTTAATGGCATATGATTCATATATTGTTGATCAAATTTACGGTTAAATTATTTTTTTGAAATACGTATTAGCCCTATAGTCTGGAATGGAGGGAGTAAAAGATTTCGCGTCTATCCTATAGGGCAACCTTTTTCTTTTGTATCTAGGTATTTTACTTCTAATTAGTAACAGAAATTATTCAGGAAACATCTCTAGAAATTAGAATCCATATATGACTACTTAAAGTCGGGCTTATTAGCAGAGTGAAACCCGTTGATGTCCACTCTCAATGAGGTCAAAGGTTTCTTCTCAATAGTGTTCATGGTATTGGATTTCTAGTTAATACTAGTACTTCTTTTCTTCAGTAGTATAATGTTCGATCTTCACCGTGCTACAGAATTATCTATATGTTTCCTTGGATAGACAAGATGTCGCGTTTTACGGTTTTAGTTCAGGCTGTCTTGTCAATCAAAGCCCAATAGTGAAAACAAGTGCTGCAAAGTTTATTTAAGTCGTATAATAAGCTTCTGATCCTGAAACTGAACAGAGTTTTTAAATTGTTTCACTTACATTTTTTTTAAGTAGGCTTGTTTTTTTTCCTTCGGTTTTTCTTTACAGTGTTAAAAATATTGAATCCCTAATATTTCGATGTATTGATTTGACCCTAACGGGGAGTATATATATATACGTACAAACTTGGAGGGCAAGAAGTCTATGACTTGGAATACAAGATGATCTCTAAAGTCCTAGTCTATCTCTAGTTGTGTATGTATCCGTACTCTAACATCCCCCTCAGTCAGAGCGAGAGTGAGGCGGACGCTTGCGACTGAATTTAAAGTCTTGCGCTTCCGTCGTCTTCACCTCCTTGTCATCATTACCTGCGTGGACATGATCATGGCTGGCACCTAGGGGCGGTGACTGCGTCCCCTTCTAGTGCCTCTCTTCCCTTTCGCTGTCACCTAGGGAGTGGCGTGGACGCAAGTGACGACGCGGACGTTGTTGACTGGAGTTCTTGAGTTGTTGTAGACGTTGTTCTTGATGTCGATGTCGAGGTAGCCAATCGTGATGTAGTCGTGGTCGATGTAGGTGTGGTTGATGTCGTAGTCGTCGTAGTGGTGTGGCCGCCATTGCCGGAGGCGCAAAAAATTGCGCGGTTTTTTTGTTGTTGTTGACGAAGCTGCAGTTATGGACGTTTTGCACCTTGTAGAGGTACCGTCGGGACGTCTCTTGGACGAGGTCATAAGTGAGACCACCGGTTTTGCCATGACCGGAGAAACCCACCAAGCACACATGGTTTTGCCAGAACCATATGCGCGGTTGTAGGGGCGTCACAATTGTGATGCCGGTTTGTTGATGCAGTCGTCGGGGTCGTGGACGCGGCAATGCCGTCGTCGTGCCTTGCAGTACGTGTACTGTCAGAGGGCGTCGTAGTCGTATGTCCATTATGTGGACGGGTATAGCGGCAGCGGCGATGTGTCGACGAAGATGTTGATGAAGACCACGTAGATGTAGACCTTAGCGATGATGTATTGGCGATGAAAGAGTAGGCATGTCGACGATGATCGTCGCTCGAAGGTGTCCCTTGTGGCAGCGATGATGTCTTAGAAGTCGGCGTAGTAGTGTTCCACACCGGCCTGGCGTGTGGATGATGTCGATGTCGCTTCTCCATGGATGTGCTCGACCAAGATCTTGTCTTGTAGCATGGCGTAGTCGTACAGCTTGACGTAGATGTTCGGGTCGATGTAGTCCAGCTTGATGCAGTGCAGATCTTGGTGTCGGTGTAGTCGAGTCGACGCGGTGCAGTGCAGATTTGATGATGTTTGGTTTGGTGGAGATCGTGTGCGAGCGCATGTCTGCATGTCGTGGAGTAGAGGAAGATCAGCAGGCCCTCCCGGTGTCCTTTGATGTGAGCCAGCAGATCAGCGATAACCCACTGGTCAAGATGCCGTTGGGTGCCGGAGATCGGCCTACTGTGGTCGATGTAGTAGGCCACATGTAGTTGGTGTCTGTGGTAGAAGCTGACTTGATGGCGTTGGACTCGTTCCTCAATGGATCATGCATGCAAGGCTTTGCTCTTGAACGTCACTTGCGTGGCCGCGTACGCGTACGCGTGTGGGGCGTTGGCATGGAGTACCGGATTGGATCGTCGCGGAGCGCATGCGCCGACCGCGTTGGCATGGAGTACCGGATTGGATTGCGTTGGCGTCGAGGCTAATGGACGGGAAAGATCGTGGCTAGGCCTAGATTTCAGCCTCCGCCTGCCGGGCCGAGGATCACCGGTCGCCGCACGTCATAACACCACCGCCAAACCAGCCGAGACGGACGCCGCCGCCTTCCGCCAGATCGCGATCAGGGACATCGCCGCCGCCACGTCCCCAGGTATTTTCCTGGCGACGATCCGAGCGGCGGCGAAGGGAAGGAGAGGACACGAGAGGGAGGGCTCAGCGGAGAGGTGAGCCTGCCCGGCGCGGCGCCGCCGCGCGGATGTGGGAGGAACCCCTCACTAGTTTCTTCCTTTAAATGGAGGGAGGATTTCACTTCCCCGGCCTCTGCACCAACTAGAGATGCACAGATCCATTAAGCATGAGTACCAAGAATTTTAAACTTTGGTTAAACACCAAGCCCGGTACTCAAGATAAATTGCATGAGTACCAGGGTCCTTAAGTATAAATAGAAACCGTAATTTACTTTCGTGAGGATTTGAATTCAGGTATTGGGTTTGTATATCACTAGTAGAAAACAAGGCATCCGTTCGCACCCCCTCAGAGCATTAGTCCCGGTTGCGCCACCAACCGGGACTAATGCTGGCACGCGTCCCGGTTCGAGCGGGCACGGGGCCAGGAGGCATGCGTTCCGGTTGGTAAGGGGGCATGCGGCCCGGTTGGAGCCACCAACCGGGAAAAAAGGTTTGGCCACAGCCACGTGGCGTGGCACACACCTTTAGTCCCGGTTGGTGGCTCCAACCGGGACGTATGCTCCCGCCCTCTATAAATGCAACGCTCCAGCCCCCTCTGCCTCCACTCTGTTTTTTCTCTTGGTGGAAGGTGTGAGGGGTGTGCTAGTTTTTTTCTCCTATGCATGCATTGAAGGTGTTTGATGAAATGTTTGAGTGAATAATCCCGTTCAATTTCTCATAGAACAAAAATATAGAAGGTGTCCGAGACGCACTTGAGCTTTCTCCTTTTTATTTCCCTCGATCGAGGTTAGCAATCTTATCTTTTCTCTGTCATTGATACAATGCATGTGTCGATGTGAATTGGTCATTTCACTATTTATGATGTCCTGTATTTTGATAAACTTACTTATATGATGCAGATGAACGGTCGGGAATGGATGTACGGTGACCGGCGCGTAGCCGGGTATATGAAAGGCGTGGATAAATTTATCGATGTGGCTACGGCAAACAAAGAGAATGGTTTTATATGTTGTCCATGTGTTCAATGTCGGAACAACAAGGAGTACTCTTCCTCGAAAATCATTCGCGGCCACCTGATTATGAAAGGTTTCATGCCCAACTATAATTGCTGGACCAAGCACGGGGAAAGAGGGGTTATGATGGAAGATGGTGAAGAAGAAGATGATGATAACAACTATCACCATATGTTTCCTGAATACAGTGATACTGCAATGGAAGACAATGGAGAGGAAAGAGGTGAAGAACGGGCATCAGATGAGCCGGCTGATGAACTTGGTAGGGTCATTTCTGATGCAAAGCGAGACTGTGAAACAGAAAATGAGAAGTTGAAGTTAGAGGGCATGTTAGAAGATCACAAGAAATTGTTGTACCCAAATTGTGAAGATGGCAGCACAAAGCTCGGTACCACACTGGAATTGTTGCGATGGAAGGCAGAGTGTGGTCTAACAGACTCCTCATTTGAAAAGATGCTGGAAATAATGAAGCCGAAGTTTCCAAAACATAACGAACTTCCCGAGAGTACCTACGAAGCAAAGAAGACTCTCTGTTCTCTGGGATTAGATGTGCAAAAGATACATGCATGCATTAATGACTGCATCCTCTACCGTGGTAAGGAGTATGAGAATTTAGATAAATGCCCGGTATGCAACGCGTTGCGGTATAAGATCAGACGAGATGACCCTGGTGATGTTGAGGGAGAGCCCCTCCGGAAGAGGGTTCCTGCTAAGGTTATGTGGTATGCTCCTATAATACCAAGGTTGAAACGCATGTTCAGAAACAAAGAGCATGCCAGGTTGTTGCGATGGCACAAAGAAGACCGTAAGAAAGACGGGAAGTTGAGACACCCTGCTGATGGGTCACAGTGGAGAAAAATCGAGAGAGACTTCCCAGACTTTGCAGGTGACGCAAGGAACTTATGGTTTGGTCTAAGTACGGATGGCATGAATCCTTTTGGGGAGCAGAGCTGCAGTCACAGCACCTGGCCCGTGACTCTATGTATCTACAACCTGCCTCCTTGGTTGTGCATGAAGCGTAAGTTCATTATGATGCCAGTGCTCATCCAAGGCCCGAAGCAACCGGGCAACGACATTGATGTGTACCTTAGGCCATTAGTTGAAGAACTCTTACAGTTGTGGGGCAAACCAGGTGTACGTGCGTGGGATGAGAACAAACAGGAGCCATTTGATCTACGAGGGTTGTTATTCGTAACCATCAATGATTGGCCTGCTCTTAGTAACCTTTCAGGACAGACAAACAAGGGATATAAGGCATGCACCCACTGTTTAGATAAGACCGAAGGTACATATTTGCATAAATGCAAGAAGGTTGTGTACCTGGCGAATCGACGATTTATTCCGACCAATCATCCCGTAAGAAAGAAAGGCAAGCATTTCAAAGGTGAGGCAGATCACCGGAAGAAGCCTGAACTCCCTGCTGGTGATGATGTATTTGGTATGGTCAAGGACATAGAAGTAATCTTTGGAAAGGGTCCTGGCGGTCAATCAGTTTCGAACGACGTCGCTACAGGACACACACCCATGTGGAAGAAGAAATCTATATTTTGGGAGCTGCCATATTGGAAAGTCCTGCGTGTCCGCTCTTCAATCAATGTGATGCACGTGACGAAGAATCTCTGCGTGAACCTGCTAGGATTCCTAGGCGTGTATGGGAAGACAAAAGATACACCTGAAGCACGGGAGGACCAACAAATTATGAAAGACCCAAAGAACATGCATACACATAACAAGACGGATAAAGGGCGTCACTTAAGTCGTGCCAGCTATGCTCTTACCAAAGCAGAGAAGGAAATCTTTTTTGAAGTCCTTTACAGTATCAAGGTGCCATCGGGCTTCTCATCTAATATAAAGGGGATAATAAATATGGCAGAGAAAAAGTTCCAAAACCTGAAGTCTCATGACTGTCACGTGATTATGACGCAGTTGCTTCCGATTGCATTGAGGGGGCTTCTACCGGAAAATGTTCGAGTACCCATTGTGAAGCTGTGTGCATTCCTCAATGCAATATCTCAGAAGGTAATCAATCCAGATATTCTGCCAAGGTTACAGAAGGATGTGGTACAATGTCTTGTTAGTTTTGAATTGGTGTTCCCACCATCCTTCTTCAATATTATGACGCATCTCCTGGTTCATCTAGTGGAAGAGATTGCCATTCTCGGTCCGGTATTTCTGCACAATATGTTCCCCTTTGAGAGGTTCATGGGAGTCTTAAAGAAATATGTTCATAACCGTGCTAGACCAGAAGGAAGCATCTCCAAGGGATATGGAACAGAGGAGGTCATTGAGTTTTGTGTTGACTTTATTCCTGACCTTAAGCCGATTGGTGTTTCTGACTCGCGGCATGAGGGAAGACTAAGTGGAAAAGGCACGCTGGGAAAGAAAGCAATGATATGTAGGGACGGGGATTCTTTCACTAAAGCACACTACACAGTTCTACATAATTCCACCTTGGCAGCTCCGTATATCGAGGAACACAAGAATATTGTACGCTCCAAAAACCCGGGGAAGCCGGAATCATGGATTACAGATGAACACATGAAGTCTTTCGGTGGTTGGATGCGGACACATCTCTTAAATGACACCACTATTGGAGATCAGCTATACTTGTTGGCCGCGTCACCATCTTCTACTGTATTGAATTTCCAAGGGTACGAAATAAATGGGAATACATTCTACACGATCGCCCAAGATAAAAAGAGCACCGACCAAAATAGTGGTGTCCGCTTTGATGCAATAGACGAGAATGGACAAAAGGACACATATTATGGTTACATAGAGGAGATATGGGAACTAGACTATGGAGTCTCTTTTAAGGTCCCTTTGTTTCGCTGCAAATGGGTCAACCTGAATGGGGAAGGGGTAAAGATAGACCAGTTGTACGGAATGACAATAGTGGATCTCAACAATCTTGGTTATAGAGATGAACCATTAGTCCTAGCCAATGATGTGTCTCAGGTTTTCTATGTGAAGGACATGTCCTCCAGACCGAAAAAAAGAAAAAATATGCAAACGAATACATCATATGATGAGCCAAAGCGTCACATAGTTCTTTCAGGGAAAAGAAACATCGTGGGAATCGAGGACAAGACAGACATGTCAGAAGATTATAATAAGTTTGATGAAATTCCGCTCTTCACAGTGAAAACTGACCCAAGCATTCCGTTAAGTAAAGAAGATGCTCCATGGTTACGTCTGAAGCGGTCATAAGGAATGACATATGCCAAGAAGTTCATGCTCATATTATGTAACTCTAGTTCATGTCTTTCGCGGTTTGTGGCTTGACCGAAGGATATCTTTCGCGGTTTGTGGCCTTTAGTCCCGGTTTTGTAGTCTCAGTTTTTAATATTAATAAATGCCTTGAGTGTTAGTCCCGTTTTGTGGCTGGACCGGGAGTGCCTCTATGACCAGTTTCTTGGAGATGCCGGAGGACTGGGCTCCGTCGGCATCTCCCTGAAACTGGTCGTAGTGGTGTCCCTGCTCTCGAAAACCATCTTGCAGCTTGTAACTTCTCTAACTAGATCAATACGCCTCGGAGCTAACTAATTTCACATATTAGGGAGTGCCTCTATGACCAGGTTCTCGGAGATGCCGGAGGACTGGACTCCGTCGGCATCTCCCTGAAACTGGCCGCAGTGGTGCCCCTGCTCTCGAAAACCATCTTGCAGCTTCTAACTTCACTAACTAGATCAATACGCCTCGGAGCTAACTAATTTCACATATTAGGGAGTGCCTCTATGACCAGTTTCTCGGAGATGCCGGAGGACTGGGCTTCGTCGGCATCTCCCTGAAACTGGCCGCAGTGGTGTCCCTGCTCTCGAAAACCATCTTGCAGCTTGTAACTTCACTAACTAGATCAATACGCCTCGGAGCTAACTAATTTCACATATTAGGGAGTGCCTCTATGACCAGTTTCTCGGAGATGCCGGAGGACTGGGCTCCGTCGGCATCTCCCTGAAACTGGCCATAGTGGTGTCTCTGCTCTCGAAAACCATCTTGGAGATGCCTCAAACTGGCTGGAGGACTGGACTCACAAGGATGCCTATTTATAGTACAAGCAGCTCGGCATAATGTCGACACTCACGACATAATGTCGACACTCACCCCTATTATTAGTGCTGACTCATCTTTATTCCTGGTTGGTGACACCATCCGAGACAAGGTACAAGCCGCACGACATAATGTCGACACTCACCCCTATTATTAGTGTTGCATGGCCCACTATGCCGCAATCCCTTCAGTCGCGGTTGGTTTCTCCAACCGGGACTAAAGATGAACCATCTCTTTATATAGGCATTTCCCTCTATTTATTAGGTAACACTCAAGACATTTATTAATATTAAAAACCGGGACAAACCGGGACTAGCTAACACTCAGGACTAAAGCCACCCCCTTTAGTCATAATCATGCCTAGTCCTATAGTACGCAGCTTCAGGGTCTTCATCGTCGTCGTCATCATCATCGTCGTCGTCACCTGCCACTCCGGGGATCCTCAGCCCATCCATGGCATATACCAGGGGCCATTCCAGCCTCGGATTCACGGCGGGCGGGAGAGGGGTCTCCTGGAAGACGATGCCGCTACCGCCGGGACAGTGTGGGGCCTGTGGCGGGTGGACTCGTGGGCACCGTAGGCGAGGATGGTCTCCCCCGGCGATGTAGCGCATCACTCCGATGATAGTACGGTTCGCCCACCACAGACGACGACCGGCTTCGTTGTGGTTCACCGGTGGCGGGCCATCACCCTCGTACATGGCGAGCTCCCTTTCCCGCCTATTAGCGAAGAAGGCATTCCAGGTGTCGTAGTTGTCGGGATCCCATCGGGGATCCATCCGCTGCTCCGGCGTGAGCTCAGGGTAGAAGTGGTTTGTGATGGCCGCCTGGCGTGCGGAACCTTGAGGTACAGGAGGGACAGGAACCTCTCCAGCGCTCAGCATCCAGCCGGCGGGCGGCCGGTAGCCCGGCGGACAAGGGTAGTTGGAGGCGCACAGCGCCTCGGTCTCCTCGACGGTCAGAATGGCCCAGTAGGCGTTGTCCATTGTTCTAAGAGAGGAAGGTGTGGATGTGTGGATAGCCATGACACGATCACCCTAAATATAGAGGGAAAGGGCGGGAAAACTTGGTGTGAAGCTTTGGGAAATGGCGGGAAATATCTTTAGTCCCGGTTAGTGACTACATCCGGGACTAAAAGCTCTAGTAGAAAGCAAAGGGCGGGAAAACTTGGCGGGAAGAGGTGGGAAATGGCGGAAAATATTTTTAGTCCCGGTTTGTGACTACATCCGGGACTAAATGTAAATCCTTCGCGTGTTCGACCATAGTTAGAAATTCAGATAATTCAAAACGGGCATAATAAATTCAAAAAAAAACCGAACAATGAAAATCCTTCGCGTGGTGTCATATTTTGTTACATAGTTGAAAGGAAAAATACCAGACTTGGTATATTTTGGTATGGAGAACAATGTTGCAGGAGGAAGTTTTCCTTTTTGTCGCACGGAAAAGCCCTTTTCCATTTTCCGAGCGCAAAAACGGGTCGTTTTGTGAAGTAACCACCAAAATACCATTTCAGAATGGTATCGTCCCATTTTCCTAAAATACTAGACCACCTTACATGGAGTATCTCCCAACCCGTACATCTCAAACATTTTCGTCCATCCCAGGCAAAAAGGACAAATGTCTACCGAATCGGCAGAAAGTGGGTCCGGTTTGTACTACAGGTACATGATCTATCGCCCGTGATTTTTTGAAAAAATCATTTTTAAACTCGCAATATGTGGTTTCTTCAGAGATCCAATGCAAGTTCTAACGATGCTTTTGAATTATTTAAGTTAATTCATTTTTAATTGTAAATGGTTCATTTTTAAGTTAATTCATTTTTAAGTTAAAAAAATATAAGTTAATTCATTTTTAATTGTAAATGGTTCATATTTTAAATGGTTACATTAATTCTTTTTTAAAACAGAAAATGGTTTTGAATTATTTATTCAAATCCAAACACTTTTTATGTTTAAAGTTTTTCTAAATTCCAAATTAATATTCAAAAATATAAGTTAATTCATTTTAAAAGGTTACATTAATTATTTTTTAAAAATAGAAAATGGTTTTGGATTATTTATTCAAATCCATACACTTCTTATGTTTAAAGTTTTTCTAAATTCCAAATTGATATTAAAAAAATATAAGTTAATTCATTTTTAATTGTAAATGGTTCATATTTTAAATGGTTACATTAATTATTTTTTAAAACAGAAAATGGTTTTGAATTATTTATTCAAATCCAAACACTTTTTATGTTTAAAGTTTTTCTAAATTCCAAATTAATTATCATTTAAAAAACAATACAAATTTAAACCCCAAAATAAAAAATAAGGCGGGAACAGAGAGAAAATACCTGAAATTTTTTGAAAATAGGGGAATATGTCCCGGTTGGTCTGCTGAAAATACCTTAACAGAGACTAAATACCCCCTGCGCGCCAACCCTTGGTCTGCTGAAAATATTGAAGTATACGTCCCGGTTGGTGGCTCCAACCGGGACGTATGACCCTTTAGTCCCTGTTAGAGCCACCAACCGGGACTAAAGGTCCTTCCTTTATAACCGCGCGTGCCTCTTCTTCTTCTTCCCCTTCTCCATTCTCTGCAACCCGACGCGCCGCACAGAGAGGCCGCCGCCCCGATCCCCCGGACGCCGGCAGGCTGCCCCATCCTTGCGCGTCCGGTGTCGCCGTCAGCACCGTCGCCTCCACCCTTCATCTCCATCCATCGCCGCGCGCTGCCTCCGTCCTCCGTACCAGCGCCGCCTCCGTCCTCCGTACCAGCCAGCACCGCCTCCATCCTCCACGTACCAGCGCCGCCGCCTCGGTACCAGCGCCGCGCCACCGCGCCGCCTCTCCCTCTCCTCCTCGACCGCCACAGTGCCGCCCGCGCCCACCGCCGCCGCCGGTACCGCACGTACCCGAGGCTCCCCTTTTAGTTTTTTTAGTTGATTTAGGTGATGATTATTTTAGGTGTATTAGTTGTTAGATGATTTATTTGTTAGATGATTTAGTTGTTAGATGATATAGGTGTATTTAGATGATGTAGATGATTTAGGTGTATTTAGATGATGTAGATGATTTAGTTGATGATTATTTTAGGTGTATGTGTAGGTGATTATTTAGTTGTTAGATGATTTCGTTGTTAGATGATTTAGTTGTAAATAATGTTAGATGATTTAAGTAGTATATGTATTTGTATATTATCATATTTTATATATATTATCATATTTTGTATTTGTATTTGTATATGTATTTGTATATGTATTTGTATATGTATATGTATATTATCATATTTTGTATTTGTATATGATTTTAGTTGTCATAGACCCTATTTTAGTTGCCACCAACCGGGACTAAAGGTCCTTCCTTTATAGCGCGCCTCTTCTTCTTCCCTTTCCCTTCTCCATTCTCTGCTTCACCGACGCGCGCACAACAGCCCCCGACGCCGGCAGGCTGCCCGATCTCGCCGCCCCCGACGCCGTCAGGCTGCCCGAGCCCGCGCGTTGCCGCCAGCACCGCCGCCTCCGTCCGTTTTCGCACCAGTCGTCGCCCACGACTCCGTCTTCCTCGACCCCGACCGTGCTCGCCGGCGTCGATCCGCTCAACCTCGACCTCCCGCGCTCTCTCCGACCAACGTCACGCGCTCAGGGTGAGCAAGTGAACCTTCTGGATGCCTCCTTCCTTCCCCTCTCGCTGTGGTTCATGCCTACGCCGTTAGATCCCGTTCGCCGCCGTCGGCCGTCGTTGTACCACCTGCTCCGGCAACCAACAGAGGGCGGCGCCGCCAATTTTGAGTCCGCCTGGATGCGCTGATTCCAGCACGCCAAGTCCCGCAGCCCCGCTTGCTCTCCTCCGCTGCCTACCATCGCCGTCTGACGTGTCTCCGGCGAGCCCAACGTGGCGTCTAGGTGGCATCCGCGTGGCCCTGGTCCCACCAGTCAGCCTCTAGGGCTAGCTCCTTCTCTGGTGACAGATGACCCTGTTTCCCCTTTGCTTGCGTGGCTGCTGAGGTGGCTCCGGGCCCCCCTATCAGCCACTATGGCTAGTTGTTACTATGGTGCAAAAGGTTTAAACATTTGATTTAATAATTTCAGAATTTGAATAAAACTTGTAAATTCAATAACTTTTAATCTGTAATTCAGAAAAATACAAATAATATACCAAAATGTTCAGAAAAATGAGAACTATCTATCTATGCTATAATCATGCATTGTTCAACAACTTAAATGACAAGTTTAATTAGAACACCCTAGTAACCCTAACAGATGATTCCGGAGTTCCTTGAGTTAGGTTTTGCGCCCCTCGGAACCCCGATTAACTTGTCGAGCATGCTTTAGGGTTACATTCCAATGCACATTAACTTGTCATATCATCATCATTGCTTGAGCATTGCATCGATGCCATGTGTTGATTGTTTCCGAACTAGGTTTTACACCCCTCGGAACTCCGGAATATTGATTTTAGTTGATTTTAGCTAGAGTTACCTATCTACTACACGGTTTCCTTTTTGTAGCTAGGTTTAGGGTTTAGGGTTTATCTTCATTTTTATTATTGTGTATGTATATATTAGGGTTTTTCTGAATTAGGGTTTGTATCTCTCAACACCGTACCTAACTTTCTCCTTTAGCCGGTTTGACTTATTCGTTTTTCCACCTATGCAGAAAATATGGACCCACACATCAGAGACGAAGAAAAGGAAGAGTTGATCCAAGGTGTGATCCGTGGGGAAGAAAATTTAGACGTATCAACGTTTCTGAACAACTCCGGTGAGGGTGATCCTCTTTTTACCGGAATAGACGACTTGTTTGAGGTTGAAGGTGTTGCCTTCCGCGAGGGAGAAGGCGATGCCTTGTGTAATCGAGAAGACGACTGCTCCGGTGAGGTGCATGTAATATAATCAATTCATTAATTAATCATCTGCTATCTATATAGAAATAGTAACGACGATCTTTCTTCTTTTAGCCCTCCGGATCGAAGGAATCTACTGAAAAGAGCACACGAGGCCCAACCAAAAAGTTGGAAGACCATGAGAGGTTTAGGATCGAAGATGTCGCTGAAGACGGCAAACCGACGGCTCCCGAAGTTGTCGCAAACAAATTTGTGGCACAATGCGGAGTAATCGTTAGGGAGTTAATCCCGATCACCATTAGAAATTGGAATAGGCCTGCTAATGCGGATGAAGAGGGAACATGTTTATATGTCCCTGACCTCGCCAAAGATTTACTGTGGAAGAGGCTCATGGTTAATTTCAAACTACCGAAGATAGAGCTGGATCCAAATGCGGAGGTTCCAGTTGAGGACGCCT
Organism: Avena atlantica; assembly: GCA_910589765.1. NCBI lineage: Eukaryota > Viridiplantae > Streptophyta > Magnoliopsida > Poales > Poaceae > Avena > Avena atlantica. Next base: position 5,263,168 of record OU342739.1, read on the forward strand.
TAGAACATGGGAGAGCCATGGAGGCTAAGGTCAGGGAGTGGGCTTTGAAGAAGATGGCCCAGTGTTTCACCAACTGGAAGAAAAGATTGCACCTTGACTATGTCGTGAAAGTGAAGACTCCGGATTTCAAGAAGACTCAGTTTCAGAAGATAAAACCATTCTGGGCTGAGTTTGTGGAATACAAGACATCGAAAAAATCTAAGGAAATGTCTGCAAAGAATAAGCTGAATGCTGCTAATAAGAAGTATCACCATACTATGGGGCAAGGTGGCTACAGGGCTGGCATTCCTAAGTGGGAGAAACTTGAGGAAGAACTGCGTGCTAAAAATATCACCCCAGAGACAGACGATTGGGTAGAACGTGCAAGGAATTGGTTTTACGGGCATGGGGGCACGTTGGACTCGGAAGGGAGGTGTATATATAACATACGATATAAAGAATACCCCTTGCCAATCGAGAGGATGAGAAAAGCAGTAAAGGTTGTTAAAGATGGGGACTTCATTCCCGATAGAGAGAATGATGAGCTCACACTCGCCCTTGGAAATAAGGAACATGATGGACAAACACGAGGCACAAGAGGCTCCCAACCATGGAGGACTGGGTTTCCCGAAGAGAGGAAGAAATATCCTGATAGAAGCCGTCAGAGGAGAAAGGACAGGGCGGAAGTTGAAGCAGATAGTCAGAAGGAGCGAATGCGTTTAATTGAAGAACGATTAAAGCAACAACAAGATGAAATTAACGCACTTAAAGAGCAAAGTACTACCGGCCCATCTCAGCAGCACACTGCATTCGATGCTACCGGCCTATCGAATAATCGAAAAAGCAGTGTGGCTTCCACCGAGGTCCCGGGTGATGACGATGATGCACCGACGATGGCTCCTGTTTTCTACCCAGTGGATGATATCATAGAGATGACACACTGCGAGCTACATGTCAAAGTTGTGAACATATCAATGAAGGTGGCGGTCGGCTATGCCTTACCAATTGGACCCACACCAACTTACCACTGTCGTCCGGTTCCAGAGGGCTACGCTGTTGTCGGGGTGGATGAAATCATGCCCACCTTTGAAGTTTTGGATCTTCACTACCCTGCAGGTGAAGGGGATGTGACTGTACTGGGAGACGCAAAAAACGTCACCATTCTATGGCCGAAGGAATGTATCGTGCTTCGAAATCACACGCCAAGGCCATCTTCGCCGCCGCCTCACCCGTCTCCAGCGAGGTCGTCGCCGCCGCGGCAGCCGTCTTCGTCGCCTCACCCGGCTCCGTCGCCTCACCAATCTCCGGCGCAGCCATCGCCACGGGAGCCATCGCCGGCGCCTCTGCAGGATAAAAAGCGTAAGCGTACCGCTACTGTGCGTCGTGGTAAGCGATCGCCGAAACGTAAACAAGAGCCTCTTCCAAAAGTACCAAAGGTTCCTCCCAAGAGAGCTTATGACTGTACTGAAGAGGAGACTGCGGCGATCGTTGATGCGGAAACGACAGCGTTTTTTGCTAAGCTGAGACGGCCGAAAGAGCCAGAGTTCCCCAGCACCAAAGAAGAAAAAGCCAAAGTGTTGAAAATGCTAAAGACTCTTCATCAACCCGAGCCAAAGCTGTCATCAGACTATGAGCGTTCTATTCTCAAGTCACATGCGGCACAAAAAGTCTCGAAGAGCAGTACTGATGCAAGCGAGAAATCTGTTGCCCAGCTCGGAGAACAAGCAAAATAGACTTGCGCCCCTCTCAAGGTGATTTCCCAAACCAATGTGGGGTCGAGCAAATATGGGGACGAAGAGCAGTATGATCCAGAGGTAGTTGCACAATACGGAGAAGCTGCCGCTGCTCAAGGTATGAGTATTGCCCAGTACTTATCCCAGTTAGAGTTCTTCCCCGTGAGTGAAGTAGCATACAAATACCAGTACGGCAAACCTCTCGTCAAACCTGAGGAGGTAAACAATCTTCCAACAAAAATGCGAAGATTGCATAACTGGTACTTGCATGCCACAAAGGCCGGGGCTAACTGGATAGTGCTGAGGGTTACAAAAAAGCATCATGGGAAAGATAAGGATGACATGATATCCATTGAATTTGATGAACTATTTCAATTATTCAATCAAGACGCCTTGGACAAATCGATCATCGGTGCCTATTATCTGTAAGTACTAATTCTGTAATTAATTTAGTCTCCAGCTATATTATTTTGTTTATTGCATGTATATAATCATACTGTAATATGCAGAATGAAGATTCTCGAATGCAGCAGAGGACAAATCTATGACATTGGCTTCATTGACCCATATTGGGTTCATGAAGCTAATCTCAAAATAAGCCCCCAGGATACGGAGGATAATATAGTAAACGCGTTAAGGTTTCAAGAAACCAAAAGGGAAATACTATTTCCTTACAACTTCGAGCGAGTGTTATTGTCTTGTATACACTTTCTATTTCGCTTACTCGATGTTAAGTATATAATTGATTAGTTATGCATTTGCAGCTTCCACTATATTCTGTTAATCATTCAACTTGACAAAGGGCGTGTACTAGTCATGGACTCAAAACATAAACCCCTTGAGACGTGGAAAGACATGCAGATACTTCTCCAGCGGTAATTCTAATCATTACGACACTATATCGGGAACGTTCGTTAATTTTATGATATCAAGTACTTAATAACTTATTTTATTCGTTTTCTACGCCGGGCAGCGCTTGAAAACGGTTCACCAACAAGGCTAGGGGTGTTTGGAAAGAGGAGCTTACATTTGAAGCACTAGATGTAAGCACCACTAGCTATATCCGCGCATCTCTTTGATTCTAGTTTTGATAAAGTTATTATCATGCTTGATTATTATTTTGATTGAACTCTGTTCTCGTAAAGTGCCTGACGCAGGGACCAGGTAATAATCTATGTGGATACTATGTTTGCGAGTTCATCCGGCAGACATGCGATGAGAAGGGCAGAAATTTAGAGCAACTCCACGTACGTAAACAATTTCTATAGTTTTTAATTACAATCAAATTGTGTTTAGTTTCATTCATATAGGCTGACTCCTTTTTTAAATCAGATCGAACGTCTACGGGACGGTCTTCTGCCAAAGGATCGCGTGTGAGCAATTCAGGAGGAATTGGCGGGTTTCTTGGATGCAGAAGTCCTAGACCCAAAAGGGGAATACTACTCGGCTGTGTATAGACAATAGGAATTGTAAAAATAGCAACTTTGAAGAAATTGGCCGGTAGCATCGAATAGCAACTTTTGTATGTAGTGCATGAACTCGATCCGTGTATTGAATATAATATTGTCATCATGATGTACTATAAGGTTCCTTCATTGATAAGTGCAAATCACTAAATAAACAATAAAACAACCTAAATGAATTCTCTGCCATGGCATAAAAAGTGACGAAAATGCTTCCGCGGCAACAAAATGTGCCAAAATGAATTCTCTGCCGCGGCAGAGAAATGGACCAAATCTCTGCCGCGGCAGAAGGTTATTAGTCTCGGTTCCTGTCACGAACCGGGACTAATGCTCCACCCCCCTCGCCCTCTGCCGCTGCCACGTGTGCACCGTTTAGTCCCGATGGGGCAACCGGGACTAAAGGTTAGGACTTTAGTCCCGATTGCCCCGTCCCGGTTGGGCAACCGGGACTAAAGCCCCGTACCAACCGGGACCTATAGCCCTGTTTCCACCGGTGTATCCACTTCACCAACCAGTTGAGTTAGGCTCACTCCCCCAAACATCCTCTTTCTTGTTAGCTAAGGGGAGATAACCTTCTCTTTCTTGTTCATCTTTTCTCTAACTAAGCAAAAATCCAACTTGGTAATCATAAGAGAAGACTGATGCCACTGTTTCCTTGGATGGACAAGATTCCGTTTTAGTTGAATATATCTTGTCAATCAAAGCCCAATAGTGAAAACAAGTGTTGCAAAGTCTAATTCATATATAAGCTTCTAATCCTGAAACGGAACAGAGATTTTAAATCGCTTCACTTGCATTGTTCAGACAGGCCGGTTAGCCAGCCATAACCGATCTCCATACCATCATGCATGGTCCTTATCTTAAACTCCAACCCAGACTTAGTAAAGAAGCTTTGGAAGCTTGTTATTGTTCTTGTATTTCCTTGGAGAATATATACTCTCAGTCTAGTAGTGTACCTTGGATATTTCACAATCATCAGTGGTACATTACATGAGAAGCTAGCTGAAAGGGTTGGTTGAGCTTAGCTCAGAAGACTAGTTTGCAGCAGCGGCAGGAGGGATGGAGTATGAGCACTGCTGCACGGTGACCTTGTCGATGTCCAGCGTGTCGGTCGGGAACGGGCATGCGCCGCCGTGCGCGCCCTGCAGCGCCTCGCACGGCGCCGGGGTGACGTCCGCCGACGACACGCCCTCCACGTCGGCGCAGTTCCAGGACACCTTCCTGGGCTTGGTCATCTCGGCGGTGACGTTGGCCATGCATATCCCCTTGAAGGGCGCGCCCTGGATGCCCTCCATCCTCGCCGCCTCCTTCCACACCCCGGTGGCCACCACGTCCTGGTAGCTGATGTTCTCCACCACGGGCACCGCCGTCGGGTCGTACTTGTCGTCGGGGTGCGACTTGTAGTCCCCCGTCATCCAGAACACCCGCTTCATCCCCACCAGCGTCATCCGCCGCGCGTACACGTCCCGCACGTACGCGCCGCGCCCCACCGCCGTCTTGATCCGCACCGCCGACTCCGTGCCCACCGCCGTGACGTCCTCCGCCCTCACGTCGCCGATCCCGCCCGACATCTCGCTGCCCAGCGCGATCACCGCGCTGGTGGGGGACACGCAGGTGAGCCGCCGCACCACGATGTGCTCGCTCGGCATCCCCACGGCGATGCCGTACTCGTCCCACCCGCTCTTGATGGCCACGCAGTCGTCGCCGGACACCACGTAGCAGTCCTCGATGCGCACCTGGGAGCACGAGTCCGGGTTGATGCCGTCCGTGTTGGGCGACTTGGTCGGGGCCAGGATGGTGACGCCGGAGACGACGATGCCGCGGCTGTACACCGGGTGGATGTGCCAGGCCGGGGAGTTGAGCAGGGTGACGTTGGAGATGAAGATGGTGTCCGAGTGCATCAGCTCGATCAGGTACCCGCGCGTGTACTTGAGCTTCCCGGACTTGTACTTGGACCACCACGTCGCGCCCTGCCCGTCGATGCTGCCGTTGTTGCCCGTGATCACCACGTCCGTCAGGTTCGACCCGGCGATCAGGCTCGTGTAGCGACCGCCGGCGTGGTCCCTGCCCCGCCCGTACGACGGCAGCGGCTCGATCACCGGCCACTCGGCGATGTTCTGTCCAAAAGCAACCGTGCCTCTTCAGCTTTGCGAGTTCAGCACCAGAATTCAGATAGAGCAACTGAATGTACCTGGGATGCGAGGATGACGGCGTCGGCGTGCAGGAAGAGCGTGAAGTGGCTGGTGAGGTTGAAGGGCGCCGTCAGCCACCTGCCCGCGGGAACGTACAGCATGCCGCCGCCCGAGTCCGAGTACTGCGACAGGTGCGCCACCGCCTTCTGGAACGCCGCGGTGTTGGACGTGGTGCCGTCGCCCACGCCGCCGAACTCCGTCAGCGACGCCGTGTGCTCCCGGCAAGTCGGCGCCAGGTACGTGCTCTGCCCCACCCCAGCGCCGCCCGCTTCTGGCGGGACGTGGTGGCGCGCGGCTGCCGTCGTCGCCGCCGCCGCGAGAACGAGGAGGCATAGTATCTGCGCCATGAAATCAAACCAGCCGGAGATGATCCATGCATGGTGAGCGCGTTACTTCACCACCAGTTTTACAGAAAGTTTGCGACAGGTAAAAAAGCAGAACAAAAAAATGCAAAATCTTGGAGTCAGAGCAACATGATCTTGGAGATGCAGAGAGGCCGGAGGTGACATTTGTGAACAGCTAGCTAGAAAGTGTTGGTCCATTTTGCTCTCAGGCCGCGCCATTTGGGCAGATTGAAGATTTACCGAATATATATGCAGAAAATGTATGTATGTATGACAGCCATGACAGGAAAACAAGAAGAGGAATCAAATTAGCTGCGTTCAACAGCAATGAACACGAGATAGTACACTATCAAGGATGAAGAAGAAGTCTTTGCAGGACAGCCATCAAGGATGAAGAAACCAAAACAAAGCAGCAATTAAAGACGCCATGAAAGGCAATGAAGATGAGAGGCGATGGAGGCTGGTAACCATACCTGGAGCGGTGGCATCTGCGGCGCCATTGCTGCTGATGCCGCTCCCAGGAGAGGAGAGGAGAGGAGATGATCTCCCTGGTTTGTTTGAGAAGGAAGAAGAGGATGGAATCGAATGGATCAGAGTGTGATAAGAAGGAAGATCCACCGTTGTCTCGTCTTTATTTATATAGGAGACCTGACTCTTGCCTTAGTGCCTGCTCCTGTCTTCTTAATGCACTCATTACACTTTACTGCAAATTCTTAATGCTACTTATTTGTTACCACGCCATTACATGCTGCTGCCGACTTTATTACTACTAATCAGTTTTCCTGTGTTGTTATCGTTTTGCTGAACCTGCTGACAGCGTCAGTTACCAGAGTCACTTATTAGCACACACCCACCTGCTGACAGAGTACTTTCTGCTTTTGGCCGGCCTAATCCTAGTTTCACATGTCTTTCTACAGCCTGCGGATGAAGCCAAAGCAGTGCTGTGTTCTATCATGCTTGTCGTCGTCACGGACGGTTTGGTTTCGACTTCACGTGTGGTATAGTACTGCTGCCATGGCCTCTGCATTATGCGGAGCCAGGAGGAGGTCACGAGGAGCACCAGACGATCTTGATTCTTGAACATTCCATTGTAATTTAATTTATTTTTTGTGGAGGGAGTATCAGATGCAAAGTGCAATGTTTATTTTTTTTTCTTGAACACATCCTATAGGAATTTTGTAGTGCAATTCCTATAAGAAAAAAAACATTAGATCAGTCCTTGTTTGTCTAGTTTGATATAGTCGATCTGTGGGCAAATTCCAACGATTGGTATCAGAGCGAGGTAGAAGATTTGAAGCTTGCCCCGGGGAGGCGATCGACCTGACTAGCGCCTCAGGGCGGGCGATATCGTCGCTCGGAGGAGCGACAAGGAAGAAGAAGGCGGGCGAGGAGTCCTCGGCAAGGTGGTGGATGGGGATGATCGTTGATGAGTGTTGTGGTACCAGAGTGCGGTGCTGGAGAATCTTATCAAGATCGTCGTCCGGGAGAGTATGAGTCAAGGAGTCAAGTGTGTGCAAGATAGCACGTCCGGTCGGTGGTGTCCGTGAGTTGTCGTTGTGTCCAAGTGCTCGTCTCTGTGAGGATCCGTTGTAGTTGAAGCGGATGAAGGTTGAGGGGCTGTTCATCGTTTGAACGAAGACGCAATTTGCGTGCCTCGATCAGGTCGTCTATGTGTCTCGACGAGAGGATCAATTTCAAGTGTGAAGGGGAAGGTAAACCAGTGAAGGGGAGCCTCTTCAATGAGGACATGTCTCTACATGAGGCCAAAGTGGATGGTCTAGTCCATGCCAGGAGGTCGACATGTATTGCGCTAGGATGGACGGTGTGTTCCACGTGTGGTGCGATTCCACAAGGTTGCTAGCGTGGCTGGGTAGTCTGGATCATACTTGAGTTGTTCCGTAAATTCGCCAAGTCAAAATTGGGGAGAGCCAATCAGACTATCGTGGTGCGAGACCTAGACAAGACGCGGATCTACAACGAGTCAAGATCAGAGGAGCATGGAAGACAAAGAGTCGTTGATCAAGATTAGGGAGAGATTGTTAGCACTAATCCTGATTAGTAGTGAGTAATAGTTTATTTGGCAATGTTGCCGTGTCCTAGTCTAAATAAGGTTTGTTAATTTGCTAAGTGCATAGCGTGAGTCCTAGTCAAGGTAGGTGTGTGTTAGTCTGGATGCAAACCGAGTAGGTCTAGGTCCTTTGTATGGCTGTTCGTGTATATATACACGTCTAGTCTAAGAAGTTTGTAACCGTGAGAAAAGAAGAAATAAAGAAAATTCGAGGGTACGATACATGCCCGTGGCCACAAGTTTTTTCGAGCGTGCTTGTTTGTCTAGTTTAATATAGTTGACCTGTGGGCAAATTCTAACAAACATTCCACTGTATTTTTTTTTTTAGAGAATAGCAGCTGCAAAGTGCAATCTTTATTATTTTCCTCCTATTTATAGTACTGTCTGTACTACATCACTGACGCCTGTTATGAATAGGAGGAAGTGCAATGCTAATTGCTGCTTCTACAAATTAGGGAAGGTTGTAAGTTTTCTAACAAATTCATCTCCGGAGCACAAGTCATATATTTTATAACAATTGGGAAATCTCCAGAACAATATGAACTAACCAAGACAAGAAAGTTCAAAACTACTTGCTTAATAAATGTTTCACTTGTTGTGAGATTCGACCAAAATTTGGTCAAGAAAAATGAACTTTTCAAAATATATCCGCGTCAGCTGCTGCTGATGACACGGATTGCCGGATCTCATATTAATTAGTGACCCGTGTGCAACGTGCTACACTAGTAGTATTTTAGAATTGCATAGTTTGCAAATTGTGTCCTTTAAACCAAAATAAGGAAGTAGTTGGTTAATCCGTAAACTTAGTTGTTTGTGCAAAGATGACAGTAATTGGCGGTTTCTACACTTCTCTCAGTAATCCTTGGAAAAGGCACACCGCGTGTTGGTAAATCTCATCAACACGGAACCGTAGGTCACTTTTTCACCACTCATTCATCGTTGTATCATACTATCATTTATTTATATATTTGGTATATTGTTGAAAAAAAGTAAGTGTTCATTCATAGCGCACAGGTTTAGCAAGACGTAAACACAATACACACTAATAAATCCCCGCAAAAAAAATACACATTAATAACACAAGCTTAAAGCAAAAAAAAAAAAGTAAGTTCAGAACCATGCCGACAAAGAGACACCTTTTATGCCTCCCTGCTCCATTTATTGTTAACAACACAAATTTCTCCTAAGTCCTAATTAGAAAAAAAACAAAGTTCAGAATCTGCAGAAGATAATCTAATCCACAATTCTGATAGGCACGCAGCTCCAGCTCGATCCCCACCTACAACCAGTACACTTTTCTTGCATGCTCATTGATCATGGTGGTGCCAAGTTTGGGGAGACCCTATTTTGGCCGCCAAAAGAAAAGCAGAAAAGGGCAACCAGCACCGGTCACCATCACACAATCCAAACCAACTCAAAACATTCAACTCTGACACTGCTAAAAGAACAATACCATTAGCGCTCGAGAGGTGGCGACCAGCCAAACCCAAACAACTGTGACCTGCACCTGCACTACAACAATCAAAACATCTGTTTGGTGAAAAAACACGCGTGCGATGCAAGTTGTGCCTTGTGCGACACATCAGCTCGGGTACAAAAAGACAACCAGTAATAATTTATTACTCCCTCCGTCTTAGAATAGATATAGCAAGTTTTTATAAATTTGTATATCCCATATAACTTATTTAGTATATAGATACATCCAAATTTAGATAAATTTTATAGAGCACAATAACACTATTTGATGCCAAATACACACCGTGATCTGGCTAGCACCCGAGATAGCGAAAACCTCCTTTGGTGTGAGGAGTAGTATACAATCGAATATCTCTTCCGCAAATGTTCACACCATTGTCGTCGGCGCCACTGAACTTCATTTTAATGGAAGAAGCCGCTAGCTTCTCCCCGGACTGGAAACTTGTCCTCCGAGGGCAACTTCAATGGGAGACTCATTTCATCTTTGCGTGCATGTTTCTATCCGCGCAAACCAGGACAAAAAATGATTACTGCTGATGATAAGAGGGGGCAAAAAAAAGACCCGTTCGCTCCGTGTCGCCCCCCTGCGCGACCAGGGCGACAGCCGCCACCCACCGAACCCTCCTCTTCCCCTTTCTCCACCCCTCCCGCGGTCGCCGGCGAGGGCCGCCGGGAAAAGCCCGCACGGTGCCGGCGGCGGCGGACTTGCCCTTCCCGCGTGAAGGAGTTCTGGCGGGGGTAGTTTCTCCTTGGCGAGGTGCACAGCTGCTGCGGTGTCGGCCGGCGGAGGCCCAACGATCAGGAACAGCGGTGGTGGTGGGTGTACCGGCGCAGGTCGCGGTGGCCCTAGAGGTGGCTGGAGCGCTGCTGGAGGTGGAGTCCAGCGTGCTCGGGCGGCCCAGATCTGAAGGGTTTCGCGGCATAGTAAATCAAATTTTTCTACGGATGCGAACAGAGGGAAAGCCAAGATCTAATCTAGGAGATACAAACAACGAGAGAGATTGGATTAGATCTTCATACCCTTGAAGATTCGCACAGCGGAACGTTCGTCGAAACGTGGGTGATGTAGTCGTACTCGCTTCTCCTCCTCGCGATCTGATCCGATCTAGCACCACAAATGGCGGTGCCTCCGTGAGATGCACACGTGCAGCAGCTCGACGTCTCCTCCTTCCTCGGACCAGCAAGTATGGTGGAGAGATGGATTGGATCTACAACACGACGGCGTGGTGTATATGGTAGAGAATTTCTGCAGCAGGGCTTCGCCTACAAGCAGTCGGGAGGGAGAGAGGAAGGGCAGCAGGGCGGCTAGGGTTGGAGGGGAAGGTGTGGGGGGTTGGTGCGCCCCCAGCCCTCTTTATATAGAGGGGTGGGCGCAGCCCTAGCCCCTCCCCCAAGCCCAAACCGGCGGCCCCAAGGAGAAGGAGTGGGGGGCAAGGGAACCCCCCCCCCTTCTAGAAGGTCTATCTCGAGTTTAAAACCCCCTTGGCCGGCTGGGCCCTATGGGGCCTTGTGCCCCTGGCCCAATGCGGCCAGGGCACTCCCTCATAGGCCCATGCCCCCTCCCGGAAGGTGGGGCCACGTTGGTCCCCTTCCGGAAGGTTCTAGAAGCTTCCGGTACAATACCGATTAACCCGGAACAATTCCGAACTCCAAAAACTGCACTGCCTTATATGAATCTTATTCTCCGGACCACTCCGGAACCTCTCGTGATCTCCCGGATCCCATCCGAGACTCCGAACAAAAACTCATAAACCAATTATCCAATCTATCCTAGCGTCGAGACACGTTAAGTGTGTGACCCTGTGGGTTCGAGAATATGCAGACATGATCTTCTATCAATAATCAACAGCGGGGTCTGGAAACCCATATTGACTCCCACACATTCATCGATGATCATATCGGATAAACCACGATGCCAGGATTCAATCAATCCCATATATATATTCCCTTCGTCTCGCGATATTTTACTTGCCCGAGATTCGATCGTCGGTACCGTCATACCTAGTTCAATCTCGTTCACAACAAGTACTTTACTCGTTCCGTAATCCGATATCACTTTGTGATTAACTCCTTAACCACATGCTTGCAAGCGGTGTTGATATCGATTATCGAGTGGGCCCGAATTATATCTCTCCGACTTGGGAGGGACTAATCCCATCTCGATACATACAACCCAACAGATACTTTCCGATCACCTGAGAGACACCTTTATGATCACCCTCTCATAGGATGACGTTTGATGACCTCAAAGCTTTCTTCCGATACCAGGGAGTTGTATTATCTCATGGTCTAAGGAATACAATATTTGACATAAGAAAAGCTTCGCAAAGACGAACACGATGACACGATCTAATTGCTTCGCTTAGTTTGGGTCTGTCCATAATATCATTCTCCCAATGATATGATCTCATTATCAATTGACAACTCATGTCTATGGTTAGGAAACCTTAACCATCATTGATCAATGAGCTAGTCCATAGAGGCGTACTAGGGACACGGTGTTGTTCACAAACCACACAAGTATTAAAGTTTTCGCTTAATACAATTCTAACATGGAATATAAACATTATCATGAACAAGAATTATAATAATAATATCTTTATTATTGCCTCTAGGGCACAATTCCAACAGTCTCCCACTTGCACTAGAGTCAATAATCTAGTTTATATTTGGCAACAATCTCACACCCATGGCACTGAGGTGTTGATCATGTTTTACACGTGGAAGAGGTTTAGTCAATGGATCTGCGACATTCAGATGTGTATGTACTTTGCTAATCTTCAGATCTCCATCTGCTATATAATCTCGGATTATATGAAACTTGCGGTTGATATGCTTGGTCTTTGGATGATATCTTGGTTCCTTAGCGAGTGCTATGGCGCCAGTGTTGTCACACAATATCTCCAGTGGGTCCAATGCACTTGGAACCACGCCAAGCTCAGTGATGAAGTTTCTGATCCAAACTCCTTCACTTGACGCTTCTGCAACAGCCATGTATTCCGCTTCTACTGTAGATCCCGCGATCACGCTTTGCTTGCAGCTTCTCCAGCTCACAGCTCCTCCATTCAAAATATACACGTATCCTGTCTGAGATTTAGAATCATCCTTGTCGGTGTCAAAACTAGCGTCGACGTAACCTTTTACGACGATCTGTTCATCACCCCCATAGACTAAGAACATTTCTTTAGTCCTGTTTAGGTACTTTAGGATGTTCTTCACGGCTGTCCAGTGTTCCACTCCTGGATCACTTTGATATCTGCTCGTCAAACTAAGAGCATTGGACACATCCGGTCTAGTACACAGCATGGCATACATGATAGAACCTATGGCCGAGGCATAAGGCACTTTGCTCATAGCTTCCCTATCATTTACCGTAGCTGGACACTGAGCCTTTCTCAATATCTTACCTGACAACATAGGCACTGAACCTTTCTTTGCCTTATCCATTCTGAACCTTTTCAGAACTTCGTCTAGGTATGTACTCTGGCTTAAAGCTATCAGGCGTCTTTGTCTATCTCTATAGATTTTGATGCCCAATATATAAGCAGCTTCACCTAGGTCTTTCATTGAAAAACACTTGTTCAAATAACTCTTCACATCGTTAAGCATGTTGATGTCATTTCCAATAATCAATATGTCATCCACATATAGTACCAGAAATGTCACCGAGCTCCCACTCACTTTCTTGTAGATACAAGCTTCGTAGCAATTTGGAACAAATCCAAAGCTCTTGATCACTTGATCAAAACGAAGGTTCCAACTCCGAGATGCTTGCTTCAGTCCATAAATGGAACGCTGAAGTTTGCATACTTTATCAGCATCCTTAGGATTGACAAAACCTTCGGGTTGCATCATATACAACTCTTCATCAATGTTGCCATTGAGGAAAGCAGTCTTGACATCCATCTGCCATATTTCATAATCATGAAACGCAGCAATTGCTAATAAAATCCGAATGGACTTAAACATCGCTACAGGAGAGAAAGTCTCATCTTAGTCAACACCTTGAACTTGTCGAAAACCTTTTGCAACAAGCCGTGCTTTATATACGGTAACATTACCATCCGCGTCCGTTTTCTTCTTGAAGATCCATTTGCACTCAACGGCCTTTCGGTCGCTAGGAGGGTCCACCAAAGTCCATACTTGGTTTTCGCTCATGGATCCCAATTAGGATTTCATGGCTTCTAGCCATTTCTCAGAGTCTGGGCTCATCATCGCTTCCTCATAGTTCGTAGGTTCACTGTCTTCTACTAACAAGACAGTCAAGACAGGGTTGCCGTACCACTCAGGAGGGGCACGCGACCTTGTCGACCTGCGACGTTCAGTAGCAGCATCGTCCGAAGCTTCATGACCCTTGTCATTAGCTTCCTCTATTGTTGGTGCAGGCGGCACTGGAACAATTTCAGGTGCTGCGCTACTCTCCAATTCAAGAGAAGGTTCAATAACCTCGTCTAGCTCTACTTTCCTCCCACTCACTTCTTTCGAGAGAAACTCTTTCTCAAGAAAGGAACCGTTCTTTGCGACAAACACTTTGCCTTCGGTTCTGTGATAGAAGGTATACCCAATAGTTTCCTTAGGGTATCCTATGAAGACGCATTTCTCCGCTTTGGGTTCGAGCTTGTCCGGCATCAACTTCTTGACGTAATCTTCGCATCCCCAAACTTTAAGAAACGACAACTTAGGTTTAGCACCAAACCACAGTTCATACGGTGTCGTCTCAACGGATTTAGATGGTGCCCTATTTAAAGTGAATGCAGCGGTTTCTAATGCATAACCCCAAAATGATAACGGCAAATCAGTAAGAGACATCATCGATTGGACCATATCTAATAAGGTTCGATTCCGGCGTTCAGACACACCATTGCGCTGTGGTGTTCCGGGTGGCGTGAGTTGCGAAACGATTCCGCTTGCTTTAAGATGCGTGAGAAAATCATAACTCAAATATTCACCTCCACGATCGGATCGTAGAAACTTAATCTTTCTGTTACGATGGTTCTCCACTTCATTTTGAAATTCTTTGAACTTTTCAAACGTTTCAGATTTATGTTTCATTAAATAGATATACCCATATCTACTTAAGTCATCGGTAAAAGTGAGAAAATAGCGATATCCACCGCGCGTCGAAACACTCATCGGTCCGCATACATCGGTATGTATGATTTCCAACAAGTCCGTTGCTCGCTCCATCATACCGGAGAACGGGGTTTTGATCATCTTGCCCATGAGGCATGGTTCGCATGTGTCAAATGATTCAAAAATCAAGAGACTCCAAAAGTCCATCAGAATGGAGTTTCTTCATGCGCTTTACACCAATATGACCTAGACGACAGTGCCACAAATAAGTAGTATTATCACTATCTACTTTGCATCTCTTAGCCTCAATGTTATGGATGTGTGTTTCATCCCTTTCGAGATTTAGAAGAAATAAACCATTCACAATAGGTGCATGACCATAAAAGATGTTACTCATATAAATAGAACAACCATTATTCTCCGATTTAAATGAATAACCGTCTTACAATAAACACGATCCAGAAATAATGTCCATGCTCAACGCAGGCACATAATAACACTTATTAAGGTTTAAAACTAATCCCGAAGGTAAAACTAAGGAGAGCGTGCCGACGGCCATCACATCAACTCTTGATCCGTTGCCAACGTGCATCGTCACCTCATCCCTCGCAAGCCGCCGTCTATTCCGTAGCTCCTGTTTCGAGTTACAAATATTAGCAACTGAACCGGTATCAAATACCCAGACACTACAACGAGGGCTAGTAAGGAAAACATCAATAACATGTATATCAGATATACCTTTGATGGTGCCAGCCTTCTTGTCCGCTAAGTACTTCGGACAGTTGCGCTTCCAGTGACCCTTGTCCTTGCAATAGAAGCACTCAGTGTCCGGCTTAGGACCAGACCTGAGCTTCCTCTCAGCAGGGGAAACGCGCTTGCCGCCGCCTTTCTTGAAGGGCTTCTTTGCACCCTTACCTTTCTTAAAGGTGGGGGGCTTGTTGACCATCAACACATGATTATTCTTTTTGATGTCCACCTTCGCTACTTTCATCTTAGCGAAGAGCTCAGTGATCATATCAGTGGAACCAATCTGATCGTGAGCAACTACAAAACTTTTGTAGCTAGGAGGGAGTGACTGTGGAACTCTGTCAATCTTGAGCTCCTCTGGAATCTTGCAGTCCAGTTGCTCAAGGCGTTGAGTGTAGCCCGACATCTTAATGGCGTGCTCACTAACGGAACTCCCTTCCTTCATTTTGTAGTTAAAGAATTTCTTAGAGATCTCATATCTCTCAGAACGGGCTTGAGTCTAAAACATGTTTTTCAGCTCCTCGAGAATCTCAAAGGGCCCGGCGAACTCCTCAAAACGATTTTGAAGATCCAATTCCATAGCATACAACATGGCGATCTTAATCAAATCATAATCATCCTTGCGCGACTGATAAACAGCTTTTTCATCAGTCGGCGCATCTATAGCAGGGGCGTCACCTAGCGCTTTCTCAAGGACATAGTCCTTTTGTCCGCCAGCGAGAATGATTCTCAGAATGCGGAACCATTTGGTGAAGTTAGACCCATTGTTTCTAAGCTTTTCTATCTCAGCAAAAACGTTGAAGTTGAAGTTGGACTTGGCCATGTGATCTACAGTATTTGCAAGTACAATTTAGACTATGTTCATGATAAATAGTTCAACTTAATCAAATTACTAGATGAACTCCCACTAAATTCAACATCCCTCAAGTTGTTTAGTGAACATGATCCAAATTCACCACACCTAATCCGATCATCACGAGAAGAGATGTGGCTTCAATGGTGGACAACGAAGTGTCGATCATATCATTCATATGACTCATGCTTAACCTTTCAGTTCATGTGTTCCGAGGCCATGTCTGTACATGCTAGGCACGTCAAGTTAGACCCAAGTATTTCCGCGTGTGCAAAACTGGCTTGCACCCGTTGTATGTGAGCGTAGAGTCTATAGCACCCGATCATCACGTGATGCTTGGACACGACGAACTTTCGCAACGGTGCATACTTGGGGAGAACACAGTTTTTATCTTGATCTTTAAGTGAGGAATCATCTTATAATGCTACCGTCGCGATCTAAGCATAATAAGATACATAAAAGGATAAACATCACATGCATATAACTTCATGTGACATGGTATAGCCAATCTTCGCGCAATGATCTCCATCTTGTGCATACCGGCATGATCTCCATCACTCCACCATGATTGCCTCCACCACGAATAGCAACTACAACTATTGCTAACTACTTAGCGATAAAGTGAAACTATTACATGGCGTATAAGAAGTTGACACACAGGTCATACACAATTATAAAGATAACCATATGGCTCCTGCCGGTTGTGTACTCATCGACATGCAAGTCGTAAAACATTACAAAACATGATCATCGCATACATTATACACATCACATCTTGGGCCATACCATATCACAGAAAACACTCCCTGCAAAAACAAGTTAGACGCCTCTACTTTGTTGTTGCATGTTTTACGTGGCTTATGGGAGTAGATGCTAAGAACGATTCTTACCTACGGAAATCCACAACGGTGATATTATGGTTGCCAAACTCCGGTGTTAATCCCATGACAACTATAGTGAGAGAAACTGACATCCACCAGCCGCATGTGTGGAACAAGCCACACGTCAAGTGCGGAGCCGGTCTCGCCAACGACGTCGCGTAAGGTTGGCCTGGACTGCTTCAATCTCACTATCCCGCGTCATAAGAAGAACACAAACAAGAGGCTTGCAACAGAAAACATCAACGCTCGCAACAACCATGTTGCGTTCTACTCGTGAAACACATCTACGCATAGATCTAGCTCTGATACCACTAAAGGGTTTCACGGCATAGTAAATCAAATTTTTCTACGGATGCGAACAGAGGGAAAGCCAAGATCTAATCTAGAAGATGTAAACAACGAGAGAGATTGGATTACATCTTCATACCCTTGAAGATTCGCACAGCGGAACGTTCGTCGGAACGTGGGTGATGTAGTCGTACTCGCTTCTCCTCCTCGCGATCCGATCCGATCTAGCACCACAAGTGGTGGCGCCTCCGTGAGATGCACACGTGCAGCACCTCGACGTTTCCTCCTTCCTCGGACCAGCAAGTATGGTGGAGAGATGGATTGGATCTACAACACGACGGCGTGGTGTATATGGTAGAGAATTTCTGCAGCAGGGCTTCGCCTACAAGCAGTCGGGAGGGAGAGAGGAAGGGCAGCAGGGCGGCTAGGGTTGGAGGGGAAGGTGTGGGGGGTTGGTGCGCCCCCAGCCCTCTTTATATAGAGGGGTGCGCGCAGCCCTAGACCCTCCCCCAAGCCCAAACCGGCGGCCCCAAGAAGAAGGAGTGGGGGGCAAGGAAACCCCCCCCCCCTTCTAGAAGGTCTATCTCGAGTTTAAAACCCCCTTGGCCGGCTGGGCCCTATGGGGCCTTGTGCCCCTGGCCCAATGCGGCCAGGGCACTCCCTCATAGGCCCATGCCCCCTCCCGGAAGGTGGGGCCACGTTGGTCCCCTTCCGGAAGGTTCTAGAAGCTTCCGGTACAATACCGATTAACCTGGAACAATTCCGAACTCCAAAAACTGCACTGCCTTATATAAATCTTATTCTCCGGATCACTCCGGAACCTCTCGTGATGTCCCGGATCCCATCCGAGACTCCGAACAAAAACTCATAAACCAATTATCCAATCTATCCTAGCGTCGAGACACGTTAAGTGTGTGACCCTGCGGGTTTGAGAATATGCAGACATGATCTTCTATCAATAATCAACAGCAGGGTCTGGAAACCCATATAGACTCCCACACATTCATCGATGATCATATCGGATGAACCACGATGCCAGGATTCAATCAATCTCATATATATATTCCCTTCGTCTCGCGATATTTTACTTGCCCGAGATTCGATCGTCGGTACCGTCATACCTAGTTCAATCTCGTTCACAGCAAGTACTTTACTCGTTCCGTAATCCGATATCACTTTGTGATTAACTCCTTAACCACATGCTTGCAAGCGGTGTTGATATCGATTACCGAGTGGGCCCGAAGTATATCTCTCCGACTTGGGAGGGACAAATCCCATCTCGATACATACAACCCAACAGATACTTTCCGATCACCTGAGAGACACCTTTATGATCACCCTCTCATAGGATGACGTTTGATGACCTCAAAGCTTTCTTCCGATACCAGGGAGTTGTATTATCTCATGGTCTAAGGAATACAATATTTGACATAAGAAAAGCTTCGCAAAGACGAACACGATGACACAATCTAATTGCTTCGCTTAGTTTGGGTCTGTCCATCATATCATTCTCCCAATGATATGATCTCATTATCAATTGACAACTCATGTCTATGGTTAGGAAACCTTAACCATCATTGATCAATGAGCTAGTCCATAGAGGCGTACTAGGGACACGGTGTTGTTCACAAACCACACAAGTATTAAAGTTTCCGCTTAATACAATTCTAGCATGGAATATAAACATTATCATGAACAAGAATTATAATAATAACATCTTTATTATTGCCTCTAGGGCACAATTCCAACAAGATCTAGGCCCTTCAGGCCCAATATGGGTTCGTTTGGGCCTGGTTGTCTTCTCCAATGGTGATCCCTGTATGTGGCACGATGTGAGCAGGAGGGCAGCGGCGTCTACGGCCTCTCTACTACAGCATGGTGGTGAAGGCTTTACGGGGCGATTTGGGACCGGCCGGACCTGCCTAGGTCTGGTGTGCCTCTGCCACTGTGTCCGGTCGGTAACCACCTATGGCAGCGGAGGATCGTTCCCTCTGACTGGTTGTCATGTTGCCGCCTTCTAGTTCCAATT
Organism: Avena atlantica; assembly: GCA_910589765.1. Classification (NCBI taxonomy): domain Eukaryota; kingdom Viridiplantae; phylum Streptophyta; class Magnoliopsida; order Poales; family Poaceae; genus Avena; species Avena atlantica. The sequence continues at coordinate 5,282,294 of OU342739.1, forward strand.
GTGCTACATCCCATGCCTCGCAGCCCACACACTTTGTTGTTCCTTGCCTCACTGGCTGAGTTCTTGGATGCCGGGGCGGCGGCCCCGGAAGGTGGACTGCGCGGGCGACTCTACGGCGAGCGACGTGGCAGTGGTGGTGGTCTTTCTCTTCGGCCATGTGGATGGCGAGGAGCGAGCATTGGGGGACTTTGGTGTTGACGATGTTTTGGCTTCGACAACTCCCAGATCGTGGGTCGGAGGCCTATCTCGGGGACAACGGCATGGCGGAATTCGGGGAGAGGTATGAAGGTTTTTCCGGGCAAAATCTCAGTGCTTTGGCACCAACGGCGGCGATGTCTGCGGGTATCGTTACCCTCTTGGGGGCGCCGCTACGGCTAACTTCTTTGCTACAGGTCTTCGGGTGAAAACTCTTGACCATTGGTCTCGGCAGCGGCAGGGCGATGCGTCGTTACCCTCTTGGGGGCTTCGTCGTGGAGCCTCGGTTCACCCCGGCCTCGGCTCTTTGTCTTTGGTGGCTAGTTTAGGTTCTCCGTGTTTTTCTTGTTTATTTTGATCTGCTTTGTAAAGGGGTTTCCCCACCACCTTGTATCTCCTCGGCCGATGTGGCTTTATTTATAAAGTGGGACAAAAGCCTATTTCGAGAACCAGGACCAAAAATAGGCAAGAAATGGGTATACTCGCACAAGAGCATACACGAGTCTGTCCTAGGTTGTGTGTTCGATCTGGCCCACAACTCTGTGTGTCGAGGACCGGGAGGAGATAATCGAGGACGAGGAGGTCGGGATAGAGGCTCGAGGAGGCGACCACGTCGATCTGGAGCGGCCTGGGAGCTCAAGCTGGATACTATAAACCCCAGTCACTATGTTAGACACACGTGTCGCTATAACTCTCGATGGTGGTTCATCCTACTATGAACGGCGCGCGAAGCTAGGTCGTATCTCTGTTTTTCGCATCCGGCCGGAAAAAACAAGACGGTTTTGTTAGAGTATACGTATCTGTTAGGGATAGACTAGGTTACTTGTCTTGTATTCCAAGTAGGTTACTTGTCTTGTACTCCAAGTTGGTCCCTGTACGACTATATATACTCGCCCGAGAGGCTCAATAATACAACCATCATATTCCGCAATCTCTCTCTCCCTTTACCCTTCAACATGGTATGAGAGCGGCGCAGTCCTTGACCTAGCCGTCGCCTCCGCTTCCGCCGCGCCGCCCCCGGGGAGGTCGATCTCCATGATCTCCGTCAGGGGTCGCGCAACCCGTACGCAGGGTTCGTCCGCCGATCCGTGATCGGCTGCCCTGCAAGTCTTTTTTTACGATCTCTTGATCGGTTTTCTTTTTTGGTTTACCGATCTTAGATCGGATTGCGTCGCCCATCGCCGTCGTCATCGCCGCGCCTCTACTCCGACCATCGGCATCAACGATCTACATCGCGCCCGTGCGCCTGTCACTTGCGCCGCTATGCCTTCCTCGGTAGGCCGTCGCGGCCTCATGACAGGCTGCCGCGCACTGCGGCCGGCTGCTGCGGCTTCCTCGGGAGGCTGTCGCGGCCGACCCCCCTTCGGATTGTCTTTGCTGTCATCGCCCGGGATTGCACCGACAACGACGCCGCGGATTCTGATCTGCCGCCGTCACGGACTTGGCGTGTACAGCGCCGCCGTCGGTCTGATCAACCGATCTGGCGCTCGTCTCCGCCGAGTACGTCCCCGAGCACGCGCCTACCACCGATCGAGCATCGGGCTGCCGCTGCGTCACCCCTTCGGGCTGTAGAGTCGCCGCCTTTGGTCCCCGCCACCGGCTACCAACGCGCCTTCTCAGGCGTGACCGTCGCTGGTGGTTCTCACACCGCTGCACCGACTCGCGCCCTGCAGCTACGCCGCCCCATCGGGCAGTAGCATCGCTGCACGCGGTCATCGCCGTCACCCCGCAAGGACGTCGCAGGCTTCCACCGCGCCACCTCCCTCGGCGCGGGTCGCCGCCGTCCGCGCATGGTCTTCGTCACGTCGCCGGGTTCTTCCTCGCCTACTTCGAGCACCGCCGCCGCATCTCCACAGGTAGCCTGCATGGCCACTCCTGGCTGTCGTAGGTCCCGCCGACTGCCCCTCCGTCTAGGCATCCAGTATGACCACTCTTGGTCGTCGCTGGTTCACCGCATTCTACGTCTTCGTCCAGCACGACTTCGTCGCCATCGTCCTCGCCTCGTCCTCGACCACACCTACTTGTCTACTCCGACAACCGCGGCCTGCATCGGTACTTCGCCGATCTGCGCAACGCAACCGTCGTAGAGTCCTCCTCTGCTAGTCTCCTCTCCGACATGGCGTGAAGTTGTTTCTACTGGTCCCGTTCTTCGCATGCCTGGTATTGGCAACACCGGTGCGTGCCTTCGTCCTCGACGCGTTCCCGAGTCTGGCAAACTCGGCGCCAGCGCCTCGTCTTCATCGGCCTTGACAACGTCTTCTTCGGCATCGACTACCTTCTCTACGTCTGCCAAGACCGCGTCACTGATTTCGTCTACGCGTACTCGGTTCTGGCAAAACCGGAGTATGCCTTCGTCCCTGACGTGCGCCTGGTTCTGGTAAAGCCATGGCCGCACCACGTCCTCAACGGTTCGGACTGCATCGGCTTCGGCATCGCTCTCTCCTACGACTGCCCTGACGCGTCTCCGTCCTTCTCCTGGCTGCACTATGCGCACGCGGCTTAATATGCGGCTACCTCGACACCGGCAACCCCGACCATGACATCGACCATGGCGACCCCTCGCGCGGCTACCTCGACCAAGGTTGCAGCACCCACCGCTCTCGGCTCACTCGACACCGGCACAAGGGCTACCACCTCGCATGAGCTCCTCACCAACATCCTCTACGGTCCAAGCTTCTGCGACGTGACACCGTCCACGACGTTCCCGCTACCACTGCGGGGGGATGTCAGCGCACTGGTCTACTTCGGCTCTCCAGTCTGACCGTTCGCAACGTTCCAGTTGTTCACGATGCTACCGCTACGACTGCGGGGGATGTTAGAGTATACGTATCTGTTAGGGATAGAATAGGTTACTTGTCTTGTACTCCATGTAGGTTACTTGTCTTGTACTCCAAGTTGGTCCCTGTACGCCTATATATACTCGCCCGAGAGGCTCAATAATACAACCATCATATTCCGCAATCTCTCTCTCCCTTTACCCTTCAACAGGTTTGCTTGGCCACAAAAAAAAATTCTTTGCATAGCACAACACGGGACTTAAAGCAGAAGAAAATTGGCTCCGGACGAACATCCATTTTGAGCGTTTCCATGGATGCAAGTATGCGTAAAAAGGGGGAACACGGCTTCTCCCCGGGTACAAGTCCATGGCCCTCTGGTTAAGGGCATATTCCTTAATTGACTAGAGTAATCCTGTCCTCTTCCTCTCCTAATTCCTAACTCGCCGGCGAAGAGCGATGCAAAGGCCACCGCCGTCGCCGGGGCTATGTAGAGCATATGCACCCTGTCACTAGGCTTCTCCCCATGCTCCGGCAAGCCATCGCCGAGCCGGCATGCATCCATATCATGTTCCACCCCCTACTGCATATGGTGTGCATTGTTGAGCCGCCGGCCGTGCAATGGCGCCGTGCCGGGAATATTTAATACAATCTGAATATAATGGTGAAACCAATTTGTTAGATTTAACTGTAATTAATCTTTGTGCGGCTGAAAAGTGTACCAAGAACGGCAAAACAATGCATCTATTTCATGGCAGTAAAGGCTCCGTCGTGTATTTTTGTACCGAGGCGCACCCAGTCTAGTGCCATCCATAAATCTTTTCATTTTTGTAATTTTTTTCCATTTTTCTAGGTTGTGTGCATCTGTAAAACCGCTAGAAATTGCTTTGTTACAGAGGCTGGGCGTAATTAGTATCTTTACGGTATTAATATATACACTTTGTCAAAGAAAATACTCAGTTGCAATTCACTTGCAACTGAAAAAATTTAGTTACATCTCACTTGTAACATCCATGCTAGGACGAATCATGATGCAAATTTGATAGTCGAAAGTATTTTTCTCATTTGCAACCCACTTGCAACTACATAAAGCTCAGTTTCGACTCACTTGCAACTACATAAAACTCAATTGCAACTTATTTGCAATTGAAAAATCTTTATGACACAAATCCAAAAAAATAGGATATTTTTATTAAATGCAACTCAATTTTTTACAATTCTCAAATGCAACTTACTTGCAACTACAACATGCTTGCAACTACAAAAATCTCTGTTGTGGCATGTTTGCAACTATGAAAAAACTCAGTTGCAACTTGCTTTCAACTATAGAAAAACTTAACTGCAACCGGAAAATCTTAGCTAAACTTGAAACAAAAACTCAATTGTGACATATTTGTAACTTACAAATCTCAATTGCAGCGGCTTGCAACTTTGTCTCTAACATGAATCCCAACGCAATAGAGTGGTTATGAACATCTTTTTCTCTGTCACAATACACATGCAAATTGGAAAAAAACTCGGTTACCCATTTCCGGTTGAAAAATTTGTAAATTTTACGCTAACATTTTTATCTAAGGGTTTAGGAGTCTCGATCGATCTTTATCTATATTTCTGGTTAATCAAGAATTAGAAAAAAAAATAAAAAAATGGGCAAACACAACAAAAAGCAAGATAGAGACAAAAATAAGCTAGCAATGTACCAAGAAAAGGGAACACCTCACATGAATTCTATGGTTCCGTTTTTTCTAAAATTTACACTATGTTCTTCCTTTGTTTTTGAGACAACCAGCTAGATTTTATTGATCATGTAAAATGGTTACAAGAGTATTTGCAGAAGGAAAATATTGTTGAGGAAGTCTCCAAAGAAACACACATAGTTTAGAACGGACCGCGGTCTTCCATAATGTAGTCCATCCCTTCTCTTCCAGTTCAGACCCATATGATCCGAAATTTCCCTCAAAGTAATCTTCCCTACTGATTTTTGTTTTGATCATCATGCGGTACGCTGATCTAACCGAGAAAACACCTTGCGGTCTTAATTCCACGCCCAAACGTCATTTTGTTTCATCTTGCACAAGTGAATACTAAGTATAACATCAGCGTCCATTGGGAGGAAGCATTGTCGGACAAGATCCTCCCTCCATAAAGCAGAAGTCTCATCGATTAATTCAGAGACCAACTGAGGTGGATCATCAACAAGTGCAGCAATTGGTTTTAACCTCAACTCTCAAGGCATCCCGTTATTAGTCCATATTATTGTAGTACATCCACCACCCAGCCGTCTAATAAGTCCCTAGACTAAAACACTTCTGCCATCCAAGATTGATCTCCAAAATTGAGATGGGTGTGCCCCCAGCTCCCGCCTCTAGGATAGAAGAGTTAGGGTAATAAATTGCCTTCAAAATTCATGCACCGAGAGAGTTGGGGTCCTGTACAAGTCTCCAGGATTGTCGATCCAGCAAGCATAGATTGAAGAGTTCCAAATCCCTAAAGCCCATGCTGCCCAAATATTTTGGCCTAGTCATTTGGTCCCAAGACACCTGGCAAGATTTTATCTTCCCCTCTTTACTTTCCCACCAAAATTGACGAATCAGAGTATTAATATGTTCACATCAGCCTCGTGGCAACCTGAAGCACACCATAAAAAAAAACAGGAATGGCCTGAGCAATGGACTTGATCAATAATTCTTTCCTCGTGCCGATAGAATCCAAACAAGGTCTCTCAAGAATTTTGAAGTACCCTACCTTGATGATCCATCATCTGTAGGCATGCCAAGATACCTCTCATCCAATGTCCCGTTGCTCACCTGCAAAACATTCTTAATCACATCGCGCCATTCCTAAGGACAACCTTTGTGGAAAGGATGGAGGATTTATCACAATTAATTCGCTGGCCCGAATCTTGACAATATTTCTCCAACAAGTTAGACAGATCTTCCGCACCATCTCTACTCCCCTTAATAAACAGCCGGCGTCGACGCTAGCGCGCGCGCGAGAGAGAGAGAGAGAGACCCTAACGAGAGGAAAAGCTTTGTGTACGGAAAGAAAAAACAGAAAATACAACTCCTACGATGGCAAAAGGCCCATCTACACTGCTCAAATTAACAGGCCAAACAAAAGACAAAACAACTCACATAGAACACAGGCAACCCCTGGAAAAAAAACACAGGGCGATGCAGCTACCTCAGTTACTTCTCATGCGCTTGAGAACTAACAAATCATAGCAGCGACACCAAGCGACACCAAACGGACAATGCGTCAAGGACAAACAAAACTTGTGAAAATCTTGTCTATCTTCTCCCTCTGAACCTATGGCTGATTCTCTTCCCTCCTCAAATTTGTACCCAGATATCCCCTTTCTAGTACGCGCGTGGGTACCCCCACGCGCGCCACATGTACATAAGAGAAGGGAGAAACAAATGTTCGAGTAATTTTTTTCTTTGAAAATGGACGTTTTATAGTATTAATTAAAAGGTTTACTAAGCATCACACACCCAGCTACTGCATTACTTAGATGCATATAGCTGACAGAAGTTGAGACACAAATCAAATCAAAGCAAAAGAAAATGAAGGAAATTACGGATTGAAGGAGAAACAAATTAATTATTGGTTGGGGCGATGATCTTCTGGATGGCCTTGAGTGACTGGATAGCATTGTCGAGGTAGAAGGCGAGAGCTCCGGCGACCGGGGCCATCGGGTAGGCGGCGATCTCCTTCTGGAGGTCCTCGTCGGCGGACGGCACGGGCGTGTTGGGGTCCTTGTCGAATTTCTGAGCCTGCGCGAGGTGGGTGATCATGCGCGGCGTGACGTATAGGCTGACGGGTGGAAGTTCCAGTAGCAGGTCGCCCTTGGCAGCGGCTCGCTGGCAGCCGTGGGAGGAGACGGCGGCAAAGGCGTATGGGCGTCCCAGCTCGTCGTAGAGCTCCTTGGACGCCATGAGCTTGATGAGCTGAAGCAGCTCGGCGCGGAGGGCGGCCACCATCTTGCCGCCGTCGTCCAGCATGACGTCCTCCACCGCGTTGAGCATGTCCTGCAGCATGTACCGCGCCTCCTCCAGCTTCCCGGCGTCGGCGAGGGCCGTGGCGGCGTCGATGGAGACGGCCTGCTGCCGGCGCACCTCGTCGGCGTGCAGCCTGGCTGCATCAACGCCGGGGGCAGCGGTTGGCATGGCGGTGCGGCGTATGAGGACGTCCCTGGGAGGCTGCTTCTGGAGAGCGCCGTGCTGGGCGGTGTAGCTGTGCTGGGCCTCGGCTATGGTGGCGTTGAACCTGGTGCTGTTGTTGCTAGGCCTGAGAGTGAAGTCGACGGTGACCCTGCGTGACTCCCCGCTGAAGATGGTGCCAAATGAGATGGTGATCTCCTTCTCACCCCGGGAGTTGACGCTGGCGGTCTGCTTGTAGTCCACCCCCGCGGCGGCGGGTGCCACCGCCATGGCTTCCACGTCCTTGCCGCCTTTGGACGTCAGGGTGAGCTGCAGGTCCTGGGCGGCGATTGTCACCAGACCCCCCAGCATCATCGACAAGGGCGCGCACACACTCGAGTCGTCGGGCACGAAGCTATATGTCCCGCCCCGCGATTTCTGGGCCATGTTCTTGAGCAGCTCGTGGCCTGCCTTTCTGCCCAATCCAAAGGTGTGGACGGCCACCTCGCCGGGATCCACTGAGAGAGCGTCGCCGCCGTAGACTTGGCTGTCATCGGTTAGGAAGAAGATGTTGGCGGCGCGGCCCTGCTTGTGGACGCGGCCGCGGATAACGCCCAACGCTTCCATGAGGCCTTCTTGGAGGTTGATGCCGCTGCCCTCCAGGCCGCCGCCGGCGACGAGGTCCTTGAGGTCGGCCTGGCCAGCAGGGGTCATCAACCGCAGCGGGCATTGGCGGAGCCCGTACATGTGTTCGGTTTTGCCGCTGACGACGGACAGCCGGTCCATGGCGGTGAGCTTCATGATCATGAACTCCATTGCCTTCTTCACCTCCGAAAGCTTGGCCTCCCCGCCCTCCCGGCTGCGGTTTATGGCCAGCACCACCACCAGGTCCAGCCCCTCCCTGCTTCCTGCCTTGCCGGAGGACGAAGGGGCGTTGAGCTCCAGCAAGACCGTCAGGGAGTCGGCCGATGACAGCGCCACATCGTTCTTGCTGTACCTCGGCTTTTTCATCGTCACCAGCCCGATCCCGCCGCCGCTGTCCGGAGCCGGAGGCGTCTCGTCGTCCTGCGTGCTGCCGAGGATGACATCCAGCACCTCCTGCGAAAACACCACGGATCTCTGGGGTTCGTCTGGAACCGGGGTGGGGTTGAACGTCCCGCCCGGGGAATTCGCCGCAATGGTCCGGAGCTCCGCCGCCTGCTGCTCATTATAATCCTCACCACCACCAACAATAAACGTGTAGACCGGCCATTTGGAGACGTAGTCCGTGGTTCCATCGAAGAAGAAGCTCCCCTTGTTCTTGTCCATCGTCAGGCCATCGGAGAAGAACAAGATGATGCCCTTCTTGGCCGCCGGGATTTCGCCGCCGCCGATCATCCGATGCGCCTCCGCCAGACCTGACGCCATGTTCGGGGTGCAGGGGGTCGTGGAACCTCCTATGATTATCCCTCGTTCACGAGCGAAAATCTTCCCGCTCGTGCAGCTGTTGTTGCTCGACTCGAAGTAGACGTAGCTGATCATGGAGTTGCTCGAGAAGCATCCGATCTTGCCTTCAACAAGGTAATACACCTTGTTCACCTTAGCGTAGGCGGCGGTCATGGTGCTGGAGTCAAATGCATACACGATCACCACGTCCAATGGCCCCCCACTTTCTGCAAATGCACACATGCATTATTATGCCATACACATAAATATTTCTATATATAGTAAAACACTCCTTGATTGCCCATATATATCCAGCTGATCATCGACGACAAGAAGATTACCTGCATCCGATTTCGCCATCGATCCTTATAATTTGGGACGTACGCCAGCTGCTGGCACCAACGAGCTGCCTAGCTAGCGATCCAGCTCTTATCACCTCTTCTCTCTGTCTCTCTCTATCTCCCTCTCCCTATATATACACACGGCATGGCTTATTGAAAGGTTATCTTCTTAAAGGATAATTAACCTCTAAAACTCTCTTTCTCTATTAATAAAATGACAAGTCTTTTGGCTTGTTTCTAAAATAAATAAAAAGAGGACACAATTCTTCGCCGTGTGCCCGGCCCTTGTCCGTCCAGTGCACCCAACGGTGTGCCCTCCCTCCTTTTTATCCGCCGGTGGCCATTTTTCTCTAATTTAGCCATTTCACGCATTTGTACATACTCAAATCCTTCGTAATAAAATTTATACATCATAGTTTACAATAAAATAATAAAAACATGTTCCGGACATACTTGACACACTCAAATTATTTTCAAATAAAATTAAATGAGAGGGGAGGACTAGTGTTTTCCCACATATGCTCAACCAAATCATTTTGGAGCTGTATTGTCGTTGTAGAGTTGCAGGTGGCCCCCTTCTCGGTTACAGTTCAACGCAGTAGCAGGTCCTTTCGGCGAGCCCTTGAATCATGGTCGATGATTCTCATTATCATCATGGATGAGGAGAGCAGTGGCCACTAAAATATAGCTTTCATCATCAGACTCGCTCGCCCTATGTATCGATGAAATTCCGGAAGAAAAACTTGTCCGAGCTAACTCAGATGATCTACGCAAAAATTATAGGACTATGAGCACCTACAATTATTGGTGTGTCATGTATTATGTACTAAAAGTGATATATAAATGTGCAACAGAGCCACCATGTTAACCAAATCATCTAAAATATTTTTGCAGTTAAATCTAAAATTACTAGCTACTAGCCATGATTTTAGTTTCGTTTGACACTATTTATATATAGATGAGACATGTCCATAAGTTTCCTTTTATTCCAAGCGGACTCTCACCGTGTGCCATCAAATTGGTACAATACAATTACATTAGGTCCAACACCTAACATGCATGCATAGTTTCCCATAACATGGTAATCTATTTGAACACAACACGTCTAAAGTTTTGGATCTTTGGATTAATTCAAAAAGGAGGGAGGGTAGTTCAAAGGTACCGATATAATCTTTAATGGCGCCTTAGTTGAAAGGAAGATACCATGTGGAAAGGTACGGAGCTTTGGATTAATTCATTCATGGACTTGCGAGTTATGAGTTATTAGTAGAATATGAGAGAGAAATAGTCAATTATTGAGGCAGTAAACATTAAGAATAAAAAAATCAGTAGTAATATCATTTAAATTAGCATATTGGTGCATAGACAATCCATTAGTGAAATTCCTATATTTTTGCAATCAAGTAGTAAAACTTATATTATTGAGGAATAGTTAGATGAGGTGTGTACTAGTCAGTAACACCAGATATTAATGATTTTTTTTTGGTTTAGCAATGTCTGCTATTTAGTGCAGGTGTGTAATCGTAAAATGTACTAGTAAATCATTCATATCAAAGATTGAACCTCGTAGCTTATACAATGCAAGTAAGAGATATATTTGCCACATAAGAGAAAATATCTTGTGAGGAGTCCAGGCCAAATGCTCTAATCTATTATAGGAATATTTAAAAATCATGAATTTATCTACTTTATAGTACACAGCAATACGACGCTCTCACATTTGCAAGGGCCATCTATGAATAAAAAAAATGAGAGTTTGTACCTACAGTTCTAGACATGTAATGCATGCTATTGAAGTCCAAGACGAGCGAGGCAACACGGCTGCATGCATGTGGCTTCCTATATGCTATATGTGTATCCAGCCTATACGTGTAGTGCATGTTGATTGGCTATTGAAGTCCAAGACAGAGCCAGCCCAACAATGAACTTGGCTTCTTATCTGCTATCTTTCAAGATGCCGTGCAGTTAGGTTGATCCAGCCTGCTGCATGACAATGTGCTATAGAAGTCCAAGATGAGCCAACCAGGCTATGCATGCGAGACTTCTTATCTGCTATCTTTCAAGGGGACGTGCTGTTAGTTGGATCCATCATCTACGTGTAGTACATGTGCTATTGAAGTCCAAGATGAGCCAGCCCAACTATGCTCATCTGCTACCTTTCAAGGGCCGTGCTGTTAGGTTCGATCCAACCTCTACATGATGGTGTGTTTTATTAAAGTCCAAGATGAGCCAGCAGCTAGCCTGGTTATGCATGTTGCTTCTCATTATATGTTGTCTGTCAATGCCGACGTGCTATTGAAGGTCCAAGACGTACAAGCCAGCCCGGCTATGCATGTCATGTGGCTTCTTCTTTCATGGTGTTGTACTGTTAGGTGGACCTACCGTCCTCTTCATGTAGTGCATAGCGATGTGCTATTCAAGTCTAAGACAAGCCAATCCAGTCCAGCTACTTCTTCTTATATGTTGTTAACGTTGTATCTTTACTCCCTCTGCTCCCTTGAACAAGGTGCAATTGGAAAAAAAAAATACTTTGTTGATGTGTTATTTAAGAAAGAGGGAGGGGTTGTTGTGTCTTACTCCCTCTGTTCACTATGGAAAAAAAATGTCGTTGTCGTGTAGACACGGCTTTGCCGTGTGCCAAATGGACCGGAACACGGCAAAATTTGTCTTTACCGTGTATAACCCAGAAAGCACACGACAAATTTTTGAAAAAGAATACGAAAAAGAAATATACACGGCAAAGACCCACAAAGGAACACGGCAAAGAAAACACGCTCGACAAAGTCGACAATGGCACACGACATAAGTGTCGCCACGCCAACGAGGTGGGACCCGTTACCCCACATGTCCACTTGACGGGGAGGAGCTAACGGCTGCAGACGGTGACCTCTTTGCCGTGTGCCCTTGTCGGCCCTTTGCCGTATGTATTCCGCTGTATACACGGCAAAGGCCTTTGCCATGTGTATTCCGCGGTATACACGGCAAAGTTTTTTTTCAACTTTTTCCCTTTTATCATATTACTCTTAGGAAAATCATAAAAAATCATTCTAATTCAGAAAAATACAAATAATATATAAAAATTTGTAGAAAAATAATATCTGTCTATCTACACTCAAATATTAGATATTTATGCTGAATAAGAATCTTCATGCTCACCGTTTTAGCCATAGTTTAAAATAGGCATAAAATTTTAAAAATGATTGAAACAATGTGAAACCTTTGTGTGGTGTCATATTATGTGACATAGTTGGAAGGAAAAATATCAAACTTGGTATATTGATTATGTCTCAAAAAACCTTCACAAAATGATCTATCTCATTCGAGGTTTCCTGACTTTCGGGTCAAATGACCAAATTTTATGGCTAGAATAAAGGCATAGATTGTGATAATGTGCCCATATTATGCATGCATGTGCATTATGGGGTGGTGAACAATATTGCGGGAGGAAGTTTTTCTTTTCGTCGCACAAAAAAGGCATTTTCCATTTTACAAGCGCAAAAAATGGGGGGTTTTATGAAGAAGCCACCAAAAGGCATTTTCCATTTTTTAGGTTCACAAGATTATATGGATGTTATATTTGGATTCCTCTCATTTTTTTGATCGATTTAGATATTTTATTTGTCAAATTCTGATTTACGGATTTAAATATATGAATTATTCTATATTAAATAGAAAAAGGCAAAAAATAAAATCATTTTTTTTGGATTCAAGATTATTATTAGTTATTCATTGTTGTATACTTAAATAATTGTTTAAAATCTAAAACTGAGATGTGTAACATCACTGTCCAAGAGTTAATAGAATTGATATGAAAGTATTATTGACAATGTATGCTCATTCGGAAGGAATGAAAAGGTTAAGCGTGCTAGGAGTCGAGTAGTGTTAGGATGGGTGACCAAAGGAAAAGTTTGACCATGAGTATAATTTGATCTAATATTACGCATACTTGGGGTTAAAAATATTTTATATGAGATTAACGAGTCAAAAATATTCAAAAAGTTTGAAACAAAATTGATTTTTTTCAATTGTTTTTGAAAAGGCAGCATCTTTGTCGTGTACTTTTAGACAAGACACACGGAAAAAAATAGACACATGGCAAAGAATGAACACCGTTATCTCCATGGAAACCATCATCTCACTTTACTTTGTCGTGTCTACGCGTAAGACATATGACAAAGGCTTTGTCGTGTATTTTTTAGAAAACACACGGCAAAGAGCCTTTATCGTGGTGAACGCTGCCGCGTGGCTTTTGACGTGTTCATGTTGGCCTTTGTTGTGTCATAATGCCCACACGGCAAAGGGCATGTGTGTCGTAGTGGTTCTCTTGAACAGGTGTAAAAAAAATTTTCACCAAAAAACAAGGCGCCATGCGCTTAATAAGTGGTAAATGCCGAGATACCCCTCCTAAATATTAGCTAGATCTAAGAACAACCCCGCAATAAGGATGACACTTGGCTGCGGGAGAGAAGCCCCGCGTCACAGCCAGACCCGTTCGCTCGCTTGCCCCCCGCGGGCGACGGGTGAACCCTAGCCCCCCACCACCACCGCCCATCCCGCTCCCTTTCCCCGGCCGCCGCCGCCGTGCAAGTCGCCGTTGGCTACGGAGGGCTACGGAGGCCAGCGTGGACGGCTGGTCACTGGCTAGCCACCGGCAGCGCCCAACCAGCCCGGATCTGGACCCAACAGGGCTCCATATGGGCCTAGGCGGGTCGTGCCTGGCACGGCCACATCTTCTCCAGTGGATGAGTTCGCAAAGCTAGGGCATGGGTTGGTGGCGGCGGTGGTGCCCCTACTGCAGTGTTGCAGCGGAACTTCACGGGCCCTCTCAGGCTCGGCTAGATCGGCGGGCCTGGTGTGTCCTACTGCTACACCCGGTCGGCTACCGCCTCCCGACGACGGAGGTGGTGGAGGTAGTTCCCTCCCGGGTGGTGTTGTACCACTAACCCTTGCCAGTGTTCTTTTATTCTCGTCTTTACAGGCCTCACGACATGGACCTCGGTGAGATGATGTGGGTGATTGCAAAACCGTGGTGGCGCGCGCTAGTAGGCGGCAAGGTTGGTAGACATTCCAGAGGGCCCGGAGGTGTGGTTTTTTGGGGGGGGGTCGGGAGAAATTCATGTCTTGGCACCGACACGGTGACGCCTGCGGGTGTCACCTTCCTTCCTAAAGGGCGTCAGAGATCCCTCTTCCCCACCCCCTGTTGTGGACTGGGAGAAACACTAGGATTTGTTCCGGGGATATCCCTAGGAATGATCTGGGCAGCAGCGGCGTTATCGTCGCTTCCCTTCTTGGAGGTGTTGCTTGGTACACATCACTTTGGAGCAATAGCAACATGGTGGAATGTCGTCGGAGGGCGCAGCGGTGGAGAATCCTCTCTATTTCGTCGAACCGCCGTTCTCGACATTGTTTTACCTTTATTTCTTTTTTGTTTCACCTGGGCTTAGATTGTGCTGTTTTGCCCCGGCAGTGGTGTCCTTGTATCGGTGATTTTCTATATTAATATAGCGGGGAGAAAGCCTATTTCGAGGAGAAGACCGCGTGGTTATGGGAGGAGTTAAGAAGAGAAATCTGGGAAAATGATTAAGGAATTAAATGGGGGCAGGTCTGGAAACAGACCACCATGCAGTGCAGTCACCGTACATGCCTCCTATAATTTTTTTAACAGGAGCGGTTCCGAAGGACCTAGAGTCTCAATGATTAATAGAGGATGGAGTACATTTTACAAATAGGGTCTAGATAAAGTATAAATTACAAACAGACCCTTCCACTTTGCACTAGTGACCTCGGGAAAATATTGGAAAGCAATCGAGGCCAACTCCATGTCCACCACAAGTCCGCTGCATAGCGCAGTCGACCTCACCATCGCCAGGAACGAAACCACCTGGGCAGTGAGGCGGGAGCCTGCTGCACTAGAGCCAAAGGGTTCCATAATGGCATAAAAGCCTAGAGGTTGAAGAAGTCCTGCAGACGCGAGCCGGAAGAAACGGTCACTAACGATGGAGAACCGTTACTGGCGTTAGAGTGGGGAGTGGCTGCCATTTGGCCTTGTAGTACATCGATGAGCTTGTTGGCATGAGGAAACTCCCGATAACGATCTCAAGACGCCGACCAGAGGTCACCGTCACCGATGCAAGAGGAGGAAGGGTCCGCCTTCAATCCATGGAGTAGGTCAATAGAATCGTCGACGTGAAGCACTTCGAGAGAGCAGCCAAAGCTCTCCCCTGTTGCAGATCCGATCGCCAACAATTACAGCTACAAGATTCCGTACCTTTCTCATATCCATGGCGAGCACAGGGAACCCCAGCGGCTTTCACCGAATCCACAAAGGACCAGAACATAGGCCTTATTGACGAAGTAGCCACTCACCTTGTTCACTATCGTAACTGGCTTCTACCGTGAAAGTCGGATATCTAAATTTTACACATAGACCAGCATGAGGTAGAGGATGGAAAGTCTGGTTCATTGATAACTATTCACCCCGGGCCCCGCGTCGCCTAGGTTAGGCGACACGGGCGGTGCCCCCAACTCCCTAGCGGCACATCCCCTTCCCCTTCCTTCCTTCCTCCCCCACCGTCACCATGTCTCACTGATACATCATAAATGTATCTATAATTTTTAATATTGCATGCTTGTTTAGTATCCACTTTGCTATTCTTTGTCTACACTTTGAGGTATTTATATAAATTTTCTAGGACTAACCTATTAACAAGTTGTCACAGAGCTAGTTGCATGTTTTCTGTTGTTTTTGGTTTCAGAAAAGCTAGTAAAGAAATATTCTCAGAATTGGACGGGACAAAAGACAAAGTCAATATTTCACAGAGACGAACACAGAGACCAAAGGGCGACCAGAGGGGCGCCACAGGGTGGCCACACCCTCCTCCCCCCCACGCGCGGGTCCACCATGGGCCGCGCCTGGGCAGGGTGTGGGACCCCTGGACGCCCTCCTGCCTTGCCTTTTTTCCTATATAATCACCCTGATGCCAACACCCTAAGTACGCGATCAGATCTCCACGAAATAGTCTGTAGCCGCCGCCACCATCGTCCCTAGATCGGGGGGATCTGAAGCTCCTCCCGGCACCCTGCCAGAGGGGACAGATCATCCCGGAGGCCTTCTTCATCACCATGCCAGCCTCCGGTATGATGCGTGAGTAGTTCCACCTTGGACTATGGGTCCATACAGTAGCTATATGGTTGTTTCTCCTCCTTTGTGCTACCATGTTTAGATCTTGTGAGCTATGTTCCTGATCAAGATCATCTATTTGTAATCATGCATGCTGTGTTTGCGGGGATCCATTGGATATTGAGATTACTATGTCAGATTGATTAATGATTCTATCTTATTGATTATATCATATCTGTGTTGTTTGAGATCTTGCATGCTCTCCATTTCTAGTAGCTATCTTGGCCAAGTAGATGCTAGTGACTCTAAGAGGGAGTATTTATGCTCGATAGTGGGTTCATGCCCCTATTTAATCTGGGAAAGTGACAGAAATCTCTAAGGTTGTAGATGTGTTGTTGCTACTTGGGATAAAACAACAATCTCTTGTTCATGGAACAATTGTATTGTTTACTTTACACACATTGCTTAAAGCAGTTATCCGTTGCTTGCAAGTTAATACTGAAGGGGGTTCGGATGATATCCTGAAGGTGGATTACTAGTCATAGATGCAGTTGGATGGCGGTCTATGTATATTGTTGTAATGCCCAATCAAATCTCATAGGATCATGAATGTCTAGTATTGCATTGTTATGCCTTGCTCAGTCATGTCAATTGCCCCGTTGTAATTGGTTTACCCAGCATGTTATGTTATTTATCTTAAGGAGAACACCTCTAGTGAACTATGGACTCTGGTCCAATCTTTACCATTGATACATCCTCCACTGTTACTTTTTACTTTCTGCAAGCTACCATTATCTTCCACACCATACGTTTAATCCTTTGTTTAAAGCAAACCGGTGAGATTGACAACCTCCCTGTTCGTTGGGGCAAAGTCTTGAGTTTGTGTTGTGCAAGTTCCAAGTTGTTAGCAACACCTTGGGTTCGTTTCCTTCCTCCTACTGGTTCGATAACCTTGGTTTAATACTGATGGAAGACTTACTGTTGTGCTCATCATACCTTTCTCTTGGGGTTTCCCAACGAAGCTCTACAATGATCTGAGCCGCATCAAGACGTTTTCTAGCGCCGTTGCCCAGGATTTAAGGATGGCTTCACAAGGGGAGTCCTTCACAACCTTTCTCTTTACTTTGTTTTTGTTTTGCTTTGTTTTGATTGCTTCTTTTTATCAACCTTCACAACCTTTCTCTCTTTAGGAAAAATTTCAAGTGTAAGGGAAGAAAGATGTAATGAGATAAAGAATGGACAAAAGCTCAAGCTTCGGGATGCCACCCCGTGTCACCCCAAGAAATATTCAAGAGGTACAAGCGTCAAAGCTTGGGGATGCCCAAGGCATCCCCTTCTTCATCAATAAAAATCTTAGGTCTTTCTAGACACTTCGTTTTTATTGTTTCATGCATTATTGTGTTGTTCTTGGAGCGTCTTGGTTTTCCTTTTTGGTTTTCGTTTGCTTAGTTTGCTTGAATAAAGTAGTTGTACCCTGGTTTTCGCTGTGTTGTTTCAAATAAGTTGATTGGTGTTGGAAAGGAGTAGGAAGTTCTTGCTTTAGTAGTACAAAAAGGAGCTTGCTTTGACTGTGACTTAGACTTTATCATGTCATGCTAGGTGTTGTTTTGACCTTATGCTTAGTGATTATTGCTATAGCATGACTTGTTCCAAATAATTAGTATTGCTTAATGTGCCTTGAAGGAATCATGCGTTGTTTTAGCATACAAAAGCATAGTATTGTGGTATTCTCCTTTGATGCTTTGTTTGGGTTGACTTGGCACATGCTCACACCATGTTATGACTATAAACAAGTCACCATAGCCTCTATGATCATTTAGTCCTTGACTTGTAGTACCACTTTATGCTTTGATTAGTAATGTTTTGTCGCTCTGCATGATTATGGCCATTATTGCTCTCTTAGTTGGTCGCTCCCAGTCTTTTGCTAGCCTCCACTTGTATTGAGTAAAATCTACTCATGCATCCAACTCCCAAGAAACCAAGTTATTCCAAAGTGTCCACTATAAATTCCTATGCATGGTGTGTTACACCATTCCAAGTATATTCTTGTTTTATCTATCTTCCAAATTAAACTTGTTATGTGAAAATGAGTGATTAAAGCTATCACAAACTTGATGGAAAACTTTATTTTTCTTGCCCCTAATAAACTTGAACCATTGTGTCATCTATGTTGTATATGCTTGCACTTATAAGTTGGGAATTAGAGAACCATGTTGTCACGGGGAACGCTTTCAACACCTATAAATATCTACCCAGTTGATATCATGCTCTTTTGTTTATGGATGTCGCCGGTGTGAAATAAAAGAAGAGCTTGTAAGTCCATGGAGTTATGTATATGTGTTAGAGAAACGTCTCGGCCACTAGCCTAAGCCATGCCAAATCATGGTGGAAACTTGCAGCAGCACCATAGTGAGCAAGCTATGAAGCATTCTTCTTATAAAAAGAGAGAGAGAGAAAAGAGATTGAGAAAAAGAAAAAAAAAAGATGAGAAAAGAGGAATGAGAGAAAAAGGCACAATTTTCCCATGGTAGTCTGCTTGCCTTGTCATTTTGATATGGGATAGCTCCTGTATCATGGGGCAAGGGGTACCCCGTTGGCGGTTCTCTATGATACACATGTACTTACTATGACAAGAACTTACCAGTAACTAAAGTTGAGTAGCATGAGGAGCGGCCCTCGTACTCAAGGGACGTGAGATTGCCATCTTATACTTTGTCAACCATATACTCCATATTTTGTTCACTTTAACCTTAATCACTTTAAGATGCTTATGATAGGGGCAATGAGAGCTGAAAGCTAACAAGTACCATAATTTTTGGAAGCTCTTTATGAAACTTGAAATTCCTGCTTCCCTTTGAAGGGCCTTTCTTCCACTTTTATATTGAGTCTCCACCTTCTATCCTTAGGCACCAATTAAGAGAGCATAGTTGTCATTCTTAGTTCTATGTGCATTGTCTCAAAACTTATTGATTCATATTGTTGATATTTCTTGTTCTTAAACTATTTGTATCTAGTCACCCTTATGAACTTTGAAGGTGTCCTATGCATTTATGTTTTGCTGCTCCATGAGGGACAAGCTGAATGTCACTATGCTATGTTTTTTATATGTGAAACAAACAAACGCCTTTCAATGCATTGTTATTCATGAATCTTTGTTTGTATCCTTTCATATTGCAGCATAGTTGCTATGTCTTATTGTTAGAACTTCGTCTTTTATGCTCATGTTTAGAGTACTTTGATCCCAGCTTTTAATGCTTTCAAATGGTTTGATCTTGATTGTGATGGTGCATGTCACCTAAAAAATTATTCTTTTTATCACTTACCTACTCGAGGACGAGCATGAGTTAAGCTTGGGGATGCTTGATACGTCGTAAACGTATCTATAACTTTTGATATTCCATGCTTGTTTAGTATCCACTTTGTTATGCTTTGTCTACACTTTGAGGTATTTTTGTACATTTTCTGGGACTAATCTATTAACAAGTTGCCACAGAGCTAGTTGCATGTTTTCTGCTATTTTTGGTTTCAGAAAGCTAGTAAAAAATATTCTCGGAATTGGACGGAACAAAAGCCAAAGTCAATATTTCACCGAGACGAACACAGAGACCGAAGGGCGACCGGAGGGGCACCACAGAGTAGCCGCACCCCCCTCCCCCGTGTGCGGGCCCACCCAAGGTCGTGCCTGAGTACGGTGTGGGCCCCTGGCCGCCATCCTGCCTCGCCTCTTCGCCTATATAATCACCCCGATGCCAAAACCCTAAGTACACGATCAGATCTCTATGAAACAGTCCATAGTCGCCGCCACCATCGTCCCTAGATCGGGGGGATCTGAAGCTCTTCCCGGTACCCTACTGGAGGGGAGAGATCATCCCGGAGGCCTTCTTCATCACCATGTTAGCCTCCGGTATGATCCGTGAGTGGTTCCACCTTGGACTCTGGGTCCATACATTAGCTAGATGGTTGTTTCTCCTCCTTTGTGCTACCATGTTTAGATCTTGTGAGCTCCGTTCATGATCAAGATCATCTATTTGTAATCATACATGTTGTGTTTGCGGGGATCCGATGGATATTGAGATTACTAGGTCAGATTGATTAATGATTCTACCTTATTGATTCTATCATGTCTGTGTTGTTTGAGATCTTGCATGCTCTCCGTTTCTAGTAGCTATCTTGGCCAAGTAGATGCTAGTGACTCCAAGAGGGAGTATTTATGCTCGATAGTGGGTTCATGCCTCTATTGAATCTGGGGAAGTGATAGAAATCTCTAAGGTTATAGATATGATGTTGCTACTAGGGACAAAACAAAAATCTCTTGTTCATGGAACAATTGTATTGTTTACTTTACACCCATTGCTTAAAGTAGTTATCCGTTGCTTGCAACTTAATACTGGAGGGGGTTGGATGATAACATGAAGGTGGATTACTAGTCATAGATGCAGTTGGATGGCGTTCTATGTATATTGTTGTAATGCCCAATCAAATCTCATAGGATTATGAATGTCTAGTATTGCATTGCTATCCCTTGCTCAGTCCTGTTACTTGCCCCGCTGTAATTTTTTACCCAGCATGTTATGTTATTTATCTTAAGAAGAACACCTCTAGTGAACTGTGGACCCCGGTATAATCTTTACCATTGATACATCCTCCACTATTACTTTTTACTTTCTGCAAGCAACCATTACCTTCCACACCATATGTTTAATCCTTTGTTTTCAGCAAACCGGTGAAATTGACAACCTCACTGTTTGTTGGGGCAATGTCTATAGTTTGTGTTGTGTAGGTTCCAAGTTGTTAGCAACACCTTGGTGTCATTTCCTTCCTCCTACTGGTTCGATAGCCTTGGTTTCATACTAAGGGAAGACTTACTGTTGTGCTCATCATACCTTCCTCTTGGGGTTTCCCAACGAAGCTCTACAATGATCTGAGCCGCATCACTCACCACCGGGCAAAGCCTGGCCGGTGAAGGCGGCAGGGAGGGCCTCTCCCCCTCTCTCGCGCTGGAGGAGAGTAGGCTAGCGAAGACTGAGAGTGGAGCGGTTGCTAGTGGCGGAGACGAGTGGCTGCCGATGGTGATGCGTGGTGCCTAGCGTGTGGCTGGACAGAGGCGGTGTTTCTACGCGCCCAGGCAGCCCTTGCGGCGGCAGGGCAGGTCGGGCCTAGGAGAAGGCTGATGATCATTGGCAGGCCGGAAGTACTGGGTGCGAGGCAGCCTGCGGTGGAGCTGGATTCGAGCAGCGGGAGGCTGGGCATTGCGTCGGAGCTGCTGGCGAGACTGCTATGGGGCCGGCGGGGCTACGGCGGCCTGGACCTGCACCATCTAGGTCGCCGGTGCTGGGAAGGCGGGGTGGCGGTCAACGATTCCCGTTCCACGGCGATGAGGTATGGCTCGCCTCTCGGAGCGGTGTGTCTGTGTGCTTGGTGTTGTCCCATAGACCTATGGGACTAGCGGTTGGGCCGGGGCGAAAGCTCCGCATTTTGCTGACAATGGCGATGCCTGTGGGTGTCGTCTCCTCGTTGGAGGCATTGTCATCGTCCCTTTCGCGCCTCCTGCCATCAGCACGGGAGGAAACCCTAGATCCGGAATGGATCAGGCGGCGGCGGCACCACTACCGTTCCCTTGTTGGAGGCTTTGCGTGGGCTGCTCGTGGTGTCCTTGGGGCAGTTAGAGTCACCAGTAGTCGCTGCTCTGAGCGTGGGTCTCCAGGGCGCAATGAACACCAGCACCGGCGTCTCCTCGACGATGTTTTCCTCCAAGTTGGCTGGGTTCTGCTGGTCACTCTCCGACTCTTCTAGGTGATTTTAGGTGGCTGGTACATTGATCCGCTCCGTCTTGGTTTGGGGTCATGGTGTGAGGCTTCCGGTGTTGGCCGAGATGTAGCTTTGAGGCTCTATGTCCCGTCTCTTCACGTAGCAGCTGGAGTTTGGATGAGGCGAGCCTTAGTTGTGTGTTCGGGAGTGTGTTGTAAGCCTCTGGCATGGGTTGTGGCTTGAGTGGGCGTGCATGGAGTGGTTGCCATTCGATGACCTTGTACAAGTCCGTTTCTATTTTAATGCAGAAGTCACACAGCTTGTGTGTTCTTGAAAACACATAGACCAAGAAAGGAGGGTATTTTACTAAATTTTACACTTTTTTAGGGAGGGGGAGTATGGGACTAAATCCCACCTAAATCCTACTTTCTTTATATTGCCATTTCTATTGTAAATTGTGAGACTGGATTTTGCACTAAAAATTAACAAAAAATAGAAGTGAGATTTATATGGGATCCACACGTTATATGTATATGATCATAACAGTTTACGAAAAGGCTTTGGCTAAATTTGATGTTTTATTTTAGAGACACAACTTATTATGAAATATGAGACTTT